>CM037090.1:43198866-43844665 GCA_020916435.1 Oxytropis ochrocephala
ATTCTTCAATATTTCAAAAAATAAGGAATGACAGTAACAGCATGAATAATAATATAACTAAAATGAGGACAGATGAATAAGTAAAGACTTGAAGGATAAAATGCCTTACGGAGCCACGCCAGTCTGCACGAAGGACTGTACCAAATGACCCTGAAAAACATATATTTTTGCTCTTATTTTATTCTTTCATATTAAAAAAATTCTAAGGTTCATAGATTTGCTTGGGTAAACAGGAATTTAGTACTCAATCATGCACGAAGTTTCAAATATAGTACCTGTCCCAATGTTCTCCTTCAAAATAAGTTCACTCCATGGAATGTCGAGATGCTCCTCATCAAGGTCAACTTCATGACTTGGATAATCCACTAGTGACTGGTTTGCTTCGTTGAAAGACACATGTTCCTCTGTACCAGAACCTCCTGTATAAGATTGCATATCAATTAGAAGACACTTAGTTAGACACCATTGCCACTAAAACAGAAAACGGAAAATACACGGTATCTGGACTACAGACATTTGAGATTATTTATGAAAAAAATAGATTAGACATATTACATATAAGTAGGCCTAATCTAGGGCCTGTTTAGATTGATTTATTTGGCCTTATCTCTCAAGTGGGAGCACTTGTGAGACTGTTTGGGAGAGCTTAAAACAGACTTATAGCTTATATGAAAGCATTTTGACTTTGTTTTCTTTTATTATAGAAATAGCTTATACATAAGTACTTATATAATAAGTATTTATGCTATAAGCACTTATTTAAGTTGTTTATCCAAACAAGACCCTGTTCTATGAGAAGGAGTTTGATCATTCTTTTCCTCCTCCTTTTATTTTTAGAGGAAACACTATTCATTCTTACTCAAAGCAAATAGATGGTTGTTCCCACCAGCATAGTTTGCACCAAACACTTCAGTTGGCTGTAGATCCATTCTGTCACTACAATCAACAGTACCTCCTGCCATGATGGAAATCAGCAATTTTAGAAGTGTACCATTATGGGGACAGAAACCAGGTCAATCTTTCAATAATTCCTATTAACCTTTACATCCTCAAAATCATAGTTTCTTCCTAAAAGAATAAAAACATACTAAGGATTACGCTGCACCAACAATTATCATCCAAGATTTTTAATTGTGATACGGCAGACATCAAATATCTGAAAAACCAGAGAATTTCAAGCAACAAAACATCAACACCAAAAAGACCAAAAAGCTCACGCACTCACAGTCAAAGAATTATGTCAAAACTGATCTGTATGAAATCATAAAAAGAAACACAGTCCAAGTAGAAAATACAGAAAAGGAAGCCTCCAGTCCCAAACTCCTCTGGGAAATTTTCTGAACAAAACACCAACAAGGCAACAACAAAAGGGATAAACTAATACTAGAACACAAATCAGCGCTCCCTCTGCCTTCAACAAAGAAGGAAACTTTTTCATGCTAGAAGTCTACAGCCTTCTCACTATAATATATTTAATTAATAAGACTTTGAATAATTTTTACATTGACATTTGATAAAAATAACATGATATCAACAAAAAAAGTAGTACAAGCAAACTCAATAACACTTCTAACACCATCATAAATAGAACAATAATCCAAATAAGGTAATAAATAATTTGCTTTCTGTGTAAGGTAACTCTTAACATTTTTGCAAAAGCAAATATAGACTGCCGTTCAAATTTGAAAATTCCGATAAATAATTATAAAAGGCAAAAGCTCAGACCATGAAACTGAAACCCAAGAGAAAGGGGAAAAAGAGACAGTAATTTGAAGTAGGGGGTGGACAAGATCCGACGACCCGTCAAGAACCCGTCGTCGGACCGATGGAATATTTCCTATTTCGGACAGCTCCATCGGATTTCGGTTACCCGATTAATGAAAAACGGTTATTTTTGGGTATATATGGTCGAATTCGGTATTGATATCCACATCCATCGGTACCCGTAACCGACCGAAACTGTCACATTGTGCAGAATATAGGTGTGCAATAGCAGTATAGAGGGATGGCGTGTATAGGTGTGCAGAATAAAAAAATATTGTTTCAATAAAGAGAGAGAAGGAATTGACTCAAAAGCATTGTTTCAATAAAGTAGTACTACTGAGTGCAGCAGTATAGCAGATGGGTGATGAATGGAACCCAAGGCAACAGTTTTATTTTTTAATTATACAAAACTTTCTCTTTCTTCAACCTCTCTTTCTTCAACTTCCAGCAAAAACGTCCCAATCCCAACACCATGGAAATGCTTCTGTAATCCTGCTTCTTTTTTCTATTCTTCTTCACTTGGAAACCGACGGAACCCACCCGACCACCCGTCTAACTGCCATACCCGCATCCGAACAAACCGACGGAGAAAAACGGCCGGAGATGGGCCAGATCTTGTCAACCGCGGATTGTGACGGATTGAGGTGTTTTGGACCGAATCCGACCGTAACCGACCGGTGTCCACCCCTAATTTGAAGTATAAAGACAAATAAAAGGTTGTCTCGCTTTTCACAAGACTCCAATTGCACCTGACAATTATTTTATTTAAAGAAGCCTCCAGAAAGGCAAAGAAAACAACCTGATGTGTTATCAAATACAAGATGCAGTGCTTGACTGTCCAAGAAATACAATTGAGCTAATGTCTTTGTATATTCCGCTGCTTCAACTGGCTTGAACTTTGGATGACATAACGGTGAAGGAATCAACATCGAAGATGCAGAATTCACTGAAGAATCGGGTTGGCATATTTCCCCAGGCCTTCCAACTAAATCAATCATATACTCCCTGGAAAGTGTACAAGTATTCTTGCTTTAATTTTAGTTTATTTTTTATTTATGATAGTAAAACCATATTGCACACGTATTATATTTAAAAAGAAAATAAAACAACAATTAAACACATTGATATTGATGTGAAAGTTCTCTCCAGTTCTCCTAAATATTTGAAACATCATTGCAAACTTATACATACTGTGAATATTAGCGTCCCATACCCAATAATTATTCATAAACACAACCTTCTGTCACATATCTTGTAGACAAGTGCTATCCCCTATTTGAAAATGCTAAATCAATACAATATTAGGCATTTACAAGAATATCGTAAAATTTCCTGCATCTTTCTCCAATAAACAAGTGAGGCATTCTTCTGAAAGCTAAGCTATAACCAAAAGAGACCAACAACTTTGTTATTAATTAGAATCGGTATCCTTTACTAAAGCAAA
Organism: Oxytropis ochrocephala; assembly: GCA_020916435.1. NCBI lineage: Eukaryota > Viridiplantae > Streptophyta > Magnoliopsida > Fabales > Fabaceae > Oxytropis > Oxytropis ochrocephala. Next base: position 43,202,075 of record CM037090.1, read on the forward strand.
ATTCGTAGTATTATGGAACCTATATTTTTATTAAAAAGAATAAATTTATTCAGATAAAGAGAAAGGATTGCAAAAAGTGAGGAGCATAGGGAATCCTCCTACATAAAAGAACAAACATAAAACAAACCTGAAAAAAGAGAAAATAAAAGAGCAAACAAAATAAACTATTAGAGGGTCAACTGAAGTTTGTGATATTTATTTTCAAATTTCAAGAGTGATCACAAACATTTCTTGGGGGAGTTTTACTTTTGTGAAATATATTAAAAGTATGCATTAGCCATATCATTAGACATCAAAATTTGAATTGACAATCTTTTTTAGGTCATCACTTTATTTCTTTTATAAATAACAGACTAGGCATATATTTAGAAACTAGAAATTGTTAAGGTCTGTTTAGTACGCATTATAAGATATGACCTGATGGTATATCTCCAAATTGGACCTCATAAAATTTAAATACTATGTTGTTGGTAAGACAAAAATTATCCTATATAATATACTGTATAACATTTGATAAGACAAAAACTAACACATCTTACAATTTTATATTTACATGAATTAGTTATATTGTTCTAATTTTTGGAGACATATATGAAGAATCTCGTGTTTTTAAGGTTCTTCGAATCTTCTTCATAGTGTTTTTAAGGTTCTTCTTCATATATGTCCAAACCACATAAGATGAGATCTCCATATGAATTTAAGTACTCTGAGGTTCATCCATCCTGCTTGGATCCTTACTTGACATCTCCCTCTGTTCCCCAGCTCTTTCTATGATGGACCTAGAGTACTTAAAAGTTAAAACGTGAGACTTTTAGTACTGTATGTTCTCCTATTTTCACAGCTACATTAGAATTTTGTCTCTTGCTAAGCTTGTATTCCGATTACTTTGTTTTAATTATACTTGGGCATCATGTGTTTCTATGGATTGTCACCATATGCCCAACTTTTCATCTATCCTTTTTGCAACTCTCCAACTAAGACTCCATAATCTATCAAAAGACCAAAAGCATTCAATGTAGCACCATTTTCATCTATCCTTTTAAACTAATTTGCATCTAAAAAATAAAAATTAATTGATTGTTAATATAGATTAATGTTTTTAGAGTTGTAATTCATAAACTTTCATGTAAGATTATGCAACAAAACTTAATCAAGCCTACTCTGGCACCCAAGGCTTTGATTAAGTTTTCCATCATTTCAATGCTTAAGAGCTGTTTGATGACTAAGCTTATATTATACAGTTTTCACACAAAAAAAAACAATAAAGTCATTGTTGGAAATCCGCCTTAATTGCACTCACCCCAAATTGCCTTCATTATGGCAACTGTAGGTTGCCTTTATTGCAAATTCCAGCACCTTAATTGTGTTGGGTATGAGGGGTGTGCTTAGTCCTACATCGCCAAGAGATATGGCCTAAATAGTGTTTACAAAGCTTGAGCACTCCTCACCTTACAATTCAGTTTTGTGTGATTAGTTAGGCCCTAAGCTCAAATTGTAAGAGTCATAAATCATAATATATTATATAAGTTTGTGCCATGTCTAGTACAGTGTGTCAAACTAGCCCTTATCTATTCAATATATTAATTTTATAAACCCCAACTATGTACATTATTAAAATTTAAATTTATAAACATTAAGATTTTGCTCATTAAGCATGTGCAGGGCGGATCTTCTTGGGAGTGGAGGGATGCCGCGGTACCCCCCAATTTTTAAAAAGATTACTATATATGGACATATTTTATATCGAAAATTAGCTTATATAACATTAAACGTACAACTATTAACGGAAACACTAAGTAGCTTGATGGTTGGCTGCGTTGCTGGCGAAGTTGAAGACACGGGATCGACACCTTCGGCTCGCATTTTCTGTTTTCTGCAATAATTTTGCATATTTTCTCAAATTTAAAACAAAAAACTAACGCTGTTACCAAGGCTCTGCTTTAAGAAGTGCCATAGGTAAGGTTTGAGCTTTAAGCTACCTTTCCTCGTGAACATGTGAGGCTTGCCAATGACTAGGAAAAATACCTCCTCTATTTTGAGGTTCTTTTGCCTACCCTCCATTACATTAATTTCTTACCATAAAAGAAAAGATAATAAAGCTCAATATAATTTATACCCATACTGGAATATTGCTTCTTTAATTCAAAAGTATCAATTTGAAACAGAATGCTCTAAAATACCCATCTTCACAATTTGGTCGTTACCCCCCCCCCCCCACACACACACACACACAATGTTGCAAGCAATTCAAAATGATACACATTTGAATTTACCATGTAATTTTAATTTATTAAGTAATAGATAATGCAACAAACCTGTCAGAACCAAATTGAACTATACAAGAAGCGCCCATGTCCTTCTTACAATACTTGCATCCCTTAGCAATTCGACATGGTAGGTTGATTAAGTCAGCTAGGACCTGCAATTCAAATTGTTGTAGGATATTCACATGTTCACATGTAACCAAACTTCAATAGAAGCAGAACGCTAAGCAAAGAACATTCACAATTAGGAACTCTAAGTTGTGCCATAATTATGAAATGAATAGAACTAAATAAGGAACTATAAGATATATGTCAATCATCTCAGTGATATTGAAGTAGAAAAAATGCCCTAACCAAAAAACAGTCAGAATAAATAATGCATTCAATAAAGAATAGTACTTTAAACAGCAATGCTCGATGGACACACAGGCCAACTGGTAAGCTTCCGATTGGAAGAATAATAGAATGTAGGCAGCTTTTAAGAATTTGGGTGCATTCCTTCCAGCGTGTACCTAAATTTTCCTCGTTGGAAGATCCTCCCCTTTTGAAAACAATAAAAGCTTGTTAAAAAGATGTCAATGCTACTGTGACTTTCCGAGACTAATTTCTCTTTTAAAAAAAATAGAAAATAGATGAACTTACCCCATCCTACTATAAACAAGATTTGCAAGCTGATCAGTTGCATCTTTTGTAGTAATCCAGTTACTAGGCAGACTTGATACCCTACTTTGTAGTTCTCGCAAGCCAGGATCTCTAGATTTATCAATAGCAACCACTACAACTGACGAGTCATCACAAGGTTTAACGGACATCAGTGATTCAAATGATGGAATCAAACCTACATTCTGCATATCAGTACTTAGAGTCCATGTATATGCATCCATCCCATGGATTAGGTAAAATCCATCTAGAACTTTGTCTGAATATTGCAAACAACCATTTACCTGGTCAATGTAATTTGAGTTAAAAGAAAGGTAAATGTGCATGTGGCAACTGGTAGAGCTTTATAGATTAAACATCAAAGGTACATGAATGATTCAAGGAATAAGCAAAAGTATAAATCTTTGCAAAATAATGAATATGTTGAGAATTCTCGCATCTTGAGAATTTATTTAAATTATTTAGATTCATATACATTTTAACTTTTAAAGACCTGCCACATAATACCATCACATATTTTTAAACAATTATTTAGCCGTTTCGTAACTGATGAAAATGTTTTATATTTCCTAAGCCAACCTGTGAATAAAGTTGATGAAAATAATTGGTTATTTTCAGACAATCAAACAATTTAAAAATTATACTTCAATAAATGTGAGTAGGGACGGAAATAAGCTACGCTATCCGGTATGGGTATATGTCAGGCCTAGCTTATCTATTGAATATACTAGGCCAAGACTTTTTCAAAAGTCTAACTAGCTAAAATGGTCAGACTTTATGCTATGTAATAAAGGTCAAGTCAGACCTTAAAAAATTCTATATTAGATAAATAAAATCAATGCAGACTTTAGAAAGGTTAGAATGGCGCGACGGCCTAATCTATTTCCACCCTTATGTTCTGTGTACATGAGTAGTAGTAGTTTCAATTTTAATAATTTATATAGTTTATTATTCATAGAGTTTTTTCTAGTTTACAGTTAGTCCTTAACCTACTTTGAGATAAACCGAATGTCATATATTTGAAGACCTTGATATGAAACAGGTCTTTCAATAGACTAACAGGTCTGGCCAAGCCTAAAAAGCTTAACAAGGCATGCTTAGGCCTTCATTTTCAAAACAAGTGAGGCTGTGAGGCCTATTTAAGCAAAGTCTTGTTTGGCCTAGCCTAATTCCATCCGTAAATGTGAGAATATGATACGCTCATTAGCCAAGTACACATATCACCAAACCACGTGCCTAAGAATGAAACAGAAACGATAAACCATGCATGTCATTAATAAAATAAAGGCTAAATTACATTTTTCGTTCCCTGAATCCATGATTATCGGTTTGGCGAAAATGGTCCCCATAACTTTGTTTGGCGGATTCAATCCTCCTAACATTCAAATGTTGCAGATTGGTCTCCATATAACCATATTTTCTTAATTTTGCTTTTGATCCCCAAAATCATGTATTCTATGCACTTTTGATCCCAAAAAATCATGGATTTCGGAAAATGGAGGATCAAAAGTGCAAAACACTCGTGATTTTAGGAGACCAAAAATGCAATTAAAAGATATGGGAAGCAAATACGAGGCTCTGTGCGATGATGGTGTTCAATCCTCCACAAGGCCTTATATGGCTATTCCCCCCTCCTACTCTTACTTGCATCTCCTATGAGACAACAATGATAGATTTGACTCCTCCAGTCAAAGAGATTCACTTTCGGGGCAAAAAAAGGAGAAATTAAAGACATTAATTAAGAAATTAAATTAGATTAAAATCTTACTAGCACATATGAGAAATTCAATTTATATCAAAAAACATATTCTATCATATACCCTAATTTTCCAATTGATCAGAAAATTGAAAATGAAAGAGAGAATGATTTGCATTTTTGGAAAATATTAAAGTGAATACCCAAAATCGATGTGAAAGAGCCTGAGCAGAATCGGAAGGAGAAGGAGAAGAGTTGGATTCCAAGTCCAAGAAATTGGAGTGACCAGCAGAAGAAGAGTGAGAGGAAATGCGAAGAGCTAGTGCCAGCTGTAATTGATAACTCTCTTCCGTTTGCTTTGCCCAACACTTGAACGAACTTTCTTCTTCTTCTTTTCCCGCTTCTTCTTCTTTCTCCTCGTGCATCCTCATGCTCTTAGATTCAGATTCGCGTTCACGGAGATCACCGACGAACATATCTTCTTCCCTATCTCAGTCTTCACGAACTTCTAAGCTTGTCGAACTTTGTTTCGGGGTCATATACTAGCGATATACACGTGCATGCGCAATGTTTTCACGTTATTTTTATTAATAAATTTAAACATAATTTAATTAGTCTAAATATTATTCTGTAAAAATCAAAACTAATTTAAAGTAGATAGACAAAATATTTCAAATTGTAATGAAGTTAGTCCGAACACAACCCGTGAACATTTACCAAGCAATATGTAATATTTCCGTAGAGATTAGAAAACTTAATTTTATTAAATTTCAAATTTTCCAAGCATAGATTAAATAAAACTTATTGATAGAAAAAATGGATATATTAATATGAAATTAAAGTATATATATATATATATATATTGTGAAAAATAAAATAATGAGATAGAGTTAGAGGATGAAAGATATTAGTTTAATAGAAGGGTAGTTTGGTATTTTTGATAGTGAGTGTTTTGATAAAAGATATATAGTTGATAGTTGATAATCTCATATCTTTTTAATTGATTTTAAATCCATGGTAATAAATGTGAGTCACAAAAAGCGGAATGATAAAATGTAAAACGAAGGGTCACCTGATGTTTATTTTATATATTTGTTGAGACTAATATTTTACCCGTGTATTTATTATAATTATCTATGAAATTATTAACACGTTAAAAGTTACAAAATATAATAAAAGAAATAGGGAAAACTCCACAAAATACGATATTTAAAATTTATTAAAATAGTTGCGTTGCAAAAAGTTTTTAAAAAAAGTCGGTATGATCTTATAATATTAATAATAGAGTAAAAATGAGGTAAAAAGAAAATGAGATGTAATAATAGTTGTATCTTTCTATAATAGTGGCGCTCTCGTTGGCGGCTTAAGTCAGCGCTTACGGCTGGCTTACATTGCGCGCTCGTTAGATCTCTCGTTGGCGCTCGGTTCTTTCTTTGTCGTTGACCTTCTCTTTGGCGCTTCGTTAGTGCTTCCATTGGCACTCCCGTTGATGTTGTCGTTGTTGCTCCGGTGCGACTCACGAAAAAAGTGGATGGATTTAATTATTGATTTTTTTAGGAAAAACAATTTTGGAATTTTTGCTAGCGGTATCGCTTATTTTGATATCGGTAGTGATTAAATTAATTGAGTTTAGTAGTTTAGAGTAGATTAAAGTAAATAATAAATTTTAAAGGATTCAATATTAATTTTATTAAGTTTATTTAATTATGGATTTTGTAGAAGAAATAAATTTAAAAATAAAGTGTTTTTTTTCAAAAAAAACATTGATTGTGCTCGTTAGTGCGGCAGACGGCACACAACTTTTGTTGCGTTTTGGTGCTCCCGTTTGCACTCCCTCGCTTCTCCGTGGCAGCACTCTATTGGCACTTTCGTTGATTTTTTTAGAAAAAAATATTTTAGAATTTTTGCAAGCGATATCGCTTTTTTTGACAAATGGTAGTGGTTAAATTAATTGGGTTCAGTAGTTTGAGTAGATTATAGTAAATAGTAAATTTTACATAATTTAATTAATTTTATGTAATGACTGATTTTAACAAAAAATTAATTTTTTAAAAAAAATTGTATAGTCAGTATTTGATTATGTTGATAGTAAAGAAAAGTGAAAAAAGTGAGAGAGATGAAAGAGAATAGTATGTTTTAAAGTGAAACAAAAAAATTAAAATATGATATAAGAGTGGGACCCACTAATGATAAAAGTGAGTGAGAGAAAAAAGTGAAAGGGATAATATAGTAATTTTGGTGGTGGATTGATGGTATATATTTATATTTATTTATATATTTATATTTAGGGTGATTCTAGGGTGAAAGAGAAAATTAAATCTTTCACCGGTGAACCACTAAAATTGACCGTTTGATGTAGTTTAAAAATTCATCAATGGTTGAGATTTAATATTGGTTGATTCAATCTTAACCATTCATAGCATTTTAAACAATATCCAACGGTCAATTTTAGTAGTTCACCGGTGAAAGATTTAATTTACTCTTTCACCCTAGAATCACCCTTATATTTATAGTAAATAGATATATAAGCATTACAGCATACCCAACTTTCCTCCCAACTTTCCTCTTTTTTCCACTACTGTTATTTATAGACATTTTTTATTAATTATTAATGAGTATGGGAATATTTTTATAAGCAAATGTTGGTGGTTATTTTATTCGGTGTGGTCGCTCATGGGAATCGACTTCGAAGGAAGAAAATGTTTGTGCAAACTTTTTAGTTAAGTTAGAAGTTCATGGGAATAGTTCTCTCAACTTTTTGTTATCTCTTATAAGAGATTTGGTTGATATGCTCAATGTTGATGCATTGGGTGCCTGCAGTGTTATCTGAGAATGAGAATGTTGAAATTACAGATGATTCATTGGACACGGATGAAGACAACAAGTTTGATATGCCATCGGGTGGGAATTTGTTTCCATTCAGTTAAGTTTTTTTTTAATTTCGTGGTAGAGCTACCATCGAGTGAGTATTGTTGTTGTTTGAGTTGCTTATAGTAAGTTTAGTTGTATTAAGTTATTAAGCTGCCTTCTTGGTAATATGGAGTAGTCGCATTAATGTCTTGAAGTACAGCTGCTTCAATACTCATTGCGTTTAAGCTTCCAAGAGCAAGTGAGACTAGTGCATTAATGAGTTCTTTGGTTTTGATGGTTTTTGTATTTTTTATTTATATTAGGGCAAAAGGGAGTAACTAATATGGTTTTTTACCCGACAAAAATGGTAATTTATTGCAATCCATAAAAGATATATGGTGATTGAACGTGATCTTGAAAAGTTTTGGCTTTATTTTGATTTTTGTCTCCCTATTATGTAGATGTTTGTTTCCATATCGTAATGGTTGCACCGCTGCAAACGTACGTCGAAAGTGAAACCATTGAGTGTAGCTTTCGTGTCCATTTCTTATTCGTTGTGGTTTTAGTGTTATTCAAACATACGTTATCACTTACCGCAGTTATCACTACCGCATGATTTTAGTTCTTTTATTTTTTCGTAATTTTATTCTCAAACTTTTTTCAATTTCTGAAATAATGATCAATTTTAAAATTAGTCTTCTGAAAATTAGCGTGTAACATTTGTAAATGACATGTCAAGACACATTTTTAATCAAATGACGCCATGGCACTCCACATCATCAATTTGGAATTAAAGATTAATTTTTAAATTTCTATGGTCCTTTCTGCATCATTCACTAACATTGTCCACTACTTCTCTCTTTCTTTCACAACCTTCACCATCTTCCATTAGAGCTTCATCATCACCATCACTGCCCCCTTCTTCTTCGGGCTCTCTTCAAATTCTCCATACCCACCAAAGCCCCTCAATCATTCAACCATTTTCTCAAAGTTCCTTCCTTTGACTTTCCTCTTCAAGACCCACAACCTAAATCTCCTTGGTTTTTCAACCTTCTTACCAAAATTCCCTCCTTTGACCCTCCTCTTCAAGACTCACAACTCAATTTTCCCCACTCGGTAACAATAACTACTTCCTCTTATTCATCAATGAGTTGTCAATAAATACATGGGTATATTTCATGAAACATGAGTCAAAAGTCTTTAATGTTTTCAATAGGTTCAAAACTGTGGTGGGGAAAGAAAGTGGTCGAGAGATCAAGGCTATGAAAATTGATCAAGGAGAATTCACTTTTAGAAAGTTCCAAGATTTCTGAGAAGAGAATGGAATTAGACGTCCCCTAACGGTTCCAAGATCCCCTCAACAGAATGGCATGGTAGAAAGGAAAATTAGAATAATCCTCGACATGGCTCGAAGCATGCTTAAAAGCAATAAACTGTCAAAGTAATTTTGGGATGAAGTCATGGTCACCGACAAGAAGTGTATGGGGAAGACTCCACAAGAAGCACTGAGTCGAAGAAGGTATCTCACACTTGAAAGTATTTGGAAGTGTAGCTCATGTTCATATATCAGACGATAAAAGAGAAAAACTCTACGACAAGAGTGTGAGATTCATCTTTGTTGGCTATGACCCGAACTCAAAGGGTTACAAGTCGTACAACCCAAACAACAAGAAAAATTTAGTCATAAGAGATGTAGTCTTCGGTGAAGAAGGACAATGGGACTTTGAACCTCATGAAATGGAATACACTTTCTTTCCTCAATTTGAAGGAGAACATACATGTGGAGAAGTTCAACAAGGGCCCAGCTCCAACATCATCCACTTTTCAAGACACAGAGAGTGAAAGGTGATAACTCTATTTTATATAGAGTTATTTATACTTTCAAATCTAAATTATTGTAAGAAACTCAGTAATTTTGTGATGTCAAATAAAGAAACATAGAAGAAAACCAGCATCTTTAACTATGGAACACATCATCATTAATTTATATGATTCGTGTTATTTATCCCAAGTAGATAATTTCACGGCATGCGGCAAGGGATCTCAAATGAGTGCACCAAATGAGTGCAAGAAGGAGGTCCCGGGTTCAAGTTCCGGAAACTAACATTTCTCCCACCCATACTAACAATTGCTTATCTAAATTTCTGAGAAGAATTTGTGAGAGACTAATTTAGGTCTTTACTCTAAATTTTAAAGAGCAAAATATTCCCCCACTTCTGGAACTTTCCTAAAACCCTTCTCCTTTCCATAGGTACATTCATATTCTACACAGATGGATCAAATATCAAATCAAAACTTGGTGTAACAAAACAGTACTGCTCAGAAGAAACATAACACTCTCATTCCAGACACACTGCACCGCATACACTTCTCAAGGATTTTCTTTTGAAGTACCTTTGATTTCGCGACACAGATAGCGAATTCCGATGGCGAAGTCATCGTCGTCATCATCCTCCAACTCTGAAACTTCCGGCGACCTTCTTTGCGTTGGAACGTTGGAAATCGCCACTCCTAAACCCGTAGGATTCCTCTGCGGTTCAATTCCCGTTCCCACCGACAAATCCTTCCACTCTTTCCATTCCGCTCTTCTCCCAACCCCGCAAACGTACCCTCTCTTCTCTGAATAACTATTTTAGTCTATTTCAATTTTGTTTTTGCTTGTTGTTATTGTTGTTGTTTTGATTGAATTTCGGGTTTTGAGAATGCGGTTTTCTATTATTCCTGTACTGTTTCTTTTGGATTTTTTAGTTTGGAAAGAAATGGGTTATTTTTACCGTTTGTGTTTATTTTTCCCCTTTGTTTGTATGATTTTTCAGAGTGAATACTCCACGTTATCGGTACCGGATGCTACCAACTGAGACTGACTTGAATACACCGCCGCTTCTTGCCAATTTCCCGGAAAAGGTTCTTCCTGCTGGTGCTGTGCAGTCCAAGACAACTGGAGGAGGTAATCTTTTTCAATATTGGACTTAAGAGGGTATTTGCAATGAGCTTATTTTATGATTAAGTGCTTGTTTAAGTAACTGAGATAACTTCTGAAAATAAGTTAGGACAGACATGTCATAAGTATTTTCAGCTTAGGCTTCTCCATCCAGCTTACCAATATAGACATAAAGAGCTTATGTTAGGCTGTCATTGTCTTTTTGATCGTAACTTATTCATAATTCATAAACCTTATATAATAAATGTTTATTGAATAAACTTTTAATCAAGTTGTTTATCCTAGCAGTAACACCCCCTTATTGTATATTATAAGTTGAAGTTCAATGCTTTGGGGTATTCTTCCTTTTATTTGTTTGCTTATTTGCTAGTATGTTTTAATGTTCTTTGAAGTTATACAATATGTGTAATTTAGTCTCTCTTTCTTAAAGTTTATTGTGTGGAATACTCAGGTTTTATATGATGAGTTACTGCTTGAACTGAGAAGTGACCGTGTTTTCATAAAATTGGACCTTAAATAGGAAAAGCGCCAAATTAGAATAAAAGGAAAAGATATTCTATAAACTCAGTTTTGTGCTCATGAGAGGCACTATGAGTTTCTGGTTATTCCTTTTCCTTAACGATTTTTTTGTTGTGTTGCCTTCATTCATGTTCACTGGCAAACTTGATCCCCATGTTGTCAAATGCAAGGTGGTCAAAATTGAGATCCCATCAAGGATTAGAAAAGGTGTGGAGGATCGTAAAACATGTGATTGCAACACGGATCGTAGGATCCTACTAACAAGTATTATAATATCACTAATATCCAAGTAAAAATTTAGATAACTAATTTGTAGTTATTATTATCATATATAGCTAAAACCAAAATACAGAGCAAAGCATATATAAGCCCAAAACAAGCCCTACTTCTGAGTTTCGGAAAAATGAAATAAATAAATAAAAGTAAAGAAAGAAGTACCAAGTTGAGGCACAGATAGAGACGCGGGGGGGGGGGGGAGACTTTCATGAGACCAGAGAGGGCCTTATAGGCTGTGGCAGATTAGAAAAGAGAGATCAAAACTGGTGGACAGTAATGCAGAAGTTGTGAACTTCAGATGACAGAGAGGGGGCAGAATTAAGTTTCAGGGAGGGGTGACAAAAAGTTGAACGAATAAAAACGAAAGGGGTTGAGTGAGTGAGGAAACAGAGGAGAGGCCAGATTAGTTATGATTTGGGGAGTAATCAATTTATTTTTATTTTGAGCTGTATAATCTAACCCATCATATCATCTGATTTGCGGGTAACGTACTCAAAAAGTTGCAGATCAGAATGTCTTGCAATCTTCCTAGGTGGTCCTATACATCAATTTGGCAGAGAGGTAATCCTGAGTGGAAACGTGATTGGATATGGTGGTCAAACTGGTAATATTTTTTGACCTTATGAGCTGGCACACGATTTTGATAGCCCTCGCCAAATGGATCTTCTTAGGTTATACTCTCGATGAAAAGGATACAAATGTTATCATTCTTCGCGTCATTGTTTCTTTGTTTCCATGATTATAAACCATACCTTCAAATATTGGTCATATTCATGTAGGATTAGTGAAGCAATACTGATAGCAAAAGATACACCTGAACTTCTGGTATTCATTGTGAAGAAACATTTCTTTCGATAGCAATAATTTTAGAATCTGGCTCTTTCTTTCTGCTTACTATCGGAGAGTACTGCACCATTTTGATGTCAAGTGTGCATTTCTTCATGGATATTTGAAAGGGGAAGTCTACATGAAGATTTTGCTCGGGTATGAGTCAACTTGAGGAGGGAATGGGATATGCAAGTTGGAGAAGGTACTTTATGGTTGAAGCAATCTCTTTGGGCGTGGTTTGGAAAGTACATAGATAGAGTTAAGTTGATCATACTCTTGTTTTGAAACATTTATGGATTGCACAATTATCTTAGGTGATGATAACTTATAAAAGGGAAATTAATAGCTCAATGAGATAAAAGACCTTTGGAAAGTACTTTCTTCTGGTTGAAGAGTAGATGCATCTTTATTCCTAAGGAATATGTTATTGATCCCCTTAAAGAAACAATAAAGTTAGGTTGTAACTTATAAAGATATTAGGGTACCCATTGAGTAGAATATTAGAATTAGTCCTGAGGAAATATTTCCTTGATCCCCTTAAAGAAAAAGTGAAGTTAGGTTCTAAAGATACTAGGGTACCCATTGAGGAGAATATTAGAATGGGGAATGATGAAAAGAGAGCCCAGCGGTGAGAGTGCACATATCAGAAGCTATTGGGGAAATTAATATAACATAGTCAGTTAGTGTACTTGCGTTTCATGACCTGCAAGTAACACACAGGCTGCGGGCAGAATTCTATTGAATCTTGATTCTTTAGATTACACCTAGAAGAGGACTACTATTCAAAGGGGGTGGAAACCTATCAATGGAGCTACACAGATGTAGACTATGCAAGATCAATCATTGGTAAAAGATGAACATTGGGTATTATATGTTCCCAGGGGTTAATCTAATAACTTTGATAAGAAGCAAAGTGTAGTTACTCAGTCAAACATAGAGGCTAAGTTTTTGTCTATGGCACAAGGAAGTAGTTTGTAAGCTACCAAGGATAAATATCGTATTTGATGACCCTAGAATAAACTATGAAGCTGTTGTGTGACAACAAATATGCTATTAGTATTATGCATAACCTAGTTCAGTATGATAAGAGAAAACATATCAAGGTAGATTGACACTTAATGAAGAAAAAGTTAAATAATAGACCTACAAGTATGACCACTTCAGATGTTCCTTAGGATGTCAGCTAGAAGATGTATTGACCAAGGAACTTCCTACAAGTGCTTTCAATATTTTTTTGACAAGGTAAGATTGATTGATATCAACCACCGGCTTGAGAAGGAGTTGTGTTGTGTTGTACTTGCGCAATTAGCTCCTTTTTCAGTACACAATTCCTTGTCATTTTCCTTTTATCTGCACAGATCTGTTTTAATTATTTCTGTTACTAGGCGGATTTATTTCTTGTAAGTCTAGGCTAGTAATTGTCAGCATCTATAAACATCAGTCTACATAATGTAAAATGCATATGTAATCTTCCTGGGTTGATGCTGTCCTCATTACCTGTCAAGGAACGAAGAGTGCTGTAGTGAAGGACTGATATATACCTACTCTGGTTTGCAGTTCTCCCTACAAGAGATACATACTTTTTTGCATTTGCTGATGCTTTCTGTTGTTTCGACATTGTTTCTTTGACAGGTTTTCCTTGGGAAGGCACTGCAGTTGCATCAAATTTTACTAGAAAATGTGAGGCCCTTGCAGTGTCTGGATTTGTTGACTATGGAGATGAGATCGACATAATTGCTCCGGCAGACATTTTGAAGCAGATATTTAAAATGCCATATTCCAAGGCTCGACTATCGGTTGCTGTTCATCGCATTGGTCATACTCTTGTTTTAAACACTGGGTGTGTATTTGTCCTTTTGACTCCTTGTTGTTGCCATGCCTAACATGCAGCAAAATAAAAGCCTTGGCTTATAATGACCGTTCACGACTATCTTTTTGGTCCACACGATAAACTTTTCACTTTGGAAACTGAGTTCCCCAATCTATTGTTTTTGCAAAGCAACAGAGAATTGAATTCTGCTTGTTGATTCAAAGGAAAAGATTAGTTGTAGGAAATGGGTTTATAAGTTTCAACATGAAAGGAAATGCATAGTTTCAACAAAAAAGGGGATGTTACTGTTAGACAACTGAATAGAAGCATATTCTATTTCTGGTTTTAGAGCATCATTTTTATGTGTTTCTAGTGTCAGATGCATGATACTTCCAAGATGAAAAGTCATTCAGAAATTAAATAGGGTTTCAACGTTGTAATTATTTTTTATTTAAGATTTAAGACTATTGCATTTGGTTACTTGGTATGTGCTAGATTGAATGCTCTATCATTTTTGAAGCCCACTACGAAGCTAACTTCTTTTTCTTTTCTTTGTTTATAGCAAACTTATATTTATCATACTCATGCACTTGATTTATTTATTAGTGACAAGATATTTTTGAAGTGCAGGCCGGATATTGAAGAGGGCGAGAAGTTAATTAGGAGGCATAACACTCAATCAAAATGTGCAGATCAGTCTTTATTTTTGAATTTTGCTATGCATTCAGTTAGAATGGAGGCCTGTGATTGTCCACCGACTCATCATGCTCCATCAGAAGAGCAATCAAATTCTTCAGTTCTTCCTGGAGGAAAGACACCTCATATGGTGGTACAAAATGATGATGTTGTTCAAGCTGAAGGATACAATTGCCATTCTGAATATTCACAGGTTGGTAAGGACAGCCTCCTTTGGGGAAGCAAGAAGAATAGGAGAAATAATAACCGTAGTCCAGTTAATAAGGTGTCACAAGTTGGTGAAAAACCCAGATCATCAATGCAAGAGTCTGAAAAACAGAGAAAAGTTGGTAACGATAGTTTTCTGAGGGTTTTGTTCTGGCAGTTTCATAATTTCCGCATGCTCCTGGGAAGTGACCTACTTTTATTCAGTAATGAAAAGTATGTTGCCGTGAGCTTGCATTTATGGGATGTCACGCGACAGGTTGGAATAGCACCATTACTCTAAAATCTGTAACCTATTTTATGTTTGGCAAATTGTAAATACTTTCCCAATTTCGATAGGTCACGCCTTTGACTTGGCTTGAAGCTTGGCTTGACAACGTTATGGCAAGTGTGCCGGAGTTGGCCATATGTTATCATCGCAATGGTGTTGTTCAGGGATACGAGCTTTTAAAAACGGATGATATTTTTCTCCTTAAAGGGATCTCGGAGGATGGAACCCCTGCATTTCATCCTTATGTTGTCCAACAGAATGGTCTTTCTGTTTTGAGGTTCCTTCGGGATAATTGCAAAGAGGATCCTGGAGCTTATTGGGTACTATTGTTTATTTTAATACTTCTAAAAATATTAGTTGCTTTTAGGTTTATTATGTTAAATTCTCATTAACAAATTTAATTCCCTTGGTAATGCTAAGAAGCCTGAATTTGAGTTCTGCAGCTTTATAAAGGTGCTGGTGAAGATGATATTCAACTTTTTGATCTTTCTGCTATTCCGAAAAACCATTCGCCGGACAATAGTGATGATGCTGCAAGCTCCTTGCCATCACTAATCAGTAGAGATAGAAGTGACGCAGTATATTCCTTGGGAATTCTCCTCTATCGAATTGCTCACAGGCTTTCACTCTCAATGGTGTGGAAGAATTTTTCTGTCTTTGGGTCAATCCTGCTTTGAGTGGTTTCTAATGGTTAATTACTAATTGTTGTTTCTTTTTCTGCAGGTTGCTAAAAATAGGGCCAGATGTGTGAGGTTCTTTAGAAAGTGTTTGGCGTTTCTTGATGATTCTGACCATCTGGTATGTTTTAATAACCTGTTATATAGGGCTTTCAATCATCTTATGTTGAGATGACTGCATTTCTGATAAGTATTTTGTTAAACAGGCAGTACGAGCAATTGCACATGAACAATTTGCAAGGCTGATTCTAAATTATGATGATGAGTTGAAATTAACTTCCGAATCTCTAGCTGTAGAATGTAAACCAACTCTTACGAAGCTAAGGAATCATCTTGGGATGCTGAAAACAGTAACTCTGAACTAGTTGCCCATGAAATGTTTTATCTGCTTGCTGACAAATCAGATGAACATGGGAAAATAATTGGGCGCTTAGAATCAGAAGGTCCTGAAAAAATGGTTTCTGAAGCACACAAGGCTGCTTCACAGGAGCTTATAGCAGTCGGAAACACAGAATTGAGCAACCAAGGAGGGATTGAACCATGCTTGTCTTTTAATGTTAGCTCTTCAGTAGGTGAAGTATGCCCAGTTTCCACACCTGTGGTTCAGACGGTTGCTGATCCGATCTCATCCAAGTTGGCCGCCGTGCATCATGTTTCACAGGCCATTAAGTCTTTGAGATGGATGCGGCGGCTTCAGAGCACTGAGCCAGAGATGATGGATCAATTCAATAAAGATCATGATAAGCCGCCATCATCTTTTGATGTTTCTGTCTGTGCTTGTGGGGATGTTGACTGTATTGAAGTCTGTGACATTCGAGAATGGCTTCCAACATCCAAGTTGGATCCTAAGTTGTGGAAACTTGTTCTTTTGCTTGGTGAATCTTATTTGGCATTAGCAGAAGCTTATAAAGAGGATGGTCAACTGCATCAAGCTTTAAAAGTTATACAGCTATCATGTTCTGTTTATGGATCAATGCCTTCACATCTTGAAGATACAAAATTTATTTCTTCAATGGCTAGTTGCTCATCCTTAGAAAGAAAACACCGTGATGTGAATGAAAATACTACATGGATGGATAATATAAAAGATGAGACCGTTTATGGCTATGTTGAGAGGAGGTCTTCTACTTACCTTTTCTGGGCCAAGGCATGGGCGTTAGTTGGAGATGTTTATATTGAGTTCCAGAGGATAAAGGGTAAAGAAATCTCAGTACAAGATATGAGAAAACCTGCAACCAGAGAATTGAGAATGTCATCTGAAGTTGTGAAGGAAGTGAAAAGGCTGAAGAAAAAGCTTGTGCAGTTGAACCAATACTGCAGTTCATGTTCCTTGGTAAATTGCAGTTGCCAGAGTGACAGAGCTAGTAGTGGGAACAGTGCGAGCAGTAGTAGTGCAAATGGGAGTTTTGTGACATATGGTAGAAAGCAAAGTAAACCGTTGTCTGCTAAAAATTCCAATCACTTACCTCCAAAAGACTCTGGAGACAAGCTCAATCATAACAAGGAGAATAATAAAGATTCTGATGGTGAATATCTTGAGAAAAGTAATCATGATGGCGACCTGGCAGAAAGTCTTGAAAATAGTAGGACCGAATTTGAACCCTCAACTAATATGTTCTCGAGAAATCTTGACGGAACTTTAGAGATAGACAATTCGTGTTCAAATATTGTCTCTCAAAATGAATCAAATTCAAGGGAAACAGGTAAAGGAAAAATGGTGGGATATTTGAGTACCTCGTTGAACCTCTAGTTGGAGATGTAGAGCACAATCTAGTAGCTTCTTTGAAGTGCTATGAAGAAGCTAGAAAATTATTGCTTAAACTTCCATCTAGTTTGTCTGAGCTACAATCTGTGACTAAAAAGAAAGGGTGGGTTTGCAATGAATTAGGCCGAATCAGACTTGAAAATAAAGAGTTGCATGAAGCTGAAATGGTATTTTCAGATGCTATAGATGCATTCAGAGAAGTTTCAGATCACACCAACATAATATTGATAAATTGTAACTTGGGACATGGCAGACGGGCATTGGCTGAGGAAATGGTATCTAAAATTGATAATCTTAAATCTCATAATATCTTAATTGCATATAATCACGCATTAGAAAGTGCAAAACTGGAATATAAAGAATCCCTTAAATATTATGGGGCGGCAAGGTTAGAACTAAATGACATTAAGGAGGATGATGATTCTGTCACAACCAGCTTAAAGAATGAGGTACATACACAGTTTGCTAATACTTATCTGCGACTTGGCATGCTTTTGGCAAGAGAAAATTCGAGAGCAGAAGTTTATGAAAATGGATCATTAGAAAATATACGTGTAAGTCATACCAATCCTCATGATAGAAAAGCCAGAAAAGACTTGAGAAGGCATGAGATTTCAGCTAATGAGGCAATTAGGGAAGCATTGTCTGAGTACGAGTCCTTGGGGGAACTGCGCAAACAGGAGGCTGCATATGCTTACTTCCAATTGGCTCTCTACCAGAGAGACTGTTGTTTGAGATTTATGAATTCTGACAATAAGAAAAGCAGTGAAAATCGCAATGTGCAACGAGTCAAGCAGTATGCATCTCTGGCAGAGAGGAATTGGCAAAAATCCATGGACTTCTATGGCCCCAAATCACATCCAAATATGTATTTGACTATTCTTATGGAGAGAGCAGCTCTTTCATCAAGCCTTTCAAGCTTTTTACACTCCAGTGTGGTATTTTCTTGCACTCTTACACATTAGTTTGATTATGTTTTGTTTTTGAATTTTTTTTATGAGATGACTTAATTCATTATTTTTTGTGTACTGCGCCATCTATTATCTATTATAAATGTTAATAAGGATTTCTTGAAAGAGAACATACATAGGATGAGTCCGTTGATCTGTATGTCAATGTCGTTATTAAATGAACTTAGCCCCTTCCCCTAGGAACTAAAAAGATTGTAGAATTCTGAAATTTTCTTCTGTTTCCAGCTAAGATTTAATCCTAATGGAAACGTGGCTAATGTGTATAAAAGAGTTGGATTAAGGTGATATGTCAGAGCTTATCTAAAAAAAGGTGATATGTCAGAACTATGAAATTTTCTTCTGTTTCCAGCTTAGATTTAATCCTAATGGAAACTTGGCTAATGTGTATAAAGGAGTTGGATTAAGGTGATAATGTCAGATATCAACTGCAAATTTTCTGAAGCAGTGTATTCAATAGATGATCTACTTTGGCATATGGAGGATCAGAGAATACATAAAATGATGAAATTTCTATAAATTTCCTGACTTGCATTTTTCTGAATTAATTATTGCAATTAAAAATCTTCTCTGCTATCCCAAAAAAAGGTAGTATGAAGTTGCAAACTATTATTGAAAACCTTAGTCTAGATAATTTTATTGAAAATTTTGGTTTTCCATAGACCCATCGCTCGATTGACTTTTGGTGTATATTTCTGCCATCTGTTGATACTTTCCAAAATTTTCTTCCAGATGCTCGAGTCAGCTTTGGCTCATATGCTTGAAGGACGCCATGTTTCAGAAACAAATAATGACACTTTCAGTACTAGCTATCCTGAACTATATGCAAAATACTGGAGTCAGTTGCAGGCTCTTTTGAAGAAAATGTTGGCCACAGTGCTTTCTTCAACTGCAAATAAATCTCTCTGTCAACCTTCTTCAACATCTAGTAAATTTGGAGATAGTCAAAAGATCAAGGAACTCTACAAGATATCCCTGAAGGGTACTGGCATGGTTCAACTGCATACCATGTACAGCTTGTGGATATCATGAGAAGAAATCCATCTATCTGCATCCCATATACAGGTTGTGGATATCATTGTAGGAAGTTCATTATGACATTCTTATGACAGTTGGCTAGTATAAATCCCTTGCTGTACTTCTCTGTTGGTTTCTTCGTGATCACAAATATATTTTTACAGTCTCCAAAGAAAAGCCCGGATGCACAACAAGAAAATGTGACTGTCAATATCATATTAGGATTTTTGGGCTTTGTATTACCCATATAGAATGATCTCTTGGAATCTAAGAAAAATCTGTAAAGAGAGGAAGTCTAATATCTATTTATACAAACAAACAACTTACAAAATTACAATTTTAGGCATCTTACTTTTTAACACATCACCACTTTTATTTTATTTATCATTTTTTAATTTACTTTCTCTTCCTTTCTCACTCACTCTTTTTCAATCTCACATTTCCCAATATTTTTTACTTCTTACACATCTATTATTAGTGGCCCCACACCTTTTATTTAAAAATATTTCTTTTCCCAATTTTTTTAAATCCACTATATAATCTAATATAATTAAATTAATATTAAATAATCTATAATTTACTTCTATTTACTATCTAACCTAATTTATCTATTTATACAAACAAACTACACTTAATCTATTTATACAAACAAACCGCATTTAAATTACTCAAACAAGTCTCCCTATTTACTTGACAATTCACCTGACTAAAGACAACATTGTAATTTACTATCATACTTTTATCAAATTTCTTCTCTCAATGCATTTTCTTCTCACTCCCACTTTTTTCCTACTTTCTCATACTTTTTTTCTCAAAATTCAAAATTCAAATCAAACTCACTAACTTTCTTTACCCACTATCTACTAATCTAATATCTAAACAAATCATACTTAAATTACTCAAACAAGTTTCACTGTTTATTTGACAACTAATCTAACTAAGGGCAACATTGTAATTTACTATCACATTCTTTTTCAAATTTTTTCTCCCAATGCACTTTGTTCTCACTCCAATTTTTTTTAAGTTTCCCCTCTTCTTTTTTTCAAATTTCGAAATTCAAAACAAATCAAATCAAATCTACAATAAACTAAAATAATCAATCTAAACTACGAGAGATAAGCGCACTAATATATAAAAACACGGGATAACTTCACTAATATATAAAAAAACTCGATATTAATATATCAAAAAAAAGGAAAACTCAATGACTATTTCAATTACTGATCAATATTTAAACACGGGATAACTATCTTGATATATAAAATATATGGGATAACTATCACGATATATAAAAAACACGGTATAATTGTAATCGATATATTTGATAATCTTTTACTATCTACTATAATCTACTAATCAACTAAAATAATCAATTGAAACCATGAGATAACACTGATATATAAAAAACATGGGATAACTATATTAATCTAATCTAATATCTATTTATATAAACAAACAACTTACCAAATTACAGTTTTAGACATCTTACTTTTTTTTAACACATCACCACTTTTGTTTTATTTATCATTTTTTAATTCTACTTTCTCTTCCTTTCTCACTCACTCTCTTTCAATCTCATATTTCCCAATATTTTTACTTACTTACACATCTATTATTATTAGTGGCCCCCACACCCTTTATTTAAAAATATATCTTCCCAATTTTTTTAATCCACTATATAATCTAATATAATTAAATTAATATTAAATAATCTACAATTTACTCCTATACTATCTAACCTAATATCAATGTATCTATTTATACAAACAAATCACACTTAATCTATTTATACAAACAAACCACATTTAAATTACTCAAACAAGCCTCCCTATTTACTTGACAATTCATATGACTAAGGACAACATTGTAATTTACTATATATCATACTTTTATCAAATTTCTTTTATCAATTCATTTTCTTCTCACTCCACTTTTTCCTACTTTCTCTTACTTTTTTTCAAAATTTAAAATTCAAATCAAACTCACCAACTTTCTTTACCCACTATCTACTAATCTAATATCTATTTATACAAGCAAACTATACTTAAATTACTCAAACAATTTTCCCTATTTATTTGACAACTCATCTAACTAAGGGCACCATTGTAATTTACTATAACATTTTTTTCAAATTTCTTCTCCCAATGCACTTTCTTCTCACTCCAATTTTTTTAACTTTCCCATCTTTTTTAAAAAAAAATTCAAAATTCAAATCAAATCTACTAATAAACTAAAATAATCAATCTAAACAACGAGATAACTTCACTAATATATAAAAACACAGGATAACTTCAATGATATATAAAAACACGATATTAATATATATAAAAAAAGGAAAACTTAATGACTATTTCAACTCATGATTAATATTTAAAACACGGGATAATCAGATCGATATAAAAAACACGGGATAACTATATTGATATATAAAAAAACACGAGATAAGCGTGACCGATATATTTGATAATCTATCTTTTACTATCTACTATAATGTACTAATGAGCTAAAATAATCAATTGAAACTATGAGATAACTGCCCTGATATATAAAAAAACATGGGATAACTATACTAATATGTAAAAAAAAACGAGATAACTGCAATGATATGTATAAAAACACGGGATAACTGCACTGATACAAAAAACACTTCACTGAAATATTTGATATTCTACCACATATTCGTTACTGTCTACTATAATCTATTAATCAACTAAAAATAATCAATTGAAACTATGAGATAACTTCACTGATATATTAAAAAACACGTGATAACTTTATTGAAATATAAAAAACACAGGATAACCGCAATGATGTATGTAAAAACACGAGATAGTTGCACTGATATATAAAAAAACACGGGATAACAACACTGACACTAATATATAAAAGAACACGGGATAAATGCACAGATTTTTTTTAAATGATACTTTTACATTTTTAGATTTTAATATTTATCTAATTTTTTATTTATCCTTTTTTAACTAATTTAAATTTGTCTTTTTTTCACGAGGTGTTGTCCAAACTATTTAAATTATGTCTAAGTTCGTTCATGAAAAGAATATGGTAGCACCCGTGCGTATGCACGGGTATCCTACTAGTTAAGTAACTAATCAACAAAATGTTGCTCCCTTTAAACAAAATGTTGCTCCTTTGACATCCATATTGGGCCTCCCTTGAGAACTTTAATGACTCCTCTTCCTTAAGAAGTTGAAGCTATAGGTCTAAAGTGTGCTATAAATTGATTGGTTGAGGAAAGGAACTAGCAAACGAACTTCTGATTTAGGCTCTATTTTATTGCCTTGTAGAACACTATTTTCTAGTCTTCAAAGCTATAGGTAATAATAAGGGCTTAGGGTTTAGAACTCCATATAAATATTAAATATCTTCAATGAATTTTTTGATTTTGATTTTTTTTCTTTTTTAAAATTAACATAAGGTAATAATAATTATGTACTCAACTAAAAACAAACAAAGTCAAGTATGAATTTGGGTAGGTTCTTTAAGTTTATTTTAAATTTTTAGGGTCTTTTAAGTTTTTTTTCTCATTCGAGTTCTTTATGTTTTCGTTTATGTTTAAATTTAGGATAGGATTAGGATTCCTTATCAAATTTGTCTTCCATGTCTCCGTTTATATTTCAAATTGTTATCGGTATTTTTCCGACCAATTTTAAAATAGAAAAAGAAACACAAAAGACCAAATTCGAAAAATAAATCAAAACATTATTGTCAGCCCTCTTCAAAGTAGTTTTATTCTCGACCATTGTACTAGGGACAATGTAGTGGTGTTGCAAGAGGTTGTTCATCATCTTAGCAAGAAAAAGAGGAAGAAGGGATATATGATTTTGAACTGGATCCGAGAAGGATTATGATAGGGTGGATTGGGTGTTTCTTAAGGAAACTCTTGTTTTATTTGGTTTTTCGTAAGTGATAATTTCTCTAATCATGCATGGCGTCACCTCTTCAAAAATTTCTTTTCTTTGAAATGGTAATCGTATGGAGAGCTTCCAACCTCCATTTTTCACCATATTTATTTGTCCTCTTTATGTAAAGACTTGGGGATATGATCTTTAATGAGGTGAGAAATGGTCATTTGGAAGCCTATCAAGGTCTCTAACAATGGACCCTCTATATTTCATATTTTCTTTCCCGATGATGTGCTTTTATTTACTAAAGCTAAGGCTTCTCAAGCTAGAGAGATAAAAGGGTCCTGAAATATTTTTGCACTATCTCCGGGATGAAAGTGATCATGGAAAAGTCCGTTATTTATGCTTCTAAGGGGTTCTGAGTGGAAAGAGAGACAGGATAAAACAAATGCTCGGGATGAACTTCACTAATGAGATTGGCAAGTACATGAGTTGTAGAATCTTTCATGAAAGGGTGAATAAAGAAGACTTTAATGGTATCCTTGATAGGGTAAACTCTAAACTTGCTTCTTGGAAAGGTAGGTTGCTTAATACGCCAGTCGAGTCACTCTTGGTAATGTTGTGTTAACATCCCTTTCTTTTATGGTATGCAACTTCATTGGTTTCCTCAGTCCATCCGCAACCATCTTGATCGGATTGTTAGGAATTTCATTTGGAAAGGCCACTCGACCAAGGCATTCGCATGGTAGGGTTGGATAAGGTTATTCGGCATAGATGATATGGATTTTTGGGATATGATTTCAAATAAAGATACCTTTTGGGTTTATCTGTTGAAATCCAATTAGTATCCTAATTGCTCACTTTTTAATGCTAAGAAGGTGAGAGGGTCTTCTATATGGAGCTGGATTCAAAAGGCGTTTCCCCTCATTATAGACGGTTTTGAGTTCAAGTGTGGTATTGGCAATTCTAGTTTCTGTTTTAAGGAATGGGCCTCGAAGACTCCATTGTGTTCTCAAGTTCCATATGTGGATATTCATGATCTTGATTTAACTATCCAAGATGTGTTTCTTGAGGGAACTTGGAGGATGGACCGATTGTATACTCAGCTTCCTGTTAATATTCAACATGATATTTTGGGTTTGAAACCTATGTTGGCTGATATGGTGGAGGATTACTAGCGATGGAAGTACTCAACTGATGGTATTTACACAATCAAATCTACTTATCATATGTTATTGAGGGATAATATAATGTCTCAGCAAATAAAGAATTGGACTTGGATTTGAAAAATTAATAGAAGAAATATTGATATCAATAGCATTTGCCCTCAGTGTAATAGAGATGTAGAAACATTGCTTCATTGTCTATTCTAGCACCTTATCTCTATTGATATTTGGAGGACGTGCTTTGAGTCCTTAAGTTTTCTCCCTACCGTGGGTTGCGGCTTGTTCGATTGGATCTTTCAACAAGTGAAGAGTCAAGGTGTGCTTGTTCTTGTTGTTTTATGGAAGTGTTGGGTTGGCGTAACAAATTCCTCTTTGATGGTGTGAAAACTCCTATTTTTGAGACTGTTGCTGAGTGTCATGCGTTGTATCGAGACTTTGAGAAGGCTTTCATGCAAGTGGATATTCTCAGAGGATTTCGAGTTCTGGGCTTCATGTTGCTTAGTTGAAGCCTCCTGTGGGTTGGATAGTGTTAAGTGTTGAATGTGGACGACAACAGAATAACAAATCCTGGTCACGCTGATTTTGGTGGGTTACTTCGTAGTCATGAAGGGAAATTTCTTCTTGGTATTAGTGGTTCAGTGGGTGTTTCTCATATTCTACATGCGAAGATTATGACTTTGTTACATGGTCTTTCTTTATGTTGGAATAAGGGCTCCTAGAAAGTAAAATGCTTTACCGACTCTCTAGAAACTATTCACTTAATTGATGAAGCTAATATCACCTATCACAAGCATGGGAATGAGAAAACTTTGGTGCGAGATTATTTTAATAAAGAGCACGAGATTCAGATTCATCATTCTTATTGATCGTACCTGACCAATAGAGTAGTGATGCTGATGTAGTCCTTTAGCTCGGTCGCTGATGGTGTTGATGTCCTTGAATCTGGGTCGCCTCGGGTGGTACTGCGAAAGCACCGACGCCAAGTCAAGATGAGCAGTGAATAGGACCACAAGTAATAATGACGCACCTCATTCCCGGGATTCGTGCCATATTTATAGCTACTGATGATTGGGCCTTATTGGGCCTATTGGGACAAAGATTGGGCTCGAGTCCACTCCGAACAGTTGCCCCTCGGGTCGCCGGTTGGCGGGCTAAGGCTTGATTTGCTGCCTCCAGTGGTGCCGTGGACGGCCGAGTGATCGAGGAGTGACTTAGTGCGCCCATTCGAGGCTTAACTCGCCGCCTCGCTCAGCCTTGCGCGCGGCCGACCTACGGAGCGACACTAGTCGTGAAACCGATGGGGTGAGGACGCCGCCACTCATGCGCGTGTGGATGCCGCCATCTGCCGAGCATGTGGACATTTGCCACTACCGAGGTGTGGGCACCGCCACTCATGTGGGAATGCGATCCAAATGGTCGGGACTCTACAGACCCCCTTAGCTTACGAAGGCTACTCGGATCTTGCTCGTCTTAGGAGGTGCGATCATTCTCGTGTCGCTCAAATTCGCTCGAGTTTTGTCACGCATTGCCTATTGAATTGTTTGAAAACGGCTTGATCGTGACCTCGATGGGCCGCTATCGTAGCGAACTTCGCGTTTTGCGACTTTTGGCAATGGGTCTACTATATTCGATCCAGCGCCCTCATCGCGATAGTTGTAGTGGCCTCTTCTTCGCCGTGTTCGTTTCTGCACCATTCCTCGGGTCTGTATTTATTCGCCATCCGATGGCGCTTGGCGTCGACCACCGCCCCAAGCCTAGGTCGGCAGGCGGGCGAAGGCTTAGATCGTTAACCGAGTAATTTTGTAAGCGGCGCCGGTTGCTTTGCACAATCGATCTCCATCTCTTGAAGTGCGTGGTCGCTACCACGCTTAAGTCGGAGGTGGTCACCGCCACTTATGTTTATTGTAGACCATTCATTGATCGTCATTCGTCGAAGGCCATTTGTCGGCTGCCTTTGTGTAGGTCGCTCGACGCCCTACTCCCGTTGTAGACCGCTCGGGGTCCATGCTTGTTCGTGGGTCATTCTTTGACCCTCGGGCCACACTGATGGCACTCGCCATGGGCGCTCGGCCTACGCCTTTGTAGACCGCCGGGGGTCACGCCAGTGCCATTCGATGGCACTCGATCGCCAACACGGTGGCACTCGGTTGCCAGCCGCCGGGGCCTACGCTCTTTGTAGACCGCGACGGGGTTCACGCATGTGCTATTCGATGGCGATCGATCGTGCCAACACGGTGGCGCTTCGGTTGTAGGCCGCCGGGTCTCGCTCTTTTTGTAGACCGACGGTCTACGCTTGTGCTATTCGATGGCGATCGATCGTGCTAACACGGTGGCGCTTCGGTTGTAGGCCGCCGAGAGCTACGCTCTTTGTAGACCGTGACGGTCTACGCTTGTGCCATTCGATGGCGATCGATCGTGCCAACACGGTGGCGCTTCGGTTGTAGGCCGCTCGGGGCTCTACGCTCTTTAGATCGCGCCGCACGGGTCTACGCTGCAGGCCATTCGATGGCGGCTCGGGAACCTATGGCGCTCTGCTGCGCTACTCGCATGGCGGCGACCAATCATACATTCTTGCACGCGAAATAAATAACAAAGTACGACTTTTAAAAAGGTCGGGCCTCGTGAAAAACCCTAGTGGGAAAAAGAGCGCCCGCTTGCCATTTATTCACAGATCGTTAGTCCGTCCGTTATCACAAGGATCGTCTTGTTCTTGGCGACCTATCTCGCTTCTTCCTGGGCGCGCATGGCGCTCTTTCTAGCTAATAACAATGCTTCTTCATAGGCCATATGATCGTTGGCCCTTCGTAGGAACATGGTCGATCCATGTAACGATTTAGCCGAACTCTTTCGCGCAAAGCGTGGTCCGCCTCGATACCACGTTTGATATACTTTAGTTTATCTCCGTCCGTCAAAGTTGCGCACTGATCGGCCTCGACGTTGAATCGTTCTATGTAATCGTCTCAATGATTCATTGTCCTTGGATAATCGTATCAAGTGCTCTTCATGCCGTTTCTAGGCATCCGCTGGCCGTGTAGTTGGCCAAGAATGTTTCGACGTGCCGTCCCAAGAAGAGATGGTGTTGGGCGGTGAGCTCTCCCACCACTCGGTGCTCGCTCCTCGAGCGATCGTGGAAAGAGTCCGCACTTCATGGTCGTTCCTAGCTCTCTATAGCCGCAGAATTGTTGAAGTACCTTAAGTGTTTGTGCGGATCCCCACTACCGTTGAATTTATTCAAATTGGGGGTTTCTCAGTCTCTGGGGATACGGTAGAACGAATAATCTCCTCGAGAATGGCCCATGACCGGTCGCTAATTTCTCGGCCCAAAAGCCGCGCAAGGCATGGTCCGCTTCATTGGCCGGCGCCCGTATAGTCCTCCGACTATTTGACCATACAACGAGGGCGTATGGACGATCGCCTCCATGTCGCTCGGGCTCTCGCTTCTCGACCGATGGGAGACGCCCCCGATCTCCCCTTTACGGTAGGTATCCGGCCGTCATAAGAGTTCCACGACGGCAGGCCTCTTGATCCGCGAGAACGGAGTACTCGTGCACGAGGAATACCTTGGGGCGGCGGTCCGATTCCGGATTATAGCTAGAACTTGCGTAATCCCGTCGTGAGAAGCGAACGCAGCGACTACGCCATACGCCCCTTCGAGCGGGGACCCACGCGCCGGACTCTTCGTGCGGGGATCGGCGTGATGTGCCTCCACGAGGACTCGGTCGTTCCTTCCGGATGGAGTTAGGTGCGTGGGAAGGGCGCGTTTGACGAAGCCCGCTTCACCGCCGCCATTGGCGGTGCTGGAATGGATCCTTCTTTCATAGTGGGAAAGAAGCGCATCTCGGTCGCAATGATCGATTCTTGTTTCGTGTAGGATTTGAAGGAAGGCCCGAGTTACGTGCTCGCAAGGATGCATCAATCCTGCGTCAATCAACTCTACGCCGTAGCCGCTTTGTTGGTGGCCGGTGTATTCGCTCTAAGATCGGGTCCTCTACGCGCCGTCTTGAAGGCTCTTGGCGAGGTTGTCGGTGATTCGTGGATGGTTAGTGGCACGCCTGCGGGGTTTCTTTGTGGAAGCGCGTTCGCCCGGAAGGCGGTCGGCTCGCGCCGGCGAAGCTCGTGTGGCGTGCTTCCTTGGTTGCATGGTGGAAGTGTCTCAGCTCGCTCCCATCGTGGTCGCCACCGATTGCGTACACGACCAATAGAGTAGTGATGCCGATGTAGTCCTTTAGCTCGATCCGATGGTGTTGATGTCCTTGAACGGGTCGCCTCGGGGTACTGCGCGAAAGACTCCGACGCCTGTCAAGTCGTGAATGAAAGTGAATAGACCACAGTAATAATGACGCACTCATTCCCAGGATTCGCGCCATATTTATTTATATTTACGATTTCTGATTAGGCGCTATTGGCGCATTGGATGACATTGGCGCGAAGTCGAAAATTCACGAACACTTATCGAGACAAATTTTTGTGTTGATTGGTTCACGAATAAGGAAATTCGTTATACTTCTTTTTGACTTTGTGACATCTCACCTCCCACGGAGTTGAGTCCTTTGTTGCTAGCTGATATCTTAGGGAATCATTTTATGAGCCTTAGTTTTTATTATTATTTGTTAAAAAAAAAAAACTTAGTAGAGTGTGACTATAAAGCAAAAAGAAAACATCCTCACGAAAGATAAGAAGTTGTTTTCACGAAAGATACGCTTGCCATGTCATGTCCACATTGAATGCATCATCAGTCGTGCCGTGTCTCTCTTCTACTAACTTCTAAGCAATCGTGCATTGAAAAATTGATTTAATTTGACTTTTCTTTATAAAAATCTAAAAACAAAATCAGACATGAACACCTCTTTCTTCGTCAAAACCTCGCTCCTCGTTATCTTCACTCTATTTTCTCTGATCTGCATCACCATGTCGGATTCCTCTCTGAAACCCGTGGATCCCGATTCTTCTTCTTCTTCCGCTCCTGCAGTTCACATAATCTACACCGAGAAGCCCGAAGAAGGTGAACCCGAGGCCTACCATATCCGAACCCTAACCGCAGTTCTCGGCAGGTTCGTAACGTCATTCTCTCCGATTCCCTGAGAAAATCAATTGAATTGAGGATTTAGGGTTTTAATTAAATACTAGTACGTGACTCAATTTGTTTTTTTGTTGGTAATTTTTGTGATTAATTAGTGAAGAGGCTGCGAAGGAGGCTTTGTTGTATAGTTATAAGTCTGCAGCTAGTGGCTTTTCTGCTAAGCTTACTCCTGACCAGGTTGATCAAATCTCAAGTAAGTTCTTTTTTTTTTGTTGCTGTTTTTGGTGTCCTTTTGATTTATGGTTTTTTATTTCATGTTTTTTGAATTCATTGAGGTAATATTTTCGTTTGTGGTATCTTTAATTTACACTTTTTTGGATTCATAGTTTTCTATGGTTTTGTAATTCTCAAATGTAACATGGTCCTTTTATGTTTGTTTTATTGTTTATGTTTGCACCTAACCAAGTTTATGGTTGCTGCCCATATTTTGTATTTTTTTGGGGTTGTTTGCAGTAATTTATGGTTATGATCATTGTGGTAAGAGTAATATTTGATAGTTGATGTTATACGTTTTTTGTGCGTGTTTTAAAATGCCGTTGTCTTGGGGACATGAAGTTGGGTATTGGATAGTTAGAGCACTTGTAATTTGTGGAATTGATTATAGAAGTAGGCTTCCATTAGCAACTTACAACAGTGATTTAACTTGACCCCGGTAAACATAATAAAAGAGCAACTAGCATGTATCTATGGTTTTGCTAAGTCAGCAATTTGGTCATAAGTTTTTTTGGAAAACAAAATAAGCTTACTTCAATTCTGCATGCTGTCTTCTTGCTCTCTTTATCTTTTTTCTGTTTCCTTTCATGGGCAACCTTGATCTTGCAAGCTTTTAATATCAATAGCATATATGTTTTGATGCTTTTGTGTTCACATGGTATAGTTACTTCATTCCAATTAGCGCCGTCTTCATATTTCGGGGAAATGCTATCGGAGTGTTCTTTGAGTATTTGATATCTTGTGAAAAGCGTTTTATATTTTCATCTGATAGAAATGATTGATTCCTGCTTCTTAAAAGTTAACCAAGTAAAGAATTCTGGTTTTATCAGCATCATTGTTATTGTTGTAGGGGAAGATCAAGTAAAAAATACATTAATTGAGTGCTCTATTTAAATTAAGAATGTTGGTAAATGAATGGGGAAGTGAATGTGGGAACAAGTGCTCCAATTATTTGCCAGTAATATGTATCTAGGGTGGTGAACTAATGGAGTGTGTGTATCATCAGTCAGTTGTTGATTTGTCGGTTTTTTCGGTTGTCTCAGTTTTGGTTTTTGAGAGTCACCATGTACTTGATTTTCCATGTTTATTTGTTGTGGTCAGATTGTT
This sequence comes from Oxytropis ochrocephala, assembly GCA_020916435.1. Lineage (NCBI taxonomy): Eukaryota > Viridiplantae > Streptophyta > Magnoliopsida > Fabales > Fabaceae > Oxytropis > Oxytropis ochrocephala. The sequence goes on from CM037090.1 coordinate 43,232,946, forward strand.
CTAAATTGCAGGCCAATGGGCAGTACTTTTCAGTTCTCACATGGTTTGTTTGTACAGTTTATCTGTGCTGTGTTATGGCTCTATCATTAGATTAGTGTCACCCAGTAATTTGCTTGATAACCGGAGAACAATTAATATTTACCATAAAAAATAGTGATGTATTGTTATATGGTCAAGATTACTTGTTCTCAATAGATATGTTTCTTACCAATCTATATATCTATCCATCTATCTATCTATATAGACACGTGAATGCCATTTCTGCTGATTTTTCGCATTCTGGTAAATGTCCTCCATATCAGTAGTTGACGCAGGGTGTTTTAATTTGCAGAGCAACCGGGTGTTCTTCAAGTTGTTCCAAGCCAGACCCTTCAGCTCCATTCAGGACCAAATAAACTGCACTAGGGAAATGTTCATTTGAAGATGTATAATCGTTATCTATGTCACTCATCGACAAAAGATACTACACCGTGTATAAACTAGCTTGGCTCAGCCTGCGATTATGTCAATAATAACATGGATTTATGGTATATTGTAATGCATTGCTAGTATTTAGGGTACATTCTGTTATTCAAATGTCACAGAAACGCTGACATGGCTGACAGACTGCCACGTAGGATAGGACATCATTTTTAAAAAGGTCCCTGCAATTACATCATTTTTTTGAAAACATCCTTGCAAATAACTGATAAATTTGAAATTAGTCCCTCCGATCTGTGACATACGAGATTGCCCAGATTACAAATACAAAACATAACAGATTGCTCACTACACTAGTAACAAACACAATCAAATCAAACACACAATCAAATCAAACTAAGTTGTTCATAAACAACATAATGTCATTACATTCAAACAACATCAATCTTCAACACTAGTTCAATTAAACTACAATTAAAAACATCATAATGTCATTCAAACTACATCGATCTTCAACACTAGTTCCAATGAACAACAATGACATGAACAATGAACAAAACCAACATGCATTTGAGTTTGAACATTTCGAGGCAGCCATTGAAGTTGAAGCTTTTCACGATTTCAAGGAAGAAGATGATGGAGTTGTTAGGGTTTGAAAAGGGGAAGATGATGGTGGTAAGGGTTGATTCGATTGATCTTTGATTGGGGAAAATAATTTTAGGGTTCAAATGGGGGAGAAATGGTGGTGTCAATGGTTGTTTGATTGTGGGTTTATTTGGGGAAGATGAAGGGCCACGTCAGCAACAATAAAATTAAATGGAAAAACAAAAATATCTGATGTATCATATCCTACGTGTCAGTTCGTCAGCCACGTCAGCGTTTCTGTGACGTCTGACTAACATAAGGGTTCATTTAAAAAAAATTGGTTTTTTTGCTAATTTTAAAAAAATAATTTTGCAGGGACGTATTTAAAAAACATGTGTATTTACAGAGACGAAAAACATATTTAAGCCAAATATCTTTCAACTAAAATCTATTTTGCGTTAGTGAAACTAGTCCATGTATGCCTTTGTGAGCTTGGTTTATATACGCTAAAATTAAGTAATGCATTTACATGAATTTAGTTCACGTACACTTGTTTATGTGAATTGAATTGAGTTCAATTACATTCAAAAATAATATACTATGTACGTATGTGAGCATGGTTTGTGTATTATCCAATAAATAGGTCTTAGTTTGAGCAGAGTGATTTGAGCTCCCTTCTTTGTCCTCAAATTGATAATGAGATTCCAACTTATTTTTCGTTTATCAATCAGAATCTGTTTTCAAGAAAATTCCACGTGTTGTTCTTTTTATAGTATACAAGAAAGTAAAAAATGTAATAAGGAAACCCTATTTTCTTTTGATAAATAGATTCGGCATAAAATTAAGAAATAATAAACATGAAAATAGGAGTCTTTTGTTCGTAAAATTTGTAGAAAAATGTTGATGGATAAACTAATTATTGAGTTTGAAGTGGGGGGAGGGGTAAAATTCAATAATTAACTCAATAATTAGTTTATCCATCAAGAGTTATCTGCTCCAAATTTTTTTACTTAATAATAATCTATAATTATTAATAAAGGGAATTCAATAAATAACTGTTCATTTTAGTGTTAGATTTTTCTGACTAAAATGTTATTGCTATAAGTACAAGTTTTAATAATGATAACCATCCACTAACACATTTCTATTTTTAATAATGATAACCACCCATTAACACACTATCACATGAAAGACGACCGGAGTAACCATAATAAGCGTGTTTAAACTTGAACACGTGTGAACCGTCAAGAGTGTGATCGTAGGGTCAATTCCAATTCGGAAGCTAGATATATATATGAACAATGTGGCTGTATATTTGCCAACAAAAAATGGGGCATTCTTGCGTCTTAACGCTACTCCTCCTCTCCAATTTTCTCCTCTCACTGTCAACTTCAACTTCAACTTCTGCTGCCTCCAATGACGATCTTCGTCTAACGCTTCAGGCAAAGAAGCTCGTGAGAGACCTAAATTTGTTCCCTGAAGTCAATCTCAACATCGCTGCAAATTCTTCTTCATCGGAGCCCCGTGGCAAAATCGTTGAGAAGCTGCTCAGGTTCCCTAACCTATTGAGCGGCGATGATGATGATTCTGGAGTTTCCGTTGAGGATTTGGGTCATTATGCTGGTTATTACCCTATTCAACATTCACATGCCGCAAGGTTCATTTCTTTTCTTCATTTCTGCTTTTCCACTTTAACTTCTACACTATAGAAGGAAGATTTTTGTTATATATATCCTATATTGGTTCCTAAATTATATAAGGGGGAAAATAACGCGATATCAAAACCAATAAAATCAATGAACTCATTTATTATTTTAACTTGTTGAATTAAGTAAATTTACTAATATTAAAAGCCAACCAGCGTAAACAAAATAATCCAAACAATAAATACACTAGCTTATTTTAAATAGGACTAAAACCTTGGATTGGTTTCTAGCTTGTGATATGAGATAAGCAATTCGTTACCGAGTTCAATCACATTATTAGTTATTTTTACTCCCCGATATGCTATTGGACGTGTAAAATCTTGTAAGTTCACAGGTTTTAAAGGGAAAGCTAGATAAGACTATCTTAATTTATTTTTATTTTCTTATAGCAAGGTTAGTGGGGGAGGGGGAGTGGGTTGGAATTCCAAATTCGGGACCTCCTGCTTGCACTATTTGGTGCACTCCTTCGGTATCCCTACTTGGGATTAGACTGTTAATTTTTTTTTGTACAAAAGTATTCAGTCAAAGCTAAATTACTGTGATTGAGTAATTTAGGAGGGTGTGCAGCTAGTTTTGAAACCAACAAGTATAGTGCAGTAAAATTTAAAATATATAAATTAAAGGAAAATATTTGATAAAAAACATTTAGAATGTTAAACATATAATTAATTAGTTTTTTATGGTATAATTTATTAGGTCAGATAAGTTTAAAAGATATATGTTGAAAGAAAAAAATAAAGTCCTACAACACACATTAAAATTTATTTAGAAGAAGAATTTGAATGAACAACTTTTGGAGAGAAAGGTAAAAACTTTGTATAAAAAGAGAAATTTGAAATCACAAGCTGTTGAGATTTGAGGTGCAAAAGAGATTTTTAGCTTAAAAAGAAAAATTTAAATAATTAAATAATTTGATAATTTTTGAAAAACATAAAAGAAGATGCTAAACACGGGTAAAATTCCGTGTACAATAAGAGATGTTCTTTTTTTTTTTTGACAAAACAATAAGAGATGTTCTTACTCTCTATTATTTTATATAAATATAAACATAAACGGAGTGAGTCAAGCTTCCTATGATCTGATAATGGCCATTTTTAATACCAAAATTGGCTTTTTTGAATGCACGACCTGACTTGAAAGCTCATTTAGAAGGCTATTTTGTAGTAGATCTTTAGATAAAGTCATAAGGATATCGCTAAATAAGGTTAGGGGCTCAACTCTATATATAGCTAACATGCTTAAATCTTCAACTAAATCATTAAATACATAATTTTAATACATTATAATTAATGGAAGTATTTTCACACTCTTTACATTTACTTAAACGGGTCGGCTTGTTAGGCCTATTTTTTTGAAAGGCCTAAAGTCTGATCATTTTAGTTAAACATACTTTTAAAATAACCTAGTTTATTTTGATAAATAAGTTTGATTTATTTGATAGGCTCTTGGTCGGCAACTTGACCTCTTTCCATTCCTAGAGTGGATTACCTTTCCCCATATCTGTGTGTAGTGTGTACAATTTTTTCATGATTCTTTTTTCTTTTCATGAAAATTATTTCCAAACTAAATAGCAGTGAAATTTACCGTAAAAGTCCTCAACTTTTGGACAGTTGTGATTATATCAATTCAGTAAATTATAAATGCTATCAATTTTATAAGCATGTACATTTAGAATTTCACTGCATAAGATATTATACGACTGTTGTAGTTTTGTACACTAAAATTTTATAGTGTGTTGTAAAATTGGATCGTTTGCATATTGTTGGTATTTGTTTCTTATGTTTGGTTGTTGCGGCAGGATGTTCTACTTTTTCTTTGAATCACGCAACCACAAGGAAGATCCTGTTGTGATTTGGTTGACTGGGGGACCTGGGTGTAGCAGTGAGTTGGCTTTGTTTTATGAAAATGGCCCTTTCAAAATTACTGACAACTTGTCTCTAGTGTGGAATGAGTATGGTTGGGACAAGGTATCCTAATTTCACTTTTTTTTCTGTTTTATTTTTAATGTGCTACAAATTTCAAGGTTTGAGGTTGTGAATGTATGCATGTAATGGAAGAAAATATCATATCAGCTTTTGCTAAGTACAAATTGCTTTTTGAGTGGACATCTTACCTCTCTGCTGCCATATCTTGTGATCAAGTTCTAGAATTCTAAACTGAATTTGTGATACATAGCTTCAGCATATTTGTTGCTTTACTTAAATATATTCTGTGACTATTTATGTTGATCAAATCATTCACTGTATGAATATTTTCTTTAAGATCAATATTCACATAAGAAATGGCTACGCCCTTGAAATAAACATCAGTAGAATATAACAAAGACATACAAAGTACCATTCGAAAGCATTTCAAAGGCAAAGAGATGTGCTTAAAGATGTGTGTCTTCTACTTCTACACCAACCAAGTAGACACTCTCGGATGCATGAACATTAAAATGCACTCTAGTACTAAATGTCGGCTTCTTATTTTTACTAAGACGTTTGTAACAAATCATCAAAAGCTACTCCAAGAGTAAGGCAGAACCAATATGCTCTCCAAAACCCCAAATAGATTGCGACATAGAAAAACTGTCTGCAATATAAATATAAATCAAAGTTAAGTGGCCTGCTGTTTCTAAGCTTAAATTGCATGTAAGCATATAAGGACAAAGAGTGGTGTGAAGCCCACAAATTTGCAACATGTTGTTTGTACTAATTTATGAAGTGCTGGTGTGTGAACAAAAGATTTTAAATTAGAGGGAACTTTGAAATAGGTGAAACCTTCAATGATTAGGAGTAGGAAATTGAAAGACTGTTACTTAAAAACATTCTAACGAATCTGAAATCCCAGCTATCTTATCTGGATTTCTAGATGAATGAGTGGGTTTGACTGTTTGAGTAAAAACGAAAGGGAATGTAAATCACAAACTTCTAGTATAGGCTTTTAACTCGAGTTTTAATAGAAATGGAAATCATAGTATACACGAGAACTCTGAATGCAATAAAAATTTTAAGTGGGACTTATGGAAACTAAAGAGAGGAACTTCCATCCTCCCACAACTTGATGCGAGTGTCTCACACTGTCCAATTTCTTTTGGATATAAAACATCGAAACTGCTCCACAAATTGTTTTTTTTTACCAAACAAATTGTTTGTTATAATAGTAATATTTGTAAGTAATTATGTTAAGAAGAAATAATGTAATCACTCTTTCAAATTTTATCAGGTCTCTTGAAGTCACTCATATGTATGTTGTCAGTTACTGTCGTGTTAGTTCTCACAGTGGCGTCTCTTTGTCTTTAATGACTAGTTGTTTTGAAGGTTTTCCGTCTGTACTGTCTAACCTGTAATTTTAGCTAAAAACTAATCTAAGCTGAAGCAACCACTAGCTGTTTATCATGCTTCTTGTCTTCCAGAAAGGTGAGTGTCTTTATGAGGATAGAAAGAAGCTGGGTAACCTGATTCTTACAATTTGACAACCATGTACATAGTACTTTTCCTCAGATATTTGTTTTTGGGAATTAAAATTTGGTGCTTATCTTGTAGGCATCAAATCTTCTGTATGTTGACCAACCAACTGGAACTGGCTTTAGCTACAGTACCGATTTGCGTGATATTCGTCATAATGAAGAAGGGGTTAGCAATGATCTGTTTGACTTTTTGCAGGTACCCGTGTTGGCTTTGGAATCTAAGTTGTACAATTTTAATGCAATTTTAATCCATCACCTAATGTTTTCTTTTTTGTGTTGGAATTTGTAGCTCTGAATTGCTTTATGTTAAAATTTCAAACACCGCATATTTCCAAGTTCACACCCACATAAACACCCTCAAGGTTTTGCACCATCCTCACTAGCTATCCATGCACACCTTAGTTGTATCCATCGTCACTAGATTAAGATAAAAAAAAATCCTCACTAGCTATTCATGCACTATCCTAGTTGTTTCCAATGTCATCAATGGTGACCCTTTTGATGATCTTACAGCCTTAAAGACAGATGCAAAGATAGGCTATCTCTCAATCCACTATCCGTTCAGATTTGTATATTTGTGTCACAGTACAGAGTAGTAAAAGTAACAAACATACAAAGTAAGTTAAAGAATTATAAAATACATTGTTAACAGTTATTTTCTTTTTCCCCCAGACTTTCTTTGCAGAGCATCCCGAATATGCAAAGAACGACTTTTTTATTACGGGTGAATCATATGCTGGGCACTACATTCCTGCTTTTGCAGCTCGTATCCATCGAGGAAACCAAGCTAATGAAGGAATCCATATAAATCTGAAGGTTTGTTGTGTTCTAAGTGAAAGAATTGTATTGAAAGGGGAGAATACTAGTTATCTTATTTTTATGCTTTGAACAGGGATTTGCCATAGGTAATGGGCTTACTGATCCTGCAATTCAGTATAAAGCATACCCAGATTATGCACTGGACATGGGCATAATTACAAAGGCTACACGTAACCGCCTTAATTTATTGTTGGTCCCAGCCTGTGAAGCGGCAATAAAGCTATGCGGTAATTTTCATATATAGCATTATCTATTTCAGTGAATATTGTATTTCTTGTCATATTTGTATGTTTGGAGTGAGGGATATAATGGATAATTGAACAGAGTCAAACATGTTGGTTGTTGGTATTGTTGATATGGTTTTTTTAATATCGCTGATCTAATATCCCACAAAATTAGGGGTAGAAGTCTGTTATACTTGTGTTGGGATATACATCATCAATACCTATTCCCTAATTTTAGGGATTTAGGCTTTTGAGTTGTATTTGGATTTTGAATAATCTATCTCTTAGAATATGTGTTTAGGGCCTAACAGATCCCCACAAAACCAACTTGTAATGCGAGGAGTGTCCGAGTTTTATAAACATTACTTAGGCCACATTTCTAGGCGAGCGATATGGGACTAAACACTCCCTTCATACCCAGGATAGTTAAGGTGTTGGAAGCTGAATCAGAGGTAGCCCAAAGTTCCCACATTAGGGGTGACTGCAATTATAGCAGATTTTCCAACACCCCCTCATGCACAGACCCTTGGGCCTGAGCATGTGTGGCCCAACAACGGATCTAACAGCCTCTTATACCATCTTATAATATGTAATGAGAACCTAATTCATCATTAGTTTTTGTTCTGTTCTAAAATTATATTTAAAAATAAAAAAATCAGACATGAAATAAAAAAATTGTTTTGTCTAGTCATTCATTTTAAACACAAATCGAATGCAGCTCAAGAATTGTCCTGATCATTCACACAGGAAGTTAAAGGTCATGAATCCCTGCCTGATTTTCTCCTACAACCAGTGCTTTCTTTTGTTTGGAACATTCTTTTGGTTGTCTTCTGCTTCCTTTCTCCTTAATTTGTTTTAATCCTTTCAGGGACCGACGGAAAGACTTCCTGTCTGGCTGCATTGGTAGTTTGTAATATCGTATTCAATGACATCATGCTACATGCTGGAAATATAAATGTGGGTAAAGAAATACTTCCTCTTCTGTTTGGTTGACATCTCATTAGTACTTTTTTTTAATAAGCATCTCATTAGTATTTATGTTGTGACTTAGAATTATATGAAAGTTTTTCGAGAACACATCATTGCTAAAACATAACTTTCTTAGGTAGTATCAACGCCTTCTATCCCACTCACTCATTTATGCTGAGAGTGACAGAGTCATTCAATTAAAAAAATGTAGTTTTTCAGTCGGAACAGAGAAATGATTTTCATTATTTTGTTATTATTTTGGGGAATATTAATTTTACCAATAACTTAATTGGGCAGTGTAGGAAGTATTTGAACCATAGGAATATACCATTCTGGCATTTTGTTTTTTGGGAAAAGAGACATTAAGATACCAATTGGAAAGGTTTAAGGAATCAGTTTATCAAGTTTCGGAATGCAGTCAAATTGATAAGCACTCTCCATAGTCCATACTACAAGTATGCATGCAGACAATTGACTGTTTTCGAATCCAAAAGTTTGTTTTATAACCACCTCCTTCAACTCTTTCTCAGTCAAGGATATTTTAATTGAAAAGTTTTATCACAAATGTTTAGAAAGCCCTTAATATTGCTAATAGGTCAGAAGAAACTCGTGTTTATATTTATGGAGATTGCAATCTTGAAGCAATATATCGGTGTTTTCATAATTGTTACAGCAGTTATATACTTTTGATGCAGTACTATGACATTAGAAAGAAGTGTGAGGGGAGCCTTTGCTATGATTTTTCAAACATGGAGAAGTTCCTAAATCAACAATCTGTTCGGGATTCACTAGGAGTTGGGAAAGTTAAGTTTGTTTCCTGTAGCCCTGAAGTTTATATGGCTATGGCGGTTGATTGGATGAGGAATCTTGAAGTTGGTATTCCTGCCCTTCTTGAGGATGGAATCAATTTGCTTATTTATGCTGGGGAATATGATCTCATCTGCAACTGGCTTGGTATATATATTTACACTTGATATATTTAAGATTTGTTGAGAAGTTCAGTATTTCATATTTATAATATTTCAAATAATGAAGTGATGGACCTTTTCCTGGTGGTGGTATGATTTTGATGAGTAGGTAATTCAAGATGGGTTCATGCCATGAAATGGTCTGGTCAGAAAGAATTTGTAGCTTCATCTGATGTTCCTTTTGTTGTTGATGGGTCAGAAGCTGGAATGTTGAAGAGCTATGGACCTCTAAGTTTCCTTAAGGTCTGTCATGCTTTCTCTCTCCACACACGTCATACACATAAACACGTGTTTATGTAAAAAAAAGGGAAGACTACCAATACCATCTTGAACGATTCATATTTTACATAGAAAACTGAGTAAATATAGATTACCTCTTTCAACATTACTCTCCCTGCAAGATACCTCAATTTCTAAATTGTGTAACATACCCTCACTTACTACTCAGCAGTGTTAACTTATTCCAGTTTTGACATTATGTCCAAATCTATATAAAAAAAGTTACTAGTGCTTTTTCTGTTGATGACATGGATAGAATGTTAAAATGGGGGTGATTGCATCTTTTTTTTTTTTGTCAAATTCAAAGTCAGCTTGTGCTCTATTAACAGGCTCATAAAATTTTGTCCAGAAAGAGACTCCATATATCTACCAAATTTTTTCTTTGCTTTGCTTATGTAGTCAATGTTTTATTACTGTGTAACAAAAACCAGGTACATGATGCGGGTCATATGGTTCCAATGGACCAGCCCAAGGCTGCGTTAGAGATGCTGAAGAAGTGGACTAAGGGAACCCTTACTGAATCCAGAACTGATGAGGAAAATTTGGTTGCTGATATGTGATCTAGCTTGATATGTGTACAAAAGGAAACAAAAATAAAAAGGAATTGCATTGGAAGTGATAGATTTCAAAGCAGTTGGGTTTAAACAGAACTCTATCAGGAAGTATGTCCAGTAGTTTGTATTTATGAGTTCTGATATCATCCCAGTTTCATATAATCACTTAAATGACTGGTTATACCATAATCTTCTATCATGGAAAGAAAGAATGAATTTGAAGGACTTTCATATTTGCTGCTTCAATGCTTATTTGTGTTTTATACAAAATCAGATTTCTATGTGTTTCTTAATTAGATCTCTCACTTCCCATATTTTTGCCGTGAAGCATGGGATAATTGAGTTCCACTTATGAGATATTCTATTGAGTTGACTAAATATTTTGATGAATACCTTTTTTCTTGGTGAGATTCAGAAAGAACCCTGAGAACTAACTCCATATTGAAGCATGCATGCAGCCCAAAGTAGGAGCAGTACTCGTGCATGGATTTATCTTCAAATCATGTAGTTGTATTTTTTGATTTACTGTTATTTAAAAATTTCTACACGGATAAATCACCATTAAAATAATACCAATTAAGAACTATTTCCGGGAGTGATATTTGGATGTTTTATTCCTGTTGGCTCTCTTTTGTTGTATCTGTAATGTATTGGTTTTTAAGAGGAAAACATTCAAGGCGTATTTAACTAGATGTTGACGCGTGAGAATCCTGGAATAATTTTTTTTTTTTTTTGGTATTAGTCCTGGAATAATTTAGTATGAGATGAAATCTAATATCTATTTATACAAACAAACAACTTAGAAAATTACAATTTTAGACATCTTACTTTTTTGACACATCACCACTTTTATTTTATTTATCATTTTTTAATTCTACTTTCTCTTCATTTCTCACTCACTCTCTTTCAATCTCACATTTCCCAATATTTCTTACTACTTACACATCTATTATTAATGGTCCCCACACCCTTTATTTAAAAATATTTCTTTTCCCAATTTTTTAATCCACTATATAATCTAATATAACTAAATTAATATTAAATAATCTACAATTTACTATCTAACCTAATATCTATTTATCTATTTATACAAAAAAAACCACACTTAATCTAATACAAACAAACCACATTTAAATTACTCAAACAAGTCTCCCTATTTATTTGACAATTCATCTGACTAAAGACAACATTATAATTTACTATATATCATACTTTTTATCAAATTTCTTCTCTCAATTCATTTTCTTCTCAATCCCACTTTTTTCCTACTTTCTCTTACTTTTTTTTCTTTCAAAATTCAAATCAAACTCACCAACTTTCTTTACCCACTATCTACTAATCTAATATCTATTTATACAAACAAACTATACTTAAATTACTCAAACAAGTTTCCCTATTTATTTGACAACTCATCTAACTAAGGGCAACATTGTACTTTAATATCACATTTTTTTTCAAATTTATTCTTCCAATGCACTTTCTTATCACTCCATTTTTTTTAACTTTCCCCTCTTTTTTTAATTTTTTTTTTCGAAATTTAAATCAAATCAAATCTACTAATAAACTAAAATAATCAATCTAAAGTACGAGATAACTTCACTAATATATAAAAACACGGGATAACTTCACTGATATATAAAAACACGATATTATATATATATATATATATATATATATATATATATATATATATATATATATATATATATAAAGGAAAACTTAATGACTATTTCAACTCTTGATTAATATTTAAAACACGGGATAACTTTTTCTTGATATATAAAAACACGGGATAACTATCTCGATATATAAAAACACGGGATAAGCTCGCAGATCGATATATTTGATAATCTATCTTTTACTATCTACTATAATGTACTAATCAACTAAAATAATCAATTGAAACTATGAGATAAGCGTGATCGATATATATAAAAAAATGGGATAACTATACTAATATGTAAAAAAAACACACGAGATAACTGCAATGATATGTATAAAAACACGGGATAAATGCACTGATATATAAAAAACACTTCACTGAAATATTTGATAATCTACCATTTATCCGTTACTGTCTAATATAATCTATTAATCAACTAAAAATAAACAATTGAAACTATGAGATAATTTCACTGATATATTAAAAAACACGTGATAACTTTATTGAAATATAAAAAAAAACACGGGATAATTGCAATGATGTATGTAAAAACACGAGATAGCAACACTGATATATAAAAAACACGGGATAACAACACTGACACTAATATATAAAAGAACACGGGATAAATGAACAAATTGTTTTTAAATGATACTTTTACATTTTTAGATTTTAATATTTATCTAATTTTTTATTTGAGACTCCTTTTTTAACTACTTTAAATTTGTCTTTTTTTCACGAGGTATTGTCCAAACTATTTAAATTATGTCTAAGTTCGTTCATCAAAAGAATATGGTAGCACCCGTGCGTATGCACGGGTATGCTACTAGTTGTGTATGAAATTTATAAATAATGTAATTTATGTTTCTCTTTAACTACATTAGTATTGTTACGATCCTTTTAAGATCTTCGAAGCGGTCCACGCTAGAGAGAGATGGTCCGCCTTCTCTCTACCCGTGCCGCCATCCTCCACCCGAAACGTGGGTTTCGTGGCGGTTTTTCTCCAGTTCGTGGCTTTGCTCCTCCCTTGTGGAGGTTTTTTCGCTCCCCAATGGTTGGGGTTTTTCTTCTTCTTCTCTTCCCTGCACCCTCACCAATTACCATCCATACCTTCATCCCAAACCCCATCGTATCCCCCTCCCTGTCCATTCCTCAACCACCCTCACTCACCTCTCATCCTTGGGCCGCCTTGATCCTCGCCACCGACAACATCTCACAACCTATTTTCAGATCAACGTCTCCACATCTCGCTATGGTGGTGCCTCCGCTTGCTCCCAACCGGAAACCACCACTCTGGGTAGACCTCTTTTGCTTCGAGCTGATGGGCACAAGTCAGATCTACTCCATTCAGCTGCCGCCGCCACAAACGATCCACAAGGTAACCACTATCTTGCCTTTCCTCTACCTCTTCCATCCACTGCTATGGGGATTCGACCCCCTCCCGAACCCCCTCCGTGCCCTAATAAGATCTCAAGGAGTCGGTTCCTTGCTTCACATTGTTGGTAAGCCGCGCTTGAGTCCTAACGCCCCCCTGGGCATGACTGAGATGCCTCCTTTTGCAGCTGAGCCAATTCGGCCACCTCCTAAACCTACTTGGACCGATTCTTGCTTTGTTTTGATTGGTTATGCTTCTGGTGGACCTAGCTGTTTTCTACTTTGTTTTTATGTTTTAATCAAATGTTCAGTTTGGTCTCGTCTCAGTTGGATTCGGATTGCCTTCATGGATGTTATTGATATGGACATGTCACCGTTGGTTGTTAACTTTAGCAAGTACAAGTATTATGCAGGTACAATGGGGATCATCAACACATTCAACTTAACCTCTTACCGTCAGGCTTCCCTCGTTATTCCGGTGAGTTTGGACCATCGTGAGACCACGCATAGTCGAAACGTGCTTATCCCAGCTAAAGAAATGATCCGTAATTGGATAGATTCAAAGACTGTGGCTTCTCCTTCAATTATGGCAATCTACCAAGGGCGGGAGTTGTTTGATTGGCTAATAGGTTTAGCTTTATGTTATGTTGTTCAACCATTGTGGTTTGATGTCTACTTGGGTTTTGATCCCGATGTTGTGTATGGTTTAAATTTTAGAAGCAATTCGTGTTTGGGGTATGCCCTCCACTGCTTAATCATTCTGAATGTAATATTTTTCTCAATTAATGAAATGAGAGATGTTTTCGCGTCAAAAAAAAAAACTACATTAGTATTGTTTGAATGTTGATTTTGAACAACCATGTCATTAACATGTGATCTAGTTTTCGCACCATCTTGAATAGTAGTTACTACTTAGAGCCCGTTTGAATCGACTTATAGACTTATTTGGACTTAAAAAATATAGATTGCAAAGGGCATTTTGGGGTTTCACTTTTGGGTGGGGGTATACGGGGAAGGAGTGGGGGTATGAAAAAAACATCCCTATAAACATTTATGAAACTGTTTAGGAGAGTTTATGAAAACAACTTATGACTTGTTCATAAGCTGTTTTCAGCTAATTTTCATAAGCTCATCGAGATAGCTTATGAAAACAGCTTATGACTTATAGAAAAATAGTTTTAACATTATTTTATTATTTATTATATAAACAGCTTATGTCATAAGCTATCAATTAAGATATTTATCTAAACGGACCCTTAGTATATTTACCTTTCTCTTTAGGCTTATCCGCCAAAAGACTTATAAAGATTTCTTCACACTACAAGTGTGATTTAACAGAAGATTCCATCCCAAATTTGATTTTTGAGATCCATATCTATCAAAATACGAGCAAAATGCTCAAGAGAACATTTTTGTGTGGAGCCAACATTGAGCATGGGTAATCTTCAAAGAATGGATTGAAGTCCAAGCTCCAACCAGGGACGGAGCTACTTGTACAGCTGCCATGGCTCAGCCCCCCAATCCAAGTTCTAATTTTTCATTTACATAGCATATGATTGATATGTATGCTAGATAGCGGTGGTTAGAAGGCTGGTCTAATTCTTCATGTTTTAGCCATAGATAATATGTGAAGTGAATAGGAAAGTTTCAAAAAAACTTTCCAATCGATAGATACAAGGGATAATTAAGAATTGATTGTTTTAGATAATTGATTGGCATTTGGCAACAGCCAACACCTAAAAGGGTTAAAAATATGTGTCAAAAAAAGGGTTAAAAATAACCAATGCAAGGTAACATTTATCACCTCTTAGTAATTAGGAGTATTGGCTAAGTAAAGATAGAATTTAACAAATTTGACTAAAAGTACTCCAATAATCACATCAGAGGCGAATTCAGGGGGTGTTCTCTGTGTTTCCAGAAACACCCAAACATTCTGCCTTAGTGGTAATACACCCCAAACATCCTCCTGTTTTGGTGGTAGTACATCATGTCTTAGTGTCATTGAAGGAACACCATCTTACCTTAGTGGTAATACATCGTGCCTTAGTGTCATTGTAGGGACACCCTATTTTTTAATCCTGGATCTGCCATTGAATTACATATCCAAACTCCCTTTTAAAATATTCAAGGCACCAATGAATTAGAGTTGTGTTTATACATCTATGTTGTAACTTAGGATTGGGTGTAACATTCTACTCCTTTTGTGTTACCGATAGGCGACGATCACATACAATTGTTGAAAAGTTTTAGTGACATACAAGAGAAATATTCTGTATTTTAATATATTACTAATTACTAATGTAATTAACGTTTTTGGATTAAATAAGTATGATATTAAGTGAACTTTTCAATGACCTTAGAAATTTATCAGATATTAATACTTTTAATCACTTAGTTAATGATACATCAAGTTTTTAATTTTTAAAATGATTAAATATTTTAAATAACTAATTTTTTTATAGATTTTTATTTTTTAAACTCGCCCCGCAATCATTCATTCCAGGCTCCGTCCCTAGCTCAAACTAAACAAATACAAGATGTCGGGTTTTGACCAAAAAAAAAGAAGATGTCGGGTCTCAAAATCCTTGATCCATTTGCCCAAACCCTTCATAAACCATCTGAGCGAGTGAAAGAGAAGTCTCTTTCGAAGAACCCCTTTTGCCAACAAGATAACATTTCAAGAACCATGAGTTTCTTGGGAACTCATGGGTGGAAGTACGGGACCATCGCTAGTTGATTTGCAAAATCGGTTGGGAACTTTGATTGCGCAAGAAGATGCTTTTTGGAGGCAAAGGGCAAACGTCTTTTGGTTGAGGGACGGTGATACTAACTCACGCTTCTTTCATGACATGGCTAGTGCTCGGAAGCGGCGTAATCAAATTACCAAGCTGGTGCGTGATGATGGGGTGGAAGTGACAGCGCAACATGAGCTTTGTGATGTGGCTAAGGGGTATTTTACTCAGTTGTTTCAAGGCAACGCTGGCGACTATGACAGTGTTATTACGCATGTGCAGCAACAGGTTACCGATGAGGATAACCAACTATTGGTGCGCGATCTAGAGATTGAGGAGTTCAAACAAGCTCTGTTCCAAATGCACTTAGACAAAGCCCCAGGGCCGGATGGATTGAATCCGGCGTTCTTCAAGAAGTTCTGGAATTTGTGTGGTGTGGAGTTGTTTAACATAGGGAAGGAGTGGCTGGCCAATGGTGTGTTCCCCCCGAATTTGAATGATGCAACATTGTACTTATTCCTAAAGTGGAAAATCCTACCACTATGAAGGACCTCCGACCTATTTCCCTTTGCAACGTCATCTACAAGATTATATCCAAGGTACTTGCTAATCGTTTAAAATCTCTCCTCCCAAAGTTTATTGCTTTGGAACAATCGACTTTGTTGCTCAACGGTCGATTATTGACAATGTAATGGTGGCAATAGAGACTTTGCATTATTTCAAGTGTAAGACTACGGGTAAGAAGGGGGAGTTAGCGCTTAAAATTGATATTAGTAAGGCATATGATCGTGTGGATTGGGGTTACCTTCATTGGATATTGGTAAAAATGGGATTCAGCGCTCAATGGGTTACTTGGATCAAAATGTGTTTGAAAACGGTTACATACTCACTTATGGTGAACGGGGAGAAAGTGGGACCTAGCACTCCAGGAAGAGGACACAGGCAGGGTGACCCATTGTCACCTTACCTTTTTATATTATGTGCGGAGGGACTCACTTCTTTACTTAAGAGAGCTGAGAGTATAGAGATATCCATGGTGTGAAGGTGTGTAGAGGGGCACCATCCCTCTCACACCTCCTTTTTGCTAACAATTGTTTCTTATTTTGCAGGGCCGATGCTAGAGAGAGCAGAAATCTGAAAGACATTCTTAATACTTATGAACAGGCTTCTGGCCAAGCTATTAATTTACAAAAATCTGAGATCTTTTATAGCAGAAATACTTCTCCGGAGGACCGGTTGGCAGTTACAGCTACTTTGGGTGTCACTGAATGTCTTGGCACGGGCAAATATTTGGGACTTTCGTCTATGATCGGAAGAAATAAAAAACAGATTTTTGGCTACCTACGGGATCGCATGTGGAGTAGGATTCATCATTGGTCGGGGAAGCATTTGTCTAGGCGGGTAGGGTAGTGTTACTCAAGTCGGTTGCTCAATCAATCCCATCTTATTGTATGAGCACCTTCATGATTCCAACTACCATGGGTGACGAACTCCAGAAAATGATGAACTCTTTTTGGTGGGGTACCAACCATGGTACACGTAGGGGGATTCACTGGTTGAGTTGGGAAAGGTTGGCGGTTAGAAAGGAGTTTGGCGGCATGGGTTTCCGACATCTTCATGGGTTCAACTTGGCAATGCTAGGGAAGCAGACGTGGCATCTTGCTACATGCACAGATACTATTGTGAGTAGAATTTTTAAAGCTAAATATTATCTTAATGATGACTTTATGGGGGCTCGCTTGGGCCACAATCCCAGCTTTGTTTGGCGTAGTATCTTTTCTTCTCGGGTTGTTGTTAATTTGGGAGCCAGGTGGAGGGTTGGTAATGGTGAGAGAATTTCAGTGTGGAGGGATCCGTGCTTGAAGGGAAGAAGTGATAGTTTTGTTAGATCTCCTATTGTGCAAGGTATGGAAGATTTGCGGGTAAAAGACTTGTTGAATGCGAATGATAGTGGGTGGAATTATGGGTTAATTGATCAATTATTTGGGCAAGCCGAAGCTACACTTATAAAAAGTGTAACACCCTGAAAATTTTTCGCGATTGCAATGCTAATATTACATATCCGAATATATCGAGTAGCGGAACATAATATACAACTTGTATCAATACAAGTTATATGGCCAAAATACAAAAGAAACACAAACGGAAATACATAAGCATAAATGCTCCTTAGCCATCTTCAACACAAGCTTCAACTAGCCGTGCTTCTTAGCTTTCCTCTTTCCCCTGTTTCTCTCGTAAAATAACCACAATATATTGGGTGAGACAACTTGTCTCGGTGAGCTTTACCGTGACCCTAGCCACACTCATGAGCCGCTTAAAAACATATACAAAGAAGTTAATACTTATCGGAGATCTTAGCAATTCTATTATATGAATTGCGGAATCACATGGTAATCAAGAATGAATTACAATAAAGTTTTATTAATTTTAGTACACCACCAACAACCTAAAAGAAGCATGGGTGGACCCTGGTCATAGCCAATAAGTGTACAACTCTCAAAGGCGGAATAATTCTTTTTAACATTGGGGCCTAGGGCCGGGGCTCATGACCGCCTCCCTAGCATACTAACGCATAGAGGTCGTCACCTCAACTCGATATATTTATATATCGTAACATAAACGGATAGAGCATATCATTTTCCGCAAGCATTATTTCAATTCCATATAGTTTATAATTATAGGTCTCATGGATAGGTTTAGATGATTTATAATCATCCCTAGCCAAATCATAAAAATAGAACATTTCGTTCGGTTTATTTTCCAAGACATAAGTCCACACACGTTCACTAGTTCGGTTTTTTCTTCGTCTTTCCCTCACGCCATTCTTTCTCTTCTCTTCGGGTTTTCCCTTTTTCTCTCTCTGTGCTTTCCACGTTTTTCTTCTTTCTCTTATTCTTTCTTATTTCTTCTCTTCTTTTCTTTTATTTCTCTCTCTCTCTCTCTCGGTTCTCTCTTTTTTTTTTTTTTTATTTCTTTCCTTTTATTTATTCCATCCAATTTAGGAGTGAGACAGTATTTTGGATATTTTCGATGTCTCAGAGATCATTTTGGGTAAGTGGTATGAATACTAAAATACCCTTAGTGTTCCAATTTCCACTCGTTATGCACTTAAATTATTTTCTCTAGCAATTATAAATTGCTTTCGTGTAATGATCTCATATCCGTGACTTGATTTATTACCTATTCGAGTAATAAATCACTCGTTAATTTCCATAAATCGAAATTTAAAAATTAGGGATGTTACAATCACCCTAACTTTTAAAAATTTTGTCCTCAAAATTTGCGAAAACATAACCCAATAAAATAGATATGGATTTCCGGTCCATATGCCATCTAGGATCTCCATTGGTCACCACTTTGACCATTGCAATCGCCTCGCCCAAGGTGCCTTTCGCGCTTGTTCATGCTTAGCCAAGTATAGATAATTTGGAGATACTTACAAGATTACCTTATCACTATTTCCAATTCTAATTGTCTTCCTTCCATTACAATGGAGTTTTCCATTTCCTCCCACTACCATAACACATACTTGAAGTATATCTTCAAGAGTCTAATTAGTTCGTTTCGACGTACACTTTAATTCCTAAAGCCTCCTTTAAACTTTAAGTTGTGATCGACACCATCTTTGTAAAAATTCCATGCAATCTGATGATATGGTTCATATACACTTCTACTAACTTGGATACTTTAAAATGTTCCTAACGGAATATAGTGAGCGGATTTGGTCAATCGATCCACACTACCCCATTAGCATCGTTACCGACTTGCCCTCTTGGCCAACTATAACAAAATCCATAGAGGTATCTTCCCATTTCCACATTGGAACCTCCAATGGTTGCAACTTGCTTGCGGTTTCTCGTGCTCGCTGCTAATCCAATCCTTCGTCGAGTCAAGCTCTTAGCTACAATTTCCATAATACCGATTTCATACTGCCACTCTCTCGATTCAAATAAGAATCCTTAAACTGGTAATTTATTAATTAAATTACAATAACTGGCAATTCATTATCCGAATTGCAATAATAACTGGTAATTCGTAATATGAATTACAATAGCATCTTGGTGGATCCAGGGTGAACTGAATACTAGCTCCGATAAACTCCCTCAAAAATCTGACTCTTCTCATTAATAACGTTGGGTACACAACCCTACCATCGGAACAGATAATACTACCACTGTCTTGGGTATAATTTGGTAATCATTTCTGAGATTGTAGCTCAACACCAACCCCTAGGCCTTCACCGATTAGGTTTCTCAAAGCGTTCGAAATTCGAACGTGCCTTAACACTATCCGACTTCTTCTCTGCGCCACTTTGAGATTCAATTCTCTAAAAGATCCCAACAATGTCATTTCGTGGATGGTCAATTCCACCGTGTGAATAGATTTCCTACTCCATGGGTCTGTTACAACATTGGTTTTCCAAAATAATACTTTAATGAAATGAACGAATTAGACATATTCAGAGGATACAAACTCTGTTTCGGATGTTAAACATACTCAAGCTTTTCGATATTTACCAATCTCAACACATAGCCTGTCTTAGACCTTACATCAGAGACAGAGCTCCTAGCTTCATAGGTTAGCAACTCCTTTTCGTTTATTATCTTAACAGAGTAGCCGAAATGGTCTATACAACTTATAATAAGTACGGTTACAAACCAAAACATACTCATATAAGGGAAACATAACATGGAATAAGACATATAGTCTCATTCAACTTCATTGATACTTTGCCTACTTGATTGTTATTCAGCTCGTTATGATCGAGCAGATATTTCAACCTGTTGTGATCACTAAAGACTTTACAACTAGACCCATAAAGATAGTGTCTTCGATTCTTTACTGCGTAAACTATAGCTGCCAACTCCTAATCATGAGTTGAATACTTTTCTTCATGTGGCTCCAACTATTTAGATGCATAAGCTACCACCTGATTTTCCGAATAATCACACTTTCTAACCCCTCCCCGATCGATGCACATCAGAACTTTGGATTTCCAAATGACGGACGGGAGAATTAAGATTGGAGCAAAAGTAAATTGCGACATAACTCTAGGAAGCATCCTTCCAAATCGTCATTCCAAATAAATTGTTGGCCCTCGCGAGCTAACGAGATAAGAGGAAAAACTAACTATTAGAATCCTTGAATAATTCTTCGATAATAACCAAAGAAGTCCTAAAAACTTTCGACTTCACCGGCCGCCGCCAAAGCTAGGATCGACCGCAATTCTCGCACGAGAAATCACGTGATCCAAGAACTCCACTTACGTCATCCGAAGTCACTCTGCGATGGCTTGGCATATAACTTCTTCTCTCAAGTAACCTCGAAACAATACGGAGATGTTGCACAAGCTCCTTAATAGTCTTTGAGTACACCCAATTCCCATCCATGATTACCACCACGCCTGCTGCGCAAGACTCGATCCGATTATATCATTACCTTAGATCAATTCTTTGAGAAAGCAACCGCACCTTGAAGTTGGTTAAGTAAATCATTTACCCTTGACAATAGATATCTATTCTAGATAGCCACTTGTTCATTTAACGATAATTGATACACAACCTCATACTCCCATCAATCTAGTTGACATGTAATGCAGAGCACCACTGGAGAGACGTTGGTCGAATAAATTCCTTTGAGGTTAATTCCCCAAGTTGGGGTTTACTCTAACCATAAGGTAAGGTTATTGTAAAACAATATTTGATGAATCGATAGACCGGCTAATCAATAATTAGGATTAGGGGTGTCGTTAATCTTACAGATCTTACGATATTGTCATTATTCCACTTTAAAGGCTTTTCTTAATTGTAGTTCTTTGTATGACCTACAATAACTTCAATCGCAATTTTACAATTGCACTTGGTTCATCGATTGAACATTCGCCCACAATTTCTCGAACCAACTTGGTCGCCCATTACTTGCTGCAGAACACCAACTATAGCCCTGCTGCTTTCGCGCGTGCTCACGATAAACCGAAAGGCCAAAATTCCTATAGTGTAGGGTTTGGACATTTTGGGGCTAAGGCAACCAATCGTTATCATTCCCGATGACCTTGCATGAAAAATTGAGTTGATCAAGCTCAAAGCTTCACATAACATCTTTGGAAGGTTCTAACAATTGCCCGTCACGATCCCTAAGTGACTCTATCTAACCTCTTGACCATAAGGTCTCTACGTCCGACTAGGTCGAACCGCTCACGATACCAAATGTAACACCACGAAAATTTTTCGCGATTGCAATGCTAATATTACATATCCGAATATATCGTAGTAGCGGAACATAATATACAACTTGTATCAATACAAGTTATACAGCCTAAAATACAAAGAAACACAAACGGAAATACATAAGCATAAATGCTCCTTAGCCATCTTCAACACAAGCTTCAACTAGCCGTGCTTCTTAGCTTTCCTCTTTCCCCTGTTTCTCAGTAAAATAACCACAATATATTGGGTGAGACAACTTGTCTCAGTGAGCTTTACCGTGACCCCTAGCCACACTCATGAGCGCTTAAAAATATATACACAATGAAGTTAATACTTCTCGAAGATCTTAGCAATTCTATTATATGAATTGCGGAATCACATGGTAATCCAAGAATGAATTACAATAAAGTTTTATTAATTTTAGTACACCACCAACAACCTAAAAGAAGCATGGGTGGACCCGGTCATAGCCAATAAGTGTACAACTCTCAAAGGCGGAATAATTCTTTTTAACATTGGGGCCTAGGGCCGGGGCTCATGATTGCCCTCCCTAGCATACTAACGCATAGAGGTCGTCACCTCAACTCGATATATTTATATATCGTAACATAATGGATAGAGCATATCATTTTCCGCAAGCATTATTTCAATTCCATATAGTTTATAATTATAGGTCTCATGGATAGGTTTAGATGATTTATAATCATCCCTAGCCAAATCATAAAAATAGAACATTTCGTTCGGTTTATTTTCCAAGACATAAGTCCACACACGCTCACTAGTTCGGTTTTTTCTTCGTCTTTCCTCACGCCATTCTTTCTCTTCTCTTGGGTTTTCCTTTTTCTCTCTCTGTGCTTTCCACGCTTTTTCTTCTTTCTCTTATTCTTTCTTATTTCTTCTCTTTCTTTTCTTTTATTTCTCTCTCTCTCACTCGGTTTCTTTCTCTTTTTTTTTTTTTTTATTTCTTTCCTTTTATTTATTCCATCCAATTTAGGAGTGAGACAAAGATTTTGGATATTTTCGATGTCTCGAGAGATCATTTTGGGTAAGTGGTATGAATACTAAAATACCCTTAGTGTTCCAATTTCAACTCGTTATGCACTTAAATTATTTTCTCTAGCAATTATAAATTGCTTCATAATGATCTCATATCCGTGACTTGATTTATTACCTATTCGAGTAATAAATCACTCGTTAATTTCCATAAATCGAAATTTAAAAATTAGGGATGTTACAAAAAGCATGCCTCGGTATTACGGTTTGGAGGAGGATCAATTTACTTGGTGGCGGAGTCGGTTCGATCACTACTCCGTTCGTTCGGCCTACTATGCTCTTATGGATACTTCAGGTATTATTAATAATTCACATGCTCGACTTGAGGGGAATTGGATGTCAATATGGAAAGCGAGTGTCCCCCCGAAAGTGAAATTACTAATTTGGAGACTTGTTCGGGGATTCCTTCCAACTCGCAGTAACTTGGTAGCAAAGCATGTTGAGTGTCCTATTCTTTGTCCTTTTTGTGAGAGTGAAGAAGAGACGGACAACCATTTGTTTCTATAGTGCAGCGCAGCGGAGGATGTTTGGACTCAGTGTAATCTACAGCTTCAGGTTCAGTCAGCAGTGGAACGCAACATCATTGCATGATAGCGTGTTTGAGTTGCTGAGTACTCTGACAACGGATAATAGAGACAGCTTTTTGATGGGCATTTGGGCTATTTGGCGTCGTCGTAATGATAAGGTATGGGCTGGGGAGTTACACACGACTGAGCATGCGCAACACTGCGCGCAAGACCGCTGGAAAATTGGCGCCGAGTGCGTCCGCAGCAACATCACGTTCTTTGGTATCACAAATCTGACAACAACAATGCCGCCGGTGGCTTGGTCTAAACCAGTAGAAGGTACCTTCAAGTGCAACGTGGATGCGGTGATCTTCGCGGAAGAGAACAAATATGGTATTGGTGTTTGCATTCGGTCCTCAACCGGTAACTTCGTGAGAGGCAAAACTATGTGGTTTCATGGTATCCCTACACCACAAGAAGCAGAGGCAATTTTTTTTTTTGACGCATCAAGAAGCAGAGGCAATTGGTCTAAAGGAAACACTAATTTGGTTAGCGGCTTTGGGGCTATCTCCTGTTTCCATTGAACTGGACTGTGCTCCGGTTGTTAATGGCTTGAAGGTAGAGCCTTTGCCAAATACTGAGTTTGGTGGTATTTTATTATATTGCCGTAATCGTTTATGTCATTTTCCTAACTTTAAGGTTAGCTATATTCGGAGACAAGCTAATCTTGTTGCTCATACGTTAGCACAGACATCAAGATTGTTTGCTAGTTTCCACGTCTTTGATTTGATTCCAACCTGTTTTAATGAAATGCATTAAGTTTGTTCTTGTAAAAAAAAAAAGAACCATGAGTTTCCACGTATTTAGCAACTTATGGCGCAAATCAACCTCTTTTTATGGTTTTTCCTTTTTTGCAAGAATTAATCTTCCATTAAAGTTGTTCTTGAAGCCTTCCAAACCAACTCTGTTCATCTCCTGGAACTCGGATTGTCTAGTCATCATCTTTGAGACAAAGTTTTAATAGCTGACTATGATAAAGACTAAGCGAAACATTCACAAACAAACAACATTAGCTTACGTTCATATTTCACGTAAGTGTCCTAATTTTAATTTCTAATTTTGTAGAATTATTAGCTCGTCATGTTGGCTGATAACGTGTGCCCGCAAGAGTGTGGGTTCAACTCTCACTGCCCACGTGATCAGACATTTTTGGTGGGTGATCTGTAAGTACACCTATTAGTGCTCAAAGAGTCTTGTAGGCTTGTTCTCACCCTGGTGAGCCCCAAGAGTCTGACTCACCTAAACTTTTGTTTCTCAAAAAAAAAACGAAAGGGATATATTTAGAAGAATTTGAGTGGTTCAAAAAGTAACCCGAGTCATTGTTTGTAAGGTTAGGAAATAGCCCAAATACAAAGCCCAATAATTTTGATGAAAAAACAGAACGGACCCTCTCTCTTTCTCTCTCATGCTTCGTGATCCCAACTACCTTGTGCTCAATGCGGGTACGTTCCCCCTTCTTCATCTTTGCCAACTAGATATGCCAATGAAATCAACGAGGTTTTTTGGTCTCGTGTATTAAGTGGTGGATTCACCTACCTAGATTACCAATTTATCATTTCGAATCCCTAAGATACTTTACTTATATCAACAACTTAGAAAGCTCAAGGCTTCTTTGGTTTCTGAGTTATGATGTTTTATTAATATTCATATTAATATCACAGTTTTTCTTTTTTCTACTTTGTTAATTTTCTCTCTAACTCAATTTTGATTATGTGAACAAGAAACTGTCCTCAAAACCTGCCAATCATGTTCCATTTCGTTGTTTTATTTTTATTTTTTCTGTCAGCTAAAACCTGTTATGTTTTATTAATTTGGAATTTTATGTTTTGTTCATATGAGTGTTTCTGCAATTGCATCCCAATTCACTTTCTATTTGGAGCATAATGCACATATTAAGTATATTTATCTGGGATAGGTTTGTTTGTGTTCATGTTTTTTTTAATAAGCAAATGTTAGTGGAGGTGGAGGAATGTTAGTTTCTGGGGTTTGAACCCTAGACCTCCTTCTTGCAAATTGCAATTCTTTCATATCCCTCAGTTCGCCAACTGAGCTACCTTCCTGGGACTTGTTTGTGTTCATGAATCCATTGAATTTATGTTTGTATCATAGAGGTTTTGTAAACAAAGAAGGAGGAGGAAACATGATAGTCTGATTTTTAACTGAAGTTAGTTTTCAATGTTAGCCGAGTGGGCGGCGCGGGGTGAGGGTTAGTGTTATCAAAAAACACTTTAGGAGGTTGATTGTGAAAGGTCTGATTACAGGGATTATGTGTATTTTCCGCTTATTAATATGATTTATTTTTGTTAATTTCCTCTTGGCAGTTTAACACTCTTGCAATTGTTCCATTTGTATGTAGGAATAAGTAGGAGCAACTTTAATGATCTGTTAAATGTGAGAGTACCTCCTAAAAGATCTTATCCAAACATTTACAAGGTATGTTATTATACTTTTGAGATTCTTATTGTTTGCCCTTTGTTTCCATGTCACTTGTAAGTTCGAACTCGTGATATATGCCGTTTGGTGTTTGATGGGATAGGAAACGCGGGAGCATGTTTTTGTGGCGATATGCTTTGTTTAGTTTGATCTTTAAAGTAAAAACCTCGAGTCAAAAGACCCATGTCAAAACTATTGCCAATACCCTTCTCCAATATCATACAGTACAGCTCTGTCATTTTCTTCTTTTTTACTGATAAATGCACTAATTATAGGTATGTTTCAATTGGTGGATTTAAGTTAAAAGAAGTTTAACTTGAAACTTCTCAACACGATATCAGGAGTTGGCTACAGTTTTTCAAGTCACTTTTAAGCAAAGCTTTCTACTGTCTTAGGCAGGATTTTAAATCACGGTTGTGAATCACGATTGCAAGTCAAAATATTAGGGTTTTGGAAGATTTTGCAACTGCAGGTTTTCGATAATACCAATTGTAAGCTCAGCCACAATACGTAACTTTGGTCTTAAATCGTATGTTTCAATTATTTTACCTAACTGTACAGTAGAACCCTTTCAGTCCCAAATCCCATCAATATTTTACCAGAATGTATTTCCCTTTCAGTTCTAAACTCCATTGCTACCATAGATGTACAGTCAAAGCGCAAAGATTAGTTAACATTAACATATGCTTTAGAAAATATATTACACAGTACTCTTTGATGTTAGCATATAACAATATGCAGGCAAACACAATTTGATTCATTTTATTGATGTGCTACAGCACCTCTAAGATTCAGGACAGTCTAAGAATGAAATACATTAATCTAGTCCGTGTAAATTTGCCTATTGCTGATTGGATTTTTACCCTAGTTTGTTTTCCCCTGGTATAATTTATCTGATTTTGTTTCTTTCCTGAACAATGTCAGTGATGAACAATATTTTGTCATTGGGAAGATGCGTGGATTCTCCACTGCTGATGGTTTTGTGGAGATAAGTGAATCCTTGGCAGAAATGATTAAATACGTGGCTAATGAACCGTCTGTTGGTCTTTTCTTTATCCAAAAGCACAGTCAAAATGCAGTGCCGAATGTCATCAAGCTGAAGAACAACGTTCTTGAGAAGTCTCGTGAAACAACTTTGCACACAGAAGATTTGGAGGACTCTATCACAATGGTAAAATCAATGAAAGAGTGTGGATTCTCTATAGTTGATGAAATGATAGGAGACATTAAAAAATCCCTTGTTACCATCACATCGAAGCAACCAAAAAGAGGGCTGATCCATCGGTCGACGTCAAATTTACAGACAGCGAGAGCTAGTTTTTGGGGTAATTCTGCAGTTGATGTCCAGGAGGGCAGTGAAAAAAAGGGTAACTACTTTTCAAATGTCTTTAAGTTTTCAAAACAGAAGGAAAACAGTTTCAAGTGGCAACCACTTGATTCTATTGGATCAATAGATTCCAAGACTGAGAAGGCAGATCAGTACACTGATATATCTTCACAAGGAATGGAAGCTGACATGCTGTCACTGCCAAACCAGGTTGAAGATGAATCTCAATCTGAACTAAGTTCTAATACTGATATTGGAGTCAAGTTATTGTCAGTATTAGAAAAATATGATGACTTTAAAGCTTGTAAAGAAGCTAAGCTGGAGGAGTGGCTAGGAGGAACTAGTAACCATGATTAGGACTTAACTGGGATACTATTTGGATATTATAAAAACATTCTGTCTGTATATAATGCTGTGTAGTAGTATTTAATTTGCTCGGAGTAGCAATTATAAAATTATTTAATTTTAAGAGTTGTTCAATGTACTTTGAAGATTGAACGATCATGGTATTGTGTGGGAATAATCATCAATCACACACGAGGCAACATTCCTTTCTTCCTGGAAAGACGATAGATAGATTATTACACTAAATCACGACTTTAGTCTATCAAAATGTAGGACTTCGTACTCTATACTTAAAGGAAATTCCAACATAAAATTGAAAACTCATCGATCCATCTATATATACAAACATTCTTCCCTCTACAGGAATTTTTTTTTTTACAATTTTGAAACATAGACATAAGTTTCCAATTTGTTTTTTGAAGATAAGTTTCCAATTTATTTACTTATTTTTTTTAGATAGGCAATTATTAGTGGGTGGTGTAAGACATTTCTTTATTTTATTTTAAAATGATAGTTTAATGACGGAGTCACATATTTGAAGAGATCTATGTGGCCAAACCTCCTTACAGGAATTTTTTTTTGACAATTTTGAAACATAGACATAAGTTTCCAATTTGTTTTTTGAAGATAAGTTTCCAATTTATTTACTTATTTTTTTTAGATAGGCAATTATTAGTGGGGGTGGGGAAAATGATAGTTTCGGAGACTTGAACCCGAAACCTCCTTCTTGCACTCATGTGATGCACTCTTTCACCTCCTTTGTGTTAGTTTAGTAATAAATTAACGTGAAATCGTTAAAAAAATCAAGCCCGTTGACCTGACCAAACAATTTGATCACCCACCAAGCCTATAATACTTTTAATCACGTTTAAAAAAAGCCTATAGTACTTCAAAGGTTTATTTCCATATTTCTAACTTTTCATTTATTTTTGGACCAAAAAAAAAATTCATTTATTTATTCTCTCCTAAAATTATATTATCCACAAAAACATGCTAAATGGCATTACACTGTCTTTTATATGCCTATTTTAACTCGGGAATAAAATCAGTATAATTTTTCAGGAACAAAATTCTCAGATCATATAGTATATAATATATAATATGTTACAGCTTGCTGTTTTATGACCCCTATAAATAAATCTTACAACAAGTACAATGAGAGTAAAGAATCTGATACGAACCATATTTTCTCCTTTTGCTGCCCTAAAATGTTAGGCTGAAACAAAAAGGAAAATGACCAATCTCAACTGCTCTCAGGTAAATGTTACACAAGAACATAATGAAAACCCACCACAATTCTCTCAGGTACCCCGTACTCAATTTCATCTCTTGGGCAGTATGCTAATCCAACTACATCAGGCATGTCAAGAAGGTGGGCTATGTAGGTAGACCAAGGCAATGTCTATATTCTGCTCGGTGTTGATTACTCGCCTCTTTGCTGCATCAATGTTAAGAAAACCATCTTCTATCTATCAGCCGATGCCACAACCAAAGAAAGCCATATCAAGGTTGATGTAAGAAACTTTGATAAGCAGCTGGTGCCGATATTGTCAAAGGATGTCCAGGAAACAATACCTGCACCGACCCTACTCTAATATTGTTTGTCATCAAGATATTACATTTAGTTGTCTAATGATCATCTATCAATTACAACATATTATTTACAACCACATTCAAATGCATTTCTTACGAACTACCATTCAAATGTGGAAAGATATTACAGATGTTCTACTGAAGATACAGAGAATGACACCTTATGATCTGACTGAAGCATTCAGAGAAAACAAGCTGAATGAAGTCTTAATCTACCTGCAATTTACTATTAACAGTTAGTCTATTAAAGAGTAAAATCATATATCTGAAATTCCCATTCAACTGGATAGAATACATATGATAAAGAAATATAAAATCTAAAAAAAAAAAAATCAGAATTCAGACTTATTAGGTATGTCTCATATGTCTCACCTCATAGATGAAGAAATGCCGTCCATTAATTGATTTGAGTTCGACAAGTCATTTTGATTGCTCCCTGGAAATATTTTAGAATTCACTATTTCATTAAGACTATCTGCGCTAACAATAGCAAAGTACAATAAAATATTAACAGATGCCCACTTGAAAGTTGAAGCTTTACAATAGCATTCTGTTTTGAGTTTGATAAAGATGTTAGGGATAATGTTAATCATTTGATTAGGATACAAATGTAGTTGCATATAGAAGTCAGGTGCAACTGGGGGAAGGATAACTTATCCTCAAAAGCAGAAAATGAAAGAAAATAGGGGGGAAAAAGTATCAAGAATGCAATAAATAGGGTACCCTAATTAAAAAATGAATATGGCAACAATATACTTGTAATAGAAGTAATTCAAGAATAGATATGGCAAAATGATCAATATGAAGCAGCTAGCAGGTGGAATGTGGACAGATTGGGTTAGCTTTGACAACAAAACATGCTAATAATCCATATTCCCTTTGAGGCTTAAGAAAATACAACTCAATACCCACTAATTATCCATATATTCATTCCCTTTTGAGGCTTATAAGAAAATACAGCTCGATACCCACTACCAAGAAAAAAATTCATTAAAGGCAACCACCAAAGTATACAAACTACAAATTCATCCCAAAAACAGCGCCCAATTCTCATCTTAAACATGCCAAACTAAAGAACCAAATTCTAACTGTGGGCAACAAAATAGCCTTTCAGAACAAAGCCAAACACGGGAATTAAGCTACCTAAAGAACTTTAAAAAAAAGTTATACTACAAATAACGCAGCTCCAGAGATTGTTCATTTTGAAAGGGATACTATCAAAAAAAATCCCCTTCTAAAACAATTACCTGAAACATGCACATCAGGAAGCACTTCATCTATCATCTGAATCTCTTCTGATACTTTAGTGGCACTCCCTACATTCATGCTTGCACGGGGTATGGATCCATTGCTTTTCTTCACCACTTTTGCCTTTCTGAGTTAATCAATACAATTAAGTTAAAATTTCATATTAAATAAAACAACTTAAGATTTGAGATGACGAGATACTATGACTTGTGAATATTGAGAAATTCGACTCAAACCTGATTAACTTCCGCTTCATAATGCCTGCTTTTAGCTTTGACACTCCTAATATAGACCATGTAAAATATTATTTAAATTGCTGCAGCTATGCCTAAACAGAGGAGAAAGAATAAAAAGAAAGAGAAGCAAAGAAACAATAAAAGTTTATGTACCTGGTTTAAGAGCCATGGAGGTTGAAACAGGTTTACGATTGCCCCTCTCAGCTTTAATAGAAGCAATGACAGAGTCGGCATTAAGCCCCAATCCTTTTCTTCCAACCAGCTTCACTCCTAGCTTTTCACAAAGGTAATTCAATCTCATTTCATCACCACCCCTTACCTCTCTTAGGTCAAGAACCTGTTGTCTTGACAGTAAAGTGTAAACATGAAGCTGCTGCTGTTGATTAAAATGTGACTGAAGCTGCTGAAAAAGCAATTTATTTGAATGTTGTTGTTGGTCTTGTTTGGCAACTTCGTGATACTTCTTTTTAGACTCACCAAATGTTACCCTCAAGATTGCAGGTGACTTTGGGTCTGTATTCTTCTGAGCGAAAATGATAGAAAAACTCCCAAATTCTATATCAGGTTCTCTAAATAAATCCGCAAGAAGGGAAGCACAAGAATGAGCATTTGAAGGGGTCTTTTCAACCCTCACATTCAGTGATCGAATATTAGCATGGTGGGCCATATTTGCTGCTTCTCTTAGACCACTTAAAAAAGCCCCATGCATAGTAGCAGGATAGCGCCTAGTGGTTGCCTCCCCAGCAAAGAAAAGCCTACCATCTCCAACACTTTCAGCTAAAATATCATAATCATCACCAGAAGCTCCAACTGCAACATTAGAGTAAGAACCAAAGCAGAAGGGATCACTACCCCATCTAGTACAGACGGTTTGTATAGGTTCGGGAACATTGATTCCTTTTGGTTCATAGATACCTGCATACAGATAAAGCACTTTGCTTCATACATATTTCTAAATTTCTATATATACACATTTCCTAAATAAAATAGTAATCAATACCAAAAAGTTTACGACCAATTTGAATAGACGGAAATTCAGCAGCAAAATACTTGCTCAGTATCTTTTACTGACAATTCAAAAGTAATATAGCTGAAAAGATAACATTAGGAAATATTTGATGGAATACTTAAAATCATCTGCTATCTCGATACATTAGTCTTAAAAAATGAGAGGTGAACATCAGGGGTTTCACATAAACTAAAGCAATGCAGTGCCTGCGGCCGCTTAACAAAAAGAACAATATTTCCAATGTGAAAAAGCTAAGCTATCAATATGGTTGATAATCTTTTGTCAAAAAAAATATATACATGGTTGATAATCTGAAACTGATTGTCATAGGTATCTAAATCCATAAAAAAATGATAAGCAGTTCACTGAGTTTTCCCCTCAGCATTTAATGAAGCATTTTCAGGACATTCCATGCAAGAAAAATGGTACAAGGAAAACTACTTGATATGGACAAAACAATTTCAAATCTAGTAATTTTATTCACTTATTTATTTTTTAGGTGCATTCTTATCTTGATATTGAATCAGCTGAGGAATGATGGAAAAAAAATATCAATGTTGTAGTTTTCGCATAAAGGTTACCCCTGAGAATTTGAAGAACCTTTGTGACTGCATCCGTAGGGGGCATGCTCTCAAACTTATGTGCAGCTTCCCCTGCTACTAAAGCAATCAACAAGGGACCACCAGCAACTGTTGCATAACTGTAAAACAAGAAAAATTCCCCACGGCGACTTGCATCGTCCGAAAGATGCCCAAATGTATCGAGATCCAGCTCCCAAAACACATGAGGAAAAAGCATAGCAACCTTATTCAGTAGACCAAAGCCCAATCGTTTAATTCCGTCAAGCTTTCTTTGAGGCAACTCTGGTATAAATTTGATAGACCCTTTCTTTAACACACCCAGTGGAACAGTACACAATGCCATATCACCCTCAAATACCTGACTTCCTGCAATAACCTGCACCCCATCACTACCATACCTAATTGTATGTACAGTTTTCTCGTACAAAATAGGCACGTTCTCAGACAAGGCTTGAACCAGCTTTCCGTTTCCTCCTGGCAAAAAACAATGATCTCCTCCCATATCATACGGATCATCTTGGTCCCAAAACGCAAGCGAAAGATTTGATAGTAAACCCGCATTTGCATATTCTAAATTTGCAAGATGCCAATTGAACAACTTCATCTCCTCATCATTAACAGCGTCCTTAAAGACTTGCCTAAACGTTTCCAATGCTGCGCCAAGGGACACATCAACAGAGACCTCACCCATTAACTGCCTAAGCCTACTTGCCTTGTCTAACAAACGATTAAAAGCAGATTCAACCTTTACATCCATATCAGGGTCAACCGGTTTCCCATCCACACTATAAAGTGGACACTTATCTCTCACCTTATGAAGAATTTCACCTAACTGCTTAGCCACAATCCCAAGAGGATTCCCTAAAGTACCTGTCAAAACACTCCCACCTAACTCAGCAGCCGCCACCCTATTCCCTCCCTCCATTTTCTTAGTATAAACCCGTCCACCCGCCCTTTTCCTCCCTTCCAACACCGTAACTTTAAACCCAAACCGCATCAACTGCCGCGCAGCAGCCAACCCAGCAAGACCAGCACCAATGATAATCACACCGGGCTTACTCGCTTCACCAGGGATTTTGTCCTTAATTGGAGAAGCAACACCAAAATTGATATAACCATGTGAAACTAAGTAATTGTAAGCAATGTCCAAAAGTGTGTGGTAATGTTGAGGTATATAATCAGTGAACATTTTCTTAGTAACCCAAATTGACACATTCTCACGCCATTTAGCAATAATATGGTTCCTAATGAGAGTATAATTCACCTGTTCAATCCCTCCAATAACAGGGAGAACTCCTGCTTCGATCTCCTCCTCCGTCAAAGAATCCGCCGGAAAACCAGCTGAGAGTGCAATCAACGCCTCTGTTTTAGCTTCTTTGTTTATCACTATAATCTCATCGGAGAAATCGTGCGCTGAAGAGGATTGCGCCGATTGGTTTCTGATTGAAGGAAAAGTAACCGGAGGAGGTACAACAGCGAGAGAGGAAGAAGAAGAGAGAGCGAAAGAGGTGACATAGTTATTGCTAGCATTGAGAGAACCATTGAGATTGAAAGGAGAACGAAACGACGCCGGATTACGTTGGGATCTGCCGCGTCTTCTCTTTTTGGGGACGGGGAATGGGAGGTACTGGCTCAAGCTTGGGTTAGAGTTTTGGTCCAAAATTGGGATTGAATCTGGGAGAGGATTAGGGTTTGGGTTTTGTTGAAGAACTGCTAATTGGGAAGGAGGGGGATCCATTGCTTTCACTCACAATAGCATATTTTTTTGTTTTATTGTTTTCTAATAACGAGATGAAAATGATTTGAAGGTTACTGGTTACTTATGTCTGTCGCCGGGATGCAGAAGCTACCTCGCTCGCCCACGCGCCGCCTTGAACCACCGTCACCGTTCAGTTTCGCTGACCTGTGCAGCTTTATTGTTTGAGGTTTTTTTTTTAAGTAATGATATTTGTACAAAAAAACATTTCAGACAAATATAGACAAAAATCAATTTACAATATCGATTAGTCAAGTTTTTTAATTTATTAACCAACTCGTCTTTTCAGAGTTTTTTAAGTCATTAACTGCCTATCTAAAAAAAAGTCATTAACTAAAAACTTAATTACTTGATTAATAGGCTAAAAAACTGGGTGATTCTAGGGTGAAAGAGTAAATTAAATCTTTCACCGGTGAACCACTAAAATTGACCGTTGGATGTAGTTTAAAAATTCATCAATGGTTGAGATTTAATATTGGTTGATTTAATCTTAACCATTCATAGCATTTTAAACAATATTCAGCGGTCAATTTTAGTGGTTCACCGGTGAAAGATTTAATTTACTCTTTCACCCTAGAATCACCCTAAAAAACTTAGTTAATTGGTGTTGCGAATTAATTTTTGTCAATATTTGTCTGAAATTTTTGTCTATATAATATTACTCTTTTTTTTCTACCAATTGTTTGAGGTTTTATTTTTACCAAACTTTGTTACAAAATTTCATTAACACTCTGTTTGGAAGAGAGAGGAAAGAAAGCATGAGGAAAGAATGTTTAAGATATGAAAATGAATAATAAGTGGGTAGATACATAGTTCGATGATTTTTGGGTTGTTTAGTAAATGTGAAAGTGAATAAAAAGTGTGAGAAAATAAAGACATATTTTTCCAAAATGATATGAATATTCCTCAACAATAGTTAGTGTGTTCATTTCTCGTGATGAGAATTGATTCTGACAGAATTGATTTTACAAAATTCATTTTAATTAAAAGTGAGTTGACCGTGACATGATTTTTGTTTGGATAATGTTCCCAACCGGACCGACCAATATATTTAGGAGATCGACTCTATCATAACGACCGATCAGAAGAGGGGATATTTCACCATCTCATCATCCATAAATGCAGTCAACGACAATTTAATAAAATCCCTAATCTTCCTCCTCTTTGTCTCATCATAACGGCAGAACCGACCATAATGTGTAATAATGAGTAATAATCTCACTTGTACTATAAATATAGCCCTTCCAGGTCAATAGAAAGGATCCCTAAATCCTCAATTCATATGCTCTATACAATTCTTACTTTTTCTATCTATCTTATGTTCGGTCGTTTCTCTCCTGGGAAATAGATCACAACATTGGCGCCGTCTGTGGAAAAAGGTAAAAATTTTATCGCTCCACACAAATTAAATTTCTCCAGAAAAGGTAGATCCTTTTCTTTCGTACCACCAGCCACCAACAAGATCCTCAAATCACACAAACGATGATGCCTAGATTTGGATCCTGTTCACGAGTTCAGATTGACTTGTGCTAAAGTGTAACCCAACACGATGTCCCCTAGCTCTTACAACATCATCACCGAAAAGACTGATGCTAAAGCCGACTTCGGTCTGTTAGAAGTCGAGCCCCAAACGCCTCTGCCGATTTGAAACACAAGAAAGTTGGAACAGATCAATAGTGCATTAGACAAAACAGAACTCGCACCAGACCCATCTCACCAGCACCAAACTGAAAGAGGGATTTTTAAGAAATTTGGGGTTTTGGGTTTGAGAGAGAAATGTTAGGGATTAAGAGTTGAAGAGTAATCTATTTGTGGTGGTGGTGGTGGTGGCTCGCAAGAGGCGGTGGTCGCTCTCAAAAAAAGATGAAGATGGGAATGGTGTTTGGAGGAAGAGGATGAAGATTGTGTTTTTTTGTTTTTGTTAATTTTATTTTTTTGTTTTGTAATTTTGTCAATTTGGTCCCTTACATTTTTTTAAGTTTCAATTTGGCCCCTATTTGCCACATCACTTAATCAATTCCAAGTCATCCCTTACACTTAAGGTGCCACGTGTCAGCAGTTAACTGACAGTGTGACATCTGTTAAGTTAATGGATAAAAAAATAATAAAAAAGGACAAAAATAACACAAGAATGGAAGATGATAGACCAAAACGGAAAAATAATAATAATAAATGACTAAAATGAAACTAAAGTCAAAGATAAATGATCAAAAGTATAGATTAGTCATTTTTATACTACATTTTAAAACCATTTAATGGTTCATGAGTTAGAGATTTTTATAGTACATTTCTCTCAATTTTATTTCTTTTCTACTTTTCTCTTATTTTTCTCTTTTCTCCTATTCCGGTCTTCTTAATTTTACTTCAGAACCAAACATAAGTATCCATGTAACTGTGTAAGCATTTTTCATGTCTGCGTCATATGGATTTATCTGATAACAATTTGAGGAATTAGGGTTGGGTTTTTCTACCTCTCCCGTCGACCATCTCCTCTTTCTCTCTCTCTGCCACCAACAATTTGTTGCATGATCGATTCAGGATGGCTTCTACCAGTCTTGGGTACCTGTACCTCCACATTTTCCCGGACTTGTGAGTCATCATATTTATCGATAATTTATCCTCACTTGCCTTATGTTATGTATTTAATTATCAATTCCCATAAGTTCTATTGCCTTCACCCAATTTTTTCTAGGTATTTGTTCAAATTTATAGGCCTGATTGTTTTGCTGCATTGAAGATATAAAATGGGTTCAAGTTATGTAATAGTGTACGAGCAATAGTCCTAAAGTAATAGGTTTTGTGTAGGAATTGAAAGTGCCGTATTGAATTGCAGAATAGGGTTAAAAGCAATTACCTTTTGATGGCCCTTGATGCATCAATATTTGAGAGGCTAAGACCTTCTCGCTTTATCACCTTCACTATACCCAATCCAAATTGTTCAGATTCACTGCTCCGAGTTGCTGTGCTTGACTCACCATTTCAACCAACTGACTCACCCCAAGTTGGTGCTATGTTAGTCCCGAAGGCCGAGAAACTGATTGGATTTTCTCTACTGAGTCGGGTCATCTTCAACTTCTCTTTAGCTCTCCAGGAATATCGCGTTTAATTTTGATAGGAAATCAATTTGAGGAGGGTGATTCTTCACCGGGAATTTATCGCCGTCCGTTAAAATGTTCATTGCATCATCAAGGATTCGAGGTGTGGTCGAGACCTCTTTTGCTAGCTTTGTCTCCTAAATCTTTGTTCGAAACTGGCATCCCTGAGATACCTATTTTAAGTTATGAAGATAATTTAGTGTCTAGTGTAGTAATACATGAATGTGTTAGTTCCCATGTTGGTGAATTGTTGGTTGAAGATGTCGAAATTGAAAGTGATATAAGGGAATTTCGAAGGCGGTTGAGGTTCAAGAGGATGCCTAATTTGATTCAAACAGAGGTGCGGATTACTCCAGAGATAGATCCTGGTTCGGATAGTGTATGTGTTGGAGATGCAAAGTTTATGCTCGATCATCGGGTTTTGGTTCACCCGTACTTGGCACCTATGGTGGCTAGTCTTTCATTGATCAGTGGATATATAGAGGGACAAATTCAAAATAGGTTTAAACCAAAAGCTTTATGTCTTGGGGTTGGAGGTGGGGCTTTGCTAACTTTTCTGGCAAATCAATTGGATTTCGAGGTTGTGGGTGTGGATAGTGATAGCGAGGTTTTGAGGGTGGCAAATAACTACTTTGGATTGGAAGACAGTGAATTAATCCATGTTGTTGTTGGAGATGCTATTAAATATTTGAAGAAACTCGCATACCATGGAAAACCGCACGATGAGAGTTTGTTTGCTGATTCCGAGCCTAACAGTTTCGACCACTTGGTGAATGGTAAAGTCAACCATAAATTTGATGTTGTTATGGTTGATTTGGATTCAAGTGATATAAGCAATGGAATAAGTTCTCCACCCTTAGAATTTGTTAGAAAGGATGTTCTTCTTGCTGCTAAATTAGTTCTTTCTGAATTTGGAATTCTTGCTATTAATATCATTCCTCCAAATAAGTCCTTCTATGACAACTTGGTACATCAATTTCAGGAAGTTTTCCATGAGCTGTACAGGATAGATGTTGGTAATGGTGAAAATTTTATTCTTATTGCCACAGTATCACCTATGGTGTTTTCAGTTGAGGATTGCAGTAATTCTTTTCTTACGCGACTTAAATTAGTTATACCAGAAACATATAGAAATTCCATAAAGAAGATAGATTGTCTCACTCGTTGAGGCAAGTGCTTTTCAAAAAATCATTCTCTTTTACTTTCTGCACTGTATAACTTGTCTCAGGTGTACTATTAACTTTGTGGTTATGAAAGGATGATATCTGTGAACATTAATTTGAAGACTTCAGAATTCTGAAGGTTGCACTTGCTGTCTTATATCTGATTCAAATTCAAATACCTGTTATTTACAATACAAGATATCATACTTTCTAATCATAGTGTGATTAAAACCTCAAAAAAAATTCACTGCATCTTATTTATTGGTCATATTTTCCCTCAAAAGAGAACACAATTCTATAGCTTCTCCTGCCAGCTGTCATGAAAGATCATTGCATATACCAATGGTTTATCTAAGGTTCTATGCTTCGACGACTAAAATTAATATTAATATTATTCACATATTACAAAGATTAATTTCAACATGAACAAATATTAGCAGATTAAAATAAACATGGACTAAGCAATTTTTCCATACACTAGAGGCAAAACAAACAAAGATGTAAACGCAAAAAAAAATCGGGTTTTTTTGGACCCCCCTCCTTGTCACTCCCACTCCCATAAATACAAAAAACCCAAAAATGCCCCTCACATTTTATAAAAAAACGGACCAGACCCCACCACCCAACAGGAATCTTGAATTTACCTTTAAAAAAGGTAATTTCGGGAATTTGGTGTCTTTTTCCCCGGATTTAGCGCAAGACGTTGGTAATTACGGTTCAGGATTTTTGAACCGAAATTATCTCCCCAAAAGGTAAATCCGAAATTTATTTTTAATTTTTCCCAGAAATACATTTTTTAAAGGTAAATTCGGTTCACAAAATGTGAACGAATTTACCTATAAAAACGGTATTTCCGAGATTTTTTTTGGTTTTTTATGTAACATTTATATTTGTTTTTAACAAATGGTTATTATGGATTTAACTGCTGCCTTTACGACATCTGAGATATTTCCCACTCGAGATGCAATGACACGTTGGGCTAGAGATACCGGGAAAGCCAACAGAATCATTGTGGTTACTGTTCGATCCGAGACGACGGAGAATGGGAAAGGGAAAAAGAACAAGGTGGTTTATGTCTGTGAGAGACGGGGCACATACAGTCGAGTAGATGTTGGGTGTTCTGCTGGTAGACACAAGACATCAAAAAGATGTGGTTGTAAGTTTCAATTGAAAGCTAAACCAATGTTATCTCCTAGTTCTGATTGGAAGGTGAGAGTGGTGTATGAGATTCACAATCATGAGCCTCATAAGACTATTTTTGGAGCAGCTATATTTGGTAAGTTTACCAAGGAGGAGCGGTCGCCATTGTTGAGAGCATCTGTCTTTGGGAGTGAAAGCACAAAAAGTCTTGATGCATTAAAGATCGATTTAAGAACAACTTGAGCAACATTAGTCACCGTGTATAGAATCCGCAATGTAATCAGGAAGGAAAGAGAGGTAGTATGACTGAGATGCAGCAGAAATTTATGACACTGATTTAGGCGAATCATTACTTGTGTTGGACGAGACGACTTAAAGGTACTGATATTGTTGAGGAGATCATGTGGTCACATCCTGATAGTATCAAGTTATTGAGGATGTTTCCGACGGTTTTGATTATGGACTGTACCTTTAAGATCAACAAGTATGCATTGCCTCTGCTGGAGATTGTTGGCGTGACTTCCACTGAGTTGACATTTCCTGTTGCGTTTGCATATCTGTCTCATGAGCGATATGATGACTACACGTGGGTGCTGCAGAGCCTAAGAGATTTTATGGTGTGTGATATTGCACTTCCCCAGGTAATTCAATGCTAACTGACTTTCTTTTTTCACATTACTACCGTGTTTTTTATTTTTTCCATTTCTAATAGAAGGTTTGGATTGTGCTTCTCAGGTTATCCTCACTGATTGTGAGGAGGCTTTGATGAATGCTATCAAGGTTGTGTTTCCGGAGGCAATGAATTTGCTTTGTCGGTATCATATTAACAAAAATGTTCATGCTCACATTAAGAAGCTGGCGAAGGGAGATAGAGTGGAGTCATTGATGACACTTTGGCATCATGTAGTTGATGCTACATTTGATTTTGAGTTTAATGAGGCTTTGCATGATTTGGAGCAATCGTCTACTGATATACCCCAGCTTATGGCATATGTGAACAAGCAATGGTTGTATCCTCACAAGTAAAGATTTTGTGGCCCGTGGACGGATAAAGTAAGACCCTATGGAAATACCACGACTAATATGTACACAAATTGTTTTCTTATGTGCTTTATGTATATGATTGTCGTTTTTTTGTTTTAATTTTTCCTTACGTGTCATAGGGTTGAGGCTGCCCATTGGGCATTGAAGAGGTCACTGGGTTCTAGTGGTGGTGATTTATGCAAAAGCTGGGAGTCAATGCATGAGATGATCAATGCACAGATTAATAAAATTGTGGATTCTTTTCAAAAGAGCATCAACCGTATAGATGCCCAACACAACATTCCATTCTACAAGAATCTACACGGTTTGGTGTCTCTTAATGCATTGAATCATATTGCTGGGGAGTTTGATAATATGATGGACGGTGTGGTCACGGATAAGAAGTGTGTTGGTTGTGTCATTAAAGTTACTCATGGATTACCTTGTTCTTGCGAACTTGGAAGGTTGCACCTAAATGGGCTACCAATACCATTGGATATGATTGACTCTCATTGGAAGAGACTGAGTTTGGAGGCAATGGATGAGGAGCGGCTGAAAGAAGCGTCAGAAGGAGGTGACTTAAGCTATACAATAGAGGAGATTTGGAGGCAATGGAATGACATGCACCTTGAGGAGAGATGTGTTTGGAAGAGAGGTCTTGATGATTATGTATTCAGAGGCACTACATCCATGGTTCCACCTAAGCACAAAGTCAAAACTAGGGGTGCACCGAAGAAGGGGAA
The DNA here is from genome assembly GCA_020916435.1 of Oxytropis ochrocephala. Classification (NCBI taxonomy): domain Eukaryota; kingdom Viridiplantae; phylum Streptophyta; class Magnoliopsida; order Fabales; family Fabaceae; genus Oxytropis; species Oxytropis ochrocephala. The sequence goes on from CM037090.1 coordinate 43,274,210, forward strand.
AAAGAATAAAGAGTATGATGTGAAGAGAGATCCATCTAGGTGGGAGCACGTGGATGCATCTTTGGAAAAACCCACACAGAAATCGTCAAAGATACCTCCCCGACGGCCCTCACAACAAGCATCACAAGTACCATCAGAGCTACCGTCACAGAGGTCAGCAAAGGAGCGGACACATCATGACATCCACTTGGTAAGTCACTTTCCAGATTTTTTACATAAGTATGTTGATGACATTATCAATGTGGAGGGGGGTGGAAACTGTGGCTTTAGATGCATTTCTGCTTCACTAGACTGGTCGGAGCACAGTTGGCAAATTGTTCGAAATGATTTGATTTGTGAGATGGAGTCCAACTGGTTTCAGTACACAGAGGTCATGAGTGACAATGTTCAGAACATTAGGGATTCATTGGTTCATGTCCCAAACAAACAGCAACAACCTATTGAGAAGTGAATGACCATGCCAGACACAAGACATGTTATAGCTACTAGATATCAGAAACCCTTGGTTATGTTGTCACCTCATGAGAACTGGACATTCTTCCCTTTGAGGGGAGATTGTGTTTCCAGTTAGAACCACTTGGTTTGTGTTGGGTTCATCCATCAGAAACCCTTGGTCTTGATGACGTTCGAGTAATGATAGACCGTTTTGACATATTTCAGATGTGGAGTCTTTTGCAGCTGTATGTCGAAACCAGAATGACCGTTGCTAAGGTCCTTCGTCGGGTCAAACCACCATCTCACTAGTTTCTACCGTGTTTTCATTTTGTTTGTTGTTGTGTTTTGTTGTTTATGTTTAGAAATTTCATGTCTTATTTCGTTTCGTTATCAAAATCGTTGTAAAACGCTTCTTTAATTAATTTTAATTTGTTTTTAAGTAATTTAATTTTTTTTCCCGTAATTATCATAGAAAAGAGGTAAATCTAGGAGGGGGTTTGGGGATTCCCGGATTTACCTAAAACTAATGTAAATTCGGTTCATATTTATTGAACCGAATTTACCTCCACTTTTTGGTAAATCCGGGAATCCCCGAACCCCCTCCTGGATTTACCTCTTTTCTATGATAATTCCAAAATTTTGTAACATGATGGGGGCATTTTTGTCCACAATGGTATTTATGGAGGTGTACCAGATAATGAGGGGGGGTTTGAAAAAAAAAAATCCAAAAAATTCGTATGATCCACTTTTTGCCGTTTCCTGTTCACCTCAATCAAAAAATCACACCTGACTATTATTGTGCCTATATGTGGCACACACAAAGAAATATTTTATTCAAATTTAAATACAAACCATGCGAGCATGGTACGAAAAAATACTGGTACCAATTAAAGAACTTCTGCAGTCTAGAATAGAAAATTAATTGCAGTTCGTGAATGTTTGAAGCTAGGTAACTCCTAATGTTATTTACCATAATCATGTACATCTCTCACTCACCATCTCTCCCCGTATACCCCTCTCATGACTATGAATTAATAAATGCGAAAGAGCGTCAGGTTGGAAATATCCCAAGTTGAGTTGAGTCCAATGAGAGTGTCTGTCTAATAATCTTATATTCTTATTGTCAGCTTCTATACACAAGTGCATACAGCCTCACAAAACATTCACTTTCAGATGAGATGTACATCCCTTCTCTTCTGACTTGCCTTCGGGAGAGGACTAGGAAAACTGTGCAAACTCAACTTTCATTTCGCTTCCTCTTCAGCAGTGTTGGAAGTATAGAAACAAAACCAATGAGGAAGAGTACTGACAATGTCTTAAAATCATATAAATCCTTCACAGACTTAAGATCCCCAAGAGCAAGGCCAGCCTGGTTAAACAACAGTCAAGTCAACCATTAAGATGTTAGGCGTATAATGGAAAGAATTGCTGAAAAGTGGTCATTTAATAAATTTGGACAAAGCATAATATTTAGCCTCTCCGCTCTTGACTGACTGTATAATTCAAAGATTGGGCCTCTCTGATTGCATAAACTAGTTCTTTTTATCTTGATCATTTGACACAGCCCTTATTTCCATTAATATACACCAATTACATTCTGTTTTACTTAACTATTGTCAACCCTCAATTTGGTTCCTATATTATCACTCTCCTTTCAATTTGGTCCTTGAACTATAGAAATACGATAAACAGTCCTTAAACTATTTTAAATCTGTCAAATTGGTCTCACAACTATTAATCTCTCTCCTATTTTGAGAGTATTTAAGGGATTAATTTGACGGATTTAAAATAGTTTAAGGACTATTTATGGATTTTTATAGTTCAAGGAAAGAGAGTGATAGTATAGGGACCAAATTGAAGGTTTACTGACTTCACTATCTTCTGGTACCTACAAATTGGTACGTGGTCAGGTTTGATGGTGATAACGGCAATAGTAACCACAAAGTGGAACAGTACAATCAGTTAAGAACATTTCCTATGCAAAGCCAACAGGCAGCTATAAGAAATTGACCAACATGGTGTAAAACACAAAATAATAACTGATGATAACAAGACCAGAAAATTATAGAGTTCAAAATTCAGATAAAACAGAAAGGATGGGAATATTGTATAACGACAGGATGATGGGTATACAGCTTACCCTGACAGTAATATAAGAGGCTGGAATGAGACCGATCAATGTTGCCAAAAAGAAGATATGAAATGGTATATCAACAATAGGTGATGCCAAATTGATGAAAAGATTTGGCAATGTTGGGGTTATCCTCAGAAAAAGCATGTAATTCAGCAACTTATCCCTACGCTTTGCTATCTGATTTAACAAAAGAAGATCAGATTAACACATTTGATTCTATAATCCAATTCCAATAGTCAGATAAACTTTTAAGTATAAACAAACCTCTGCTTGGAAAAACCTTAACTTTTCAGGCCAAAGCCAAGAAACTAAAGGTCGTCCGATTAATTTAGACAAAAAGAAGCAAGATGATGCTCCAGCAGTCGCATTGAACACAACTAATAAAATTCCTCGAGCAACTCCAAATAGAGCTCCAGCTAACAAAGACATGAAAATTGTTCCAGGAATCATAAAAGTCTGCATGAAGATGTAGGTAGAGCAGTAACCAATAATGAATTGTGCAGGATGATTTCTTGCGTATGTTGAAAGACTGTCTCTGCAGAAAAATAAGAAAAGTACTATTGAGAATACGTGTCATTTTAATTACAAAACAAAAAGAACAGATAGTAACTATATGGAGATTCACATAATCAGGCTATAGATTACAACTTGAATCCTAACAATATTTGTTACTTGAGCTGAAAGGATGTTTTTTATTTATATAACTTTAGAAGCATTATTACATGCAGAGACACTCAAAGATATCTACCCTAGAGTTTTTCACCTAAGACATCCTTGTATGCTCAACTAGTTTCCATAAAAAGCGTGCATTCTATAATAACCCTCATAACACTAGTAAAACACAGTGACAAACATACATAAATAAAAGAGAATGAAAATTCTTATATACTAGTTATTGTAGTATGTAGCAATAGTATTGCATTGCACCTAAACAACACAGACTGTTACATGAGATGGTACTGACATTGAGTCAAATGTAGACAGTTACAGCCACGTCAATCCGAACCTTTGGTGTATGTAAAAAATAGAAGGAAAAAGGAAAGTTCCACTATCAAATCCCAACAAAGCCAAAATATAACATGCACTCAACTACTAAGTGTCTGTCTAGATTATCGTTGGAGACTCCCTCCCCTGAACCTATGCTTGCGCAGCGAAATTGAATATTGATAAGCAAGCACCTAAGCACTTGGAAAACCCTCTCTTAAAAACTAGTTGTCAAGGGGAAAGAACCAAGCCACTAAAGTATTCCACTGAGCAACTCATATTACTAGATGTGGGACTTAGCCATCCCATAATACCTAAGCCCCTATCACAGACCGCCTCTGAGAGTCGATGTTCCCAGAGACTACACTCATGACACTTCACTCGAGTTTTGCAGCTACGAAAATTGAGAGGATGAACATTTCCCCTACACTGGCAGATGCTTTGGCAGTTAGATGGTATCTTCCAGGGAAAAAGAACAACAACTTGACAACCTGATTACTGAATCTGAAGGGTCTACATGGAAGTACAAATCTAAACGCTATTGATCATATCATCCTTGACTACAAAGAAACCATGTCTCAGTCTCAGATACAAAACACCAATGTGAATAGTATTAGGAGGTATAAGAATATTACAGCACTTGAACTACAGGCTCTTGAACATGACCAAATCTATCCTATCAATTGTAATGAGTTTTTGTTTTTCTATTTCGTGTTTAAAAAAATAAAATACACTTTGAACCCAAAATTCAAAATCCAATTCATATAAGGGCCAATTTCAAAAATCTCAGTTAAGATTAAGAACTACCAAAAGCAAAGCAAAGCAAAGCAAAACAAGGATGAATAGTAAGAAAAGTGGTTACTTGAGGAGGCGAAGATCGGAAAGAGTGCGAGGTAGCTTGATGTTGCCGTATTGGGCGGCGGGCATGGTCAAGTAAATACAGAACAATCCAGCAGTGAACACGAAGAAAACACCAACGGCAGCTGCAAATTCCCAGCTATTCACCGGTAACCTATCCGGCTTCCCCTTTTTTGCCGCCGGCGAGTCCTCCGCCGCCGTTGAATCCTCATCGTCCTTCATTGACCTCCCCGTCGTCTCCCCCGTTAGGTTCCTTGGCGCCGCCATCGTTTCCCTCCTTAACGTCGTTTAACTTCAACGCGCTAACACTGTTGTTTCTCTGTACACTGAAACTAATGAGAGTTTGAGGATCTGAAATTGATTTGTTATTATTTATTTTTTGTGAATCGTGGATCCTTCAGTTCAGCCGAATTTGATTGATTAGCTGCAGTGCAATCTACAATAAGTTAGTTTTGTTTCGAAAGACAAACAGGGAAAGATTTTGAAAGGCATATATAAATAGTAAGAAATGGATCACATGTATGTAACTTAACATTTTCACAACATGCGTAAAAAAAAAACATTTTCACAACAGACTGTATAGTGTGGTGTATACGTAACAAAAATGTTATTTGGACAAAAATTTCAGACAAAAACAGACAAACACCAACTTACAACACCAATTAACCAAGTTTTTGCACAATTTTAAACCCGCTAACTTTTCACGTTTTTGGCGTATAAAAAACTTGGTTAATTGATCAACAGTTAAATTGGCCAAAAACTTGGTTAATTGGTGTTGTAAGTTGGTGTTTATTTACTTTTTCTAAATTTTTTTGTTTGTATAACATTGTTGTATACGTAATGTTGTATGTTGGGCAGAGAGATACGGGAGGTATATTTTTTTTTGTTCAAAAGGGAGGTATCTTGTTTGAGTAGAATATAAATGCATATGTAAAAATATACTTTATCGAAAATAATTATCGAAGAGATTACTTGATGAGTCGCGGACAATCCAGTTATCAACCACAACGGCTTCAAGACAAAACAGTCCAATTACGAATGATCACGGCATACATCTCAATATGGTTCGAAGAGAGGTCTTATTTATAGGCAAAAATTCGACTTGGAGAGCTAGTAAAGCTGTTGGGGAAAAAATCGCAACGGCTATAGAAAACGGCTCTACATACACGCAAACAACTAGTTCGGCGTATCTGGTCAGTTCAACGTATCTAGCTAGTTAGCATAACAACTATATGCGAGATATTTAAGGATCTGGCTGTTTGAAACTTAGGGAACAAGTGACGCACAAAAAATAAAAATAAAAAATTATTTTTTCAAAAATAATAAATTACACCGCACAGTGCAAGCCCAAGCCTGACAGAGCCGGTCAGACAGACAACGGTGGCGTGTGTGCGTTGGTCGGTTAGTGTGTGTTCTCTCCCTTTTACAAAATTTGAAATTTAAACAACCAATTTGTAAAAAACACATAATGAATTGAATAAAAGTTTGAAATATAGTTAATGGACCTATAGAATAATTTTTCCAAATAAGTACATATATTATTTTCTAGTAATAATGCATTTTGGTTGGGGATGAATTATATATTACTGTTCAGAAGGTGAACCCAACAACATCACCTTTGATGTGAGGAGCTCCATGTGTTCCGATGTGGGAGGTGTACTTGCACACACTCTGACACCTAAGTCAACTAAGAGAGTTTCAGTGTGAGGTAAGAAGGAAGGTGTACCTATGATGATAGTTGGGGTATTTATAGGCGTCATGGATGATTTTTGCGTTGTTATGTGTTGTTGGATCCAGACGTTTAAATCTCCGCCTGTTCACGACCAGGCCGAGCATCACTTTGATGCCGCGGACTCAAGACAAAGCTTGAGGGACTGGGCGTAACCTCACCGAGGAATAGCTAAAGCACTCAACGAGATGCTCGACCGGGTCTTTCAGGGTCGGCTCTCCTAGAGTGCTCGGTTCGCCTAGCAGCCGACACCACTTAGTGTAACTGACTCATTATTATGTAACAAACATCATTATTATGTAACGGCTACCAATTATTAGCCATTAATGATTGTATTACTATATAATCTGCCCTGAGAGGCTAATACAAAGGTTGAGCAATTTTACTATTCACGCGAGATTGTTCATTGTGTTCTTGATTATCTCAATTCCCAGAAATAGTTAGGAACATTGGCGCCCCCCGTGGGGCCCTGGTAAAATTTTCCTGCATCCCACATTTTGAATTCTTGTTTAGTTTATCATCATCATGGTAAACACTAGGAGTATTTGGTGCATGGAAATCACATACACTTGTGTGCAAGTATACACTGTCCAAAAACAAGTAGTAAAAAGATCGAACCCACAGAGATTGAAAAACTCACTTTTAAAGTCAATATAAAGTAATAAAGTGTAAAGTAACAAAGTAATAAAATAATTTTGGATTTTGTGATGATCACAACTAAGTTAGATAGAAAGCAAAGTAAAAATGTTGATAGTGTAAAAGAGAAAAGCTAGTTGGAATGTCTTCATCAAGTAATTTACTTATAAGTGTATGATGCAGTATGTGATGCAGCTGCACTGAATGTTGTTGCATTAGCTATGTGCCTTTCGGTCACTTTCTTCAGAGTATCATTACCAGCTCTTATGATCCTTGTTATATGCAGTAAAGAAAGGGGTGTCAATGTCAATCTTGCCTCCTAACAATTATCCAAGTTGCTAAAATAAATTCACTCTTGTATTTTAAGTACCCACAATTATCCTATGGACTATACTATCCTATCTCTAGGACTTAGCATGGTTTTCACAAAGTTTTCTTTATGTAAAACACTCACCCATATTAGTTCTTGAGTTCTTAATTGTAAGTCATCTCTGGTCATTTACAATTCTTACTTATTCTAAGTGATCAAGTTCAAAATAAGTAATGAAAATATTATCAAGCAAGAACTAAAGTACAAACATACATACATGCAACATACTTACTTAAAAGCTCATTAAATGATTAGAACATTCCAACTAAGAAAGGTTTAGCTAACAAGAGACATTACAAGATATATATAAACTGAATAGACCATGTTTATATAATAGAAATCACAAAAGAGAAACAACAAAAGTAAAGTTACAAATGTTGAAAACCTTTGTATGAAATCTTCTAGCAATGCACTAGCATTACTCCTTAGCACTATACAAACACTATGAAAATGAGTTAAGGAGGATTTGTCAATTCCTTCCTCTTCCTCTAAAAATATAAAAACTAACTATGTATATTGAAATTTTGATCTAACTTATGGATTGTGATATATTTCCAAATGAAGATGTGAGGTCCTTTTATAGCCTTCAAGTGAGGTGCTTCCTTTCTTCATGTTGAAGTAATCTTGAGTGGATCATAGCTGTAGTTGTTTTTCAGAGGTTTATCCAAGTTGAAATCTTTGACTAATGACATAGGGCGGTTCATTGATGTGTGAACATGTGTCCCTATGTTGGTGACTCTTCAAAGCTATGCCTATAGCTATGTGTGAATGGTAGCGCCTACTATACAAGGTGGGATGGCATCGAGAACAGCAGGCAGGAGGTCATCACTTGCAAGTGGATGCATATGAAACAGGCTGCTTATTCACCAAGTAGTGCAGATTTGATGCAGGATCAGTGCAGGAGCATTGATGCAGTTAGCATTGAGACTGCTTTGAACAAAAACATCAAACATACCACAATATATCCAAAAATGGCCTAATAATAACTATAACAATTCAAATCACTCAAGTTATCATATATCACATAAAATACTATATAAACTCTTTATTATTACTTAAAAGAGAGCAAATACTAAGTTTAAACATATGAAATACTCTATATAAAATAGAGTTATCACACCCCCAAACTTAAACCATTGCTTGTCCGCAAGTAATGACAAAGACAAACTATTAAAAACTAAAATTCTAGAAGATAGATCAGCTTGATTTTTGGATTTTCATGAGGAGTTCCCTATGAACTTCATTTCTCAACAATTTTTCTTGTGCCTTTATTTCTTCAAAACTACCAGAGCTTTTTAAACTCTTTTGTGTGTGTGTGAACCCACTGAGTTGAGATTGGTTCGAAGACTAAGTGAAAAACTTCCGCCTAGCCTTTGAAAGGATTGGTTTATCTTTGGTCACACCAAAATATTTTTCAAAAGAGAGATTAGACTCACAAAATTTTCTCAAGTGTTGGGGAGTTCTAATAATCAAAGGGCTTGGTTGAATCTTTCAAAGCTTTTGAGCCAATGCATTTTTCTATTTTTTTGTGTGGATCTTTTGAGCAGATGCAATACTTCTTTGAAGTGATTTGTGCATTGATTTTTTCTGCATTTTGCTTTTCTTCAGTGCAGTTTGCATTGATGCTTTCTGCATTGATGATGCTTTTTCTTTTTCTAGCTCATATTACCTTCCTCACCGACCTCCGGATGCAAATGCACTTTGGCACAGTCTTTGACCTCCGTGATGCATATATTTTTCTTTGCACTTTGGCACAGTTCGCTTTTTGAACTATCCTCCGGATACATTTATTCCTGCATGGCACAGTCTTTGACCTCCAGATGCATTCATGTACTTAAAGCACGTGTATAGTTTCAAAAGATTCTGTGGTATGGCTTTGTCCACTTTTTTTGTATTCTTTTTGTGCATTGTTTACTCTTATACTTTTGAAATTCAAACCTTTGTTTTCATAAAACACCCCAAACTTAATTCTTTAAGCTCTTCTTTCTTTTTAGTAAAGCTTTGTTTTGACCTAAGCTTACCAAAAATTCCCCTTGCATCAGATTGATCTTTAAATAGCAAGGTTCTTTTCACAAACTCAGTTTTGAAGTGTTGAAGTGAAAATAATTTTGGTTTTTCTGAGAAATAAGGCTTCTTTTTCTCTTTTTCATCATAAAAATTCCATCCATAGGGCTTTCACCATATTTTTGAAAAACTGATATTTTCTACTAAAATATTTAGATACTACTTTGTTAAGTACATCTAATATTTAAACAAACTAAAAACGACTTTAAAACATATATATTTACTATATAAAACATATTAATAAAACACACAACATATTAGATAAAAACAAACATAATTTAAACATAACATGCAAATCCCCCCCCAAACTTAAGGGGTTGCAGTGCCCTCACTGCAAATTTGTTCAGAAATACAAATCATTTGTTCAAAAATAGGGGAAAGGGATTAGTACAACCAGGGAAATAGTAAGGTAGAAACAAAACAAGTTTATAGCAGTTTTATGTGAAAACTTGTAAATTGATACTCATTTCTTTGCTCCACTCCTAATTCTGGTGCTTTGCTCGGATGGAGGAGTGTGTTTCACCTTCCGCTTCTTCTCTTTGGGCTTGCTTGGTGTTTCTTCAGAGGTGCGATGCACCTCCCTACTCGTGTAGTTGCAGGAATTGGTTCTTGAACCGATGCAGTGCATCGGTGTTGATCGCATCGAGTTTCTTCCTTTTTGGTGTTAATTTTGCCTGTCTTCCTCCCGCAGTTGCTTGAAGAACTTCGAGTGTTGTGCAATGCTTCCTCTTCTGTTTAGCCATTTGTTCCAGAACCAATTTAATTGTTGCCTCATCATGCATAGTTGTTGCTGTTGTGATGCAAAGAAAGAAGTGATGCAGAGCATCACTCGCATTTCAACAGATTGAGCTACAGTCTCCTTTGCAGATGATTCTTCTTCTTTGTCTTCTTTGTTGAGTCCTTCTTCTTCTCTTTCCTGCACAATTTCTTTCTCAAGAGCAGAAACAACATTAGAAATAATGTTGCTTGGGTCAGAAGGTACTGCTTGTTCTGTTGGCATAACGGGGTTTGTTCGTAAATTGGTTCTTCTGTGTGAGTTGTTTTGTGTGGTTCATTTGTTGGAGAGGGTGGTGGAGGGGTTGTTTGTGGTGGTGATAGGACTGGTGGATCATTGAGGGAGGGTAATGGTGATTTTGGAATGGAGGAGGATTCTTGGTTTGGTGAGATGATAGGTGTTTTGGTAACTGGTGAAGTGATAGGGGTTTCTGGTTGGGTTGATGCTGAGGGTTTGGCATATTTTTGCCTAGCTATTTCTTCTAAAATCACTCCTCTAGCATGTTCTTCCTCCTCTTCATCAATTTCAGTCTCACTTTCTTCCTCCTCTTCTTCTTCAACTTCCTTATCCATTTCTTTTTCTAGTTCCTCATCCTCATTATCAGAATCAAACATTTCTTCAATCACAGGTTCTATCACAACCTTCTTCTTTCCTTTGGATTGCTTCCTAGTCACCTTCTTCTTGGTGCTAGGTTCCTCTACTTTCTCCTTTCCTTTCCCTTCTTCCTCAGCCTCTTTCTCCTCTTCTTCTTCTCCTTCACTTCTCAATACCCAACTTGGAAATTCAGGGGCATTCACTTGGCCCACAAGATCAAAGATCTTGTCAAAGACCAATTGAAGACAATCATGTTGATCATTCTGAAATTTCCATACAGCCCTCTGCTTCTGCATGTAATGCTCTTGCATTGCAGATGCAGGGCCTCTTACATTTCTCAATTTCTCCTTTACTTCAAAGACTAAATTACTGTGGGGAAATTTCCTTTGTTCATTAGCAGCTATTGGGACACCTTCTTTCATGCATAATTCAGTAATAAGACAAGGGAAAAACAGAAATGCCTTTGATTTTGTTGAGCATGCAAGAATTTCCCTAGCTATCAATCTACCTATGTCAACATGTCCCTCAGAGAGAATTGTATCTAACAAGATCAATCTCTCTTTGGTCATAGCATATGTATGTGATGTAGCAGAATTGAATTGGCTATGAACAAATGCCAATTACCTAATGCATTTATCAAATAATTGCTTCTAAGCTTAATCTCATTAGGTGTAAATTTTTCCCATACTGAGACTCGGTATAGCAATCCTATTCCTAAGTTCTTCCATTTCTTTCTTAAAGGACTTGGCCACTTTATTTTCAAATTCATTCCCATTATACTTCAAAGATATAATGTTCATTCAATTTCTTGGCATGAAAGTGTACAAGTTTACCTCTCACCATGGAAGTGTAGGAATGTTACGGTCCTTCTTGTGGTGTGATTCCAAAGATAGAACTCTCTCACTATGTCTTCAATATAGCCTCCTCTTGGTAGCACGAAGTGGTCCCAATTGAGATTGGCCACTGTGGACATGAATGATGGGCTTGCCTTCTTCAAATCATACCCTCTCTCAGTAGTAGATGCATGTTCCGAGAGATGAACATTGTCACTCGGTTCGATTGTTGATTCTTTGGCTTTGCCTTTCCTTGTTGATGATGATCCTGCATGCACGGCTTTCTTTTCCTTCTGAGGAGTTTTGGCCTGCTTGCCTGATGATATCTGTGCTGATTGTTTCTTCACCATTGTAATTGTTTTGAATTTCTAGGTTTTTGATTGCTTGTGTGATTTGAGAAAATTTGGAGATGAGAATGTGAAGGGTGGTTTGTGTTTCAGATGAGAGAAATTTGTGAGATTGCGAATGAAAGGGTAACTCAGTAACAAACTTAAGGCTTTATGTTTCGGGGAAGAAGGAAGTTAGTGGGTGTATTAGGTAGCCGTTAGCATTGCGTGCTGCGCATGCATCTTGCCATGTGTCTTGCTTTGGCTACCAATGTGTCATTAATCTTGCTTAACCTCCCTTTGATCTTCCTGAAGCCTTATGATTCACACTTTACCAATTTTCTTCAAGATTTTTAAATTTCTAATGCAGGGCACATTTTCCTTCAATGCAGGTGCATTTGATGCAGCTGCATTAGTTTCTCGCATTTGCAAAACAACTAAAAACATAAAATTGCACAAAACAATTAAAAACAATGGGTTGCCTCCCATTAAGCGCTTGTTTTAAGAGTCTTGTCAGCTTGACTACCTCTTTTCACTTAGAGATTTTGCAAATGGGTGGTGATTTTGTCTCTCACCACATGTTCACCATAGTACATTTTAATTCTCTGACCATTCACCTTGAAGACAGATTTGAGGATTTATCAAATAAGTCTCTTTTGCTCCATGTGGATAAACCTTTATCAACTTATATGGTCCTGACCACCTTGATCTAAGTTTTCTAGGAAATAGCTTCAACCTAGAGTTGTATAGCAGAACTAGTCCTCCTTCTTTCAATTCTCTTCTGTGAATTTTCTTGTCATGCCATTTCTTAGTCTTAGCTTTGTAGATTTCAGCATTCTCACAAGAGGTTTGCCTAATTTCTTCTAGCTCATCAAGCTCTATCATTCTCTTTTTACCTGCCTTGCTTAAATTGAAATTGAGCTTCTTGATAGCCCAATAAGACTTGTTTTCCAATTCCACAGTAAATGGCATGCTTTTCCATAGACTAATTTGTAAGGGGACATTCCTAAGGGTGTTTTGAATGTTTGTTCTATATGCCCATAAAGCATCATCCAAATGTAAAGACCAATCTTTCCTATTTGGACTTACCATTTTTTCTAGCATTCTCTTAATTTCCCTATTGGATAATTCCCGCTTGTCCACTAGTTTGAGGATGGTAGGTCAGAGCTATCTTATGCTTAACTCTATACTTAGCTAGAAGGTTTTCTATGATCTTATTGCAAAAGTGTGAACCTTCATCATTAATGATAGCTTCAGGAGTTCCAAATCTAGTGAATATATTTCTTTGAAGAAACTTACTCACCGATTTAGCATCATTATTAGGTAATGCTATCGCCTCTACCCATTTGAACACATAATCAACAACTACTAAGATATATAAATTGCCAAAAGAGGGTGGAAAAGGTCCCATGAAATCCATGCCCCAAACATCAAATAATTCAATTTCTAAAATATTTGTTCTAGGCATTTCATGCTTATCGTAAATATTTCTGCTTCTTTGACATTTATCACAATATTTGACCAAAAATATGAATCTTTAAATAAAGTAGGCCAAAAATAACGTGCATTGTAATACCTTAGCTGCTGTTCTAGTGCTTCCAAAGTGTCCTCCATAAGGTGCGAGAATGGCAATGTAGAAGTTAACCGCTTGTTGCTCCTCTTCGTGTATGCATTTCCTCATTAATTGATCGGGGCACATCTTGTAAAGGAATGGATCATCCCAATAGTATTGTTTGACTATGTGGAAGAATCTTCTCCTTTGTTGATATGTCATATTCATCGGTACTACTTTGCTTGCAAGGAAATTTACAATATCAAGAAACCATGGTGCAGATGCATTTGATGCTCCCCGCATTGCTTATAGCAAATGCAGTTTCATGTTTTGCATTGATCGTGATTGCCAATAGTTTCTCATCCGAAAACTCTCCTTGATTTCTTCTCCTTGTGTACCAAGTGATTCTCCTTCAATCCTCGATAAATGGTGCGCTACTTGATTTTCTACTCCTTTCTTGTCTCTAATTTCTAAATCAAATTCTTGTAGGAGTAAAATCCACCTTATCAACCTTGGCTTTGCATCCTTCTTTGAAATTAGATACTTAATGGCAGAGTGATCAGTATAGACAATAATCTTAGTGCCAACTAAGTATGATCTGAATTTTCAAATGCAAATACCACAGCTAATAATTCCTTTTCCGTAACTGTGTAGTTCACTTGAGATTCAATTAATGTCTTGCTAGCATAACAAATGGAATGAAAAACCTTGTCATACCTTTGCCCTAGGACTGCTCCTACTGCAAAGTCACTAGCATCACACATTAATTCAAATGGCCTACTCCAATCTGGAGTTACTATAATTGGTGCAGTCACCAATGCCCTTTTAAGCTTGTCAAAAGCTTCTATACAAAAGTTATCAAAGATAAATTCTACATCATGTTGCAAAAGCATGTATAATGGTTTTGAGATTTTTGAAAAGTCTTTGATAAACCTTCTATAGAAACCAGCATGGCCTAAGAAGCTCCTGATACCTTTAATTGTATTTGGTGGTGGTAGATTCTCAATGACATCAACTTTAGCTTTGTCTACCTCTAGACCTTTCTTTGAAATTCTATGTCCTAGCACTATGCCTTCTTGTACCATGAAATGGCACTTTTCCCAGTTTAAGACTAAATTTGTTTCTTCACATCTCTTGAGAATTTGTTCCAAGTTTGTTAAGCAAACTTGAAATGTTTCTCCAAAGATAGAGAAATCATCCATGAATACTTCCATTGATTGCTCAATGAAATCGAGAATATAGACATCATGCATCTTTGGAATGTAGCAGTGCATTACATAAGCCAAATGGCATTCTTCTAAAAGCAAAAGTACCATAAGGGCATGTAAAGGTGGTTTTGTGTTGATCCTTCAGGCTCAATGGCTATTTGATTATAGCCTGAATAGCCATCTAGGAAACAATAAAATTCTTTCCCCGCTAATCTATCTAGCATTTGGTCTATGAATGGTAAAGGAAAGTGATCCTTTTTGGTAGCTTTGTTGAGTTTTCTGTAATCCATACAGATTATCCACCCTGTGACAGTTCTAGTTGGTATCTGTAATACCCTAATTTTGTCCGTCCCTTAACTCAAGCCAATTTCAAGAATTGGAACTCAACTAAATCAAAGTACCACTTTGTTTAAGTTAAGCGAGCACATTTGTTTAAATCGTGCGTTCTTCGTTTTAGTCGTACATAAGTAATGTTTTTAGGTAATGAGCTCATTTCTTCTATTTTGAGTCTCGTTTTAGCGTATTCGTCTAGTCTGGCCCGTTCTCGTCTTTGTGATTGACCAGACTCTTTTTATTATTATTATTCTTTTCTTTTTGTACAGTTAATTTATTTTGAGCATATATATATAGTCCAAAAGGTCAAAAAAATTCTATCTAGTTTATTTATAATTTAAAAGTGTTTAAGAGTCCAAAATGTCAAAAATACTATTTAATTTTTATTACAACTTAGAAGAGTCCCAAATGTCCAAATGTCCAAAAATACAAAAAATAATAATACAAATATACAAAAACAAATAAATTCGAAAATACAAAAATAAAAATAATGTGCAAAGAAAGCAGCAGCAGATCTCAGGGTGCCAAGCAATGCTGCCTCCAAGTCTCTGGGCTTGGATCCAGACCTGAAAATAGTCAAAACCCAGTCAAATGTAATTAAATGCCTAACCTAATTTTTAACTATAAATAGGCAGTCAATTAACAGTCAAAGGTACACGTTTTTCGAAGTTAAAAAATCACCAGAAAAAGATTAGGGTTTTACACCGAAACCCTAATCCCCTAAACACTTTTTTTTGAGATCTGAAAAGAGGAAAACCGAGAAGCAACAGCAACAAAGGATTACCAGTAAACGAAAGCCTAGATTTCAGATCGGTTCTTTATTTTCAGGAGACCAGGTTGGTATTTCTGTATATAGAAAATCCGAAAGTATAAGAACATGTATATGGATCTGTTTTTCTGTTTGTTTTGCTGTGTTTCAAAGTAAAAATACACACAGAATTTGACTGTTATAATAGTGGATGTCAGATTTGTTTTGCCGTTTTTTTTTTTAAGAGATTATCAAATCAAGTTTCTTTTTTTTCTCAGCAGATTAAGATAGTGTTGATCAGATCTAAAAATATAAAATCAGATTAGTGTTTTCAGTAAAAAATACCAGAGTAACAGAGAAAAATTGAAAGAGAACCGAAACAAGGAGAGAGGAAGAGGGCAGCAGTGAACAACAAAAATAATAAAAAAAACCAACCTTAAATATGTCGCCGGAGACTTCGTCTTCTCCGGCGAAGCTCCGGCGAGCCACCACAGCTGCAAACCGAGCTCCCTCCCCCCCGAAAACATTCCAGCAGCCACGAAAACTACCCAAACCGAACTCAATCACCACCTTCGCACCCCTTTCACCTTCGTCGTTCACCAACAACCCACCACCGTGACCCTTCGTTTCTGAACCACCCAACCACCGTCCCTCTCTCTCCCTCGCGTCGTTCTCTCTCTCCCTCGCTTCGTTCTCTCTCTCTCAAACCGATCCAACAACCACCTTCATCGGACCTTTCCCTCCCTTCCATCGGACCGATTCCCCCTCCCTTTTGCTTCGGTCTCTCTCCCTCTCTTACCGTCTCTCTCTCTCCATCAAAACTGGCGAGATTCACGCCTGAAAAATCTCACTCTCTTAAAGAGCTGCTGCGGCGCAGCGGTTAGTAAGGAAGGAGGGAAGGAAAATTAGGGTTTCTGTTTTTAGGGTTAGCCCATTTATAGTGTCTCCTAAAAATCTATTTTATTTTCTTATTTTTTTTTATATTCAGATTACCACCTACACCCCCTGATTCATGCGCAGACCCCCCTATCACTTAAGCCCAATTCCGTTAATTGGGCCCTCCTTTGCAAATTGGTTTTGCTGTTTACACCCCATGTTTAGTTATACCACCCCCCGTAACTAGTAACACCCCCATTTTGCAATTTTCACCCATTTCTCGTTTTAATTCTTTTTCAACTCAAATAATTTCTCAATAAATCAAAAACTTTGTTAATGATTTTGCGAAGCCTCTGCTTGCATAATCATTAACAATGAGGAACTAGTGGTGATCACTTGGAGCCTTTGCTCAATTGATCATCATGAATGCCTAATTTTTCTAAATACTTTCAATAAATCAAAAAACTTTGTTAATGGTTTTGCGAAGCCTTTGCTTGCATAATCATTAACAATGAGGAACTAGCGGTGATCACTTGGAGCCCTTGCTCAATTGATCATCATGAATGCCTAATTTTTCTAAATACTTTCAATAAATCAAAAAAACTTTGTTAACGGTTTTGCGAAGCCTTTGCTTGCATAATCATTAACAATGAGGAACTAGCGGTGATCACTTGGAGCCCTTGCTCAATTTATCATCATGAATGCCTAATTTTCCTAAAAAAAACTTTTCATTAAATCAAAAAAAACTTTGTTATTGGTCCTGCGAAGCCTTTGCTTGCATGATTGTTAACAATGGAGTTCTAATGGTGGTCACTTGGAGCCTTTGCTCAATTGATCATCATGAAAGCTCAGGTTTCACAATTAAACAAGATACAATTTAAAAAAAAATAAAATAAAAACCTAGAACTACGTAGCTTTGAATTCTCCATCGCACCTGGAGATACGTAGGAGCGGATCCCCTCCGTCAAGCACAATAAACTAAAAACATTTCTCCCTTCAAAAAACTCAAAGCGGCTAACTCTCGTCGAGCGCCGCAAACAAAACTTTCGTTAAATCAAGAGGCAAATTTAAGTATTTTCAAATCAACACTTAAAACCACGTTTAATTAAAGGTTCCCTTTCAGTAGAAAGGAGGTGTGGGCGTTAATACCTTCCCCATGCCTAACCGAATTCCCGAACCCAAATCTTTAAGTTTTCCAAAAGACCATTTGCCTTCCCTAAAAGGTTTTTCTTCAATATTTTCCTTATAAAAATATTGGTGGCGACTTCATTGTCTTAAAAGTTGTAAACGAAGAAAAACCCTCGGGGACTTTTTTAGGCGCAAGTGGCGACTTCACTTCTGGGACTAAAAGAAAAAATTTTCAAAAAGAGGGTCGAGCCTAATTAATTAAATATGTGATTTGTGTGTTTGATTTGAATATCTTGTTTTGCCTCTATTTTTCTTATTTCTCATACAAGCATTGTTGCATTCATATGCATTCGCTTCTTCCTCTTCTATGATTGTTTCCCTCTTATCTTCTTTGCTTGTATGCTTAGTTCCTTCACGCATTTCCCCCCACTCTAATCATGCTCCCTCTTCTTTGCTCCCTTTCTTGAGGTAAGCAATGCAATTAGTTGTTGCTAAAACCATAGGCTGGCTTATTTGATATTAAACCCTAGGGTAGACAACATACTATTATTTGCCTCTGTCTGGGTATGCAGGTTTGCATTTGCAGTGGGGAAAGGTAGTTATTTCTAAGTATTGTGCTCTCAAAGACACACACACACCCTATACTTGTGAGCGTTGAGTGGGGCCTAAAACCCAAGTGTCCGAACAAAATCCTAGGAGAGTGGGAACGACTAGTGATCGCCATTCGTAGACCTTTGTGCTGTATGGCTCTCATGAAAGTTCCGCCCAAGAGTGCGCTTTGTCATGATGCCTCACACTCTGTAGCTTTCACGATTGTGGGTGTCATCATGAGAGAGACTTTAGCTCTTGGTTGCCATGTGAGGAAGTGATTAGAACCTACATGGGAGGATTACCCTTTCGTCGACTTTAGACCCTAGGATTCCCACCCTTCGTAGGACACAGGGGGCACGCCTTTGTTTGTTGCATTCACTTAAGCATCCCTTTTCTCAAACTTTATTTCAAAAGTTGTAAATTCTCTTTCATAAACACCTACATGAGGTGGCATGCAGTGTGTATCTTCGAAAATGTTCAAAGTGCCACCAATTAAACCTCATTTTATTACCATTTTTCCATGTCATCATGTCGCATTTGCATCATTCTGCACCATTGCATTTGCATCTAACAAAATCGTGAAAATTCATCATTTGCATTCTTCATGCATTAACGTTTGTTCTAGGAGATCGCAACATAACAACCGAACCGTTGTCATAGGTGTGTAAGAAGCAAACATGGAATCAAAAGGCAAAACTACATTCAATTCAAGGTTTCCCAATGTAAAGAAGATTGATGTAACTAGTTTGAAGAAGTATGCTTCTCTGTTAGGTCCTATTGAGCTCCTGTCCTTCCGACAAGACTTATGGGAACATCCGCAGTTATTACAACTAGAAGTGCAAGAGAGTGCCATCGCTGCTTTAAGTTGGTTCTATGATTCAGAGATTAGATGTTTTCTTTTCAAGAATTTCCAAATGGCACCTACCTTAGAGGAGTATGAGAAGATTCTAGGTTTTGATCGCTCAGAGATTAAACCTTACGATGATCAAAGCAAGCGATTATTCGGATGAAAACTCGCTTCCTTGTTGCAAATCAGTGTAGAAGAAGTGCGGTCCCATAAAGTTGAGCGTAACAAGATATCTGGGTTTCCTCAAGGTTACTTCGAGAGTTTGATGGCTAGTCATTCAGTATCAAAGAATTGGGCTTCTTTCAAGCAAATATTAGCTTTGACCATCTTTGGCATCGTCCTTTTCCTCTCAGTTGAGAAGCATATAGATGAGATCGCTTTGTTGGGGTGTTCTGGCTTTCAAGAGTGCAAAAGCCCCATCAATCCGGTTCTCGCTATTCTCGCCGAGACTATCGTGCCTTCACTCGCCATCATGAGTTAGAAAGGATAAGATGTGTTGTTCCCTCCCCGTGCTATACGCTTGGTTGATCAATCATGTATGTGTTAACAAAAGTGAGGTTGAGGATCTGCTTTGCCTTATGCCTTGGGTTGCGATCCTAAGACTATGAGCCCTCGGGAATGGAAGGATACTCTTAAGAACCTTGATGCTCGCCGATTCGTTGGTTCTCACACAAGTGTTGGGAGGACAAACCCTCAGTAATATTCCAATGTGGTAGTTTCCAGAATGTTCCTCTCATGGGAACACAGGGGTGCATCAACTATAACCCATCTTTGACCTTAAGGCAACTCGGGTACCCTATGCGAGATTCACCTCCAGGAAGCTATGTTGTTCGTTTTTACCTCCATGCGGGGATCCCTAAAGACGAGGACTTACTTCGGCGAGTCTCGCAAGCTTGGGAAACCGTAGTGCGGAGAGACAAAGGTGAGCTATCTAAAAGGACCACTACTATATCCTTCACCCAATGGCTCGAAAAGAGGATTAAAGAAAATCGATCATCCAATCAAGAGGGCCATCACTTGAAGAAGAGAAAAGCCGAGCCTCACGTTCCCCTCATTGAAGAGCTAGAAGAAGTTAAGTTGGCATTGTCTAAAGCGGAAGAAGAGAAAAGGACCTTGCAAAACAAGTTGGGAAAAGTGATGCAAGACAAGCTTTAAAGCTAGAGAACGAAAATGCTCTTCAAGCCGCAACTATTGAAGCGACCAACAGAAACTTGTGATAGAAGAAGAAAGCAAGAGGAGGTTCAGAAACATTTGAAAGGTGCTAAAGAGGAAATAAAGAGGTGTACCTCAAAGATGAATGAAACTACAGGCGTATGAATGGAAGGAACTATATGACAGTCATGGAAGAAGGAGAAAATGGTCAAAGATGCACTAGCTAAGTCAAGAAAAGAATTCCAAGTAATGAAGTTCGAATTGGGGACCAAATAGAAAGCATCAGGCAAGATAGAGAATCTATCACGGGGATCTTGAAGGAGTACCAACAAGCTTTAAGGTTTGAACAAGGAAGGTCGATTTAATTGAAGAGAAATCTTAGATGCCTCAGAGGAATCTTATGAGCAAGTGCAAGTAGAAAGCGGTGATTGGGAGCAACGTTTCATGGCCTTAATTGGCGAGAATAGAGGACCAAGAGATCATCAAGGAGCTAAAGGATGAGATTCGGCTTTGGAGGAGTAAATTTTCAAAGCTAGCCGGGCTAGCTAACAAAGTTCGTGAGGATGTTCCCAAGAAACTAAGAAGAAAGTGAAATAGAAATGAATCCTTCCAACACACCGGCCCGTGTGTACGAGTTTGTCGAGTCTTCGCAGATCCTAACGAGAAGAACTCATGGAGAAAGCCAAAAAGGAGGCAGTAGAAAGCAAGAAGAGAAAGAGGAGGAGAAGTGAAAGCTATTTGCCTTTGAATTCCACTTTAGAGTATCGTAATAGTCCTTAGGAAATTGTAAACTTTCTCTAAAAAGTTGTAATTTTCTTTGGAATATAGTACTTTTCTGTCAAAAGCATTTGTTCTCAGAATATTGTATTCTTCCTTCAAGTTTGAAGTTGTAGTATTCTATCCTTTCGAATGAAATGCGCGTTTGTTTTGCCTATTGCTTCCCACCTCGTCGCATCCAAATTAAAAATATGAACACAAAAATAAAATAAAAAGAGAGTGTTAGAGCTTTAAATTCACACGCCTATGATGACGCGAGGTGTGTATTACGATTCCCGGCGCCAAAGCAAACATAAAATCATACATATCGCATTGCATTACATTCATTTATTCATTCTCGTGTTCATAAGTGTGTTTCGTCAACAGAAAAAGGCAAGCTGGTTCGCCAACATCGATACGACCGACTCTCTACAAGCAAGGCTCATGGCAAACTAACCAGGAATGACTCGGACCCGCCCTATTATCGAAGACCTAGGAACCGGTGAATCGAACCATGATACCCCAACCGTGACTTTCCGATCCGAGCAATTGGTTCGGGAGAATCGAGAGTTGAGAAGCGAAAATGGGGCAATGGAAGCACGAGATGATGAAATGATGGCGATACTACAAGCCTTGAGGAGCGGAGGCGCCGTTGAAAGTCCCGCCGTCGCTACAAGGCTGCCGCTCATACTTGAGGGCCAACAACCAGAGCCAACCGGTCATGCATGGGATGCCTTGGGGACTCCCACCCGGATACACACCTCCAGGAGCTGAGGCTAATGCAGGAAGTAATCCCCCAGGGTTGCAGAGCAAGTCCAACCCATCTCTACCGCAAACAATGGAGGGAGGGAACGCCTCGTGCCCAAATTCGATTCCTATTGACTTTCATTCACCAAAGAATGGTCCATCCCCAAGTTCGAGGACCCATCCCGGGAATACAATTCACTCACGTGACCCACGCGTGAACCCACCGTAGTGACGATGAATAATCCTCATTACGGTGTGAATGTTTTCCTCAAAATTACCCTACCGAAACCGTAAGTCGCATGCGGATCTTTGGAGGAGAGATTAAGAGGTGTGTATGAGGAGCGGTTCACGGGCCGAAATGCCCATGAGTGTGTTTGGTCCCTAATCTAGTCTTGCCTCCCAAATTCAAAGCACCAATCTTTGATAAATACAGAGGGACGACTTGCCCGATCGATCATGTGACAATGTCTTGCCGAAAATGACCGCCTATGCTCGGGATGATAACTCGATGATGCATCGCTTTCAAGAAAGTTTGTTGGAGCTCCTCTTGGTGGTACATGCAATTGGAGCCAACCAATATCATTCTTTGGAAGGACATGGCGGATGCCTTTATGCGTCAATACCAAGACAACAATGATTTGGCTCGAGATAGGACTCATTACAATGCATGTCCAAGAGAGATAATGAGTCGTTCAAGGAGTACGCTCAGAGGTGGAGGAACCTTCTTTGCTCAAGTCAAACCCCTCATCGGACAAAGAAATGGTCCACATGTTTATGGATACCCTTCTGCGGTGTATTATGATAGGTTGGTTGGCGGCGTAGCCTCAAATTTCTCTCGAGATGGTAGTCACGGGGAAAGAGTGGAGAAACGGTATGCGTGAGTGGAAGAATAACTCATGGCCCAAAGACTCTCCTTCGATCGAGAAAAAAACCTTTCTCGGACCTACAAGAAGAAAAGAGGTGAAACCAACGCAGATTATCGGAGCGATGTTCCATCACACAAAGCAATCCTGAAGCTATTCCACTTCCTTCAGCAGCACCAGCACGACCATTTCAATCAAACTATCGATCACAGGAACTATAATGAGAGGAAGCCTGTTGTCTTTGATCCTATTCCCATGTCCTACGGACTTGTTTAATTATCTCATCACCAACAAAATAATCAACACTCGTCGGATGAAGCCGTACCAACCTCCCTATCCCGGGGATACAGCGCAAATGCTACTGCGCGCTTTCATTGCAGGCGATAGGTCATGTGGTGGAGGGCGTAAAGCATTCAAGTATGTGGTGCAAGAATTACTTGATGCAAAGACTATATCATTTCAACAACCTAATGTGGCACCAATCCGTTGCGGGGCATGGAGGACTGCTTCATTAATCGCCGTTGACCATCGAAGTCGATTGTGCAGTTAGAAAAGTTGATTGCATTCGGATGCCTTTGAATTTTATCCATCTTTGAATTATGTCGTTTTGGTGTCATCAAAGAAGGGTGTGCTAGGAAAGAGCGCTTTGTGATAATCCTCATTGCATCGGGGCATGTGAAGGCTTTAAGCCAATTCTCCGGGATCTCTTGGATAGACACTGGTCCAAGTGGGAATCCAAGAAAAAGAAGAAAATGTATCTACTTTGCAATCAGCAATGAAGGCTTCAGGGACCGATTGAAATTCCCGCAACACGAATTCTGCCCGGTGTGATGAGACCTTCGACCATTGTTATTCCGATTACTTGCTACCCCTAGTAGAGAGACTAGGATGACTCCATGGAGCCGCAATGTGCAAATGCGATGCGAGAGAGGTCCTAAAGGCACTTTGGATATAACAAACATTCTTTGGAGGTAGTGGTATCACAAGGAGTGGAAGGGTGTATGCTCACGAAAATCTTAGGGAGAGCGATAAAAAAGCAGATGAAGAAAGGGCCCGTAAGGGAAAGAACAAAGAAAGCGGTAGTAGTCGGACAAGTATCGGACAAAGAAGCTCGGGAGTTCCTAAAAGTAATGAAACAGAGTGAATATCGGGTGGTAGACCAGTTAAATCAAACTCCATCCAAGATCTCGATGCTCTCTTTGTTGCTTAGTTCGGAGGCGCATCGTCTTCGCCTTCTTTGAAAATCTTGAGCGAAGCCCACGTCTCCCATGACATCACGGTAAACCGGCTTGAGCGGTATTGTTGGCAACATCGTAGCATCCAACTACTTGACCTTCTCGGACATCGAGCTCCTCCGTGAGAAAGAATCATAATCAAGCTCTTCACATCTCGATCAAGTGTGGGGACTATATGCTCGCCAGAGTGCTCATTGATAATGGCTCATCCTTGAATGTGATGCCTAAGTCCACCATGAATAAAATTTGAATGTAGACGCTCATATCCGAAGCCGAGTTCTACCTTGGTGAGCATTTGATGGGTCGGTAAAGGAAGTTTTCGGAGAAGTAGAAGTCTTGCATGCGCAGTAGCCCCGAAGTGTTCTATGTTGTCTTCCAAGTGATGGACATCGGTTCCTCCTATAATTTGCTGTTAGGGCGTCCTTGGATACATGCTGCCGGGCGATGCCATCCTCGCTTCATCGAAACTCAAGTTTGTGGCGAGGAAAGGCGATAGTGATCCACGGAGAAGAAGAAACAACGATAAGCAGATCACCACACAGATATTACGTGGAGGCGGCCGAAGAGTCCTCGAGGCGCCTTCCAAGGGTTGGAGATCTCAAATGCCGTCTTCGTTGAAAGTGAGCTCTCGCGAAGCCTAAGTGGTCCAAGGTGACATGATGATCGCAAAGGTAATGCTAGGGCATGGGTATCAGTCGGCAAGGGCACGGGAAAAGCCGCTCAAGGGATTATAACGCTGTCGGTTGAGGGGAAACATTGAAAAGTTCGGTGTTGGGTACATCCCAAGTCTTCTTGATCGGAAAGGCTAGCATCGACAAGAGGAGAAATGGCTTGCCAAACTCGGAGGAGGAACACCCAATCGGGGAGGATGATCATCGCTAACCTCAAGAACAACAACCGGAGTCTTTGGCATCTTTGAACCACGACTGTGTTAATGTGGTTGAAGAAGGATCAAGCTCGGCGGCCGTGTTTGTCGGCTTAGTCTTATTCTTTGTCTTTGTTGAGAAGCTGCTGAGGCCCCGGGAGACCATGGATTTCCGTGTTTTTCAATTTAAAGTAATTTTCATTGTAATGTAGATTCCTCGGCTCCGCCCGAGGCCTTGGAACATTTCATTTGGGCACACATGTTTTTGTCAAGACTCATCAATCAATAAAATGTTATTTTGAATTTTCAATAAAAAAATTTGTCTTCATCTCTCGTTTGTGTGTCTTTTCTTTGTCTTTATTCGCGCTCCATTTTAATGCGGATCGAAAATAGTCTCTGAAAATAATAATGCCCATAACTCATCGTGACTTTGATTACCCGGTTAATCAAGCCGAGGAAGATGTTGAGGGCGATTGGGATACTCCTCAGGAAATCATGAGAATGGTAGAGCAAGAAGAAAAAGTCATTGAGCCCCATGGGGAATCCACAGAAATGATCAATCTGGGCACTGAGAAAGACAAGAAAGAAGTCAAGGTTGGTACTGCAATGGAGGATAAAGAGCGCAAAAAGTTGATTCGACACGCTTGACTACTGTTGGCGTATTCGCATGGACTTATCGGGACATGCCGGGGTTGAGCTGAGATATTGTCGTTACGCAGATTGCCGAGAAGATCGAGAATGCCCCCGGTAAAGCGAAGTGAGGCGAATGAAGCTGAAATGTCTTTGAAAATCGGGGATGAGGTCAAGCTTGATTTGATGCGAGATTCTTAGGCGTGGCAAAATACCACGAGTGGGTAGCAAACATCGTCCGGTCCCCAAGAAAGATGGAAAGGTTCGAATGTGTGTCGACTCATAGTGATTTGAGCAGAGCAAGCCCTAAAGATGATTTCCCCTACCCCACATTGATGTCTTGGTAGATAGTCTTGCTCAACATTCGATGTTCTCCTTCATGGATGGGTATTCGGGCTATAACCGGATCAAAATGGCTCCAGAGGATATGGAGAAAACCACCTTCATAACCCTTTGGGGACTTTTACATTACAAGGTCATGCCTTTCGGGTTGAAGAATGCCGGGCAACCTATCAAGAAGCGATGGTAACCCTATTCCATGACATGATGCATAAGGAGATTGAAGTCTATGTGGATGACATGATCGCCAAGTCAAAGATCGATGAAGAACATGTGGTTAACTGCGAGGAAGGCTGTTTGGCGTCTCGAGAAAATACAAACTCGAGTTGAACCCATGAAGTGCACCTTTGGGGTTAGGTCGGGAAAGTTGTTGGGTTTTATCGTTAGCGAGAAGGGAATTGAGGTGGACCCGGACAAAGTACGAGCAGTGCGGAGATGCGGCGCCTAAAGCAGAGAGAAAGAAGTTCGTGGTTTCACGGGAAGACCGAATTACATCTCTCGATTCATCTTTCGCTGGCTCGCAACTTGCGAACCTATTTTCAAATTCTTTGTGCGAAACCAAGAAGTAAAGTGGAATGATAAATGTCAAGAAGCATTTGAGAAAATCAAGGTGTACCTCCAAAATCCACGATCCCGATGCCACACGTATGCAGCGGGCCTCTTATCTTATACCTCACCGTGTGCTAGACAATTCTATGGGTGCGTGTTGGGGCAACATGATGATTCGAGGGAAAGAAAGAACATGCGATCTACTACGAGCAAGAAGTTCCAGATGTGAGACAAGGTATTCACCATTAGAGAAGACTTGTTGTGCTCAGCACTGGTTTGCGCATCGACCGAGGCAGTATATGTTGAGTCACACTACACTGGTTGGTATCCAAAATGGATCCAATCAAGTACATATTTGAGAAACACGCTCTCACAGTCGAATTGCTCGTTGGCAAATGCTTACGCCGAATATGACCTCGTACGTAACCCGAGAAAGCAATTAAAGGTAGCACACTTTGGCAGATTACGGCGCATCAACCGGTTGAGGATTACCAATCAATGCAATATGAATTCCCGGATGAGGACATTATGGCATTATTTGTGAAGGAAATCTCAAGAGAATGAAAGGTGGAGAATGTTGTTTGGCGGTGCCTCTAACATGTGGGGGCGCGAGGGTCGGGCGATCTTGATCTCTCCGGACAACCGCTTCATACCATTCAACGCGGACTAAGCTTCTATGTCACAAACAATATTGCAGTAGTATGGCGTGTATCACGGGTATCAAGCGCTCTCGATTGGAAAGTCAAGAGGCTCGGCGTGTATGGGGATTCGGCTCTAGTTGTCCACGGGTAAAAGGGGATTGGGAAACAAGAAATCGACTTGATTCCTTACAGTGACTATATTGAAGAATTAATCAAGCCCTTTGAGGAAATCACTTTCCAACACATACCCCGCAGGTGAGAATCGGTTGGCGGATGCTCCGCAACTTTGTCTTCTATGTTCAACGTCATTTGTGACAAAAGTTTGTATTTATCGAGAATCGGCACAAAGGTCTACCCGCTTATCACTACTTGTATGGCGATCGAAGGGAATCGAGATAGTAAGCCTTGGTACCATGACATCAAGCAAGTACATCACAAAGCAGAGAGTATCCTCCGGAGCTACGAGAGAATGACAAGAGAACGCCGGAGACTATCGTGAGTTTCTTCTTGAGTGAGAGCGTCCTTTACAAGAGAAACTATGACTTGGTACTCCTCGTGTGTGTGGCGAAGAGAGTCGATAAAGATTATGAGAGATGTTCATGAGAGGTTCATTTGGGGTTCATTCCGGTGGGCACACAATGGCTAGAAAAATCACGAGAAATTGGTTACTCACGGTTACGGATGGAGTCGATTATTCTGATTTTGTGAGAAGATGCCATAAATGTCAAATCTATGCGAGATCACACCCATGTGCCTCCGACTTTCTCTGAATGTCTTGAGTGCACCATGGCCATTCTCAATGTGGGGCATGGACATCATTGGTCCCATTGAACCCAAAGCTTCAAATGGTCACCGTTTTATTCTGGTTGCTATTGACTACTTCACTAAATGGGTGGAGGCTGCTTCTTATCCCAATGTAACAAGCGCAGTGATTGCTAAGTTCATAAAGAAAGATTTGGTTTGCCGCTACGGCCTTCCAAATAAGATTATCACTGATTCTTGGCGATAATTTGAGCAGTAGAATGATGAAGGACTTGTGCGAAGACTTCAAAATACAACATCACAATTCTTCTCCTTATCGCCCAAAGATGAATGGGGCAGTTGAGGCAGCTAACAAGAACATCAAGAAGATTGTGCAAAAGATGGTGGTAACCTACAAGGATTGGCATGAAATGCTCCCTTTTGCCCTGCATGGTTCTGAGAACCTCGGTGCGCACCTCAGCCAGGGCAACTCCTACTCATCGGTTTATGGGTGAGGCGATCCTCCCCATTGAAGTTGAAATACCATCTCTGCGGGTGTTAATGGAGACAAAACTTGATGAAGCGAGAATGGGTTGATCCGTCTTGACCAGTTGAACCTCATTGACGAGAAAGCGGGTGGCCGCTATGTGTCATGGGCAGTTGTACCAATGAGAGGATGATAAGAGCTTTTGACAAAAGAGTTCGTCCTCGTGGATTCAAAGAGGAGAACTTGTACTCAGCGGATCTTGCCGTCTGAGCATGGACCCGGGGGCAAGTGGACTCCCAAATATGAAGGACCATATGTGGTGAAGAAGGCATTCTCGGGAGGAGCTCTAATCTGGCGAGCATGGATGGAGATGAGATTCCAAATCCGAAGAAACTCGGATGTGGTCAAGAAGTATTATGCCTAGAAAAATAAACAAAAAAAAAAAGAAAGATAAGCCAAGAAAAATCAGCTCGCTAGGTTGAAAACCCCAAAGAGGCGCGCCTAGGCTAAAAAGCAGAGCGACCGGTGGATCGAAAACCCGCAAAAAGGCGATCGAGGCAAAAATTAAGTCGAAAACTTGGACTTGAGAAAAGAAAAGGCAATCGGCACTCCCAAAGGTTTGGATAAGAGGTGATCGGGGTTATAGTATGGACGGCGGGCATCGTTACTTGAGAGATGAAATCACAAGATACATTTCCTTTCTCTTGTATTTTCTCGGTTTAATAAAAATTGCAATGTACTTTCAATTGGCGTGACTTTCTCGCATGTCCAATTTCCATATCAATAAAAGTCCAACTTTTCTCATATATGTGCTTTTCGTGTCTTTGCTTTCCTTTATTGATTTCTTTCAAAATGATAATTTTTATGATTGATGAAATTGATTTGCAAAACATGTGAATATTCAAGAGCATTACAGGATCATTATGAAATCTTTGAAAAATACTGAAGGAAATGATCTCCCAAGTGAAAAGAGAAGAGACAAAGCGGTCTAGCGAATCGATGCACACAATCCTCGCGTGATTATTGTCACGGGCGCACTTGCGTCGTGAGATGGATTTAACCAAAGAAAAGAAAAAACAACAAATAAGCGAGAAAAAAGAAAGCTGCTCAAAGAAAAACAGAATAAGCAAAAAAAAAAAAAAAAAAAAAAAAAAAAAAAAAAAAGAAGAAAATCACAGAGGACGGAACCCAAAAGAACACAACATCTTCATTCATCATTCTCATATCATCCATACCATTCATCACTCCATGGCATCAAACAGTAGTGCATTACACTCTCAAATTCGCATCTCAAATGAGCGAAAGAATAACAAAAGAAAAAAGAGGATGAAAAATCAAGCGGAAGAAGCATCCCACCAAAATCAATCATTGCATCCATGTGCACCCAAATACCAAGTGCATGCATTTCATGCACCATCCAAGAGAAAAGTTACTTGGACGAGAGTCCCAAAAATCCCATTTTTAGAAAATCACCATCAAGACAGAGTTCAGTAAACTCCATCAAAGATAGAGTTAAGTAAACTCCATCAAAGACAGAGTTCGTAAACTCCATCAAAGACGAGTTAAGTAAACTCCATCGGCCGCGAGTTCGTAAACTCCATCAAAGACGAGTTAAGTAAACTCCATCAAAGCCACGAGTTCGTAAACTCCATCAACCCGAGTTAGTGAACTCCTTGAGTTAGTGAACTCCTTCCGCGAGATCACAACATCGTTATGCGAGCACGCGATGGATCCATCGGACCGTTAAGTCGCCGGATTAGTTGTGCGACCTAAGGCGCGGCGTAAATCCATTGATCAAATCGATTCGGACACGATGTTGATCGGCGCTCGAAAAGGCCACCCCCGAGTTCGTAAACTCCATCAATCCGAGTTCGTAAACTCCATCAACCTGCGAGTTAGTGAACTCCTTGAGTTAGTGAACTCCTTCCACGAGATCACAACATCGTATGCGAGCACGCGATGGATCCATCGACCGTTAAGTCGCCGGATTAGTTGTGTCGACCTAAGGCACGGCGTAAATCCATTGATCAAATCGATTCGGACTTGATATTGATCGGCCGCTCGAAAAGGCCACCCCAGAGCTCGGACTCGACAAGAGTCCGTTAAAAGGTTTTAGGCAACCTCCGAATTCCCCAATTTACCGCTTTTCCCAGTTTATTGCTTTCCCGTTAATGCGACAAGTGTTAACCCCCCTCTCAAAAAGAAAATAACAAAAAGATTTGAGCTTTTTCAAAAGCGAACAAAATTAGTATTATTTCTATATCTTTATTTCCATTTCACCAACAAATTTGAAAAGGGCAATTCATATTTTTGGCGAAATGTGAAATAAAGAGAAGCATGTAATAATACCCTAATTTTGTCCGTCCCTTAACTCAAGCCAATTTCAAGAATTGGAACTCAACTAAATCAAAGTACCCTTTGTTTAAGTTAAGCGTGAGCCATATTTGTTTAAATCGTGCGTTCTTCGTTTTAGTCGTACATAAGTAATGTTTTTAGGTAATGAGCTCATTTCTTCTATTTTGAGTCTCGTTTTAGCGTATTCGTCTAGTGCCGCCCCGTTCGTCTTTGTGATTGACCGGACTCTTTTTATTATTATTATTCTTTTCTTTTTATACAGTTAATTTATTTTGAGCATATATATATAGTCCAAAAGGTCAAAAAAATTCTATCTAGTTTATTTATAATTTAAAAGTGTTTAAGAGTCCAAAAATGTCAAAAAATACTATTTAATTTTTATTACAACTTAGAAGAGTCCCAAATGTCCAAATGTCCAAAAATACAAAAAATAATAATACAAATATACAAAAACAAATAAATTCGAAAATACAAAAATAAAAAATAACTTGAAAAAGAATAAGCTAGTGGGTGCAAGAATGCTCTCCAAGGCTCTTTGGCTTGGATCCGGACTGAAAATAGTCAAAACCAGTCAAATGTAATTAAATGCCTAACCTAATTTTTAACTATAAATAGGCAGTCAATTAACAGTCAAAGGTACACGTTTTTCGAAGTTAAAAAATCACCAGAAAAAGATTAGGGTTTTACACCGAAACCCTAATCCCCTAAACACTTTTTTTTGAGATCTGAAAAGAGGAAAACCGAGAAGCAACAGCAACAAAGGATTACCAGTAAACGAAAGCCTAGATTTCGGATCGGTTCTTTATTTTCGAGGAGACCAGTTGGTATTTCGTATATAGAAAATCCGAAAGTATAAGAACATGTATATGGATGCATTTTTACATTTGTTTTCTTTGTGTTTCAAAGTAAAAATACACAATGTAATTTGATCGTTATAATAGTGGATGTCGATTTGTTTTTGCTTTTTTTTTTTAAGAGATTATCAAATCAAGTTTCTTTTTTTTTCTCGTGATTAAGATAGTGTTGATCGGATCTAAAAATATAAAAATCATTAGTGTTTTGGTAAAAATACCGAGTAACAGAGAAAAATTGAAAGAGAACCAAACAAGGAGAGAGAAGAGAGCAGAGTGTGAACAACAAAAATAATAAAAAAACCAACCTTAAATATGTCGTGGAGACTTCGTCTTCTCCGTGGCTCTCGGCGAGCCACCACAAACGCAAACCGAGCTCCTCTCCCCGAAAACATTCCAAAGAGACCACGAAAACTACCCAAACCGAACTCAATCACCACCTTCGCACCCCTTTCACCTTCGTCGTTCACCAACAACCCACCACCGTGACCCTTCGTTTCTGAACCACCCAACCACCGTCCCTCTCTCTCCCTCGCGTCGTTCTCTCTCTCCCTCGCCGTTCTTCTCTCTCAAACCGATCCAACAACCACCTTCATCGGACCTTTCCCTCCCTTTTGCTTCGGTCTCTCTCCCTCTCTTACCGTCTCTCTCTCTCCATCAAAGCCCGGCGAGATTCACGCTGAAAAATCTCACTCTCTTAAAGAGCTGCCATGCATGCAATGTTAGTAGGAAGGAGGAGGGAGGGAAAATTAGGGTTTCTGTTTTTAGGGTTAGCCCATTTATAGTGTCTCCTAAAAATCTATTTTATTTTCTTATTTTTTTTTATATTCAGATTACCACCTACACCCCCTGATTCATGCATGCAGACTTCTATCACTTAAGCCCAATTCAGTTAATTGGGCCCTCCTTTGCAAATTGGTTTTGCTGTTTACACCCCATGTTTAGTTATACCACCCCCCGTAACTAGTAACACCCCCATTTTGCAATTTTCACCCATTTCTCGTTTTAATTCTTTTTCAACTCAAATAATTTCTCAATAAATCAAAAACTTTGTTAATGATTTTGCGAAGCCTCTGCTTGCATAATCATTAACAATGAGGAACTAGTGGTGATCACTTGGAGCCTTTGCTCAATTGATCATCATGAATGCCTAATTTTTCTAAATACTTTCAATAAATCAAAAAACTTTGTTAATGGTTTTGCGAAGCCTTTGCTTGCATAATCATTAACAATGAGGAACTAGCGGTGATCACTTGGAGCCCTTGCTCAATTGATCATCATGAATGCCTAATTTTTCTAAATACTTTCAATAAATCAAAAAAACTTTGTTAACGGTTTTGCGAAGCCTTTGCTTGCATAATCATTAACAATGAGGAACTAGCGGTGATCACTTGGAGCCCTTGCTCAATTTATCATCATGAATGCCTAATTTTCCTAAAAAAAAAAACTTTTCATTAAATCAAAAAAAACTTTGTTATTGGTCCTGCGAAGCCTTTGCTTGCATGATTGTTAACAATGGAGTTCTAATGGTGGTCACTTGGAGCCTTTGCTCAATTGATCATCATGAAAGCTCAGTTTTCACAATTAAACAAGATACAATTTAAAAAAAAATAAAATAAAAACCTAGAACTACGTAGCTTTGAATTCTCCATCGCACCTGGAGATACGTAGGAGCGGATCCCCTCCGTCAAGCACAATAAACTAAAAACATTTCTCCCTTCAAAAAACTCAAAGCGGCTAACTCTCGTCGAGCGCCGCAAACAAAACTTTCGTTAAATCAAGAGGCAAATTTAAGTATTTTCAAATCAACACTTAAAACCACGTTTAATTAAAGGTTCCCTTTCAGTAGAAAGGAGGTGTGGGGCGTTAATACCTTCCCCATGCCTAACCGACCCCCGAACCCAAATCTTTAAGTTTTCCAAAAGACCATTTGCCTTCCCAAAAAGGTTTTTCTTCAATATTTTCCTTATAAAAAATATTGGTGGCGACTTCATTGTCTTAAAAAGTTGTAAACGAAGAAAAACCCCTCGGGGACTTTTTCGGGCGCAACAGTATCAACTCATTCTTTTCATTGGCTATCACTGTCACACCCCCTTTCTTTGGTACACATTGGACAAGACTTACCCAAGCACCGCCCGAGCGATATGGGGTATATGATTCCAAAGATCTAGCCACTTAATGATTTCCTTTTTCACAACCTCTTTCATAATAGGATTTAGTCTTCTTTGACTCTCTATGTTGTTTTTGGAATTTTCTTCCAAAATGACTCTGTGCATGCATATAGAAGGACTAATTCCTTTGATATCTGCCATTTGCCAACCTATAGCTTTGGTATGCTTCTTAAGAGTACTAATGAGATCACTCTCCTGTTTTGATGTTAAATCAGAAGCAATGATAACAGGTAAAGTCTCATTTGTTCCTAAGAAAACATACTTAAGGTGTTCAGGCAGTGTCTTCAATTCTAACTTAGGAGGTTGTTCTATTGAGGGTAAGTTCTTCTTGAGAATTGGATCCTCAAGATTGAGTGGTTCATAAGTCCTAACCCATATTTCCTTACAAGAGTTTTCTATTGGTAGACTCTCTTTTTCTAGTATTTCATCATCTAGCAATGCAGCTGCATCTAATGTGTAACGCCCCAAATTTTATTAGAAATTATTTGGAGTTGATTTGATAGGGTAGTGGACCAAATTGGAGAGTTTTTGGCATAGGGACCATGTTGAGAAGGACTAAATATGATGTTAGAAATACTTAATATATGATGATGAATATTATTATTATTATTATTATTATTATTATTATTATTATTATTAAAAAACAAGTTTCTAGGGAAAACCAAAGTGGTTATGGGAGGGAGGAAAAGTAGGAGGAAAAGTAGCGTATGGTTGGGAATTAAAAATCAAATTAAAAAGGGTTAGAGTGTTGATGCTCATTTAAATAAGGAGTGGGGTGTAGTAAATAAATGGGGAGTATTTTAGTTAAATAGGGAGGAGATGAGAAAGTAATTAGGGAGTGCAATTAGGGCTCATTGGAGTTAAGTGGCCCAAACCCAATTAATAAAAACATTAGGGTCTTAGGAGAAACCCTCATTAGAAGCAAAATTGCAAAAATTAGAAAGGAGAGGAGAGTGAGAAGAGTCACGGACAATTGGGCTAGGGAGAGAGTTTGGCGTGAAGCTTTGGAAGGGAAACAAGCTTGGAGTGTTGGTGATTTTGGGAGATTTGCTTAGGGTGTGGTCTTCTCCTTCAATTTTAAAAGGTATGGGGGCTCTCTATCATAGCTAATAATCTATAAACCATGAAATCATAGGGATTAGGTGTTAGGAGTATTTGTTTTATTTGATTCATGGAGTATTCAATTGATTGGGTGATTGTTTGACTTTATACATGATTGAATTGAATTGTTATATGAATATTGATTTGATAAATTCTTGATTGTGGTGTTATGGTGTTGTTGTAAGCGTAAATTGAATATATAGACACTAGGAGTAATTATTTGGTTGAGTTATAAGGTGAATTGCATGAATTAAATGTAACATGGTGTATAATAGGTGTTGATTGATTGGTTGGTAATTGATATAATTGATTAGGAGTATATTGGTGATGAGAGGTCTATGACTCTCCTTGGTGATTTGGTGAATACATATATATATATATATATATATATATATATATATATATATATATATATATAATTGTTGGTGAGCATGTTAATGCATTATTGGTGTTCTGGTGTTTTTGGTGCATAGTCATGGTGTCGCATAATCATATGCATTTTTGGTGAATAGGCCTCGGCCTCTTAAAATATTTTGGTGTTTGGTGAATGCCCTCAAGGCAATTTTGGTGATGGATCCACATGCATATGCCCAGTGGAGTTTTGGGTTGCATCTCATACATTGCATACATGTTCTGGTGATTGATTGTGTCTTCATAAACTAATGGTGTAACTGTATTCTTGGTGTAACTATAATTCTCGGTGTAACTATAATTCTTGGTGTAACTATAATACTTGGTGTAACTATAATACTTGGTGTAAATGTATTCTTGTTGTAACTATAATTCTTGGTGTCAATGTATTCTTGGTGTAACTATAATTCTTGGTGTATGCTTGTATTCTTGGTGTAACTATAATTCTTGGTGTAACTATAATTCTTGGTGTAATCTGTATTCTTGGTGTAACTATAATTCTTGGTGTAATTGTATTCTTGGTGTAATCTGTAGTCACAGTGTATTTGTATTAGTAGTGTATTTGAATTGATTGTACCTTTGATGTGCCTATTCTACTGTGTGTTTCTGTTTTATTTATTATTCTTGGTGTAAGCTGTGTAGTCTGCTTTTATTAGAAATTATTTGGAGTTGATTTGATAGGGTAGTGGACCAAATTGGAGAGTTTTTGGCATAGGGACCATGTTGAGAAGGACTAAATATGATGTTAGAAATACTTAATATATGATGATGAATATTATTATTATTATTATTATTATTATTATTATTATTATTATTATTAAAAAACAAGTTTCTAGGGAAAACCAAAGTGGTTATGGGAGGGAGGAAAAGTAGGAGGAAAAGTAGCGTATGGTTGGGAATTAAAAATCAAATTAAAAGGGTTAGAGTGTTGATGCTCATTTAAATAAGGAGTGGGGGTGTAGTAAATAAATGGGGAGTATTTTAGTTAAATAGGGAGGGAGATGAGAAAGTAATTAGGGGAGTGCAATTAGGGCTCATTGGAGTTAAGTGGCCCAAACCCAATTAATAAAAACATTAGGGTCTTAGGAGAAACCCTCATTAGAAGCAAAATTGCAAAAATTAGAAAGGAGAGGAGAGTGAGAAGAGTGCGCCATTACTGGGCTAGGGGAGAGAGAGTTTGGCGTGAAGCTTTGGAAGGAAACAAGCTTGGAGTGTTGGTGATTTTGGGAGATTTGCTTAGGGTGTGGTCTTCTCCTTCAATTTTAAAAAGGTATGGGGGCTCTCTATCATAGCTAATAATCTATAAACCATGAAATCATAGGGATTAGGTGTTAGGAGTATTTGTTTTATTTGATTCATGGAGTATTCAATTGATTGGGTGATTGTTTGACTTTATACATGATTGAATTGAATTGTTATATGAATATTGATTTGATAAATTCTTGATTGTGGTGTTATGGTGTTGTTGTAGCGTAAATTGAATATATAGACACTAGGAGTAATTATTTGGTTGAGTTATAAGGTGAATTGCATGAATTAAATGTAACATGGTGTATAATAGGTGTTGATTGATTGGTTGGTAATTGATATAATTGATTAGGAGTATATTGGTGATGAGAGGTCTATGACTCTCCTTGGTGATTTAGTGAATACATATATATATATATATATATATATATATATATATATATATATATATATATATATATATATATAATTGTTGGTGAGCATGTTAATGCATTATTGGTGTTCAGTGTTTTTGGTGCATAGTCATGGTGTCGCATAATCATATGCATTTTTGGTGAATAGGCCTCGGCCTCTTAAAATATTTTGGTGTTTGGTGAATGCCCTCAAGGCAATTTTGGTGATGGATCCACATGCATATGCCCAGTGGAGTTTTGGGTTGCATCTCATACATTGCATACATGTTCTGGTGATTGATTGTGTCTTCATAAACTAATGGTGTAACTGTATTCTTGGTGTAACTATAATTCTCGGTGTAACTATAATTCTTGGTGTAACTATAATACTTGGTGTAACTATAATACTTGGTGTAAATGTATTCTTGTTGTAACTATAATTCTTGGTGTCAATGTATTCTTGGTGTAACTATAATTCTTGGTGTAACTGTATTCTTGGTGTAACTATAATTCTTGGTGTAACTATAATTCTTGGTGTAACTGTATTCTTGGTGTAACTATAATTCTTGGTGTAACTGTATTCTTGGTGTAACTGTAGTCCTGGTGTAGCTGTATTAGTAGTGTATTTGAATTGACTGTACCTTTGGTGTGCCTATTCTACTGTGTTTCCTGTTTTATTTATTATTCTTGGTGTAACTGTAGTCCTGTTTTATTAGAAATTATTTGGAGTTGATTTGATAGGGTAGTGGACCAAATTGGAGAGTTTTTGGCATAGGGACCATGTTGAGAAGGACTAAATATGATGTTAGAAATACTTAATATATGATGATGAATATTATTATTATTATTATTATTATTATTATTAAAAAACAAGTTTCTAGGGAAAACCAAAGTGGTTATGGGAGGGAGGAAAAGTAGGAGGAAAAGTAGCGTATGGTTGGGAATTAAAAATCAAATTAAAAAGGGTTAGAGTGTTGATGCTCATTTAAATAAGGAGTGGGGTGTAGTAAATAAATGGGGAGTATTTTAGTTAAATAGGGAGGGAGATGAGAAAGTAATTAGGGGAGTGCAATTAGGGCTCATTGGAGTTAAGTGGCCCAAACCCAATTAATAAAAACATTAGGGTCTTAGGAGAAACCCTCATTAGAAGCAAAATTGCAAAAATTAGAAAGGAGAGGAGAGTGAGAAGAGTGCGACGGCTGGGCTAGGGAGAGAGAGTTTGGCGTGAAGCTTTGGAAGGGAAACAAGCTTGGAGTGTTGGTGATTTTGGGAGATTTGCTTAGGGTGTGGTCTTCTCCTTCAATTTTAAAAAGGTATGGGGGCTCTCTATCATAGCTAATAATCTATAAACCATGAAATCATAGGGATTAGGTGTTAGGAGTATTTGTTTTATTTGATTCATGGAGTATTCAATTGATTGGGTGATTGTTTGACTTTATACATGATTGAATTGAATTATTATATGAATATTGATTTGATAAATTTTTGATTGTGGTGTTATGGTGTTGTTGTAGCGTAAATTGAATATATAGACACTAGGAGTAATTATTTGGTTGAGTTATAAGGTGAATTGCATGAATTAAATGTAACATGGTGTATAATAGGTGTTGATTGATTGGTTGGTAATTGATATAATTGATTAGGAGTATATTGGTGATGAGAGGTCTATGACTCTCCTTGGTGATTTGGTGAATACATATATATATATATATATATATATATATATATATATAATTGTTGGTGAGCATGTTAATGCATTATTGGTGTTCTGGTGTTTTTGGTGCATAGTCATGGTGTCGCATAATCATATGCATTTTTGGTGAATAGGCCTCGGCCTCTTAAAATATTTTGGTGTTTGGTGAATGCCCTCAAGGCAATTTTGGTGATGGATCCACATGCATATGCCCAGTGGAGTTTTGGGTTGCATCTCATACATTGCATACATGTTCTGGTGATTGATTGTGTCTTCATAAACTAATGGTGTAACTGTATTCTTGGTGTAACTATAATTCTCGGTGTAACTATAATCTTGGTGTAACTATAATTCTTGGTGTAACTATAATACTTGGTGTAACTATAATACTTGGTGTAAATGTATTCTTGGTGTAACTATAATTCTTGGTGTCAATGTATTCTTGGTGTAACTATAATTCTTGGTGTAACTGTATTCTTGGTGTAACTATAATTCTTGGTGTAACTATAATTCTTGGTGTAACTGTATTCTTGGTGTAACTATAATTCTTGTAATAAGCTGTATTCTTGGTGTAATCTTGTAGTCCAGTGTGTAATTTGTATTAGTAGTGTATTTGAATTGACTGTACCTTTGGTGTGCCTATTCTACTGTGTTTCCTGTTTTATTTATTATTATCTATGTATTGAGACTCACCCTACTGCGTCGTGTTGCCTCGTATGTCGGCAATCAGCAGGTGACGGTGACTGAAGGTGACTAGAGATCCTTCTTCTAGTATGGTCGAGTCGCTCTGATACGTAGCACCGGGGGATATTTAGTTGTTATTCTTTTTACATTTCGAACTATCGTTTAAGTTGTTATTTTTCCACGGCTGTAATAATTTTCCCAGATATTACTTAGTGCTATGTATCCTACGTTTTGGGAGTTTTATTTTAATTAAATGTTTTGGAGTTTTGAAAGGTGTTTTGTTTTAAATGTGACACCCTCGAGTGGTCGCACTAAAAATTTTATTGCACTCTGATTTTTCGAATAATTCAAATAGTAGTTACGGTAGAAGGGGGTGTTACATTAGTGGTATCAGAGCAGTTCGGTCTGTCCGGCCAAGTTGTCGAGTCGTCGAGTCTATTAACCCTCGAGTCTTGGTACTCGTTCTAAGTTTTAGTTATGTTGTTTTCTATTGCTGTCGAATGTTGTGAACATTTAAGTCTTGTATTGTCTGCTATGATTGATCTTGTATTGCCTGGTGTGTCCTCTATGTCCCTTGTCGATCTTTGACAGAGACTTTGTTATGAATTTTTGTTTGACGTTGGGTGGGGTAATTGTAATCTTGGGTATGAATTGGTTAGAGCATAACCATGTTCCTATTAGTTAAATTTTCGAGGACGAAAATATTCTAAGTGGGGGAGAGTTGTAACGCCCCAAATTTTATTAGAAATTATTTGGAGTTGATTTGATAGGGTAGTGGACCAAATTGGAGAGTTTTTGGCATAGGGACCATGTTGAGAAGGACTAAATATGATGTTAGAAATACTTAATATATGATGATGAATATTATTATTATTATTATTATTATTATTATTATTATTATTATTATTATTATTATTATTATTATTATTATTATTATTATTATTATTATTAAAAACAAGTTTCTAGGAAAACCAAAGTGGTTATGGGAGGGAGGAAAAGTAGGAGGAAAAGTAGCGTATGGTTGGGAATTAGGGTAGTTGGAGCGGTTCTAGGTGCAGTGCACTATTGTTGCTCCATCTAAAATTTGGATGATCTTTCCAACCGAGGATTATAAGTGTTGGAATAAGGGTTGTTATTCCTATTATAACCTACATAATTTACTGAGAGATAGGGTTGCTAGAACACTCCTCATACAAGTGACCTCCTCCACAAGTACACACAACTAGGTGTGCTGGAGGTACTTGTTCCATCACAGAATAATGCTTTCGGTGATCTTTTGCATTAGATGCTTGATAGCATTGCGAAGTGAAGTTTTTCATCAAATTAGCTAGAGTGGCTACTTGAGCAGATAGAGGCGGATATATCATTGATTTCATGTACCCCGATGGTTTCTTTTGGGCACGCACCCTCCTCGAGAGGCCAACTAGAGCTATTAGTCGCTATTCTATCAATTAATTCACATGCTTCATTGTATGATGATTTAATAACACTCCACCGGATGATGCATCAAGCATTATTCGGTTTGAGGTTCTAAACCATTATAAAATGTTTCCATTTGAATAATAATGAGTAAACCATGATGAGGACATTTTCTTAAAAGTTCCTTCCATCTTTCCCATGCTTCAAATAAAGACTCAAACTCTTTTTGTCTAAAAGATGTAATATCATTTCTTAACCCGACATTTTTGATAGGTGGGAAATATTTTCCTAAATTTTTTCAAACCATTTCATTCCATGAATGGATAGAGTTAGGCTCTAAAGAATTTAACCAAGCCTTGGCTCTATCTCTCAAAGAATATGGAAATAACCTTAATCTAAATGCATTTTCACTAACACCGTGTATAATAAAATTACTACATACTTCTAGAAATTGCCTTAAATGCAAATGAGGATCTTCATGAGGAGATCCTCCAAATTGACCAATAGTTTGAAGCATTTGATACATCATAGGCTTAAATTCAAAATGCATGGCATCAATATGAGGTCTATTTATACTAGTTTGCATGTTTTGATGATCAAACTGAGCATAATCCCTCATAGGTCTATCTCTATCATTAATCATACCTATGTGATCCATGTGGATGAGATTTTCTCTATGAACTTCTTCTTGAGAGCATGTTTGTGAACCAGGGGCCTCCTCTCACCGAGTGTGGCCTTGAGCTTTGTTCTTCACCTGAATGACATGTTGCTTGCTTGTTGATTACATTTTCGAGTCTTAGCAATCTCCCGAATTTTCTTTCTATTTATGGATCTAAACTATATTACGTGTTCTGCTTTGCAGTTCTGTACATATACTATGTACCATGTACTTTGTTGTGAAACTCTAAATACTGAATTATATACAACACTAAATTACTATATATCGTAATTTTAAAAGAATTTACTTCAATCACGACACAACGGCGCCAAAAACTTGGTGCATGGAAATCACATACACTTGTGTGCAAGTATACACTGTCCAAAAACAAGTAGTAAAAAGATCGAACCCACAGAGATTGAAAAACTCACTTTTAAAGTCAATATAAAGTAATAAAGTGTAAAGTAACAAAGTAATAAAATAATT
Source organism: Oxytropis ochrocephala (assembly GCA_020916435.1). Lineage (NCBI taxonomy): Eukaryota > Viridiplantae > Streptophyta > Magnoliopsida > Fabales > Fabaceae > Oxytropis > Oxytropis ochrocephala. The sequence goes on from CM037090.1 coordinate 43,315,705, forward strand.
TTGGATTTTGTGATGATCACAACTAAGTTAGATAGAAAGCAAAGTAAAAATGTTGATAGTGTAAAAGAGAAAAGCTAGTTGGAATGTCTTCATCAAGTAATTTATTTATAAGTGTATGATGCAGTATGTGATGCAGTTGCACTGAATGTTGTTGCATTAGCTATGTGCCTTTCGGTCACTTTCTTGAGTATCATTACCACTCTTATGATCCTTGTTCTATGCAAGATAAAGAAAGGGGGTGTCAATGCCAATCTTACCTCCTAACAATTATCCAAGTTGCTAAAATAAATTCACTCTTGTATTTTAAGTACCCACAATTATCCTATGGACTATACTATCCTATCTCTAGGACTTAGCATGGTTTTCACAAAGTTTTCTTTATGTAAAACACTCACCCATATTAGTTCTTGAGTTCTTAATTGTAAGCCATCTCTGGTCATTTACAATTCTTACTTATTCTAAGTGATCAAGTTCAAAATAAGTAATGAAAATATTATCAAGCAAGAACTAAAGTACAAACATACATACATGCAACATACTTACTTAAAAGCTCATTAAATGATTAGAACATTCCAACTAAGAAAAGTTTAGCTAACAAGAGACATTGCAAGATATATATTAACGGAATAGACCATGTTTATATAATAGAAATCACAAAAGAGAAACAACAAAAGTAAAGTTACAAATGTTGAAAACCTTTGTATGAAATCTTCTAGCAATGCACTAGCATTACTCCTTAGCACTATACAAACACTATGAAAATGAGTTAAGGAGGATTTGTCAATTCCTTCCTCTTCCTCTAAAAATATAAAAACTAACTATGTATATTGAAATTTTGATCTAACTTATGGATTGTGATATATTTCCAAATGAAGATGTGAGGTCCTTTTATAGCCTTCAAGTGAGGTGCTTCCTTTCTTCATGTTGAAGTAATCTTGAGTGGATCATAGTTTGTAGTTGCTTTTCAGAGGTTTATCCAAGTTGAAATCTTTGACTAATGACATAGGGCGGTTCATTGATGTGTGAACATGTGTCCCTATGTTGGTGACTCTTCAAAGCTATGCCTATAGCTATGTGTGAATGGTAGGCGCCTACTATACAAGGTGAGATGGCATCAGAGAACCAGGCAGGAGGTCATCACTTGCAAGTGGATGCATATGAAACAGGCTGCTTATTCACCAAGTAGTGCAGATTTGATGCAGGATCAGTGCAGGAGCATTGATGCAGTTAGCATTGAGACTGCTTTGAACAAAAACATCAAACATACCACAATATATCCAAAAATGGCCTAATAATAACTATAACCATTCAAATCACTCAAGTTATCATATATCACATAAAATACTATATAAACTCTTTATTATTACTTAAAAGAGAGCAAATACTAAGTTTAAACATATGAAATACTCTATATAAAATAGAGTTATCAGTATTGCACATTCCATGCCTTCATCTAGCACTGCGGACCCCAGGATTGAACAACTGCTTGCTGCTGTTCATACACTGCAAGCCCAGCATGCAGATCAAGCCCGTAGGAATGAAGAGCAGGTTCTTCGCTCTCAAGCTTTAGAGGCGAGGGAGGTTCAGTTGCAAGCTCAACTTACTGAGATGAGACATTTTGCTCAAGTTGTCGATGCAACTAGGACTCCATTACGAGCATTTCAGCCATTTTCTGCTACTATTCAGGCTGTTGTGCTGCAACCCATTTCAGGGAGCCATCCATCGCCACATACGATGGAACCAGTGATCCTCTGAGCCATGTTGATGCATTTCAAACACAAATGATGATCAGCGGTGGCGATGATGCCATTAGCTGCAAAATGTTTGCTGGGACTTTAGCTGACGTAGTGCTAAAGTGGTTCAAGGGGTTACCGGAGCATTCAGTTACCAGTTTCAATGATTTAGCTGGGCATTTTTTTCAACAATTTTTGGCCAATAAGAAGAAGCGAATGATGGCCGAGGATATGTTTGATGTTCATCAGGAGCCCAGGGAATCCTTGAAAGCTTATTTGGAGCGTTTCAACAAGTCAACTGTTCTGGTGGATGACCCAGATGAGCGTTTTTTCGTGAAGGCCTTCATGAAGGGTATTCGCAATGGAACATTTAGCGAAGCACTGTCTTTATGGAAGCCGTGGACTATGGATGAGATTCGAGTTCGGGCGGAAAAGCATATTGAAGCGGATGATGTTGCTCTCGGTAAAGACGAGCGGGACACTCAGAAGTCATCAAGGCGTGTGGCATCACCAAGGCGGTCTCCACCAAACCGACATGCACCCTACGATAGACGTGACAGGAATGCGGGTGCAAAGTCGAAAGGACATCGCAGTTGCCCTCCAAATTCGGATATGGCTTTCACTCCTTTGAAAGCAAGGCCATCAGTCGTCCTTGATGAAGGACTCCAGGAGGGATTGATACGTCGACCATCGCCTTTTGTAGGCGTCATGGGTAAGAGTACAACTTCTTATTGCAAGTATCACAGAACGAAAGGGCATGACACAGATAGCTACTAGCTCAAACAACAATTTGAGCAGCTCATTCAATGAGGCCAGCTAAGGAAATATGTTAAAGCAAAAGCTGATCAAAGGAACCAAAAGGCAGGAGCTTCCCCAAAGCCGAGGGTCGACAATTGATAACCCTCATTTATGATGGTTATTACTTCCTTTCTAAGCTTGTTTAGTAAATTCATTAGCATGTTGTGTGATTTAGCTTGTAAATAAGAGTTTAGGATAGAGTTAATGGTGCAGGAATGAATTGGCTTGAATTGGGCATATTTATGCCCTTTGTGCTTTTAATTGTATTTGGTGTAAGTGCTGCAGCAACAGGTGCGTGCGCAATAGCAAAAATGCGGAAGATGAGAGAGAAAGCTCAAGAGGAGTGCGGAAAACACAAAAAATGAGGCAAGGACAACTGTCAAAAGCTGGATGGCACGGAAAGATATGACCTCATGTGGATTTCCCACAATTGCCCTTAAACCTATGACGCTTTTCCCAAAGAAGATATTTTCTAGGGTTGCATGCAAGGAGACACTATATAAGCTAGCCTCCATTTCCCATTCAGAGAATAGCCACTGCTCTGCCGTCAAGAGGAAGTTTAGAGATAGCTCCTCATAGCGTGCTTAGCTCACCTCCATTACCAAATTTGATACATTGCTGAGACTATTGCGTTAGCAACACTGGAATTGCATTTCTCTTGGTGGATTTCTACTTAGAAGAGCTGGACCAGAACTCCATTGTCACCATTGGAGCTCCTTCTTTGTTTCTTCGTTATAGTATCATTTCTTACCTTGAAATTTGTAATATGACTTCTACTCTTTTGTTTAAGTTATTTTCTATGTTTTGTAAGCTCAATATGAGCTAAATACTCATAGTTGAGATGCTGAATCTGATGTAGTTAGATTTATTATGCAATTAATGAAGTGTGTTTAATGTTGTGCATTTTACCTTGTGTGTGATAATATTTCCATTTTAGAGTAGGATTGGCCGACTATTCTAAATAGTATTTATAAATTCAGGGATGGTTTGTAAATTAATCTCACAAGGTAATATGGGTAGTGGACATTAACGAGAGATCTTGATGTTCCTTGCTTAACCCTAGAGATAGGAGAGCATAACTCATAAGGTGAATCTCGCTTGGTGCTCAGCGACTAGGAGGTACTTCTTTAGGATTTAGAGATAAACTCTTGCAAGGAAACCTAGTGTGAAGTATTCGAGAGAATAACGTCTTATTGCTGCAGCACCTAATGTTGCAGCATTGAACATACACTTAATTGCATATTAATGAAACTACTGAAGTGAATGAATCTCAGCTTGTTCTCATCACTGTTTTCACATTACCCTTTTTACTTATACTACTGTTCATGTTACCAAAAACTTGTGTGTCATTTACTTTACTCACTAAATTGCTAATCACATTAAACTTTCAAGATTAAGCTTAAATCCTCGTGGGAACGATCTCACTTACTCTATATTACTTGTTAGACAGTGTATACTTGCACTATCACGTGTTTTCTCACAACAAGTTTTTGGCGCCGTTGCCGGGGATTTATAGTTTAATAGATTGTTTAATTAGTTAGCAACTTAGTGCCTTTTGATTACTAATTCTGTTTGTGTTGTTTTTGTTGCTACATCATTAGATTGTTGCAACATCTATTCTTTGCAACATATGCCTGAGCATGCACATAATACACGTAATTCCAGTTGCACCAGAGATAGAAAGACATTTCGTAAGATCGAGAAGAGTTCACAGTACTCCAGGACTCATTGAATTAGGGAGAGCTGCTGCTATGGCTACTCGTCACAACTCTGTACATGGTGATCCTACTCCACCAAACTCTCCACCTCATACAATTCCAAGGGCAGGAGAAGATGATTTCAGAAGACAAGTTCTTGAAATGGGCGTGATAAACATGGCTAATGATAGTGATAGACCTATGAGGGACTATGCAGTTTTTGACCCTCAAACTATGCAAACAGGCATAGTGAGGCCAGAGATTGCTATAACTCATTTTGAATTTAAGCCTATGATGTTCCAAATGCTTCAAACAATTGGGCAGTTTGGTGGAGGTCCCCTTGAAGACCCACATCTGCATTTAAAGCAATTTGTTGAAGTTTGCAGTAATTTCATTCTCCCTGGTGTTTCAGATGATGCTTTCAAACTGAAATTGTTCTCTTATTCCTTGAAGGATAGAGCAAAGACATGGCTTAACTCACTAGAGCCTAACTCTATCACTACTTGGAATGAGATGGCTGAAAAATTTATGACAAACTATTTTCCACCAATCAAGAATGCCAGGATGAGAAATGAAATCACCTCTTTCAAGCAAACTGAATTTGAAACCTTGTTTGAAGCATGAGAAAGATACAAAGAACTTTTGAGAAAATGCCCTCACCATGGTATTCCTGCCATTATCCAAATGGAGACTTTCTACAATGGATTGGAACCTCAAACTAGGCTCATGCTTGATGCCTCATCTGGGGGAGTTCTTCTGAATAGGTCTTACAATGATGCTTACAACTTGATTGAGAATTTTTACCAAATTTTTACTATCTCTTTTTTTTTTACCAAATTTTTACTTTCTCTTATTCAAAACCACTACAAATTTTTCATTTTCTACTACTTTTCTCCTCTTTTCTTTTCTTTTCTTTTATTTTCTTCATGTATCAAACAAACAAATTAGCGCAAACTTGTACGTAAAATAAAGAGATAATAAAAGTAACGGGCTGTTTGGTGCATCGCATCAACACCATAAAGCTTTTTAGTTCAGTAACGCAAAAGACTGAAGTAGACTTCAAACATCAAACAGAACAAAACCCTCTCTCTCTCTCTCTGCCTCGCTTGCAATCGCCATTTTGGATCTGCCTCTTCCCGTCGATGTCCTCACCGTAATCAGATCTGACAATTCTCTTTATCTATTTTCATTCAAGTTCCTAAAATTTCACCATATTCCGTTGAATTTATTTTCCTCATGATTTTATTTTGATTTTCCATTGACTGATTCTGGCAATTCTCAAGCAGTTACAAGTGAAGAAGAAGAAGAAGTAAAAGAAGAAGAAGAAGAAGAAAATGTTGACGAAGTTTGAAACAAAGAGTAACAGAGTGAAGGGTTTGAGCTTTCACAAAAAGAGACCATGGATCCTCGCAAGTCTCCACAGTGGTGTGATCCAGCTATGGGATTACAGAATGGGAACTCTGATCGATCGATTTGATGAGCACGAAGGTCCCGTAAGAGGTGTTCATTTCCACAACTCTCAACCTCTATTCGTCTCTGGAGGTAATTAACTACACACAGATTTCCGCTTAAATTGTTTTTCAAATTAGATGTTTAGGGTTTAAGGTTTTATGTATTTTTCACTGTTAATCACAGGTGATGATTATAAAATTAAGGTTTGGAATTACAAGATGCATAGGTGCTTGTTTACTCTTCTTGGACACCTTGACTATATTAGGACTGTGCAGTTTCACCATGAAAATCCTTGGATTGTGAGTGCTAGTGATGACCAGACAATTCGAATCTGGAACTGGCAGTCACGGACTTGTATATCTGTTTTGACTGGCCACAATCATTATGTGATGTGTGCTACCTTCCATCCTAAGGAGGATCTTGTTGTTTCGGCATCGTTGGATCAGACTATTCGTGTTTGGGATATTGGATCTCTCAAGAGGAAATCTGCATCGCCTGCTGATGATATGCTGCGGTTGAGTCAGATGAATACTGATCTTTTTGGTGGTGTTGATGCTGTTGTTAAGTATGTGTTGGAAGGTCATGATCGTGGGGTGAATTGGGCCTCGTTTCATCCAACATTGCCTCTCATTGTTTCGGGGGCTGATGACCGGCAAGTGAAGCTTTGGAGGATGAATGGTAAAACATTGAACTCATTTGTTTGTTTTATGATTTTTTCAATTAGGAATAGTTAAGTTGGGAAAATCATTTGCTTTCCGTTTCTTAATTTAATTGTAGAGCTGTGTGCATTTACGCATTTTGTGGATGCTATTCTAATTATCATATTAGCACAAGGTTTTATAGAAATTTACATACATTGCAAGTGTTTGTTGGTGTGAAATCATTTGTCCATGCCAGTTCTTTCATCCATTGATACCTGTAGGATTTGGTTTTTAAAAAATTGCGTATTGTTTTTGAAGTGACATTATCTATCCTCCTCCTTTAAAAGTTGATAATGTTCTCTAATTTCAGACACCAAGGCATGGGAAGTGGACACTTTGAGAGGACACATGAATAATGTTTCATGTGTTATGTTCCATGCGAGACAGGAGATCATTGTATCAAATTCTGAAGATAAAAGTATTCGAGTGTGGGATGCAACAAAGAGGACTGGAATTCAAACATTCCGCCGAGAGCAGGATCGGTTTTGGATTCTTGCAGCACATCCTGAAATGAATCTGTTGGCAGCCGGTCACGACAGTGGTATGATTGTTTTTAAGCTAGAGAGAGAAAGGCCTGCTCTTACGGTTAGTGGAGATTGTTTGTTCTATACAAAAGAACGGTTCTTGCGTTCCTATGAATTCTCAACACAAAGAGACACACAAGTACTTCCATTTCGAAGACCTGGCTCTGTAAGCTTGAATCAAAGTCCAAAGACACTCTCCTATAGCCCAACTGAAAATGCATTTCTTCTGTGTTCAGATGTAGATGGTGGATCATATGAGTTGTACTCCATATCCAAGGATAGTTATGGTAGGGGTGACGTGCAAGATGCAAAAAAAGGTCAAGGGGGATCTGCAGTCTTTGTTGCTCGGAATAGGTTTGCTGTGCTTGACAAAAGCAACAATCAAGTCCTACTGAAAAATTTGAAGAATGAACTTGTCAAAAAGAGCGTGCTTCCGATTGCCACTGATGCTATTTTCTATGCAGGAACAGGCAACTTGCTTTGTAGATCAGAGGATAGAGTTGTTATGTTTGATCTTCAGCAAAGACTTGTTATTGGCGATCTTCCAACCCCTTTTATCAAATATGTTGTATGGTCTAATGACATGGAAAATGTTGCTTTGCTCAGCAAACATGCGATTATAATTGCTAGTAAGAAGCTGGTCCACCAATGTACACTCCACGAAACAATCCGCATTAAAAGTGGTGGCTGGGATGACAATGGTGTTTTTATTTACACCACATTAAATCACATCAAATATTGCCTTCCCAATGGAGATAGTGGGATAATAAAGACACTGGATGTTCCAATTTATATCACAAAGGTTTCTGGTAACACCATCTTCTACTTGGATCGGGATGGTAAAAGCAGAGCTATAATTATTGATGCAACTGAGTATATCTTTAAGCTTTCTCTGTTGAAGAAAAGATATGACAATGTCATGAACATGATAAAGAACTCACAGCTTTGTGGGCAGGCTGTGATTGCTTATCTACAGCAGAAAGGATTCCCTGAGGTTGCTCTCCACTTTGTCAAAGACGAGAGAGTTCGGTTCAATTTGGCTTTGGAGAGTGGTAACATTCAAATTGCTGTTGCATCAGCTACAGCAATTGATGAAAAAGATCACTGGTATCGATTAGGGGTTGAGGCTCTTCGCCAAGGAAATGCCGGTATAGTCGAGTATGCATATCAGAGGACAAAAAATTTTGAGAGACTGTCTTTCCTTTATCTTATTACTGGCAACACGGAGAAGCTTTCAAAGATGTTGAAAATTGCTGAAGTTAAGAATGATGTGATGGGCCAGTTTCATAATGCTTTGTATTTGGGTGATGTTAGAGAGCGTGTTAAGATCTTGGAGAATGTGGGGCATTTACCTCTTGCTTACATAACTGCATCAGTCCATGGGCTACATGATGTTGCTGAACGGCTTGCAGCTGAACTGGGGGATAATGTTCCACCTTTACCTGAGGGAAAAGCACCATCTCTCTTGATGCCACCATCACCTGTGTTGTGTGGTGCTGATTGGCCTCTTCTCAGGGTCATGCAAGGTATATTTGATGGTGGGTTTGATAATTTAGGTCGGGGAGCTGTTGAAGAAGATGAAGCTCCTGATGGCGATTGGGGTGAAGAGCTTGACATAGTTGATGTGGATGGCTTACAAAATGGAGATATTTCCCCGACTTTGGATGAAGGAGAAGTGGCTGAAGAAAATGATGAAGAGGGTGGATGGGAGATGGAGGATTTAGAGCTGCCTCCTGAAGCTGACACCCCAAAAGAATCTATCAGTACACGTTCTTCAGTTTTTGTGCCCCCAACACCTGGTATGCCAGTTAGCCAAATATGGATTCAGAAATCATCCCTTGCAGCTGATCATGCAGCTGCTGGTAATTTTGATACTGCAATGCGATTACTGAACCGGCAACTCGGGATAAGAAACTTTACCCCCTTGAAATCCATGTTTCTTGATCTTAATACTGGCAGCCATTCCTATCTCCGAGCATTTTCATCCGCACCAATAATTTCACTTGCAGTTGAAAGAGGTTGGACTGAGACGTCTGGTGCAAATGTAAGAGGCTCACCGGCAGTTCCTTTCAAGTTGTCTCAGTTGGATGAAAAGCTTAAAGCTGGTTATAAGTTGACTACTCTTGGAAAGTTCACTGAGGCACTTCGGACATTTCTTAATATCCTTCATGCAATTCCTTTGGTTGTTGTTGAGTCAAGGAGAGAAGTGGATGAGGTGAAGGAGTTGATTATCATAGCCAAAGAATATGTCTTGGGTCTGCAGATGGAGCTGAAGAGGAAGGAAATTAGGGATAATCCTGCACGACAACAGGAGCTTGCAGCATATTTCACTCACTGCAACCTTCAAACACCACATTTGAGGTTAGCTCTGTACAATGCAATGGTTGTCTGCTTCAAGGCTAAGAACCTTGCCACGGCTTATACTTTTGCCAGGAGGCTGCTTGAGACAAATCCTACCCTCGAAAACCAAGCTAAGTCAGCAAGGCAAGTGGTTGCAGCTGCAGAAAAGAATATGACTGATGCCACCGAGTTAAACTATGATTTCCGAAACCCCTTTGTTGTCTGCGGTGCAACCTATGTGCCAATCTATCGTGGACAGAAGGATGTCTCTTGCCCGTATTGTACTTCTCGTTTTGTGCCAAGCCATGAGGGGCAGCTATGTACTGTTTGTGATCTTGCAGTGGTAGGGGCAGATGCTTCTGGATTGCTATGCTCTCCTTCCCAGGTACGCTGATTGAGCCAGGGGTCCCAGATAGTTTGTCAAATTTTGTTTAAAGCCAATTTTCAACAGCAGATAGAGCCCCATTTTATCAATTAACATTTCATGGTAGACGCCAGTAATACTCCAGCTCCTCTTACCCTTTTGCTTTCCCTTTTATTTTACTTAAAATTGATTTTCAATGTAATAAATATACTTCATATGAGGGGTGTTTGTTTCACATACGGGAAAGTAAAAGGTTGTACTTAATCAAATGTTTGTTGTATGCTGTACTGAGTTACAATTGTCGCAGTTTTATTTGGCACAATACATGTGTATAAGTTCACCGGGGGTCCTGTCCCGTCTGCTAGAGCTTCTCTGTCCCTTGTCGATGCATTTTCTTGTAGATTCTATGTATACTAATGGGTCTTGGGAATCTTATTTTGAGGATTTTTATCTGTTCCGTTGTTTCTAATTAGAAATTGTGAGTTATGTTAGCATGTGGATACTATCATTTGGTTTGAATTGTGCCAAGGAACTTTTCATCCCACCTATGAACCGTATTATTTTTGGTAAGCTTTGGCGAAATGACAAATAACCAACACACTATCACACGTATAAAATTAAAATGGTAAAATTATCTTAAATAAATAGGAGTGTAATAAAACCGCACCATTTTAATTTCACTCTATCTTTTTTATCAGTATTTTAATTTCACTCTATCAAGACAAAGTCTCTCTATTTTTCTAAAAAAAAAAGGTTTAAACCATCTTTTATCTTTTTTGACAATCATAAATATAACTGCTTGAATCATTCATTACAAAATGGAAAGTTTGATTTCTGATCCAAATTTCAGAGATAAATAAATAGAAGTGCAAATATCAACATGGTCACGTGGTATAACGGGTTCTGCCATGTGAGACCGTGACAACAACCTCCCTCCTTCCAAATTATATACTTGTCCTCTTCCAAATTGTAATATGATGATCATTGAATGAATCAATGTTCATATTACAGAACAATCGTAAATGTGGTACTGGTACAAGCATAATAGGTTAGCCCCATGTCAAGCAATCCTTATTAAGCTTTTTCTGCTTATTTTAGAATAAAGCAAATATCCTTTTATTTCCATTCAAGTCATTCCATTCACTTTAGTCCCCGAAGCACCTCATATATATAAATATACATAACATTAATATTCAGACTCAAATACCACCCACTTACAATATTTAATTGCTCATTCATTCATTCATTCACCTAAAGGAAAATGCCTTCACCAATGAAGCCAAGTCATTCTTCGTCTCCTGAAGGAGAGAAGCATAAGCAACTAGATAGAGAGATAAGGGACATGGTCTCAGCCATCACTCATCGTGTCACAAATTTACATAAATCAGGCTCAACCCACCATTTGGAGAATGATGCGGAACATGGTATGAGCATGATCACCCTTGCAGGAACCAACAATGGAGCTACCATGAAAAGCGAATCGGATGAGAAAACAAGCAATCATGCTCATGATGATGAGTTTGAGGCATTGAGCACCTATATCAATAGCAACTTTCAGGCCATCAATAACTCCATCATGTTTGGTGGTAGTTACCATGCCAATGATCCTGGTGTTCACATGGATATCTCAGATTTCTTCACTGAACATGAAATCCAACACGAGCACGAGGGAGAGAAGGGGAAGAAGGGAAAGAAGAAAGAGAAACAAGCTTCCAAAACAAAACATTATTCATCACACTCTGATTGAGGCTTTAGAGCTAATAATGGTTGGTTGTGAGCCAAACGTTTGAGTGATTGTCATATTTACTATGATCCACACATTATCATTTGTTGTTGCAAACCAATTTTATTGGAGTAGCTTGTCCTCACTTTGTTTCCGTGTAGTTTTTTTTGGACTTATTAGTCATTGTTATTTCCAATAAAAAAAGATTGAGTCTTCTTATAACTACTATCTTAAAAGTCATTTATATATCGACTTGTGATTAGTTGTTGGAGTTTTTGTTGTTGTGAATTGGGTATCCTCTACGCGCAATTACAGAGACCAATCCCTCCAATCGGGTAGGATCATAATGACCAAGCAAAGCTCTCCCTCAAGAGATTTAACACTACTGCATTCCCAATGTTGTGTTCGAACTTAAGACTTTGGTTAAGCTGGAAGAGACCCATACTATCTCATCCAAGCGCTCTTTGATAGAGTTTACACGACTCTATAACAATTAAACTCATGATAAATTTATGAAAATGAATAACGATTCATCAGTAAATAATAGTTTCACATATTTTTCTCATAGTAAATTCAATTTTTTTACTAAATAAAATTAGCAACCCTGTCTCTTAAAAATGATATATGATGTAACAAGTCTCTTTGAGTAAAAAAGTCAAGGATAAAATCTTGGCTGACATTTCTCTCTCTTCCTAACTATTTACTAATTACTGATAACTAATAATTAACATTTGACCATAAAAAATTATAATATAATAAGTGACAATATTTATATATTTTGAAAAAAAGTTAAACGTCGGTGCTTACCAAACACGTTTACTTGTCACCTACTAGTCAAATTCGCTAGTCAATCATGCTATCCATTAGTGGATGAAACCTAAAACTAATTAGTTCAGACAAACTATTTTTTGGTAAACCAAGACCTCTCCCAACAAATATTTTTCCGTACGCATCAGCGATAGATCAAATTCAAGACCAAATGATTAAGAGACCAAAGTATCTACCACTCATGAACATCATGTTTGTAATTAGTTCAAGACAAATTTGAAATGTTAATTTTGTGGTGCATATAATTTGTGCAAGTTCTGTGCTGAATTAATATAATGGTCATTATTTATTGGCTTTTATTTTTCGCACCCCCTCCTTCTCTATCTCACCCCCATAAATCCCTTTCTTTCCGTTTTTACCCCTGCTTTTTTATTAAAAAAATTAGAAATTTCGGAATTACCTCTAAAAAAGGTAATTCCGGTTCAAAAAAAATTAAAAATTTCGGAATTACCTCTAAAAAAGGTAATTCCGAAAAGATTTTCGGAATTACCTCAGAAATGAGGTAATTCTGGTTCACATTTAATTTAGGCTAAAAAATCAGTTTTCGGACAACATACTCTGATCGTAATGAAACCACAGCCATTAGAAGCGAAAAAAATCAAGAATCAAGACTCCCGTAGAAGAGAGACTTCTTACGGGACTACGGCCTCAAAATCCCAAATTCCATCGTTTACTATTTTTTTACGATTTTTTTTAATTTTTCATAGTCTCCAAAAAATCTAAAAAAATTTGTATAGCCTTATTTTGGTTTTGTTAGATTTTTAGTGGTGTTTTTATATTTTTTTAGAGTAGTTTTGACTATTTTTAGTAGCCTTTTAGTAATAAAAATTAAAACAAATCGTATATATACGCATCGCAAGGCAGCGTCTGGATTGGCCCGGGATGCCTAGATGTCGCCTGTTCACCTACTTCACGTGCTTATTTTGGTCATTTTTAGACATTTTGGACCCATAGTTGTATTTGTACTTCTATTTTATGTTGGTCATTTTATATATTTTGACGTATTGTTATTAAATCGTAAATCGTTCAGTATCATATTTCCAATAAAGCGCGTTTAAATCTTAAGACCAAAATATAAATTTTTTAAAAAAAAATTAAAATTTTGAATTACCTTTTTAGAGGTAATTCAAATTTTTCATTATTATGAACCAGAATTACCTTTTTAGAGGTAATTCAGAAATTTTATTTTTTTGAACCGGAATTACCTAATTTTGAGGTAATTCCGAAAATTTTAATTTTTTTACTATTTTAAAAAAGGCAGGGGCAGTATTGAGTTTTTTTGAAATATGGGAGTGGGATAGATGATGAGGGGGTGAAAAAAATAAAACCCTTATTTATTTTTCTCTTCAAGTCACGCATAATTTGTGCATTCCCCCAAATTGTAACCACTTTTGTATTTTTGTCACATTTATAATCACGCATTCACAATTTCAATTACAACCCGCGAGACCAAAAGCCACCGTCAACTTCACAAACAGCCACAACTCTCCCCTCCTCTAATCCCATCACAGCTTCTGCAAACACTCGTTCACCGCCGAATGAGAAATGGCGACAGGAAAGCGGCTATATCTCAGCCACCGACGAACGAAACAGCCGCCTCCTCCTACACCGGAACCCTAACATTCGATCTGGTGGTAGAAATCTTGTGTAGAGTCCCCGTCAAATCACTCATGAAACTGCGATGCGTCTGCAAATCATGGAATTACTTAATTTCTGATCCCAAATTCGCCAACAAGCACCTTTCTTGGTCACAGACACAGTTGAACCGCCACCACCTCCTCTTATTGCGTAGGGACTCAGAAACGGGAAACGAGATCCTTCTCCGGGATACTCAGCTCTCTTCTTTTTTCAACTCTACATCCACTAGTATTCGCAGCACACGGCTCAGGTACCCTCTCAATGATCAAGACTGGCATGATAAGCTAATTGGCTCCTGCGATGGTATTCTATGTTTTCCCATCCTAAATTTTTACAATTATGTTGTTATGGTATGGAACCCTTCTATTAGAAAATTCAAAATATTGCCTCCTTTGGAATATAAATCACAATCTAAGTTAACAATTTACGGCTTTGGGTATGATTGTCTTACCGATACTTACAAGGTGGTTGCTGTTTGTTGCTATACCTATATAATTCAAGTCCAACTTTATACTTTGGGTAAGGATACTTGGAAAATTGTTGAGGGGTTCCCTTCTTGTCTCCTAAAGGGTGTCTCGCGTGGTGAAGCCGGGAGATTTGTGAGTGGCGCTATTAATTGGTTGGTACGGGTACCTACCAATTCAAGTTCTTCATGGATCATTCTTTCTTTTGATTTAGGAAATGAATCTTTTAAAGAGTTTTTGTCTCCAGATTATGGAGAGGTGTGTGACTTGACATTGGGGGTATTAAGGGATTGCTTATGCATTTTTGCTCACACAGACACTCTTGTTATTCATGTTTGGCTTATGAAAGATTATGGAAATGAAGACTCTTGGACTAAATTGTTTACTGTTCCGTACAAGGAATTTCTTGGTTGTCACGAGCCTGCTTCTGCCTATCCACTTTATATTTCAGAAGATGACCAGCTTCTGTTGGACTTTGTGGTGGAGCTAGTTGTTTTCAATTTCAGGGATGGTACTGGAAGGACACCTGAGGTTCAGTCCATCTTTGGTGGTTATTGTGATTGGTTCCAAAACCATGTCTACATTGAGAGTTTGATATTACCTTGACCTTAGTATTAGGACATAGATGTTGTTGTATGTTAGGTTGGTTCTTTAAGAATTTACTAATGGCACTTGCCACCATGTGTTTCCATTAAATTTATCTATCTAGTGTTAGTTCTAGTTTGTTGTTAATTAATGATTGATACAATCTACAACTTTAGATATTCTTGTTAGTTTAACTAGTAGCATGATTGTAGTCTCTCTCAAAGCTCTTCCTTTGTGATCTACCGATCTTTTATTGCTGTCTTTGATTTTCATTATCCACCTATATGGCTAATAAATACATGTACCCTATCTAAATGACCAACAATTCCTAAATATTCCTGTTTTAACTTGCAATTTTACCAATTCATTAAACCTTGAAAGTTAAATCTTTCTTTAGGAAGGAAAGAGGTTTAATGAATTGGTGGAATTGTGTTTGTTGCAATTGATGGGCATCATTTTCTTTTTTTCTTTATGAATATGACTATGTGGCTTTCTTTAACGACTTCTGCCACATGTTCAAAATTCGTTTTAGTAATGCAGATTGCTGATCAAATTTATTTGTCATAGATGTACAATGTACAGTACAGTCTCGTTTTCCCCTTCTGTTGTGTCAATGACATTTGGAAAAAAATATGATTTCCAATTATGATAAATGAAGAAAAGAGGGAGTTGGTTCATTTTGACCACAAATGAATGATATGCTACTCAATCGGTGTGTGTACTGTCTACTTGGTTGTAACTATATTCATAATATGAGAATGTTCTTTGGTGGTCTTGTTATTGCTTTTATCAATTGTTGGCACATTACAATTATAACATTAGTTGGTCTTGTTATTGCTTTTATCAATTGTTGGCATATTACATTTATATCATTAGTTATGGAGATCCATTTGTTGTTGCTGCTTATATTCCTCTGTAGGCTTGCTGAGAATATTTAAGATGTATATGCAGAAGCAGGCAGCATTATTGAACAGGTTATTTATTGCTTGATGCATACATTTTATATTGATTGATTTTGATCTTACTCTGTACTGAAAGAAACAATGGATTTAAATCTTCCTAATATTAATATTCATGCTTTGTGGGTAGTACATTTTGTGACTGGGCATCAAAGAGAAATTCTGCAAGAAGTCTTTGATAGGATCAAATTTATATTTTTTCTTCCCCGTGTTATGGAAATAAGACTTGCTTGGCATGACCATTCACAGACACACTGACACATATATACTCATTTGTTTTGAGATATGATGATAGTGCGTGTGTGTGTGTATATATATGTATATATGTATGTATGTATTGTTGATTTTTGTAGTGCTTATTTGTTTTGTTTTATGGACAGCAGCAACAGATTTTGACCAAGTTTGTTCTCAAAATCTTAAGGTGGTAGGTTAATGAGGCTAACCTCTTATATATACTATTTATTTTTGTTTATTAATACGCGTTGTGGGACTATCTCACATTTGGATGCAACATCTCCCAAGTGTGAGTCTTAGTTAGGACTATATGTGTGCAACCGGTTATGAGATCGTATAGATTATTATTGAACCATACATTACACCTGTGTTTGTTTTTATTTTATTTTATTTTATTTTATAGGGTGCAAGAGACTTGGACCACACTTGTTCCAAAAGCCTTAATTTGCTATGTTAGTGAGTCCAAACCTCTTATATATTCTTTACTTTGTTCATTATTAGGGAATGTGAGACTATTTCACGTGTATTAAGTTGAATACACGACGTGTGAGTCCAACCTCTTATATATTCTTTACTTTGTTCATTATTAGGCAATGTGAGACTATTTCACGTGTATTAAGTTGAATACACGACGTGTGAGTCCAAACCTCTTATATATTCTTTACTTTGTTCATTATTAGGCAATGTGAGACTATTTCATGTGTATTAAGTTGAATACACGACGTGTGAGTCCAACCTCTTATATATTCTTTACTTTGTTCATTATTAGGCAATGTGAGACTATTTCACGTGTATAGTTGAATTCTTGTGAGTCCAACCTCTTATATATTCTTTACGTATAATTTCCAGTTTTTTGGGCACAAATCCTGAAATCTGATGAGCTCTCTACATGCATGGATTGTGATTTTGGGTAATGAGTCTGAGACAAAGATTACAATTTGACATCACAGGAGGAAATATCTCAAGGAAATATATAAGTGAAGACTTTTTTCCTTTTATATTTTTTTGGTGATGTAGAAGTATTGTTAATTAAGATTAGTAAAGACAAGTTGCAATAAGCATCAGCAAGCCATGTCAAAACTTAATGTGAGAGCCGACTCAGATTGTTACCTGCGTTATAAACTCCATTAACTCTACGACAATTGAATGTGACAAATAATAGAAACTCTTTAATCCAATTGGTGGAAGAAATATTATTTTCTTATTTAGTTTTGACATGGAGACAAAACTGGTGTTATCAGCCTAACAATAATTTGGAGAATGGTAACACAAGCAAGGATTTAAAATAAAAAATCATTAGAAAATATGATTCTCAAAATAAAAAATATACTGTGGACTGAATTATAAACAGAAGAAAAAGTCTTAAACTCTATTTGATAAGGCGAAGCAACTAACGTTTATCGAATACCAGAAGCGGATAAAGTTCTCGTGGTGCATGTTTGGTATACTAGCTATAACTTTTTTTTCACAAGCGTTAACATTTTACATACAGTGCTTGAAGAAGTAGCGTGTGAGTTTATAATATCATTTCATTTTTTCTCGTTTGTAGTGTTAATATTTAATTGAATTTTCATTTATCCTTCATTAAATAGATATAATATCTCAATATTGTAAGTTTTAAGGGTGTTATTGTCAAAGATCATGAAGTGAAGAATCATTTGTGGGTTTTCGTCAATGCTCCTATTGACAACCCTAAATTTGATCCTGAAACTGAGGCTCTTATTACTAAGGAAGCTGATTTTAATTCTAAGCTATGTTGTTCCACCACATTTTCTTGTGAAGGGTAAGTTGCATGTTGTTGATAATGTTATATTGTAATGTAATCAATTAACAATAACAATATGTTGAAAATCTTTGCAGTTTCAAAATCTGAAATAATGGACAAGCTTGAATCATGGGCAAATGTTAAGCTAACGAAAACTAATGGAACTAAGACTCCAATGATTCGTGGGATTGCCGGTGTGAACACCCAATTTTAACTAGTATTTTCTAATTTTTTATAAAAAACCCAAAAATATGTCATTTTATGCACTTTTAGATTTTTATTGTTCACACGTGCTATTTTGTGCTTGTTGGCGATTTTGAGTTAATTTTTGCAAGTAATTGAACTTTTTGTATTATTACTATTAGTAGAACTTAACCAAAAAATAAAAAAAAATTGTTTTATTATTCAATATTATTATTATTATTATCACTATTTTTTTGACATTTTTTAAAAAATTTAAAAAAAGAAAACGAAAATTAGGAAAAAATACAAAAGAATGGCATATTCTATTCTTGGTTGCAAATCATAGTCTCTTTAATCATATTTCTCATTTTTTTCATCAAAGAAGCTAGTGCTTCACCACCCACTAGACCAGAATCTTTATTTTGGGCTAAATATCATTTGCACTTTCATTATATCCCCACACTGTTTTCACAAGAAAAGCATTGTTGACCAACATGTGCACTACACGCCTTTTCCGTTTCTCATACATGTGAGAGAGACATGTGAGATAGTCATAGCTGGCAACAACAACAAAAACAAATCCGAATCCTCTATAAAAGAGAGAGGAATCGAAAATCAAAGGGGGGGGGGGGGAGAACAACTTCAGAATGATAAAGAGTAGAAAAAAACAAGGAGATACAAATCAGAAACAAAATTACAAGAGAGTTATGAGAAGAAGAGAACAAGAGCCTTTCTCTCCCCATTTCTCTCAACCACCTCCACAAAACAACAACAACCACCACTCTTCTCTCACCCAAGTTGTGAACCACTCACAGCCACCACCCACGGCCAACCACCGTGAACCACCGCGAACCACCCCCAAAACAACCCCCACGAACCCCCACCAATCTCTTCTTTCTTTCTTCTTCTTCCTTCTCTTTTCTCTTCTTCTTCTTTCTCTCTTTCTCACGCTAAAACTCTCTCTCTCTCTCTCTCCCGCAAGTTTCTCTCTCTCTCAAAAGTTTCAGACTGCAAGCAATTTCCCAAACGAAAACCTTAAAACTTAAAAGTGGTTTTATAGAAGTGGGAAATTAGGGTTACATTCGGTTAAAACTTAAAAGTGGTTCTCTTATTTATTTATTTATTTATTTATTCATTTATTTATTTATTTTTATCCAATCATTAATAACTATTTAAGGATTTATGCAGATGCAATTTCCCAAACGAAAACCTTCTTTCTTTCTCTATATCTTCAAGTACTTACACCTTCTTTCCGAAGTGCTTGATCCTAATCCCTATAAAAAGAATGAATCATGTATCAGATTGTTACCCCAATTTTGTAAGGTCAAAACCCTAATTTTCCACAAAAATAAATAAATTGAAGAGTGAAGAGCATTATGCATTGCATTTTGGGTCCTAGAAGTCATTCCAAGGTTCTTGAAATCATTTTTAGGGTTGAAATGCACTTTTGGGCAAATTAGGGTTTTAGGGTCAAAAAGGGTATTTTGGTCATTTCACAAAGAAAAACGATTTTCCATCACAAATCACTGGACAATTGTCGTGGGAATTATTTGAGGAAAAATGTGCTTAATTATAATTTTTATGCGCATGAATGTTAATTGTTTGCATAAAAATTCAAATTTCAAGGAAAGGTAAAATGAGAATTTCCTTCAAGGAGAGGTATCAAATCAATTTTGGGAGTGGTGATATCATGGAATTTTGGGCCCATTGATTTATTCCTAACATGAAGCCCAAAAGTTTTATGGAATAATCAAGAAAAATAATAAAAAAGGAAGAGATAATGTTGTGCACACTGGGACAATAACATAATTGCCAACTTGCAAAAGTTGGCAAATTCTCCCCTTCTCCATTTGAATTTCATCAGCCCCTCTCCCCATTCCTCTCCATTTTGTGTTTTCTCTCCACCCTCAATCCATGTGATAAGTGATCTCAACCCTTCATTCAAAATCAAAGTGCAATCCTAGAGCCCTCCCAAGAACAATGACCAAAATAACCCTCTTGCTTGGTGCCCAAGTTCAATTATTCATTCCATTTTATTTTCAGCTGAATATTAATCCCCTTTTTATTGCTTGATTAACATTTTAACCCTAGCCCTTCACCAATTCTATAAATACCCTCTCATTTTCACACACCACACTACCTTTTGCTCATTCTCTCCTACACTAAACCTAGCACACAACTCTCTCCTCTCCTTCCCTCTCCTTGGCCGAACACCCCCTCTTCTCCTCCTCCATCCATCTTTTTGTTTTCCTTCACCCAAACACTATCATTTCACCTAAAATCCATTCCTCTTTCACATACTACCTCCATTCTTCACTAAAACTAAAGAATCATCATCACTTGGGTATCTTCTTCATTTGTGTTCTTGCTCTCCTTTTCTTCATAATCTAGCTTGGTCTAAGGTATACTCTAAAAACCATAGCATTGTCTCCAACATTTTTGCATCAAAAAACATACTTTTTCTTTCCTTCATTTCGCATACTCTCATAAAAATGTGATTTGCTAGTTGTTGTTGGTGAGAGGAGCCTTAAACACTATGGACAAGCACTTAGGGAGGCTTGGGTGTTTAAGGCGCCTCTCACCCTTGAATAAATTGATTCATGTTGTTTTGTGTTGATTTTATATCTTGTTGAGAAATAAAATTGTTGTTTCATGTGTTATTTAGTTCGCATATTATGTTAGAATTGACTTTAATGAGATTTTGTTGTTCTTTGTTTGATGATGTTTAATCTTGTTGTTAGTATCTCATTTTAGTGTTAAATGTTATTTTAGTTGTTGATGATAGGCAAGTTGATTCTCACTAGTGCCTAGTGCACCTTTCTCAAAGTGAGAGGATTGCTCTATGTGATTCAACCTAGTTTTTGTGTTTACTTATTGTTAGTTGTTGATGATATGCAAGTTGATTCTCACTAGTGCCTAGTGCACTTTTCCCAAAGTGAGAGGATTGCTCTATGTGATTCAACCTAGTTTTTGTGTTTATTTAAATCTTGTTTAGTTTACTTATTGTTAGTTGTTGATGATAGGCAAGTTGATTCTCACTAGTGCCTAGTGCACTTTTCTCAAAGTAAGAGGATTGCTCTATGTGATTCAACCTAGTTTTTGTGTTTATTTAAATCTTGTTTTAGCTTGCTTATTGTTAGTTGTTGATGATAGGCAAGTTGATTCTCACTAGTGCCTAGTGCACTTTTCTCAAAGTGAGAGGATTGCTCTATGTGATTCAACCTAGTTTTTGTGTTTATTTAAATCTTGTTTTAGCTTGCTTATTGTTAGTTGTTGATGATAGGCAAGTTGATTCTCACTAGTGCCTAGTGCACTTTTCCCAAAGTGAGAGGATTGCTCTATGTGATTCAACTTGGTTTTAGTGTTTACTTACTTGCTCTTGTATTCTAGTTTTATTATTGTCCATTGTTGATGATAAATCATATGATTCCCACTTATGCCTAGTGCATCATGTTTTAAAGTGGTGAAGATGATTTTAGATGATTCAACCTTCCCATTTTAATTTCTTAGTGAATAACAAATGAGATTGTATGTTTAGGGTTTAGGGTTCGTGAGGTATTGCAAATGATAGGCTTACCTTAGCCTTGATGCAATTCCTCTTTGTTCATGTTATTAAGAAATCGTTGCTCACATGTCATTAGTTTAATTAAGATCATTCTTTGCCAATGATCATACTTGAGGCTACTCTTTTGAATTCATTTGTGCCTACAACTTCCTTGTCTACTCTCATGCAGTATCATCAATACTTAGATAGGTCCATTCCTTACATTGCATCTTCCACTAGATGTGCATTTAGATTCCCTTGCGTTTTGTAGAAATGTTTGAGTATGGTCCTCGCCTAGCATCTTCCATTAGATGTGCATTTAGGTTCAATCTTGTCTACTCTTGCATTTTTGCTTAATGCCCAATTCAAGTTCATTCTTTACCTATTTATGTGTTGTGGTCTAATATGTGTAGTCTAGGCTAATATTTGCTCAAGAACTCAAATGAGATTATTTGCAAGTTATGTCCATGTTGTTGCTTGCCTAAGGATTTGATTTCAATGATTGTGCCATGCTTGAATCTCCAAATCTTCTTGCATTCATTGTTTTCTTTTCTAAATAGCTTAGCATGAAAATGGTGATTAGTGATGACCACCCATAACCTTTGTTAGTTTGGTCATCATGAAGGCTTTCATTTTTCAAAAGAGATTTTTACATGCATTTAAGTGAGTTTTTAGTAATGATCACCCATAACCTTTGTTAGTTTGATCATTATGAACGCCCTTCACTTTTCAAAACCAAAGCAAAAAGACTTTCACTTTCAAGGCTCATTAGAACTACGTCGCTTTGATTCCCATTTGGGATACGTAGGAGCGAGCCACGTTCTCGTCAAGCGCAACAAATAAAAATCCTTTTCGCAACCCTAAACATTAGCATTTTTCATAACAAAAAATAATCATTTTTAAAACCATTGTTGCTAGTGGCTAATCAGAACCTTTGTTCGTCTAGCCATTGGTGGCAATGTCTTTTTCCAAAGAACAATAAGCGATGATCACCCATAACTTTGGTTAGTTTGATCATTCGTGCCAATTAATCTCTTTCAAAACCATTTTCAAAAGATCAAATAAAAACGAGTCGCTACTAACGGTCAATCGTAACCTTTGTTCGCCCGACTAGTGGCGGTGACTCCCATTTTTAAGAGTACTTAGCGGTGATTACCCATAACCTTTGTTAGTTTAATCATTATTTGAATACTCGCCCTATTTCAAAACTCACTAAAAAGATAAAAAAACCAAAACCTTTTCATGACAACCAATAACTACGTAGCTTTGAATTCTCCATCGCACCAGGAGATACGTAGGAGCGAGAGGCCAACTCTCGTCAAGCGCAAAAAATAAAATTTTTATTAAGTTTTCCCATTCATCTTCAAACAAGGAATAAATAGGCAAATCTAGGTATTTTTCAAATCAAACGTTAAAACCACACACTTAGTTAGAGGTTCCCTTTCGGTAGAAAGGACGTGTGCGGTGCTAATACATTCCTCACACGTAATCGACCCCCGAACCTATATCTCTAGTTTTCAAAAGACCATCTGCCTTGTTCAAAAGACATTTTTTCAATGTTTTGGTCTTAAAATTAAAATATTGGTGGCGACTTCAAAAATTTTCCACGTTGTATATTGAAAAACCCAAACCGGATTTTTCGGGGTGCAACAACAGTCTATTACAAAGTATCTTCAATTTTAACACAACAACATACCTTATAGTATTTTATTCCAGCCCCTTGTTGGTCTATCTTTTATCCATTATTTAAATTTAGAAATGGAATAAAATGTACGTTTTCTTTCAGTTTCTAAATGAAAAGCCTACCGAAACACAAGAAAAAAGCGTTTTCAATACAACATTACCAAATCTAACACTGAGTGTGAGAATTTCTCTCAAACTGTGCAAGAATGAATCACAAACTGTTTGAACAATACTAACCTTGATTATGGGAGTATTCAATTCAGTCATAAAGCCCATCGATCTTCAACCAGGAAGGCCAGAACCCAAAAAAATGGATCACCAAACCTTTGAGATGAGAAACGTCGGAATCCTAAACCCCATAAAGTAGAGCAATTATAAGATAAAAGCATAATTAAAGTACGATTATGTAATGTAAATATGTAATTACCTGATTCGCCATCATCATCAAACATCCATACCGCAATGGTTTCACATCCTTGTACTCTTTGTCGTGCTCCAAGCCAAGAATCTTCATTATATTTTTGACGTCTTCAATTTGGAAGATGGCTTTGAAACACCGGGAAAATGCCCCCTAAGTGGATAAACCCCGTATTCTTCTCGACCCAGATATGAGATGCCATGTTGTACAAGGGCCATGAAGAATACAGGGTCTATCCACTTAGGGGGATTTCATATCTGGGTCGAGAAGAATACAGGGTTTATCCACTTAGGGGGCATTTTCCCGGTGTTTCAAAGCCATCTTCCAAATTGAAGACGTCAAAAATATAATGAAGATTCTTGGCTTGGAGCACGACAAAGAGTACAAGGATGTGAAACCATTGCGGTATGGATGTTTGATGATGATGGCGAATCGTAATTACATATTTACATTACATAATCGTACTTTTAATTATGCTTTTATCTTATAATTGCTCTACTTATGGGGTTTAGGATTCGACGCGTTTCTCATCTCAAAGGTTTGGTGATCCATTTTTTTGGGTTCTGGCCTTCCTTGTTGAAGATCGATGGGCTTTATGACTGAATTGAATACTCCCATAATCAAGGTTAGTATTTTTCGAACAGTTTGAGAGAAATTCTCACACTCAGTGTTAAATTTGGTAATGTTGTATTGAAAACACTTTTTTCTTGTGTTTCTGTAGGCTTTTCATTTAGAAACTGAAAGAAAACGTTCATTTTATTCCATTTCTAAATTTAAATCATGGATAAAAGATAGACCAACAAGGGGCTGGAGGATAAAATACTATAAGGTATGTTGTTGTGTTAAAATTGAAGATACTTTGTAATAGATTGTATACATGATTCATTCTTTTTTATGGGGATTAGGATCAAGCACTTCGCAAGAAGGTGTGAAGTACTTCGAAGATATAGAGAAAAGAAAGAAGGTTTTCGTTTGGGAAGATGAAGAATATACGGTAATTTGCTAGCAAATATTTACTCTTCTAAGTTATAATTAAAAAAGCTAACAAAAGTTTACCATATGTTCCTGCAGCCCGATACTTTTCTCGATTCTGAAGACAAAATTGTAACCTACAAAGACTTCATTAATAAAGAACTTATTTTGTTCTCGATTGATCAGCTGGAGAGGTCCACCCCCTCCATAGTTGATGGATTGAAACCTGATAGAGGAAAGTACTTTATTGTGCTTTTAGAAGAAATTTGTGTGAACAAATTCTAGTGAGTGAATTTGCTGGTTACGTGTCTGAGCACTCTGCCTATGGTCATGGGATTAATACAAGCTTGGTGAACACAATTAATAAAATGACACAAGATTATATGGGAAGCGGCAACATCAATCTTCTCAAACCAATGGGAAAAATGGTTCGCGACGACAATGAGTTCTTGCTGAGAAGCCAGATTTTTACCTGCGGAGACTTTACTTCATTTTTTTAAGGAAAAAAAATAGCTAATTGTAATTTG
The DNA here is from genome assembly GCA_020916435.1 of Oxytropis ochrocephala. Classification (NCBI taxonomy): domain Eukaryota; kingdom Viridiplantae; phylum Streptophyta; class Magnoliopsida; order Fabales; family Fabaceae; genus Oxytropis; species Oxytropis ochrocephala. Next base: position 43,340,837 of record CM037090.1, read on the forward strand.
ATAAAGGTTTAGATATCAGACTTCACTTTTTTAGATTGTAGTAAAGCATGAACTATTACAATTTATAATATCAAAAGAATTCAAAATTCAGTTCCATATTTTTATTGATAACTACAGTATCTAATTATAAAAAAACAAGATAATAAACTCTTCATTAGTACAAGTACCTAACTTAACCAAAATAATAAGTACATTGATTGTCTTCTCTCGAGGTATGATGAAGATCAATCAACACTTAACTATATTGCGTCAATAAAAAAACACTTAACTATCATTCTTAATAAGTGTGAAAATATATATTTTTATTTATAGTTGCATCTGATGGGGTATTAAATATTGTGATTGCAGTTTTTTCATTAAATATATTAAATACTGATCATGGTGCTAGCTAGTGGAAGGAGTTTGGTCTATGTAATTTCAAGGACAATGATATGATTCAATACCCACATAGATGGTTGTAGCTTATTGGTTTGGTCTAGTGATCTAAGAGACGTGGTTTAAATCCTCTCCCTATGGGAAGCATTACCCCCTGTGGAGAAGCCTCCGTGCTCCCTCCGAACTCATTTATTAAATTCACACAGATTAAGAAAATTGGTTATAATCATTTAATGTTCTTGATTGCATAAGAAATAGATTGATTTTACTAGTATACCCTCATTTTTTTGAGAATGTTCAAAACTCTTAGTAGTAAAAGTAGAATTAAATAAGGGTAGTTGTAGGATAATAACATTAAATGAAGTTGAGTTAATTGATATTTACTTAAATTTGAGACCAAAAAATTTGGCATTGTTTTGCTTATAAATGAGTCTAGAGGGAGTATTTTTTTTGCATTTTGAATGATGGATTTCCAGAACCTAAATCTCGACGACGATGAGGAAAGCGTTCTACACTTCCAACAACCTATTGCAGTGGCCTCTAACGTTGAAGACAATATTTGTTTGATCGGTTAATTCATTACATTTGTTCCGAACGGAACGAGAGAGAGAGAGAGAGAGAGAGAGATAGATAGATAGAGAGAAGAGAGAGAGAGAGAGAGAGATGATGTCAAAAAAAATGAGACCCACAAAAAATAATAATTGAGATAAAATAATGTGGAATGATATATTGTACTCAAAAATAAAATTTAGAAATAGGTATTTGGTATTTTTGGTAGTGGTTAAATTGATTAAATATATAATCAATTAGTTTAAGAGTAATTAAAAACAAGGGTAAATTGCAATTTTGGTCCTTTATTTTGACCTTGGTTTCACTTTGGTCCTTTATCTTTTTTTTCTCGTTTTGGTCCCTCATCTTACATTTCTGTGTCAGTTTGGTCCTTTTTTGGTATTTTCCATCCATTAACTTAACAGACGCCACGCCGGCAGTTAAATGCTGACGTGGCATCTTAAGTGTCAAGGCTGACGTGGAACTCATTAAGTGATGTGGAAAATAGGGACCAAATTGAAACTTGAAAAAAACATAAGGTACCAAATTGACACAAACACAAAATATTCATCTTCTTCCTCCAAACACCATCTCCATCCCAATCTTCATCTTCTCCGGTGAGCCACCACCACCTCCGGCGAGCCACCACCACCACCATCACAAATTAGCACTCTTCAACTCTTAATCCCTAACCTTTCTCCCTCAAATCCAAAACCCCCAATTTCTCAAACTTAATACCTAACCAGCTAACCTCTCCATTTTCGTTTTCAAATCATGTTTGATACGTTTTTATTTTCTCAGATTTGTTTCCAAATCAATTTCAAATTCATTTCAAATCTATTTCAAAGAAGATCTGGGTATTACTTAGTTTTATTTATCCTTTCAATAAAAATAATCAAACAAACCATTAAAGGACCTCCCAAAAATCTTCATCATCTTCCTTCGTTTTAATTTCAGATTTGTTTACAGTGACAATCACACATGTACAGAGGTGGGAGAAGAGAGATGATACATTGGATTTGAGGGAGAAGTTAGGGATTAAGTTTAAGAAATTGGGGGTTTTGGGTTTGACGGAGAGGTTAGGGAATAAGAGTCAAGAGTGATTGATTTGTGGTGGAGGTGGTAGTGGCTCGTCGGAGGTGGTGGTGGCTCACGAGAAGATGAAGATGGTGTTTGGAGGAAGAAGATGAAGGTTTTGTGTTTGTGTCAATTTGGTCCTTTATATTTTTTTAAGTTTCAAATTGGTCCCCTGTTTGCCACTTCACTTAATGTGTTCCACGTCAGCCTTGACATTTAAGACGCCACGTCAGCATTTAACTGCTAGCGTGGCGTCTGTTAAGTTAATAGATGGAAAATACCAAAAAAGGACCAAAATGACACAGAAATGGAAGATGAAGGACCAAAACGAGAAAAAAAAAAAGATAAAGAACCAAAGTGAAACCAAGGTCAAAGATAAAGGACCAAAATTGCAATTTAGCCTAAAAACAACATGGGTAACTTTAGATGGGTAAAAAACAATTTGGGTAAAAAAAAATCAATTAGCCTCAAAAAGTGTGCAGCCTCTTTTCTAATAAAATATTTAAAAAAATGTTAGTTTAAGAATATGAAAAGACATATTTATCCTCCAAATAATAGAATCTTGGATGGGTAAATTAGTAATTCAAATGACCCATTTTTTTCTTAGATTGATAGTAGATAAGAGGGATGCTTAAAGAATGTTGGAAATATGCGAGTATAATGTCTTTGTTGTTTGATGATATTAATCCTAAACCTATTGATGTGCTATTATTTGTTAACAAGCTTCACCTTGAGTTTTCTCTAGCTAATCCTGATGTTATCCCTAATAATAACCCTCCATCTAATCATATTAATTCTTTTTTTTTTTGATATTTAATCATATTAATTCTATTAGTAGGTGGATCCCCCCTGTGGAGGAGTTTGTGAAGTTTAATGTTGATGCTCAATTTGTGGTCACTACTGGAAGAGCGTGTTCAATAATTATTGGTAAGGATGAGAAGGGTACCTTTGTAGCTGGCTCATACTCCAAATTATCTGCTGCTTCTGCTCTTATGGCTGAATCTTTAGCTCTTCGTGAGACTGTAACTTTCGCTTTTAGTCTCCTTATTCGTAAAGTCATTATCGAATCCGATTGTTTTGTTGCGATTGATGCTCGCAAGGGTTCGAGAGTTAGAAAAGAAATTGAACATATTGTGACTAATATTCAGAGCTTAAGTCATAATTTTACCTCGATGCTATCAATTGGGTGAAACGTGAAGCTAATTCCGCCGCTGACTTGATTGCCAAGCTTGGAGCTGATAATCGCCTTTCGCTGAATTGGAACCTCCAAATACCTCGATCGATTAGGGAAATCATCTTAGTAGAGGCTATAGATCTGACTGATTAGGTGGATCTGGGTAGTTTTTTGGTAGTTTGTGTTGAGAATTATCGAGTTGTTCTTTGTTTAGGGTTTCAGAGGTTGTTGGAAGGGAAGATAGATTTCGTTTGTAATGTCTTTGTTGTTTGGTTGTTTTATATCTTCATGAATCACTCTGGGCCGGACCTTTAGCCCATTTTGATTTCTGTTTTTTGTTGTTGGCTTTTTTGTTGTTGTATTTGGGTTAAATTGTATGTGTCTCTGATTTCGATAGGGCTTGGCCCATTATCTATAAAATTCGGATCTAATGTTCAAAAAAAAAAGAATGTTGGGAATATGCGAGTATATTAATATTCGTCCATGATAAAGTATGTTGAGCCAACAACTAGAGATGTATTTATAGCTCAGTTAGCTGATTATCATTTTGATGAATTAGTTTTCCCAATATTAGGGGAGAGACAAGCAACTGAAAATGAAATTGAAATAAATTATTATTATTTCATCTTGACTTCTTACAAACCAATGTGAACCAGAAGTTCAAAGGATAAGTCATTTGCAAAGTTTAGCAAATTAATCACAGCAAGTGTGAGTCTTTTGTGAAGTGTGGTAGCAATCTCAATCCAATATCAAGAGAAGAGAGCAAGTGTGAGTGTGTAAGATAACTTGTGTGAGAGAGTCTCTTGTAGTGAGTGTGTTATCATTTCTTGTAACTCTTAAAGTGAGAGTATTGTAGAGTGATACACAAATTGGGTTGAGTTGTACTCTTATTTGAGATAGTGAATACAATCATTGTAGGGTTATTGCTTTTCCCACACCCTCCTACTCTTTCACACCCCTTCAATTTTAAAAACCCCAAAATACCCCCTCCCCACCACTAACCCTCACACCTTTTCACTATCTCACTCTCTCTCACTTTCCTCTCACACTCAACTGAACCCTACTCTCTCATTTTCCCTCTCACTCAACTTCTTCAACTCACTCAATCTCCCCCAAATCTCTCACACAATCTCCTCCACCAACTAAATCAAGAGTTGCTGGGTTTTGTTCGCGCCAATCGCCTCTATTCGCTCCATTTTCGCCAGGTAAGCCTCTCCTCTTCCTCACATTTGGGTTTTTTTTAGGTAAATCGCATTGTTCGAACGACGCCATGCGAACAAGTGAAAACGAAGGGTTCTGAATGAGGTCAGCGCGAACACCGCTCGAACGACTCTTGTGGAACCGTTGTGAGTTGGGATGTGAAACCGTCTTGTTCGAATGGGGTTGTGCAAACATGTTTGCATGGGGTGTTCGAACAGTGTTTGACAAAGATACTGATTTTCGTTATTTGTGATTGGTTTTCTTAATTTGGTTTAATTGGTTCTCTTAATTAGTGATTTACTGATTTGATTGTTGTTTCAGATATGGTGAGGCACCGTGGTGGTAATTCCCGACAACCATCCGAGCGAGCTGGTAGGCCACCTCCCATCGTTTCAAACCGCAAAAGGAGGAAGAAGTCGTGAACCTTCAGGGGTAGGGTAGGACTAGGGGTAGGGGCAGGTTTGACGCCCCTCCTCCCCGCCTCCCTGGTTGATGATATTGGCCGTGATATTGAGCGTGATGCTCAATTTCCAGCATTTGAGCTGGCTGGCCCTTCTACTGATGTTGCTTCATTATCTAGACATTTGGAGGAGTAGTCACGAGCCTCATGAGGAAGAGGTCACGAGCCTCGGGAGGTCGCCGCTCCTGTGGCTACATTCCCATTTCCTGGTGGACCTGAAGATGGTTCTGTCTTGCCCACATACGGGGCTCATATTTTGACTGATTTCTATGTTGGACGGGTAAGTTATTCTTTTATAGTTGACTGTTGTAAATTTGTTTCTTATGCTGTTGAATGTTTTGGCTTATTGTGCCATTTGTGAATGCAGGTTCGGCCCGATTTAAATTTGATTCCACATGGACCTGTTACCACAGTGTTTCATGCTAGGATCAGGGATACTCTGACAGCTTCCGGGTTTGTTCCTCTGGTCGGGCTTGGTTTTCCCATTCTCCACAAGGGGCTGCCGAACGCATTCATAGAGCGTTGGCAGCCGGATACATCATCATTCCACCTTCCTGTGGGTGAGATGAGCATCACCCTTGATGATGTATCGCAGCTGCTACACATCCCCATCATCGCTCGGTTTCTATGACATGCCCGATCGACTTCGTCGGGGCGGAGAGGAGCTCACGATTGATTTATTGGGGGCCAACCCCGAAGATGCAGCTGCCCAGACTTCGGGCTGGTGGTTGTCTGTTGGTCTAGTATGGTTGAGGGATAGGGTCTACCACCAGCCATAGTTGAGGGGCGATGGGCTCATGCTGCTAGGGCCTACCTTCTGTATCTTTTTGGTTGCACCTTGTTCGCTGACAAGTCAGGCAACAAGGTTAAGCTTGGCTACCTTGGTATGCTTACTGATTTGGATGTTGTTGGAGACTTCTGCTGGGGGGCCATGGCCCTTGCCCATTTGTATGATCAGCTGAAGGATGCTACAAGAAAGAGGACTGTAGCGACCAAAAAATCCGGCAAAGGATTCTTCGAAGTTTGAAAGGAAGCCGCCACCAAATTTTAGTTTAAGGGCAAATTCGGAAAATCCCTTTAGGTTTAGGACAATGCAGGTTCAGGGTTCGGGAGTCTTTATGCGTGTGGAAGGTATTAGCACCCCACGACATCCTTTGGTCTAATTAATTGTAGTTTATTATCATTTTACCCTTTTATTTGAATGTGAAGGAAAGAAGACTTAATTAAAATTATTAGTTTTTAGTGCTTGACAAGAGTTGACTCTTGCTCCTACGCACTCTCCGCATGCAATGGAGGAATCAAAGCTACATAGTTCTTCCCAAAAAGGTTTGTGGGTTGGTGTTTTTTAGTGTGTAGGGTCCTAGGATTCCTTGAAACTGCATGTACTCATCGATTCCTAGGACGCTGACTAACCCGGTTGTACAACCGACTTAGTCCCCTACTTTTTGAAAATAATTTTTGAGTTTTTGAAAGAAATTGGTTTGGTGTGAGGTGGGTCCATTTTAGAATAGGTATTCTAGGACACCTGAACTGTACAGCTCATTAGTTCTAGAACGCTGACTAACCCGGTTGTACAACCGACTTAGTCCCCTATTTTTAGGAAAAATAGTTTATTCGTATTCATTAAGTTTTCAGGGTTACTGAACTGTACAACTCATTGACCCTAAAACAATGACTAACCCGGTTGTACAACTGACTTAGCCGTTTATTTAGGAAAAATGGTTTGTTCGTATTTATTAAGTTTTCAGGGTTACTGAACTGTACAACTCATTGACCCTAAAGTAATGACTAACCCAGGTTGTACAACTGACTTAGCCGTTTATTTAATTTCGAGAGAAAAAGTATTCATATTTGAATTGGAAAAGAATTAAAATGGAAAAGGGGGGTGAAAATTGTAAAATGAGGTTTTATTAGTCGTAGGGGGTTGTATAATTACTAGGAGGTGCAAAAAGGAAAGCCCAGATCCGGGAGCCTGTAATGCAAAACTGGGCTTAAGTGGGGGGAGGCGTGCGCGTGAATAAGGGGGTGTGACTAGCAATCTGAACATTTTAACAAAAATAAAAAAATAAAAGACTTAATGGGCTTAAAACAAACAGAAACCCTAAAACCCATTCATCCCCTTCCTCCTTTTTCGGCGCCGCAGAGGAGTGAGATTGCGGGCGAGATTTCCGCGGTTTCCGCAGTGAGAAAGAGAGAGCGCCGCGATCGGGAGAGAGAGAGGTTTGAACGGTGAGAGAGAGGGAACGACGTCCGCGTTCCTCCTCGGCCAAGGCCGCCGCACGGGCGTGATGGGGAAAACACCGAGAGTAACGACTACGGTGGAGGTGGTGCTTTCACTTTCGCAGGGTGCCGATGATATTCTCAATGTTCTCTCGAATTTTTCTAGGATTTCGTTTTCTATATTATGCATGAGCTAATTGGTTACTTTTTAGTTTTGGTTTTTGTAATAATGTGTATGGATGGACCCAAATGCCATTGTTCTTGTGTGCTAATTAATGATATATCACTTGTCGATGAGAAAAACTGTTGTGTTACATCGCAATCGTGGTGATTAAATACCATGATTAATGATTAACAAAGATATTCACACAAAAAAACTATATGATTCAAAGTGATATAACAACATCGTTGTTCATGTTTCAAGTTCTAGTCTCATCGTCGTTGTTATTTTAACAGATCATGCTCATATATTCTCGTGATATTTAAATTTAATGATACAAGACCAACCCGACTCAAATTTTCGCTTATGCTCTCGTTACGACTACTATTACTATTGATCCTCCTTGATCGTGGATCGCTTGATCGCTACGCCTTCTTTCTTTAGATCTTAGAAACCTCGTAATCAGTGTTTAGCGGATTAGGGTTTCGATGTGAAACTCTAATCCTATTTTTGGATGATTTTAGCAGTAGTTTTCTGCCTTGGTTTCTATGTCTAGACTCTAGGTTAACTGTTTATTTATAGGTAGAAATTAGGTTTAGCATTAACTGTTATTTGACTATTTTTTGACTGGGCTTTTGCAGATCTCATTGAAAGTAGCTTGGAGAGCAAGAATGCAGACCTGTAGATTACTGATGCCGCTCCTTTTATTTAATTTTCGTTTCTTTATATTTTTTGTATTTTTGATTATTGTTTTTTTGTATTTTTAGAGATTGGGACATTTTGGACACTCCTAAATTGTAATAAAAATTAAATTAGCTTTTTTTGACACTTTTGGATTATACATTACCCAAAATAAATTAAATGACTAAAACAAAAATGAAGACAGACAAAATTGGGGTATAACAAGGACGAAGAAGATTGCTGGTCATCTTGCTCTACTACAGGTATAAAACATACTCTTTATTTTTAAGTTTGCTCTACTACATATATATGTTCATTACAGATTTATAATCAACCAATCATATATGTTCATTTACAGCTTGATTTATGAGCACTTCCAGAGTGCAAATTTTTCATCTTGGGTGGTTGACCTGCAGTATCATGAGACCATGCCACGCAAAGAAATGGGTGTGCAGGATGGCCCTCGGGCCATCAAGTCACCGATAATCGATTATGCCTTGACCTGGCCATTACATCGTGAGGAGGTCACCGGGACCCCTACACACACCCATAAGCGTGGAAATACCCTTCGAGGAGAGTCGCCAGTTCAGAGGGTTCATCCGAGTGGTGGCTTCATGATGCGCCATTTGCCGATCGAGTGCTCGCATGGGTTTGGGTAGATACAAAGACATTCCGAGGATCCTGCACCGCCATTAGGGCCGCCTGCATTCTAGCGGAGTGTAATGAGAGGTGGACACACTTCGAGGACCATTTGGTGCCGTGGGGGCCTCCTTATGTGCCGTACTCCTCAAACACGGTGCCGAGCTACTTCCCATGGTTTTCCAGGGTCTCACATCCGTTTCTCTTCTCTGAGAATTATGTAGAGCTTCATGATGAGCGGATGTCGCAGGTGGTATGTGTTTTTATGTTAATTGCGCTTATAAGTTTCTTAATCTTCTAATTATTTTAATAATAATATTATGTTATTTCTTTCACAGATGCTACCAGAGCTGCTGGATTTGGTGGATGAGATGGATGGGACCATCAATAATAATGACCCGGAGCCACGCAGGAGCGTCTTTGAGCGCATCAAGAGGCTGCTCAACCCTTTTCGTCGGTTTAGGAGGAGGTTCGGCAATGTGTATAATAGGAGGGGGGCGCAACACACAGTAGGCTCATGTTTTAGAGGGATATTTGTTTGGATATTCGGTTTTTTAAATGGATATTCGCTTTACGTTTAATATCTAAGTCTTTTTTCGATGTCATCAATTTGAGTTGCGCAATTTTATTGTCATTATAAAAAATTAACAGGAAATGAATGGTGAGAAACAACCGTATGCAACAAACTAAATAAGAAAACATAGTTTGTATTCTGTCACACTGGTTCGACAACAACATTCGAACACATGTTCGCACACCATCATACGAACAGGTTCGCATGAGCCCATTCGAACAGCTTAAAAACGCCTGAGGTGAGCCATGATTTTAACACACACGAACGATGTCATTCAACTCGCTCAAGGCCCGTGTTCAACAAGTGAAATTTCGTGAAAAAATAGAGGTTTTGGCTGACCTTTTGGTCATTTCACACCCTTATGGGGTGTGTTTTGAGTAGGAGGGGGTGTGGGAAAAGTAAAAACCTCATTGTAGTGTTTTCGTGGACGTAGGCAAGAGGTGCCGAACCACATAAATCTCTTCGTGTGTGTTCCTATATAAGATCTAGGTTTGTGCGTTTTTCCCAACATGAACAAATAACAAAGTAGAGCTAACAAATAGATTTATACCAATATTATGGTAAAATATATTTATACCAATACATATTATGGTAAAATAAATTTTGGGACTTCGTGTGAACTTTGCTAAAAGCAGGCTGATAGGTGTTAATGTTCCAGATGATTTTATGGGTATGGCAGCTCGGTTTCTCAACTGCAAAAAGGGCACACTCCCTTTTAAGTATCTCGGTCTTCCAGCTGTACTAGGCTTTCAGCTGTTCTCCTCAGATTGGAGGGAGGGAGAGAGAGAGGGAGGGAGAGAGAGAGAGAGAGAGATGCCTCACGACAACAAATTTGAGTTCAGTCTAAGGTGACTCCAAGTCAATCTAAAATGACTTTGGGCATGTCTGAGTTGACTCCGAGCTCCCATGGAAAAACAGGGGGTACGCATTACATGTTCATAGGCAGATTCAATATCTTTCATTTTCTAGTATTTTAAACTTATTATTCATGAAACATGCAAATAACACCCATTCAACACTTGGTAATATTAAACTGGGGTACTGGAAATGCATTTCAAAATCTAGATATAATAGATAAGAAAACAAATCATTTCAATATCTAGATCTCATTTTACCCACTAAAATGCATGTATCAATTTGTACCAACACTTGACCCACATGCAAGACCATACTCTGTCTCTCTCTCTCTCTCTCAACAACAGCCATGGGGTGGGAGGATTTGTCCACTCCTGGGTACGATGTAGCATCACGAAAGCCAAATCTCAGGAAATTATAATTTATAACCCCGGGCCACTCTCCACCAAATCCCCATCCCCAGCCCCCAGAAAAGGACAAAAAGAGAAGAAAAACAGAGATGATGTTTTTAAATCCTGTATTTCTTTTTTCTCCCTTACAATTCTTTCATTTGAAGGTAAACATCCAACCTACCCGTGCAGATTGGTGTGAGGTCTTCATTTCAATCCAAGTTGTAGATACAAGCAAAAATCTGTACAAAGTTTACAGTAAAGAAGAAAAAACACAGCAGCAAATCTGCTGTGATGTATCTTCTAACAAAATATGTGGTGTTATAATTAGCATTCGGAATTGATCCTAACCATCAATCAAGAAAATATTCTGCTGCAGCTTCAACTGATTCTGCAGTCAGAGCTGCTTCGGCTATTTTTATTAACATTGCAGCCTTGTAGGTTGCCAAATCTGCATTTCCAGCCAGGGATTGGGCCCTTTTGCGTTTTTCTATGGCTATTTCCATGGATGCGTTTGCAGCGGCTTTGGCTTCTTCAATCCTAAGCATTGCATTCTCTTCCAAGGCATCTTGTTCAGCTGCTATTGCTGAAAATCAATACAAGATGAGAAAAACTTTAACAACAAGCTGTTTATATTTAAGTAGCCATTGCAATTAAATGCTTATCAAATAAAAGTACGATGACTCAAAACACAAGATAAATAAACTGGTATTTGAAGAAATACACATGCAGTCATTTGATTAGAAATACAACCACTAAGCAAAAGATTAGGTAAATACTCTTCTAGTATTTGCATTGTAAAATATTAGTGACATAAGAAAGAACCTTATCTACCCAGGTACTAAAAAGGATGCAGATTAAAACTAGTACATAACGGACTCAGATTCAGAACACACATATATATATATATATATATATATATATATATATAACAGAAACATTCATCATTTCATCTTGTTCAGAACAGCAAAATATAAAATTACCTTTCAACACACTCGGTTGATTGCATCTACCAAACTGACTTGGCTGTCTCTTAAACGACCTCTTCTTTCGCAGCAAAGGCTTTGGAACAAGCGGCACTCTCTTACATTGATGATTCTGACAGAAGTAACCAAGTACCAAGTCGATTAGATAAAGGGATGCAGTGTCGTGGTATAGTTTACAACTACGCCCCACCCCAGTATTATTTATTATGCCAAACTAAGATTTGAAGAGAGAAAACTTAAGTATACATATATGTGATCAAGGTAAATGATATAGGCATAGGTGTCGACCATACTGTACAGTTGCAACGAGCATCATCAAACCACATAAATCGTGGTGAGGATTTGTCCAAAGTTTACCATACTGAACAGTTGCCACAAGCCTCACTTTCTATGCTGCTATAGCAGCCGAAATTGCAGTGATTGCACTAGTTGCAGCCACGACATTAAAGCCCACTGAATGCCCTCCCACTTTTTCGTCAATCAAAGTGGTACAAGATGCCTTTTTTGGGGAAGATATTGGAATTCATTCCTCTTTAGTTCAGAGAAATGGGTTCAAAAAAATCGCAACCCTTGTTCAGAGGCCCCCCATTGGTTGGGATAAAAACCACAATTACTTATTGATCTACTGTTCGTAGGCATTGTTCCAGCCAAGCCTGGTGTATGCTGACGAAGCCCTGCATCTTTTCACCAGGCTTTCAGATCTTCACCCTCTGTTCTGTTCTTAACATCATCTTTTGTTCTTTCTGAGTTTTCACTTTCAATCACATACTCCTTTAATCAGATGCAGGTCTCGATTGACTTTTCCTTCCTCTCTCAAACTAATATATTCAGGCCTTTGTAACAAGCCTAAGAGGAGCCAAATTTAAGTTTGAGTCCTTGCTTTTATTGCTACGAGTTGTTTATGATAAACAATTATGAATGTCCGTAATTTTGTATTCTGTATCCAAAATTGTATTATACTAGCCATCTCACTGTGCCCTATACTGCCACAGGTTTTGGGGTTGGCTGCTTCACACTGATGTCAAAGATTCACAACTATGGAACCAACATTCCTCCCTATCTGCTGGTTACCAAAAAAAAACAAAGGGACACTATGGCAAAAAATAGGAAACTACCAGATTGCTAAAATATTACTTCAAAAAGAACTATTTGGAAAACTCAATTTTACTACAGGTCATAAATCAGTATCAGTAATGCTTCTAAAATTTCAGATTGTGAGATAGAAAGTCAACCAAGAAACATTCTGTTGGGAATAGACAATAACTTTCAATAGGTAAAAGTATTATACACCATAGAACTGGCAATCCAGAATTAACATACTCGTCAGACACAATACAACAAAAACATGATGGAAAATTTACCTGGAAAACCCTACTTAGCAAAGAACGCTTTTGCTTCCGTTTCTAAATTTAAATCATGGAAGGTTTCCATTTCTAACATCACATCTCTCTTTTGCTGTTTTGCATATAATGTTATTATTCATCTCACCAACAGTGCCTTAGTTTCCTGTTCCCACAACATTATGTGAGAATATCCTAACACAAAGCTCCCCCCTTCCAAAAGAGAAAGAAACAGTCACAGGACAGACCATGCTTCCATGCCAATCATCATCACTTTTTCACCTCTATACAACAGTGATGAAGGGAAGATAGATACCTTAAGCGTAGGACGCTGTTACGCGCTATTGGAACAATCTGAAATTCTGAATCAAGGGCGAAGGGGGCAAGAGTTAGTATATGATAACACCGAAGGTGAACCATGGATGTTTTCTGCTGAGTCTATGAGCTAACATTTACAAATAAGCACCATCCAAGTAGAAAGAGTGAAGCATAAATCAATAGAAGCTGGTGTTCAAAATCTGCCATTTTCTGCTACAGCATCATATTCTCTTAGGAGTAGGACATTAGGCATTATTCGAGTTCTCCAATATGCCGATGGTGGAGGCTACAATATGCAGGCAATGTTTCTGCAATTGCAAAGTTTTACGGCCCAGATAAAACATTCTATGTGAAACTGTCTTGTTGGATTTACTTGACAGAAAACCAATGATTCAGATTTCAAAAGATCATAAACCAATTGATGATCACCTATCCAATACAGGCAAACCAGTTTTGGTCTGAAAACAGGAAAAGGCCCCAATTCCACCTCTGTTGCCAATGCCATCCACTGCAATGGCACTACATCCTGGCACCTTTTTAATACCCAAAACTTTCATGTTACTTCTCACCTTGTTCACATCTTCCCATCTATCAGCAGAAGCATAGATGCTAGCAAGAAGAGAATGAAGACTTGAATCATTGGATTTAACTTTTGCAAGTGTTTTAGTAAGCCTTTCACCCATATCAACATTGCCATATAATCTGCAGGCACTTAACAAAGATCCATAAAGTGGAACAATTATCTCATCTTTTTTATCTGGTAAATTGTTTATCAACTCCTCTGCCTCATTTAACAAACCAGCTCGACCAAGAAGGTCAATGAAACACCCATAGTGGTCTAAATTTGGCTGAACACCATATCTACTTGACATGGAATGAAATAACTCGCGACCTTCTTCTACCAATCCTGCATGACTACATGCACTCAAAAGACCAATAAAAGTAACATCATCAGGTTTTGCTCCAAATGTTTTCATTTCTTCAAAGAGCTCTAGTGCTTTGTTTGTCTTGCCATTCATTGCCAGTCCACAAATAATCGAAGTCCACGAGGCGGTATCCTTTTCCTTTAGACCATTAAAAACTTCTAAAGATTTCTCTATGTGACCACATTTAGCATACATTTCAATAAGGGCAGTACCAACCACAGCATCCACCATGATTCGGTTTTCATATACATAATCATGAATCCACCTTCCTTGTTCTAGTGCTCCTAATTGAGCACAACCTGTAAGGAGAGAAACCACAATGAACTTGTCAGGCTTCACTCCTCTGATTTGCATCTCTCGAAATAACTCAATTGCCTCATCAAAACAATTGAACTGCACATACCCATTAATCATAGCCGTCCAAAGAACAACATCCCTTGTTGGACTCTTCTCAAACAAATCTCTAGCTTTATCCAACCGACCACAATTCACATACCCAGTTACCATACTAGTCCAACAATTCACATTCTTCACGATCATCGCATCGAAAAACTCTCGCGCCACACTCACATACCCACATTTACAATACATGTCCAATAATGCATTCCCATTCTGGTTGTAAAATTCAATTCCTTTTCAATGTAAGTATGAATCTCCTTGCCAACCTCCACATTCCTCAATGCCGAACACGCCGTTAGAGTGCTCACAACCGTGGCTTCATTAGCCATCTCCTTACCTTCAATTCGCATCCTCCGAAAAACTTCAACAGCTTCCTCGAACCTCCCACACCTCACACAACCCGAAATCAAGATGTTCCAAGAGACAGAATCCCTCTCAGGCATTTCCTCAAACACCTGTTTGACACAACCAACACGACCCAGTTCAGCATACATATCCATCAACGAGTTACAAACATAAGCATCAAACTCAATGCCCATCTTGATAACAAAAGCATGAACCTTTTTCCCTTCACCAACCTCTCCAATGCAACCAATAGCCTTGCAAACAAAAGGGTAGGTGTAATTATCAGGCCACACCCCATTTTCCCTCAATTGGTTGAATAGAGAAATAGCTCTTCCAAAACTACCCCTTTTCACAAAGGCTTTAATCATTAGATTGTAGAGGAACAAAGATGGGTGTTGGGTGTAGTTGAAGATTCTAAGTGCATAGTTAAAGTCTTCAAAGGAAGAATCCATGCACACGGCCATTAACTTGTTGAGGGTGTCCCTGTCTTGATGCAAACCTGAAGAGAATATGAGGGTCTGAATTTGCTTCAGCTGCCACATGGATTTGCAGCTTTTGAGAAGAGAGATACATGTTCCCTTCATTACTCAATGTAAAATTCAAATATGTGACAAACTTACTGATAGAAACATGTGAAACTAGATGCTCTTATATCAATTATATGAGCAATGAAAAACCTAAAGAGAGTAGCAGAAAGGTGGAGGCGGAAGACGGTGGTGCAAGGCGGAAGTTCGAAGCGAGCTGGTGCGACGGCGGCGAAAGTTTCGTAGCGTGGCTCAATATGGAATGTTGGATTGATCAGACGGAGCGCTCAAGGCAGAGAATCTGCTTCCACCGAGAGGGGCAAGTCCTCATTCTCCACATCATTAATTTTTTTTTTCTGTTGGTAGGAAAACAAAAGAAAGCCTACATGTTCATTAATAGGACTTTAGAGGAATCAGATTGAAAAAATAGATTTGATGTCATGAGAGAGAGGATCTTCCAACTTTTGCTAGACGACTAAATTATTTGCTCATTTCATAGCCAAAAAATATATGCAATTGCATTTGCCTCTAAGTTTGAGACAATTGTACATTTCAATCTCTAGTAATGAACTCTTTAGTATTGCAAATGATAGTTGCATAATGATGTCACTGATTCACATATTTGCACACTAGGTGAATGACCAAAGTATAGACAGAGTAGCTGATAACATCATAGTTAGGGTCGTCCCAAACAATTTACAGACCTTGTTCAAATCTTAAAAATTGGGCCCTTACTTTATCAAATTGGGCCTCCATTTTTTTGTTACAAAGGAGAAAGAAACAAGAAAACGCCAAAAAAAAACTAAGGCCTCAAAAAGGGAATCCCTTGCGCGTCAACACGAAGAAATTGAGACATAGCTGGCGGGGCAGTGACAACCTGAACATGTGTTGTGTGAGCAGACATTCCCAACTTTGCAAGATAATTTGCACAGAAATTTGCCTCCCGATAGACATGTTGAAGCTTCACCTCCCAGGCACGAGCAAGAAGACTCCGAAGCAAAGCCACTGCATTCCCATGTAAATGAAATTGCACCTGTGCACTCTCAATGAGGCGCATCGTGTTCATCGAATCAGAATAACACACAATTCTCCTGAATCCCATCTCCCAATACATCTCCAACCAGGAAAGAATAGCACGCAGCTCGACGTGCATGATGGTAGAGTTCCCAAGCGACCCGTAGAAGCCACGGACAAACCTTCCATCGTTATCCCGAATAAGACCACCAAACGAGGCAACCAGTGGATTCAACTGAGCACTTCCATTCACATTGAGTGCCACCCAACCATCTGGAGGCGCTAGCCAAGACACCTGCAAACCCGAAGAGATGCGAGTTGCACTAGTGCCCAACCCAAACGCCGCAACCACATCTCTACACAACCCAAATATTTGAGCAGCAACCTCAGTAACTTCAAAGGGCTTGTTCTCAAACAGAAACAAATTTCGGGCACACCAAATCTTCCACATAATAATGACCGGGATAGCACTGCCATTAGACAACACATCTTGGAGCCAAATGGAAGGGATGAAGTCACCAGAGGGTAATAACAAATCAGTAGGGCACAAGTATTCCACACCTCCCGGGCGTGGTGGCATGCGAACAAATAGTGATGGAGAGTCTCGCCCCGGCTATGGTATAAGGAGCAAGTAGGCGAGCCCAAAGACATTTTCGACTGCAACACGACCTTTATTGGAGGAGTTATGGGCAAAGTGTCACACAAAGAATTGAACATTCGCCGTAATTTTCAAGTGCAGAGCCACATCCAATCAGACTGTATCAACGTTGCTATTACCTCAGAGCATCTTGTAGGTCGACTTGACTGAGTAAATACGGGAAGGACCATAATGGCGGGGTAAGCCATATGAGGTGTCTATTTTGGAGTCATGGAAGGTGTGAAGTACTTCGAAGATATAGAGAAAACGTACATTTTATTCCATTTCTAAATTTAAATGCCCGCCAATAAAACGTACATTTTACCCCTGTTCTTGAAAGAAAACGTACATTTTATTCCATTTCTAAATTTAAATCATGGAAGGTGTGAAGTACTTCGAAGATATAGAGAAAAGAAAGAAGGTTTTCGCTTGGGAAGATGAAGAATATACGATAATTTGCTAGCAAATATTTACTCTTCTAAGTTATAATTAAAAAAGCTAACAAAAGTTTACCATATGTTCCTGCAGCTGCAGCATGGTACTTTTCTCGATTTTGAAGACAAAATTGTAACCTACAAAGACTTCATTAATAAACAAATTATTTTGTTCTCGATTGATCAGCTGGAGAGGTCCACCCCCTCCATAGTTGATGGATTGAAACCTGGATAGAGGAAAGTACTTTATTGTGCTTTTAGAAGAAATTTGTGTGAACAAATTCTAGTGAGTGAATTTGCTGGTTACGTGTCTGAGCATTCTGCCTATGGTCATGGGATTAATACAAGCTTAGTGAACACAATTAATAAAATGGCACAAGATTATATGGGAAGCGGCAACATCAATCTTCTCAAACCAATGGGGAAATTTGGTTCGCGACGACAATGAGTTCTTACTGAGAATCAAGATTTTTACCTACGGACCTGATTCAGCTTCCGCTGGGAGATCAAACGGAGCTCGATTAGTTTCTGCTAGACGAGAAATGAAGAACATAACAGACTTTACTTCATTTTTTTAGGGAAAAAAAACAGCTAATTGTAATTTGATAAAGGTTTAGATATATTTGAACATGTGGATCATCAGACTTCATTTTTTTAGATTGTAATAAAGCATGAACTATTACAATTTATAATATCAAAACATATCAAAAGAATTCAAAATTCAGTTCCATATTTTTATTGATAACTACAGTACCTAATTATAAAAAAACAAGATAATAAACTTTTCATTAGTACAAGTACCTAACTTAACCAAAAAAATAAGTACATTGATTGTCTTCTCTCGAGGTATGATGAAGATCAATCAACACTTAACTATCATTCTTAATAAGTGTGAAAATATATATTTTTATTTATAGTTGCATCTGATGGGGTATTAAATATTGTGATTGGAGTTTTTTCATTAAATATATTAAATACTATCATGTGCTAGCTAGTGGAAGAAGTTTGGTCTATGTAATTTCAAGGACAAGGATATGATTCAATACCCACAGAGATGGTTGTAGCTTATTGGTTTGGTCTAGTGATCTAAGAGACGTGGTTTAAATCCTCTCCCTGTGGGAAGCATTACCCCCTGTGGAGAAGCCTCCGTACTCCCTCTGAACTCATTTATAAACAAAAAAATTCTAAATTCACACAGATTAAGAAAATTGGTTATAATCATTTAATGTTCTTGATTGCATAAGAAATAGATTGATTTTACTAGTATACCCTCATCTTTTTGAGAATGTTCAAAACTCTTAGTAGTAAAAGTAGAATTAAATAAGGGTAGTTGTAGGATAATAACATTAAATGAAGTTGAGTTAATTGATATTTACTTAAATTTGAGACCAAAAATTTTGGCACTGTTTTGCTTATAAATGAGTCTAGAGGAAGTATTTTTTTTTCATTTTGAATGATGGATTTCCAGAACCTGAATCTCGACGACGATGAGGAAAGCGTTCTACACTTCCGACAACCTATTGCAGTGGCCTCTAACGTTGAAGACAATATTTGTTTGATCGGTTAATTCATTACATTTGTTCCGAACGGAGAGAGAGAGAGAGAGAGAGAGAGAGAGAGAGAGAGAGAGAGAGAGAGAGAGAGAGAGAGAGAGAGAGAGAGAAGAGAGCGATATGATGTCAAAAAAAATGAGACCCACAAAAAATAATAATTGAGATAAAATAATGTGGAATGATATATTGTACTCAAAAATAAAATTTAGAAATAGGTATTTGGTATTTTTGGTAGTGGTTAAATTGATTAAATATATAATCAATTAGTTTAAGAGTAATTAAAAAACAACATGGGTAACTTTAGATGGGTAAAAAACAATTTGGGTAAAAAACAATCAATTAGCCTCAAAAAGTGTGCAGCCTCTTTTCTAATAAAATATTTAAAAAAAAATATTAGTTTAAGAATATGAAAAGACATATTTATCCTCCAAATAATAGAGTCTTGGATGGGTAAATTAGTAATTCAAATGACCCATTTTTTTCTTAGATTGATAGTAGATAAGAGGGATGCTTAAAGAATGTTGGGAATATGCGAGTATAAAGTCTTTGTTGTTTGATGATATTAATCCTAAACCTATTGATGTGCTATTCTCTGTTAACAAGCTTCACCTTGATTTTTCTCTAGCTAATCCTGATGTTATCCCTAATAATAACCCTCCATCTAATCATATTAACTCTATTAGTAGGTGGATCCCCCCTGTGGAGGAGTTTGTGAAGTTTAATGTTGATGCTCAATTTATGGTCACTACTGGAAGAGCGTGTTCAGGAATTATTGGTAAGGATGAGAAGGGTACCTTTGTAGCTGGCTCATACTCCAAATTCTTTGCTGCTTCTGCTCTTATGGCTGAATCTTTAGCTCTTCGTGAGACTGTAACTTTCGCTTCTAGTCTCCTCATTCGTAAAGTCATTATCGAATCCGATTGTTTGGTTGCGATTGATGCTTGCAAGGGTTCAAGAGTTAGAAAAGAAATTGAACATATTGTGACTGATATTCAGAGCTTAAGTCATAATTTTACCTCGATGCTCTTCAATTGGGTGAAACGTGAAGCTAATTTTGCCGCTGACTTGATTGCCAAGCTTGGAGTTGATAATCGTCTTCTGCTGAATTGGAACCTCCAAATACCTCGATCGATTAGGGAAATCATCTTAGTAGAGGCTAGAGATCTGACTGATTAGGTGGATCTGGGTAGTTTTTTGGTAGTTTGTGTTGAGAATTATTGAGTTGTTATTCGTTTAGGGTTTCAGAGGTTGCTGGAAGGGAAGATAGATTTCGTGTGTAATGTCTTTGTTGTTTGGTTGTTTTATACCTTCGTGAATCACTCTGGGCCGGACCTTTAGCCCATTTTGATTTCTGTTTTTTGTTGTTGGTTTTTTTGTTGTTGTATTTGGGTTGAATTGTACGCGTCTCTGATTTCGGTAGGGCTTGGCCCATTATCTATAAAAACCGGATCTAATGTTCAAAAAAAAAGAATGTTGGGAATATGCGAGTATATTAATATTCGTCCATGATAAAGTATGTTGAGCCAACAACTAGAGATGTATTTATAGCTCAGTTAGCTGATTATCATTTTGATGAATTAGTTTTCCCAATATTAGGGGAGAGACAAGCAACTGAAAATGAAATTGAAATAAATTATTATTATTTCATCTTGATCTTCTTACAAACCAATGTGAACCAGACAGCAGCAATAAAAGAGTGCGTAGCACCAGTGTCTACAATAGCAACTAAAGGGGTACCATAAATAAAACAAGTACCTCTAATCTCATTGGGTCCCTCTGAACCTACTAGTGCGAAAACTCTTCCACTGGACCTCTCCTTCTTTGGCTTAGTACACTTGGAGCTAAAGTGACCAGCTTCACCACAATTGAAACACACTGCCTCCTTACGGTCACAATCAGATGCCATATGACCATCTTTCCCACAACGGAAACATATCTTTCCCCCAGACTTGCACTCAAAGCTCTTGTGGCCCGGCTTGCCACACTTGAAACACACAATATCAGCAGGAGCATCTCCCCCACTTGGCGTCTTGCCCTCAGCAGACCTCTTACCCTCCGCAGACCTACTACCTCCAGCATACCTGTTACAACTAGCATACTTCTGTTTACCTCTATCAGCAGACACCTTCCATATGGCTTACCCCTGTTCTGGAACTTACCCCTAATTTTTCCTCAAAGCCTATTTTTGGCAATGCTGATCCCTCTTTACGAAGTTACGCTCATCATTACAAAATACTAATTTGTTTTTATACTGAAATCGGTACTAGGTGGGAGGAGAGTTTGCTTTGGCAGTTGATTTCAATGATTTCTGTCAAATATTTTGATATTTTTTTGTCACGATCGTTTCATCAATCTTCAGTCACAATTTTCTCGCTTTCAAGTCAACGGAGGATAGTTCTTGCCCACGTTTTCTAGTCCGTGTTTCAATATTTCTGTCTAGTATCGCAATCTGGGAATTTATCTGATTGTGATCCAAAACATGTTGTTCAAGAGTGCAGCTCTTCAATGGGAAAGGAGGCATCGATTGAAGGATGCATACAGAACATTGACCGCACTGGACTTGATTTTGTTGCGTTGATGATCCAAAGTTAGTGCCTCAGCAGAATACGCAATTGCATGTATTTTCCGCCTTTGGTATGTTGTAGTTTTGTCTTTGAACTAAAACTTCTTATTTCTGCTTTTTGTTTTGAACACTTGAGTTTTTCCAATCAAATTTCACTTGTTGAGAACCATACCTGTCTAGGTACTCTGAAGGGTGGCCGTGCTGACTGGCTTGTAGAGAAGTGTACAGTATGTGTCAATAGCATATTGAAATTTTTACGGCTAGACTATCGCTTCTTTGTGTTATCGTTGTTTTCCTTTTATTCATGTTTAAGCGCCATAGGAACTTGGAGCCAGCAGTGTAACTCCTCTATTGACTGAGCGCTTCTCCGTCAATCTCAGAAAATCGTGTGTGACAGATTGGAACGTGTAATTTTAGCAGCGTCTAAACAATGTAACTATTTTTTTGTACTCGTGTCTGATGTTAAACGTTTAGTTTTCTCCATTAAGAAATTTCTCTAGGCTATTTAGACTGGAGTTTTAAAGTTAGATCTAAAATGAAGAGTGACCTATTATGCTTTTGGTAAGTGAACCTTGTATTATTGCCCATTTTTTAGGTCAACGACTGCATGAAATGATCCTGAAACCTCCTGTAGAGATTGGTGATCTTTTGCATCTTGTAAGTTTTCCATTTCTAACTTCCTGGCCAGAACTTTGGGTGAGAATTTAAGTTATTTGAGAAGAATTTTGGCCAGTGCAGTCCCTCTTTAGATGACCAGGTTTCCCACACTTCCAACATGAATTGTCTGTTTGTTTGTACCTTTGTTCTTATTTCCTTGAAACTTTCGTTTCTTACCTTTACCATTGTAATTTTGCTTAACTGTTCCACTTTCCTCTACCATATTAACGGAATAGGAACCTGCTACATTTTTATCATTTACTTTGTCATTTTCCTGAGCCCTCAACGACTCCTCAATCATGAAATGACTACCAAGTTGAACCAAAGTCAACTCTTCCTTCTTATGTTTCAAGGTATGCTTGAAATCTTTCCAAGAAGAAGGCAATTTATCAATTATAGATGAAACAGCAATGGATTCATCCATTTTCAAATCAAAGTTGAGTAAACTGACCCAAAATTCACAGCTTCATTATATTGTTCCATAACAGGCCTTGAATCAACCATTTTGTAATTAAAGAAATTACTAACTAGGAATTTGTTACTTGAGGCCTTGAATCAATCTTTTGTTGGGGAATTTCGAAAAGTTCAAGATGAAACTTGGATAAATCTGAAGTTGTGTAGAACACTTTTGATTGAATCAAATTTTGGGGTTCAACCAAAATCGCTCAATCGGATAAAATCAGAAGATTATGTTTAAGAGTTTTGTTCTTATGTATGGAGTTTTTCAATGACTTCCAGAACCAGAAAAAAATTGATCAATAATGATGAAAACCGTGTGGTTTTATATCCTGTGTAGCAGTTTACCGCAGTTTACAGTAATTTTATTCTTAAAACTGCATTTCCTGCCAATTCGCGCTCCACTTGCGCTCCGTTTGCGCTTCACGCGCAACTGCGCTACAACAGCACAACCAAGTTGCGCTTAAGTGGCGCCCCGTTCGCGCTCCACGCGCGACTGGGCATAAACATCACTGTTGTGCAGCAACATCACTGCTGGGCAGAAAATATCACTGCTGGGCAGAAAACAGCACTGCAAAACCGCGCTTAACTCGCGCTTCAAGCGTGCTCCGCGCGCAAACTGCATACAACTCTCCTTATCATGTTAAAATAAGCGTGCACTCTTATTTTAACATAGTAAGGAGATCAATTACACTAAAATGTCCAACATAAATCACAATCTAAGTTAACAATTTACGGCTTTGGGTATGATTGTCTTACCGATACTTACAAGGTGGTTGCTGTTAGTTGCTATACCTATATAATTCAAGTCCAACTTTATACTTTGGGTAAGGATACTTGGAAAACTGTTGAGGGGTTCCCTTCTTGTCTGCTAGAGGGTTTCTCGTGTGGCGAATCCGGGAGATTTGTGAGTGGCGCTATTAATTGGTTGGTACGGGTACCTACCGATTCTAGTTCTTCATGGATCATTCTTTCTTTTGATTTAGGAAATGAATCTTTTAAAGAGTTTTTGTCTCCAGATTATGGAGAGGTGTGTGACTTGACATTGGGGGTGTTATTTATTGAACAGGTTATTTATTGCTTGATGCATACATTTTATATTGATTGATTTTGATCTTACTCTGTACTGAAAGAAACAATGGATTTAAATCTTCCTAATATTAATATTCATGCTTTGTGGGTAGTACATTTTGTGACTGGGCATCAAAGAGAAATTCTGCAAGAAGTCTTTGATAGGATCAAATTTATATTTTTTCTTCCCCGTGTTATGGAAATAAGACTTGCTTGGCATGACCATTCACAGACACACTGACACATATATACTCATTTGTTTTGTGATATGATGATAGTGCGTGTGTATATATATATATATATATATATATATATATATATGTATGTATGTATTGTTGATTTTTGTAGTGCTTATTTGTTTTGTTTTATGGACAGCAGCAACAGATTTTGACCAAGTTTGTTCTCAAAATCTTAAGGTGGTAGGTTAATGAGGCTAACCTCTTATATACTATTTATTTTTGTTTATTAAAACGCGTTGTGGGACTATCTCACATTTGGATGCAACATCTCCCAAGTGTGAGTCTTAGTTAGGACTATATGTGTGCAACCGGTTATGAGATCGTATAGATTGTTATTGAACCATACATTACACCTGTGTTTGTTTTTATTTTATTTTATTTTATTTTATAGGGTGCAAGAGACTTGGACCACACTTGTTCCAAAAGCCTTAATTTGCTATGTTAGCAAGTCCAAACCTCTTATATATTCTTTACTTTGTTCATTATTGGGAATGTGAGACTATTTCACGCGTGTATTAAGTTGAATACACGACGCGTGTGAGTCCAACCTCTTATATATTCTTTACTTTGTTCATTATTAGCAATGTGAGACTATTTCACGCGTGTATTAAGTTGAATACACGACGTGTGAGTCCAAACCTCTTATATATTCTTTACTTTGTTCATTATTAGGCAATGTGAGACTATTTCATGTGTATTAAGTTGAATACACGACGTGTGAGTCCAACCTCTTATATATTCTTTACTTTGTTCATTATTATTAAAGAATGTGAGACTATTTCACGTGTATTAAGTTGAATACACGACGTGTGAGTCCAACCTCTTATATATTCTTTACGTATAATTTCCAGTTTTTTGGGCACAAATCCTGAAATCTGATGAGCTCTCTACATGCATGGATTGTGATTTTGGGTAATGAGTCTGAGACAAAGATTACAATTTGACATCACAGGAGGAAATATCTCAAGGAAATATATAAGTGAAGACTTTTTCCTTTTATATTTTTTGGTGATGTAGAAGTATTGTTAATTAAGATTAGTAAAGACAAGTTGCAATAAGCATCAGCAAGCCATGTCAAAACTTAATGTGAGAGCCGACTCAGATTGTTACCTGCGTTATAAACTCCATTAACTCTACGACAATTGAATGTGACAAATAATAGAAACTCTTTAATCCAATTGGTGGAAGAAATATTATTTTCTTATTTAGTTTTGACATGGAGACAAAACTGGTGTTATCAGCCTAACAATAATTTGGAGAATGGTAACACAAGCAAGGATTTAAAATAAAAAATCATTAGAAAATATGATTCTCAAAATAAAAAATATACTGTGGACTGAATTATAAACAGAAGAAAAAGTCTTAAACTCTATTTGATAAGGCGAAGCAACTAACGTTTATCGAATAGCTTGTAGCGGATAAGCTCGTGGTGCATGTTTGGTATACTAGCTATAACTTTTTTCACAAGCGTTAACATTTTACATACGGTACTTGAAGTAGCATGTGAGTTTATAATATCATTTCATTTTTCTCTCGTTTGTAGTGTTAATATTTAATTGAATTTTCATTTATCCTTCATTAAATAGATATAATATCTCAATATTGTAAGTTTTAAGGGTGTTATTGTCAAAGATCATGAAGTGAAGAATCATTTGTGGGTTTTCGTCAATGCTCCTATTGACAACCCTAAATTTGATCCTGAAACTGAGGCTCTTATTACTAAGGAAGCTGATTTTAATTCTAGCTATGTTGTTCCACCACATTTTCTTCTGAAGGGTAAGTTGCATGTTGTTGATAATGTTATATTGTAATGTAATCAATTAACAATAACAATATGTTGAAAATCTTTGCAGTTTCAAAATCTGAAATAATGGACAAGCTTGAATCATGGGCAAATGTTAAGCTAACGAAAACTAATGGAACTAAGACTCCAGTGATTCGTGGGATTGCCGGTGTGAACACCCAATTTTAACTAGTATTTTCTAATTTTTTATAAAAAACCCAAAAATATGTCATTTTATGCACTTTTAGATTTTTATCGTTCACACGTGCTATTTTGTGCTTGTTGGCGATTTTGAGTTAATTTTTGCAAGTAATTGAACTTTTTGTATTATTACTATTAGTAGAACTTAACCAAAAAATAAAAAAAATTGTTTTATTATTCAATATTATTATTATTATTATTATTATTATTATTATCACTATTTTTTTTGACATTTTTTAAAAATTTTAAAAAAAGAAAACGAAAATTAGGAAAAAATACAAAAAAATGGCATATTCTATTCTTGGTTGCAAATCATAGTCTCTTTAATCATATTTCTCATTTTTTTCATCAAAGAAGCTAGTGCTTCACCACCCACTAGACCAGAATCTTTATTTTGGGCTAAATATCATTTGCTCTTTCATTATATCCCCACACTGTTTTCACAAGAAAAGCATTGTCCAGCATGTGCACTACACGCCTTTTCCGTTTCTCATACATGTGAGATAGTCATAGCTGGCAACAACAACAAAAACAAATCCGAATCCTCTATAAAAGAGAGAGGAATCGAAAATCAAAGGGGGGGGGGGGAGAACAACTTCAGAATGATAAAGAGTAGAAAAAAAACAAGGAGATACAAATCAGAAACAAAATTACAAGAGAGTTATGAGAAGAAGAGAACAAGAGCCTTTCTCTCCCCATTTCTCTCAACCACCTCCACAAAACAACAACAACCACCACTCTTCTCTCACCCAAACTGTGAACCACTCACAGCCACCACCCACGGCCAACCACCGTGAACCACCGCGAACCACCCCCAAAACAACCCCCATGAACCCCCACCAATCTCTCTTCTTTCTTCTTCTTCCTTCCTCTTTTTCTCTCTTCTTCTTTGTTTCTCTCTTTCTCACGCTAAAACTCTCTCTCTTTCTCTCTCCTGCAAGTTTCTCTCTCTCTCTCTCTCTCTCTCTTCAAAAGCCGGTACCGGCAATTTCCCAAACGAAAACCTTAAAACTTAAAAGTGGTTTTATAGAAGTGGGAAATTAGGGTTACATTCGTTAAAACTTAAAAGTGATTCTCTTATTTATCTATTTATTCATTTATTTATTTATTTATTTTTATCCAATCAGATTAATAACTACACTCTTCCCTTAAGGATGCCACTAAGGCCGGTACCGGCAATTTCCCAAACGAAAACCTTCTTTCTTTTCTCTATATCTTCGAAGTACTTCACACATTCTTTGCGAAGTGCTTGATCCTAATCCCTATAAAAAAGAATGAATCATGTATACAGTTGTCATACCCCAATTTTGTCCGGCTTAGGTCAAAACCCTAATTTTCCACAAAAAATAAATAAATTGAAGAGTCGCATTATGCATTGCATTTTGGGTCCTAGAAGTCATTCCAAGGTTCTTGAAATCATTTTTAGGGTTGAAATGCACTTTTGGGGCAAATTAGGGTTTTAGGGTCAAAAAGGGTATTTTGGTCATTTCACAGCAAAAAACGATTTTCCATCACAAATCACTGGACAATTGTCAGGGGAATTATTTGAGGAAAAATGTGCTTAATTATAATTTTTTATGCGCATGAATGTTAATTGTTTGCATAAAAATTCAAATTTCAAGGAAAGAGTAAAATGGGAATTTCCTTCAAGGAGAGGTATCAAAACAATTTTGGGAGTGGTGATATCATGAAATTTTGGGCCCATTGATTTATTCCTAAGATGAAGACCAAAAGTTTTATGGAATAATCAAGAAAAAATAATCAAAAAGGAAGAGATAATGTTGTGCACATGGGGGACAAATAGTACAATTGCCAACTTGCAAAAGTTGGCAAATTCTCCCCCTTCTCCATTTGAATTTCATCAGCCCCTCTCCCCATTCCCTCTCCATTTTGTGTTTTCTCTCCACCCTCAATCCATGTGATAAGTGATCTCAACCCTTCATTCAAAATCAAAGTGCAATCCTAGAGCCCCTCCCAAGAACAATGACCAAAATAACCCTCTTGCTTGGTGCCCAATTTCAATTATTCATTCCATTTTATTTTCAGCTGAATATTAATTCCCTTTTTATTGCTTGATTACCATTTTAACCCTAGCCCTTCACCAATTCTATAAATACCCTCTCATTTTCACACACCACACTACCTTTTGCTCATTCTCTCCTACACTAAACCTAGCACACACTCACTCTCTCCTCTCCTTCCCTCTCCTTGGCCGAACACCCCCTCTCCTCCTCCTCCATCCATCTTTTTGTTTTCCTTCACCCAAACACTATCATTTCACCTAAAATCCATTCCTCTTTCACATACTACCTCCATTCTTCACTAAAACTAAAGAATCATCATCACTTGGGTATCTTCTTCATTTGTGTTCTTGCTCTCCTTTCTTCATAATCTAGCTTGGTCTAAGGTATACTCTAAAAACCATAGCATTGTCTCCAACATTTTTGCATCAAAAAACATACTTTTTCTTTCCTTCATTTCGCATACTCTCATAAAAATGTGATTTGCTAGTTGTTGTTGGTGAGAGGAGCCTTAAACACTATGGACAAGCACTTAGGGAGGCTTGGGTGTTTAAGGCGCCTCTCACCCTTGAATAAATTGATTCATGTTGTTTTGTGTTGATTTTATATCTTGTTGAGAAATAAAATTGTTGTTTCATGTGTTATTTAGTTCGCATATTATGTTAGAATTGACTTTAATGAGATTTTGTTGTTCTTTGTTTAATCTTGTTGTTAGTATCTCATTTTAGTGTTAAATGTTATTTTAGTTTTTGATGATAGGCAAGTTGATTCTCACTAGTGCCTAGTGCACCTTTCTCAAAGTGAGAGGATTGCTCTATGTCATTCAACCTAGTTTTTGTGTTTACTTATTGTTAGTTGTTGATGATATGCAAGTTGATTCTCACTAGTGCCTAGTGCACTTTTCCCAAAGTGAGAGGATTGCTCTATGTGATTCAACCTAGTTTTTGTGTTTATTTAAATCTTGTTTAGTTTACTTATTGTTAGTTCTACTTATTGTTAGTTCTTGATGATAGGCAAGTTGATTCTCACTAGTGCCTAGTGCACTTTTCTCAAAGTAAGAGGATTGCTCTATGTGATTCAACCTAGTTTTTGTGTTTATTTAAATCTTGTTTTAGCTTGTTTATTGTTAGTTGTTGATGATAGGCAAGTTGATTCTCACTAGTGCCTAGTGCACTTTTCTCAAAGTGAGAGGATTGCTCTATGTGATTCAACCTAGTTTTTGTGTTTATTTAAATCTTGTTTTAGCTTGCTTATTGTTAGTTGTTGATGATAGGCAAGTTGATTCTCACTAGTGCCTAGTGCACTTTTCCCAAAGTGAGAGGATTGCTCTATGTGATTCAACTTGGTTTTAGTGTTTACTTACTTGCTCTTGTATTCTAGTTTTATTATTGTCCATTGTTGATGATAAATCATATGATTCCCACTTATGCCTAGTGCATCATGTTTTAAAGTTGTGAAGATGATTTTAGATGATTCAACCTTCCCCTTTTAATTTCTTAGTGAATAACAAATGAGATTGTATGTTTAGGGTTTAGGGTTCGTGAGGTATTGCAAAGGATAGGCTTACCTTAGCCTTGATGCAATTCCTCTTTGTTCATGTTATTAAGAAATCGTTGTTCACATGTCATTAGTTTAATTAAGATCATTCTTTGCCAATGATCATACTTGAGGCTACTCTTTTGAATTCATTTGTGCCTACAACTTCCTTGTCTACTCTCATGCGGTATCATCAATACTTAGATAGGTCCATTCCTTACATTGCATCTTCCACTAGATGTGCATTTAGATTCCCTTGCGTTTTGTAGAAATGTTTGAGTATGGTCCTCGCCTAGCATCTTCCATTAGATGTGCATTTAGGTTCAATCTTGCCTACTCTTGCATTTTTGCTTAATGCCCAATTCAAGTTCCTTCTTTGCCTATTTATGTGTTGTGGTCTAATATGTGTAGTCTAGGCTAATATTTGCTCAAGAATTCAAATGAGATTAGTTGCAAGTTATGTCCATGTTGTTGCTTGCCTAAGGATTTGATTTCAATGATTGTGCCATGCTTGAATCTCCAAATCTTCTTGCATTCATTGTTTTCTTTTCTAAATAGCTTAGCATGAAAATAGTGATTAGTGATGACCACCCATAACCTTTGTTAGTTTGGTCATCATGAAGGCTTTCATTTTTCAAAAGAGATTTTTACATGCATTTAAGTGAGTTTTTAGTAATGATCACCCATAACCTTTGTTAGTTTGATCATTATGAATGCCCTTCACTTTTCAAAACCAAAGCAAAAAGACTTTCACTTTCAAGGCTCATTAGAACTACGTCGCTTTGATTCCCATTTGGGATACGTAGGAGCGAGCCACGTTCTCGTCAAGCGCAACAAATGAAAATCCTTTTCGCAACCATAAACATTAGCATTTTTCATAACAAAAAATAATCATTTTTAAACCCATTGTTTCTAGTGGCTAATCAGAACCTTTGTTCATCTAGCCATTGGTGGCAATGTCTTTTTCCAAAGAACAATAAGCGATGATCACCCATAACTTTGGTTAGTTTGATCATTCGTGCCAATTAATCTCTTTCGAAAACCATTTTCAAAAGATCAAATAAAAAATGAGTCGCTACTAACGGTCAATCAGAACCTTTGTTCGTCTGACTAGTGGCGGTGACTCCCATTTTTTAAGAGTACTTAGCGGTGATTACCCATAACCTTTATTAGTTTAATCATTCGCTGAATACTCGTCCTATTTCGAAAACTCACTAAAAAGATAAAAAAAACAAAAACCTTTTCATGACAACCAAGAACTACGTAGCTTTGAATTCTCCATCGCACCAGGAGATACGTAGGAGCGAGAGGCCAACTCTCGTCAAGCGCAAAAAATAAAATTTTTATTAAGTTTTCCCATTCATCTTCAAACAAGGAATAAATAGGCAAATCTAGGTATTTTTCAAATCAAACGTTAAAACCACACACTTAGTTAGAGGTTCCCTTTCGGTAGAGAAAGGGCGTGTCTTGATGTTAATACCTTCCTCACACGTAATCGACCTCCGAACCTATATCTCTAGTTTTCAAAAGACCATCTGCCTTGTTCAAAAGACATTTTTTCAATGTTTTGGTCTTAAAATTAAAATATTGGTGGCGACTTCAAAAAATTTCCACGTTGTACATTGAAAAACCCAAACCGGATTTTTCGGGGTGCAACAACAGTCTATTACAAAGTATCTTCAATTTTAACACAACAACATACCTTATAGTATTTTATCCTCCAGCCCCTTGTTGGTCTATCTTTTATCCATTATTTAAATTTAGAAATGGAATAAAATGTACGTTTTCTTTCAGTTTCTAAATGAAAAGCCTACCGAAACACAAGAAAAAAGCGTTTTCAATACAACATTACCAAATTTAACACTGAGTGTGAGAATTTCTCTCAAACTGTGCAAGAATGAATCACAAACTATTCGAAAAATACTAACCTTGATTATGGGAGTATTCAATTCAGTCATAAAGCCCCTCGATCTTCAACAAGGAAGGCCAGAACCTAAAAAAATGGATCACCAAACCTTTGAGATGAGAAACGTCGGAATCCTAAACCCCATAAAGTAGAGCAATTATAAGATAAAATAATAATTAAAGTACGATCATCTAATGTAAATATGTAATTACCTGATTCGCCATCATCATCAAACATCCATACCGCAATGGTTTCACATCCTTGTACTCTTTGTCGTGCTCCAAGCCAAGAATCTTCATTATATTTTTGACGTCTTCAATTTGGAAGATGGCTTTGAAACCCCGGGAAAATGCCCCCTAAGTGGATAAACCCCGTATTCTTCTCGACCCAGATATGAGATGCCATGTTGTACAGCACAAGTTCCTTCTGTTAATATTAATGTACAAGGGCCAATTGTACAACATGGCATCTCATATCTGGGTCGAGAAGAATACGGGGTTTATCCACTTAGGGGTCATTTTCCCGGGGTTTCAAAGCCATCTTCCAAATTGAAGACGTCAAAAATATAATGAAGATTCTTGGCTTGGAGCACGACAAAGAGTACAAGGATGTGAAACCATTGCGGTATGGATTGTTGATGATGATGTTGAATCAGGTAATTACATATTTACATTAGATGATCGTACTTTAATTATGCTTTTATCTTATAATTGCTCTACTTTATGGGGTTTAGGATTCCGACGTTTCTCATCTCAAAGGTTTGGTGATCCATTTTTTTGGGTTCTGGCCTTCCTTGTTGAAGATCGATGGGCTTTATGACTGAATTGAATACTCCCATAATCAAGGTTAGTATTGTTCGAACAGTTTGAGAGAAATTCTCACACTCAGTGTTAAATTTGGTAATGTTGTATTGAAAACGCTTTTTTCTTGTGTTTCTGTAGGCTTTTCATTTAGAAAGCGAAGAAAACGCGTTCATTTTATTCCATTTCTAAATTTAAATCATGGATAAAAGATAGACCAACAAGGGGCTGGAGGATAAAATACTATAAGGTATGTTGTTGTGTTAAAATTGAAGATACTTTGTAATAGATTGTATACATGATTCATTCTTTTTTATGGGGATTAGGATCAAGCACTTCGCAAGAAGGTGTGAAGTACTTCGAAGATATAGAGAAAAGAAAGAAGGTTTTCGTTTGGGAAGATGAAGAATATACGGTAATTTGCTAGCAAATATTTACTCTTCTAAGTTATAATTAAAAAAGCTAACAAAAGTTTACCATATGTTCCTGCAGCCCGATACTTTTCTCGATTCTGAAGACACAATTGTAACCTACAAAGACTTCGTTAATAAAGAACTTATTTTGTTCTCGATTGATCAGCTGGAGAGGTCCACCCCCTCCATAGTTGATGGATTGAAACCTGATAGAGGAAAGTACTTTATTGTGCTTTTAGAAGAAATTTGTGTGAACAAATTCTAGTGAGTGAATTTGCTGGTTACGTGTCTGAGCACTCTGCCTATGGTCATGGGATTAATACAAGCTTGGTGAACACAATTAATAAAATGACACAAGATTATATGGGAAGCGGCAACATCAATCTTCTCAAACCAATGGGAAATTTGGTTCGCGACGACAATGAGTTCTTGCTGAGAAGCCAGATTTTTACCTGCGGAGACTTTACTTCATTTTTTTAAGGAAAAAAAATAGCTAATTGTAATTTGATAAAGGTTTAGATATCGGACTTCACTTTTTTAGATTGTAGTAAAGCATGAACTATTACAATTTATAATATCAAAACATATCAAAAGAATTCAAAATTCAGTTCCATATTTTTATTGATAACTACAGTATTCCTAATTATAAAAAAACAAGATAATAAACTCTTCATTAGTACAAGTACCTAACTTAACCAAAATAATAAATACATTGATTGTCTTCTCTCGAGGTATGATGAAGATCAATCAACACTTAACTATATTGCGTCAATAAAAAAACACTTAACTATCATTCTTAATAAGTGTGAAAATATATATTTTTATTTATAGTTGCATCTGATGGGGTATTAAATATTGTGATTGCAGTTTTTTCATTAAATATATTAAATACTGATCATGGTGCTAGCTAGTGGAAGGAGTTTGGTCTATGTAATTTCAAGGACAATGATATGATTCAATACCCACATAGATGGTTGTAGCTTATTGGTTTGGTCTAGTGATCTAAGAGACGTGGTTTAAATCCTCTCCCTGTGGGAAAGCATTACCCACTGTGGAGAAGCCTCAGTGCTCCTCCGAACTCATTTATTAAATTCACACAGATTAAGAAAATTGGTTATAATCATTTAATGTTCTTGATTGCATAAGAAATAGATTGATTTTACTAGTATACCCTCATTTTTTTTGAGAATGTTCAAAACTCTTAGTAGTAAAAGTAGAATTAAATAAGGGTAGTTGTAGGATAATAACATTAAATGAAGTTGAGTTAATTGATATTTACTTAAATTTGAGACCAAAAATTTGGCATTGTTTTGCTTATAAATGAGTCTAGAGGGAGTATTTTTTTTTTTGCATTTTGAATGATGGATTTCCAGAACCTAAATCTCGACGACGATGAGGAAAGCGTTCTACACTTCCAACAACCTATTGCAGTGGCCTCTAACGTTGAAGACAATATTTGTTTGATCGGTTAATTCATTACATTTGTTCGAGCGGAACGAGAGAGAGAGAGAGAGAGAGAGAGATAGATAGATAGAGAGAGAGAGAGAGAGAGAGAGATGATGTCAAAAAAAATGAGACCCACAAAAAATAATAATTGAGATAAAATAATGTGGAATGATATATTGTACTCAAAAATAAAATTTAGAAATAGGTATTTGGTATTTTTGGTAGTGGTTAAATTGATTAAATATATAATCAATTAGTTTAAGAGTAATTAAAACAAGGGTAAATTGCAATTTTGGTCCTTTATTTTGACCTTGGTTTCACTTTGGTCCTTTATCTTTTTTTCTCGTTTTGGTCCTCATCTTACATTTACGTGTCGGTTTGGTCCTTTTTGGTATTTTCCATCCATTAACTTAATGACGCCACGCCGGCGGTTAAATCTTCGACGTGACATCTTAAGTGTCAAGGCTGACGTGGAACTCATTAAGTGATGTGGCAAATAGGGACCAAATTGAAACTTGAAAAAAACATAAGGTACCAAATTGACACAAACACAAAATATTCATCTTCTTCCTCCAAACACCATCTCCATCCCCATCTTCATCTTCTCCGGTGAGCCACCACCACCTCCGGCGAGCCACCACCACCACCATCACAAATTAGCACTCTTCAACTCTTAATCCCTAACCTTTCTCCCTCAAATCCAAAACCCCCAATTTCTCAAACTTAATACCTAACCAGCTAACCTCTCCATTTTCGTTTTCAAATCATGTTTGATACGTTTTTATTTTCTCAGATTTGTTTCCAAATCAATTTCAAATTCATTTCAAATCTATTTCAAAGAAGATCTGGGTATTACTTAGTTTTATTTATCCTTTCAATAAAAATAATCAAACAGCCATTAAAGGACCTCCCAAAAATCTTCATCATCTTCCTTCGTTTTAATTTCAGATTTGTTTACAGTGACAATCACACATGTACAGAGGTGGGAGAAGAGAGATGACACATTGGATTTGAGGGAGAAGTTAGGGATTAAGTTTAAGAAATTGGGGGTTTTGGGTTTGACGGAGAGGTTAGGGAATAAGAGTTGAAGAGTGATTGATTTGTGGTGGAGGTGGTAGTGGCTCGTCGGAGGTGGTGGTGGCTCGCCGGAGAAGATGAAGATGGTGTTTGGAGGAAGAAGATGAAGGTTTTGTGTTTGTGTCAATTTGGTCCTTTATATTTTTTTTAAGTTTCAAATTGGTCCCCTGTTTGCCACTTCACTTAATGTGTTCCACGTCAGCCTTGACACTTAAGACGCCACGTCAGCATTTAACTGCTAGCGTGGCGTCTGTTAAGTTAATAGATGGAAAATACCAAAAAAGGACCAAAATGACACAGAAATGGAAGATGAAGGACCAAAACGAGAAAAAAAAAAAGATAAAGGACCAAAGTGAAACCAAGGTCAAAGATAAAGGACCAAAATTGCAATTTAGCCTAAAAACAACATGGGTAACTTTAGATGGGTAAAGAACAATTTGGGTAAAAAAAAATCAATTAGCCTCAAAAAGTGTGCAGCCTCTTTTCTAATAAAATATTTAAAAAAATGTTAGTTTAAGAATATGAAAAGACATATTTATCCTCCAAATAATAGAATCTTGGATGGGTAAATTAGTAATTCAAATGACCCATTTTTTTCTTAGATTGATAGTAGATAAGAGGGATGCTTAAAGAATGTTGGGAATATGCGAGTATAATGTCTTTGTTGTTTGATGATATTAATCCTAAACCTATTGATGTGCTATTATCTGTTAACAAGCTTCACCTTGAGTTTTCTCTAGCTAATCCTGATGTTATCCCTAATAATAACCCTCCATCTAATCATATTAATTCTTTTTTTTTTTGATATTTAATCATATTAATTCTATTAGTAGGTGGATCCCCCCTGTGGAGGAGTTTGTGAAGTTTAATGTTGATGCTCAATTTGTGGTCACTACTGGAAGAGCGTGTTCAATAATTATTGGTAAGGATGAGAAGGGTACCTTTGTAGCTGGCTCATACTCCAAATTATCTGCTGCTTCTTCTCTTATGGCTGAATCTTTAGCTCTTCGTGAGACTGTAACTTTCGCTTCTAGTCTCCTCATTCGTAAAGTCATTATCGAATCCGATTGTTTTGTTGCGATTGATGCTCGCAAGGGTTCGAGAGTTAGAAAAGAAATTGAACATATTGTGACTAATATTCAGAGCTTAAGTCATAATTTTACCTCGATGCTATCAATTGGGTGAAACGTGAAGCTAATTCCGCCGCTGACTTGATTGCCAAGCTTGGAGCTGATAATCGCCTTTCGCTGAATTGGAACCTCCAAATACCTCGATCGATTAGGAAATCATCTTAGTAGAGGCTATAGATCTGACTGATTAGGTGGATCTGGGTAGTTTTTTGGTAGTTTGTGTTGAGAATTATCGAGTTGTTCTTTGTTTAGGGTTTCAGAGGTTGCTGGAAGGGAAGATAGATTTCGTTTGTAATGTCTTTGTTGTTTGGTTGTTTTATATCTTCATGAATCACTCTGGGCCGGACCTTTAGCCCATTTTGATTTCTGTTTTTTGTTGTTGGCTTTTTTGTTGTTGTATTTGGGTTGAATTGTATGTGTCTCTGATTTCGGTAGGGCTTGGCCCATTATTTATAAAATTCGGATCTAATGTTCAAAAAAAAAGAATGTTGGGAATATGCGAGTATATTAATATTCGTCCATGATAAAGTATGTTGAGCCAACAACTAGAGATGAATTTATAGCTCAGTTAGCTGATTATCATTTTGATGAATTACTTTTCCCAATATTAGGGGAGAGACAAGCAACTGAAAATGAAATTGAAATAAATTATTATTATTTCATCTTGACTTCTTACAAACCAATGTGAACCAGAAGTTCAAAGGATAACTCATTTGCAAAGTTTAGCAAATTAATCACAGCAAGTGTGAGTCTTTTGTGAAGTGTGGTAGCAATCTCAATCCAATATCAAGAGAAGAGAGCAAGTGTGAGTGTGTAAGATCACTTGTGTGAGAGAGTCTCTTGTAGTGAGTGTGTTATCATTTCTTGTAACTCTTAAAGTGAGAGTATTGTAGAGTGATACACAAATTGGGTTGAGTTGTACTCTTATTTGAGATAGTGAATACAATCATTGTAGGGTTATTGCTTTTCCCACACCCCCTCCTACTCTTTCACACCCCTTCAATTTTAAAAACCCCAAAATACCCTCCCCCCCACCACTAACCCTCACACCTTTTCACTATCTCACTCCTCTCACTTTCCCTCTCACACTCAACTGAACCCTACTCTCTCATTTTCCCTCTCACTCAACTTCTTCAACTCACTCAATCTCCCCCAAATCTCTCACACAATCTCCTCCACCAACTAAAT
Organism: Oxytropis ochrocephala; assembly: GCA_020916435.1. Lineage (NCBI taxonomy): Eukaryota > Viridiplantae > Streptophyta > Magnoliopsida > Fabales > Fabaceae > Oxytropis > Oxytropis ochrocephala. The sequence goes on from CM037090.1 coordinate 43,378,153, forward strand.
CAAGAGTTGCTGGGTTTTGTTCGCGGCCAATCAGTCTCTCTATTCGTTCCATTTTCGTCTAGGTAAGCCTCTCCCTCTTCCTCACATTTGGGTTTTTTTTCTGGGTAACTGCATTGTTCGAACGACGTCATGCGAACAAGTGAAAACGAAGGTGTTCGAATGAGGTCATGCGAACACCGTTCGAACGACCTCTTGTGAACCGTTGTGAGTTGGGATGTGAAACTGTCTTGTTCGAATGGGGTTGTGCGAACATGTTTGCATGGGGGTGTTCGAGCAGTGTTTGTGATCTGATTTACATTATTTGTGATTGGTTTTCTTAATTTGGTTTAATTGGTTCTCTTAATTAGTGATTTCTTGATTTGATTGTTGTTTGAGATATGGTGAGGCACCGTGGTGGTAATTCAGACAACCATCCGAAGCGAAGTGGTAGGCCACCTCCCTCTTGTTTCAAACCGCAAAGGAGGAAGAAGGTGGTGAACCTTCCCGGGGTAGAGGGTAGGACTAGGGGTAGGGGGCAGGTTTGGCGTCCCCTCCTCCCCGCTTCAGGTTGATGATATTGGCCGAGGATATTGGCGTGATGCTCAATTTCCGACATTGAGTGGTGGCCCTTCTGCGATGTTGCTTCATTATCTAGACATTTGGAGGAGTAAGTGCTTGAGAGCCTCATGAGGAAGAGGTCTGTTGAGCCTCGGGGAGGCTCTTTGCTCTAGGGCTACATTCCCATTTCTGGTGGACTGAAGATGGTTGTCTTGCCCACATCACTGGGGCTCATATTTTGAGTGATTTCTATGTTGGGACGGGTAAGTTATTCTTTTATAGTTGGTATTTGTAAATTTGTTTCTTATCTTTGTTGAATGTTTTGGCTTATTGTGCCATTTGTGAATGCGAGTTCGGCCCGATTTAAATTTGATTCCACATGGACTGTTACCACACAGTGTTTCATGCTAGGATCGAGGATACTCGGCGACTTAGGGTTTGTTCCTCCAGTGGGCTTGGTTTTCCCATTCTCCTGAGGCCGCCGAACGCATTCATAGGCGTTGGCGGCCGGATACATCATCATTCCACCTTCCCGTGGGTGAGATGAGCATCACCCTTGATGATGTATCGCGGTTGCTACACATCCCCATCATTTGCGGTTCTATGACATGCCGGACCGGACTTCGTGGCGGGGAGAGGAGGCTGGCGATTGATTTATTGGGGCCGACCCGAAGATGCATTGCCGGACTTGGGGTGGTGGTTGTCTGTTGGTCTAGTATGGTTGAGGATAGGGTCTACCACCGACCATAGTTGAGAGGGCGATGGGCTCATCTTTGCTAGGCCTACCATACGTATCTTTTGGGTTGCACCTTGTTCGCCGACAAGTCGGGCAACAAGGTTAAGCTTGGCTACCTTTGGTATGCTTCTTCGATTTGGATGTTGTTGGAGACTTCTGCTGGGGGGCCATGGCCCTTGCCCATTTGTATGATCAGCTGAAGGATGCTACAAGAAAGAGGACTGTAGCGACCAAAAAATCCGGCAAAGGATTCTTCGAAGTTTGAAAGGAAGCCGCCACCAAATTTTAGTTTAAGGGCAAATTCGGAAAATCCCTTTAGGTTTAGGACAATGCAGGTTCAGGGTTCGGGAGTATTTATGCGTGTGGAAGGTATTAGCACCCCACGACATCCTTTGGTCTAATTAATTGTAGTTTATTATCATTTTACCCTTTTATTTGAATGTGAAGGAAAGAAGACTTAATTAAAATTATTAGTTTTTAGTGCTTGACAAGAGTTGACTCTTGCTCCTACGTACCTCCAGATGCAATGGAGGAATCAAAGCTACATAATTCTTCCCGAAAAAGGTTTGTGGGTTGGTGTTTTTTAGTGTAGGGGTCCTATGATTCCTTGAATATGCTGACTCCATTGATTCTGGGGATGTTGACTAACCCGGTTGTACAACCGACTTAGTCCCCTACTTTTTGAAAATAATTTTTGAGTTTTTGAAAGAAATTGGTTTGGTGTGAGGTGGGTCCATTTTAGAATAGGTATTCTAGGACACGAATCAGCTGTCTGACTCATTAGTTCTAGAGCATTTGACTAACCTTGGTTGTACAACCGAGCTTAGTCCCCTATTTTTAGGAAAAATAGTTTATTCGTATTCATTAAGTTTTCAGGGTTACTGAACTGTACAACTCATTGGCCCTAAAACAATGACTAACCCGGTTGTACAACTGACTTAGCCGTTTATTTAGGAAAAATGGTTTGTTCGTATTTATTAAGTTTTGGGGTTCTTTGGTATACAACTCATTGACCCTAAAGTAATGACTAACCCGGTTGTACAACTGACTTAGCCGTTTATTTAATTTCGAGAGAAAAAGTATTCATATTTGAATTGGAAAAGAATTAAAATGGAAAAGGGGGGTGAAAATTGTAAAATGAGGTTTTATTAGTCGTAGGGGGTTGTATAATTACTAGGAGGTGCAAAAAGGAAAGCCCAGTTCGCATGCAGGAGCCAGAATGTGGCCCAGGCTTAAGTGAGGATGCGTGCTTGGCGTGAATAAGGGGTGTGACTAGCAATCTGAACATTTTAACAAAAATAAAAAAATAAAAGACTTAATGGGCTTAAAACAAGCAGAAACCCTAAAACCCATTCATCCCCTTCCTCCTTTTTAGTATATGAGAGAGGAGTGAGATTGCGGCGAGATTTCCGCGGTTTCACGATGAGGAAAGAGAGAGCGCCGTCGGAGAGAGAGAGAGGTTTGAGCGGTGAGAGAGAGGGAACGACGTCCGCGTTCCTTGGTGGTGGCGTCGCGCCATTTGGCGGTGATGGGGAAAACACCGAGAGTAACGGCGGTGGAGGTGGTGCTTTCACTTTCGGTGGTGTCTTAATGATATTCTCAATGTTCTCTCGAATTTTTCTAGGGATTTCGTTTTCTATATTATGCATGAGCTAATTGGTTACTTTTTAGTTTTGGTTTTGTAATAATGTGTATGGATGGACCCAAATGCCATTGTTCTTTGTGCTAATTAATGATATATCACTTGGCGATGAGAAAAGCTGTTGTGTTACACGCGCAATTGTGGTGATTAAATACCATGATTAATGATTAAACAGCATGTTCACACAAAAAAAAACTATATGATTCAAAGTGATATAACAACATCGGTGTTCATGTTTCAAGTTCTAGTCTCTTTATCGGTGTTATTTTAGCAGATCATGCTCATATATTCTCGCATATTTAAATTTAATGATACAAGACCAACTCGACTCGGCCTTCGTTCATGCTCTGTTACGACTCATTTACTATTGATCCTCCTTGATCAGAATTTTGCTTGGCATACGCTACGCCTTCTTTCTTTAGATCTTAGAAACCTCGTAAGCAGAGTGTTTAGCGGATTAGGGTTTCGATGTGAAACTCTAATCCTATTTTTGGATGATTTTAGCGGTAGTTTTACGCCTTGGTTTCTATGTCTAGACTCTAGGTTAGCTTGTTTATTTATAGGTAGAAATTAGGTTTAGCATTAAGCTGTTATTTGACTATTTTTGGTGGGCTTTTGCGAGATCTGTGGCGATCTTGGAGAGCAAGAAACAGACCCGAGAGATTCTTGATCTGCGCTCCTTTTATTTAATTTTCGTTTCTTTATATTTTTGTATTTTTGATTATTGTTTTTGTATTTTTAGAGATTGGGACATTTTGGACACTCCTAAATTGTAATAAAAATTAAATTAGCTTTTTTGACACTTTTGGATTATACATTACCCAAAATAAATTAAATGACTAAAACAAAAATGAAGACGGACAAAATTGGGGTATAAAGAGACGAAGAAGATTCTTTGGTCATCTTGCTCTACTACTGGTATAAAACATACTCTTTATTTTTAAGTTTGCTCTACTACATATATATGTTCATTCTGATTTATAATCAACCAATCATATATGTTCATTACTGAGCTTGGATTTATGAGCACTTCAGTGCAAATTTTTCATCTTGGGTGGTTGACCCAGTATCATGAGACCATGCCACGGGCAAAGAAATGGGTGTGCGAGGATGGCCCCGGGGCCATCAAGTCACCGATAATCGAGTTATGCCTTGGCCGGCCAGGCACCTTTGTGAGGAGGTCACACAGGACCCCTACACCCCAGGCGGGAAATACCGCTGAGGAGGCGCCGAGTTCGGAGGTTCATCGGAGTGGTGGTGCATGATGCGCCATTTGCGGATCGAGTGCTCGAGACGGTTTGGGTAGATACAACACATTCGGAGGATCCCGGACTCTTTACTAGGGTGCTGCGTACCCTAGCGGAGTGTAATGAGAGGTGGACACACTTCGAGGACCATTTGGTGGCGCGGGGGCCTCCTTGTGTGCCGTACTCCTCAAACACGGTGTCGAGCTACTTCCCATGGTTTTCCAGGGTCTCCCATCCGTTTCTCTTCTCTGAGAATTATGTAGAGCTTGCGGATGAGCCAGATGTCAGTGTGGTATGTGTTTTTTATGTTAATTGCAGTTATAAGTTTCTTAATCTTCTAATTATTTTAATAATAATATTATGTTATTTCTTTCACGAGATGCTACGGAGCTGCTTTGGATTTGGTGGATGAGATGGATGGGACCATCAATAATAATGACCGGAGCCACGCGAGGCGTCTTTGAGCGCATCATCAAGAGGTCGCTCAACCCTTTTCGTCGGTTTAGGAGGAGGTTCGGCAATGTGTATAATAGGAGGGGGGCGCAACACACACTAGGCTCATGTTTTAGAGGGATATTTGTTTGGATATTCGGTTTTTTAAATGGATATTCGCTTTACGTTTAATATCTAAGTCTTTTTTCGATGTCATCAATTTGAGTTGCGCAATTTTATTGTCATTATAAAAAATTAACAGGAAATGAATGGTGAGAAACAACCGTATGCAACAAACTAAATAAGAAAACATAGTTTGTATTCTGTCACACTGGTTCGATCAACAACATTTGAACACATGTTCGCACACCATCATGCGAACAGGTTCGCATGAGCCCATTCGAACAGTTAAAAAAACGCCCAGAGGTGTGCCACAGATTTTAACACACACGAACGATGTCATTCGAAGATGTTCGAAGGCCCGTGTTCGAACAAGTGAAATTTCGTGAAAAAATAGAGGTTTTGGCTGACCTTTTGGTCATTTCACACCCTTATGGGGTGTGTTTTGAGTAGGAGGGGGTGTGGGAAAAGTAAAAACCTCATTGTAGTGTTTTCGTGGACGTAGGCAAGAGGTGCCGAACCACATAAATCTCTTCGTGTGTGTTCCCATATAAGATCTAGGTTTGTGCGGTTTTCCCCAACATGAACAAATAACAAAGGTAGAGCTAACGAATATATTTATACCAATACATATTATGGTAAAATAAATTTTGGGACAAGTTTAGCTGTGAACTTTGGGCTTTAAAAAGCTTTGTTGTGATAGGTGTTAATGTTCGGATGTGTTTTTATGGGTATGGCAGCTCGGTTTCTCAACTGCAAAAAGGGCACACTCCCTTTTAAGTATCTCGGTCTTCCAGCTGTACTAGGCTTTCAGCTGTTCTCCTCAGATTGGAGGGAGGGAGAGAGAGAGGGAGGGAGAGAGAGAGAGAGAGAGATGCCTCACGACAACAAATTTGAGTTCAGTCTAAGGTGACTCCAAGTCAATCTAAAATGACTTTGGGCATGTCTGAGTTGACTCCGAGCTCCCATGGAAAAACAGGGGGTACGCATTACATGTTCATAGGCAGATTCAATATCTTTCATTTTCTAGTATTTTAAACTTATTATTCATGAAACATGCAAATAACACCCATTCAACACTTGGTAATATTAAACTGGGGTACTGGAAATGCATTTCAAAATCTAGATATAATAGATAAGAAAACAAATCATTTCAATATCTAGATCTCATTTTACCCACTAAAATGCATGTATCAATTTGTACCAACACTTGACCCACATGCAAGACCATACTCTGTCTCTCTCTCTCTCTCTCAACAACAGCCATGGGGTGGGAGGATTTGTCCACTCCTGGGTACGATGTAGCATCACGAAAGCCAAATCTCAGGAAATTATAATTTATAACCCCGGGCCACTCTCCACCAAATCCCCATCCCCAGCCCCAGAAAAGGACAAAAGAGAAGAAAAACAGAGATGATGTTTTTAAATCCTGTATTTCTTTTTCTCCCTTACAATTCTTTCATTTGAAGGTAAACATCCAACCTACCCGTGCAGATTGGTGTGAGGTCTTCATTTCAATCAAGTTGTAGATACAAGCAAAAATCTGTACAAAGTTTACAGTAAAGAAGAAAAAACACAGCAGCAAATCTGCTGTGATGTATCTTCTAACAAAATATGTGGTGTTATAATTAGCATTCGGAATTGATCCTAACCATCAATCAAGAAAATATTCTGCTGCAGCTTCAACTGATTCTGCAGTCAGAGCTGCTTCGGCTATTTTTATTAACATTGCAGCCTTGTAGGTTGCCAAATCTGCATTTCCAGCCAGGGATTGGGCCCTTTTGCGTTTTTCTATGGCTATTTCCATGGATGCGTTTGCAGCGGCTTTGGCTTCTTCAATCCTAAGCATTGCATTCTCTTCCAAGGCATCTTGTTCAGCTGCTATTGCTGAAAATCAATACAAGATGAGAAAAACTTTAACAACAAGCTGTTTATATTTAAGTAGCCATTGCAATTAAATGCTTATCAAATAAAAGTACGATGACTCAAAACACAAGATAAATAAACTGGTATTTGAAGAAATACACATGCAGTCATTTGATTAGAAATACAACCACTAAGCAAAAGATTAGGTAAATACTCTTCTAGTATTTGCATATTTGCATTGTAAAATATTAGTGACATAAGAAAGAACCTTATCTACCCAGGTACTAAAAAGGATGCAGATTAAAACTAGTACATAACGGACTCAGATTCAGAACACATATATATATATATATATATATATATATATATATATATATATATATAACAGAAACATTCATCATTTCATCTTGTTCAGAACAGCAAAATATAAAATTACCTTTCAACACACTCGGTTGATTGCATCTACCAAACTGACTTGGCTGTCTCTTAAACGACCTCTTCTTTCGCAGCAAAGGCTTTGGAACAAGCGGCACTCTCTTACATTGATGATTCTGACAGAAGTAACCAAGTACCAAGTCGATTAGATAAAAGGGATGCAGTGTCGTGGTATAGTTTACAACTACGCCCCCACCCCAGTATTATTTATTATGCCAAACTAAGATTTGAAGAGAGAAAAACTTAAGTATACATATATGTGATCAAGGTAAATGATATAGGCATAGGTGTCGACCATACTGTACAGTTGCAACGAGCATCATCAAACCACATAAATCGTGTGAGGATTTGTCCAAAGTTTACCATACTGAACAGTTGCCGCAAGCCTCACTTTCTATGCTGCTATAGCAGCCGAAATTGCAGTGATTGCACTAGTTGCAGCCACGACATTAAAGCCCACTGAATGCCCTCCCACTTTTTCGTCAATCAAAGTGGTACAAGATGCCTTTTTTGGGGAAGATATTGGAATTCATTCCTCTTTAGTTCAGAGAAATGGGTTCAAAAAAATCGCAACCCTTGTTCAGAGGCCCCCCATTGGTTGGGATAAAAACCACAATTACTTATTGATCTACTGTTCGTAGGCATTGTTCCAGCCAAGCCTGGTGTATGCTGACGAAGCCCTGCATCTTTTCACCAGGCTTTCAGATCTTCACCCTCTGTTCTGTTCTTAACATCATCTTTTGTTCTTTCTGAGTTTTCACTTTCAATCACATACTCCTTTAATCAGATGCAGGTCTCGATTGACTTTTCCTTCCTCTCTCAAACTAATATATTCAGGCCTTTGTAACAAGCCTAAGAGGAGCCAAATTTAAGTTTGAGTCCTTGCTTTTATTGCTACGAGTTGTTTATGATAAACAATTATGAATGTCCGTAATTTTGTATTCTGTATCCAAAATTGTATTATACTAGCCATCTCACTGTGCCCTATACTGCCACAGGTTTTGGGGTTGGCTGCTTCACACTGATGTCAAAGATTCACAACTATGGAACCAACATTCCTCCCTATCTGCTGGTTACCAAAAAAAAAAAAAAACAAAGGGACACTATGGCAAAAAATAGGAAACTACCAGATTGCTAAAATATTACTTCAAAAAGAACTATTTGGAAAACTCAATTTTACTACAGGTCATAAATCAGTATCAGTAATGCTTCTAAAATTTCAGATTGTGAGATAGAAAGTCAACCAAGAAACATTCTGTTGGGAATAGACAATAACTTTCAATAGGTAAAAGTATTATACACCATAGAACTGGCAATCCAGAATTAACATACTCGTCAGACACAATACAACAAAAACATGATGGAAAATTTACCTGAAAACCCTACTTAGCAAAGAACGCTTTTGCTTCCGTTTCTAAATTTAAATCATGGAAGGTTTCCATTTCTAACATCACATCTCTCTTTTGCTGTTTTGCATATAATGTTATTATTCATCTCACCAACAGTGCCTTAGTTTCCTGTTCCCACAACATTATGTGAGAATATCCTAACACAAAGCTCCCCCCTTCCAAAAGAGAAAGAAACAGTCACAGGACAGACCATGCTTCCATGCCAATCATCATCACTTTTTCACCTCTATACAACAGTGATGAAGGGAAGATAGATACCTTAAGCGTAGGACGCTGTTACGCGCTATTGGAACAATCTGAAATTCTGAATCAAGGGCGAAGGGGGCAAGAGTTAGTATATGATAACACCGAAGGTGAACCATGGATGTTTTCTGCTGAGTCTATGAGCTAACATTTACAAATAAGCACCATCCAAGTAGAAAGAGTGAAGCATAAATCAATAGAAGCTGGTGTTCAAAATCTGCCATTTTCTGCTACAGCATCATATTCTCTTAGGAGTAGGACATTAGGCATTATTCGAGTTCTCCAATATGCCGATGGTGGAGGCTACAATATGCAGGCAATGTTTCTGCAATTGCAAAGTTTTACGGCCCAGATAAAACATTCTATGTGAAACTGTCTTGTTGGATTTACTTGACAGAAAGACAATGATTCAGATTTCAAAAGATCATAAACCAATTGATGATCACCTATCCAATACAGGCAAACCAGTTTTGGTCTGAAAACAGGAAAAGGCCCCAATTCCACCTCTGTTGCCAATGCCATCCACTGCAATGGCACTACATCCTGGCACCTTTTTAATACCCAAAACTTTCATGTTACTTCTCACCTTGTTCCCATCTTCCCATCTATCAGCAGAAGCATAGATGCTAGCAAGAAGAGAATGAAGACTTGAATCATTGGATTTAACTTTTGCAAGTGTTTTAGCAAGCCTTTCACCCATATCAACATTGCCATATAATCTGCAGGCACTTAACAAAGATCCATAAAGTGGAACAATTATCTCATCTTTTTTATCTGGTAAATTGCTTATCAACTCCTCTGCCTCATTTAACAAACCAGCTCGACCAAGAAGGTCAATGAAACACCCATAGTGGTCTAAATTTGGCTGAACACCATATCTACTTGACATGGAATGAAATAACTCGCGACCTTCTTCTACCAATCCTGCATGACTACATGCACTCAAAAGACCAATAAAAGTAACATCATCAGGTTTTGCTCCAAATGTTTTCATTTCTTCAAAGAGCTCTAGTGCTTTGTTTGTCTTGCCATTCATTGCCAGTCCACAAATAATCGAAGTCCACGAGGCGGTATCCTTTTCCTTTAGACCATTAAAAACTTCTAAAGATTTCTCTATGTGACCACATTTAGCATACATTTCAATAAGGGCAGTACCAACCACAGCATCCACCATGATTCGGTTTTCATATACATAATCATGAATCCACCTTCCTTGTTCTAGTGCTCCTAATTGAGCACAACCTGTAAGGAGAGAAACCACAATGAACTTGTCAGGCTTCACTCCTCTGATTTGCATCTCTCGAAATAACTCAATTGCCTCATCAAAACAATTGAACTGCACATACCCATTAATCATAGCCGTCCAAAGAACAACATCCCTTGTTGGACTCTTCTCAAACAAATCTCTAGCTTTATCCAACCGACCACAATTCACATACCCAGTTACCATACTAGTCCAACAATTCACATTCTTCACGATCATCGCATCGAAAAACTCTCGCGCCACACTCACATACCCACATTTACAATACATGTCCAATAATGCATTCCCCATTCTGGTTGTAAAATTCAATTCCTTTTCAATGTAAGTATGAATCTCCTTGCCAACCTCCACATTCCTCAATGCCGAACACGCCGTTAGAGTGCTCACAACCGTGGCTTCATTAGCCATCTCCTTACCTTCAATTCGCATCCTCCGAAAAACTTCAACAGCTTCCTCGAACCTCCCACACCTCACACAACCCGAAATCAAGATGTTCCAAGAGACAGAATCCCTCTCAGGCATTTCCTCAAACACCTGTTTGACACAACCAACACGACCCAGTTCAGCATACATATCCATCAACGAGTTACAAACATAAGCATCAAACTCAATGCCCATCTTGATAACAAAAGCATGAACCTTTTCCCCTTCACCAACCTCTCCAATGCAACCAATAGCCTTGCAAACAAAAGGGTAGGTGTAATTATCAGGCCACACCCCATTTTCCCTCAATTGGTTGAATAGAGAAATAGCTCTTCCAAAACTACCCCTTTTCACAAAGGCTTTAATCATTAGATTGTAGAGGAACAAAGATGGGTGTTGGGTGTAGTTGAAGATTCTAAGTGCATAGTTAAAGTCTTCAAAGGAAGAATCCATGCACACGGCCATTAACTTGTTGAGGGTGTCCCTGTCTTGATGCAAACCTGAAGAGAATATGAGGGTCTGAATTTGCTTCAGCTGCCACATGGATTTGCAGCTTTTGAGAAGAGAGATACATGTTCCCTTCATTACTCAATGTAAAATTCAAATATGTGACAAACTTCCTGATAGAAACATGTGAAACTAGATGCTCTTATACCAATTATATGAGCAATGAAAAACCTAAAGAGAGTAGCAGAAAGGTGGAGGCGGAAGACGGTGGTGCAAGGCGGAAGTTCGAAGCGAGCTGGTGCGACGGCGGCGAAAGTTTCGTAGCGTGGCTCAATATGGAATGTTGGATTGATCAGACGGAGCGCTCAAGGCAGAGAATCTGCTTCCACCGAGAGGGGCAAGTCCTCATTCTCCACATCATTAATTTTTTTTTTCTGTTGGTAGGAAAACAAAAGAAAGCCTACATATTCATTAAGAGGACTTTAGAGGAATCAGATTGAAAAAATAGATTTGATGTCATGAGAGAGAGGATCTTCCAACTTTTGCTAGACGACTAAATTATTTGCTCATTTCATAGCCAAAAAATATATGCAATTGCATTTGCCTCTAAGTTTGAGACAATTGTACATTTCAATCTCTAGCAATGAGCTCTTTAGTATTGCAAATGATAGTTGCATAATGATGTCACTGATTCACATATTTGCACACTAGGTGAATGACCAAAGTATAGACAGAGTAGTTGATAACATCATAGTTAGGGTCGTCCCAAACAATTTAAAGACCTTGTTCAAATCTTAAAAATTGGGCCCTTACTTTATCAAATTGGGCCTCCATTTTTTTTGTTACAAAGGAGAAAGAAACAAGAAAACGCCAAAAAAAAAACTAAGGCCTCAAAAAGGGAATCCCCTGCGCATCAACACGAAGAAATTGAGACATAGCTGGCGGGGCAGTGACAACCTGAACATGTGTTGTGTGAGCAGACATTCCCAACTTTGCAAGATAATTTGCCTCCCGATAGACATGTTGAAGCTTCACCTCCCAGGCACGAGCAAGAAGACTCCGAAGCAAAGCCACTGCATTCCCATGTAAATGAAATTGCACATGTGCACTCTCAATGAGGCGCATCGTGTTCATCGAATCGAGAATAGCACACAATTCTCCGAATCCCATCTCCCAATACATCTCCAACCGGGGAAAGAATAGCACGCGACTCGGCGTGCATGATGGTAGAGTTCCAAGCGACCGTAGAAGCCCGCGGACAAACCTTCCATCGTTATCCCGAATAAGACCACCAAGCGAGGCAACCGGTGGATTCAACCGAGCACTTCCATTCACATTGAGTGCCACCCAACCCGGTGAGGCGCTAGCCAAGACACTGCGCAAAACAGAAGAGATGCGAGTTGCACTAGTGCCCAAGCCAAACGCCGCGACCACATCTCTACACAACCCAAATATTTTGGCGGCAACCTCGGTAACTTCAAAGGGCTTGTTCTCAGCGAAACAAATTTCGGGCACACCAAATCTTCCACATAATAATGGCCAGGATAGCCGCGCCATTAGACAACACATCTTGGAGCCAAATGGAAGGGATGAAGTCACTAGAGGGTAATAACAAATCTGTAGGGGCGCAAGTATTCCACACCTCCTGGGCGTGGTGGCATGCGAACAAATAGTGATGGAGAGTCTCGTCCTGGCTATGGTATAAGGAGCAAGTAGGCGAGCCCAGCACATTTCGACGGTGCAACACGACCTTTATTGGAGGGGAGTTATGGCAAAGCTGTCACACAAAGAATTGAACATTCGCCGTAATTTTCAAGTGCTAGAGCCACATCCAACTGCACTGTGTATCAACGTTGCTATTACCCTCTAGGAGCATCTTGTAGGCTGACTTGACGGAGTAAATACGGGAAGGACCATAATGGCGGGGGTAAGCCATATGAGGTGTCTATTTTGGAGTCATGGAAGGTGTGAAGTACTTCGAAGATATAGAGAAAACGTACATTTTATTCCATTTCTAAATTTAAATGCCCGCCAATAAAACGTACATTTTACCCCTGTTTTACCCCTGTTCTTGAAAGAAAACGTACATTTTATTCCATTTCTAAATTTAAATCATGGAAGGTGTGAAGTACTTCGAAGATATAGAGAAAAGAAAGAAGGTTTTCGCTTGGGAAGATGAAGAATATACGATAATTTGCTAGCAAATATTTACTCTTCTAAGTTATAATTAAAAAAGCTAACAAAAGTTTACCATATGTTCCTGCAGCTGCAGCCTGGTACTTTTCTCGATTTTGAAGACAAAATTGTAACCTACAAAGACTTCATTAATAAACAACTTATTTTGTTCTCGATTGATCAGCTGGAGAGGTCCACCCCCTCCATAGTTGATGGATTGAAACCTAGATAGAGGAAAGTACTTTATTGTGCTTTTAGAAAAGAAATTTGTGTGAACAAATTCTAGTGAGTGAATTTGCTGGTTACGTGTCTGAGCATTCTGCCTATGGTCATGGGATTAATACAAGCTTAGTGAACACAATTAATAAAATGGCACAAGATTATATGGGAAGCGGCAACATCAATTTTCTCAAACCAATGGGGAAATTTGGTTCGCGACGACAATGAGTTCTTACTGAGAAGCAAGATTTTTACCTACGGACCTGATTCAGCTTCCGCTGGGAGATCAAACGGAGCTCGATTAGTTTCTGCTAGACGAGAAATGAAGAACATAACAGACTTTACTTCATTTTTTTAGGGAAAAAAAACAGCTAATTGTAATTTGATAAAGGTTTAGATATATTTGAACATGTGGATCATCAGACTTCATTTTTTTAGATTGTAATAAAGCATGAACTATTACAATTTATAATATCAAAACATATCAAAAGAATTCAAAATTCAGTTCCATATTTTTATTGATAACTACAGTACCTAATTATAAAAAAACAAGATAATAAACTCTTAATTAGTACAAGTACCTAACTTAACCAAAAAAATAAGTACATTGATTGTCTTCTCTCGAGGTATGATGAAGATCAATCAACACTTAACTATCATTCTTAATAAGTGTGAAAATATATATTTTTATTTATAGTTGCATCGATGGGGTATTAAATATTGTGATTGGAGTTTTTTCATTAAATATATTAAATACTATCATGTGCTAGCTAGTGGAAGGAGTTTGGTCTATGTAATTTCAAGGACAAGGATATGATTCAATACTCACAGAGATGGTTGTAGCTTATTGGTTTGGTCTAGTGATCTAAGAGACGTGGTTTAAATCCTCTCCCTGTGGGAAGCATTACCCCCTGTGGAGAAGCCTCCGTACTCCCTCTGAACTCATTTATAAACAAAAAAAATCTAAATTCACACAGATTAAGAAAATTGGTTATAATCATTTAATGTTCTTGATTGCATAAGAAATAAATTGATTTTACTAGTATACCCTCATCTTTTTGAGAATGATCAAAACTCTTAGTAGTAAAAGTAGAATTAAATAAGGGTAGTTGTAGGATAATAACATTAAATGAAGTTGAGTTAATTGATATTTACTTAAATTTGAGACCAAAAATTTTGGCACTGTTTTGCTTATAAATGAGTCTAGAGGAAGTATTTTTTTTTTCATTTTGAATGATGGATTTCCAGAACCTGAATCTCGACGACGATGAGGAAAGCGTTCTACACTTCCGACAACCTATTGCAGTGGCCTCTAACGTTGAAGACCATATTTGTTTGATCGGTTAATTCATTACATTTGTTCCGAACGGAACGAGAGAGAGAGAGAGAGAGAGAGAGAGAGAGAGAGAGAGAGAGAGAGAGAGAGAGAAGAGAGCGATATGATGTCAAAAAAAATGAGACCCACAAAAAATAATAATTGAGATAAAATAATGTGGAATGATATATTGTACTCAAAAATAAAATTTAGAAATAGGTATTTGGTATTTTTGGTAGTGGTTAAATTGATTAAATATATAATCAATTAGTTTAAGAGTAATTAAAAAACAACATGGGTAACTTTAGATGGGTAAAAAACAATTTGGGTAAAAAACAATCAATTAGCCTCAAAAAGTGTGCAGCCTCTTTTCTAATAAAATATTTAAAAAAAATATTAGTTTAAGAATATGAAAAGACATATTTATCCTCCAAATAATAGAATATTGGATGGGTAAATTAGTAATTCAAATGACCCATTTTTTTCTTAGATTGATAGTAGATAAGAGGGATGCTTAAAGAATGTTGGGAATATGCGAGTATAAAGTCTTTGTTGTTTGATGATATTAATCCTAAACCTATTGATGTGCTATTCTCTGTTAACAAGCTTCACCTTGAGTTTTCTCTAGCTAATCCTGATGTTATCCCTAATAATAACCCTCCATCTAATCATATTAACTCTATTAGTAGGTGGATCCCCCCTGTGGAGGAGTTTGTGAAGTTTAATGTTGATGCTCAATTTGTGGTCACTACTGGAAGAGCATGTTCAGGAATTATTGGTAAGGATGAGAAGGGTACCTTTGTAGCTGGCTCATACTCCAAATTCTTTCTTTATCGCACGCTCTTATCATTTGAATCTTTAGCTCTTCGTGAGACTGTAACTTTCGCTTCTAGTCTCCTCATTCGTAAAGTCATTATCGAATCCGATTGTTTGGTTGTGATTGATGCTTGCAAGGGTTCAAGAGTTAGAAAAGAAATTGAACATATTGTGACTGATATTCAGAGCTTAAGTCATAATTTTACCTCGATGCTCTTCAATTGGGTGAAAGCGTGAAGCTAATTTTTTGCACGACTTGATTGCCAAGCTTGGAGTTGATAATCGTCTTCTGCTGAATTGGAACCTCCAAATACCTCGATCGATTAGGGAAATCATCTTAGTAGAGGCTAGAGATCTGACTGATTAGGTGGATCTGGGTAGTTTTTTGGTAGTTTGTGTTGAGAATTATTGAGTTGTTATTCGTTTAGGGTTTCAGAGGTTGCTGGAAGGGAAGATAGATTTCGTGTGTAATGTCTTTGTTGTTTGGTTGTTTTATACCTTCGTGAATCACTCTGGGCCGGACCTTTAGCCCATTTTGATTTCTGTTTTTTGTTGTTGGTTTTTTTGTTGTTGTATTTGGGTTGAATTGTACGCGTCTCTGATTTCGGTAGGGCTTGGCCCATTATCTATAAAAACCGGATCTAATGTTCAAAAAAAAAGAATGTTGGGAATATGCGAGTATATTAATATTCGTCCATGATAAAGTATGTTGAGCCAACAACTAGAGATGTATTTATAGCTCAGTTAGCTGATTATCATTTTGATGAATTAGTTTTCCCAATATTAGGGGAGAGACAAGCAACTGAAAATGAAATTGAAATAAATTATTATTATTTCATCTTGATCTTCTTACAAACCAATGTGAACCAGACAGCAGCAATAAAAGAGTGCGTAGCACCAGTGTCTACAATAGCAACTAAAGGGGTACCATAAATAAAACAAGTACCTCTAATCTCATTGGGTCCCTCTGAACCTACTAGTGCGAAAAACTCTTCCACTGGACCTCTCCTTTCTTTGGCTTAGTACACTTGGAGCTAAAGTGACCAGCTTCACCACAATTGAAACACACTGCCTCCTTACGGTCACAATCAGATGCCATATGACCATCTTTCCCACAACGGAAACATATCTTTCCCCCAGACTTGCACTCAAAGCTCTTGTGGCTCGGCTTGCCACACTTGAAACACACAATATCAGCAGGAGCATCTCCCCCACTTGGCGTCTTGCCCTCAGCAGACCTCTTACCCTCCGCAGATCTACTACCTCCAGCATACTTGTTACAACCAGCATACTTCTGTTTACCTCTATCGGCAGACACCTTCCATATGGCTTACCCCTGTTCTGGAACTTACCCCTAATTTTTCCTCAAAGCCTATTTTGGCCAGTGCAGTCCCTCTTTACCTGAGTTTCTGCTCATCATTACAAAATACTAATTTGTTTTTATACTGAAATCGGTACTAGGTGGGAGGAGAGTTTGCTTTGGCAGTTGATTTCAATGATTTCTGTCAAATATTTTGATATTTTTTTGTCACGATCGTTTCATCAATCTTCAGTCACAATTTTCTGCTTTCAAGTCAACGGAGGATAGTTCTTGCCCACGTTTTCTAGTCCGTGTTTCAATATTTCTGTCTAGTATCGCAATCTGGGAATTTATCTGATTGTGATCCAAAACATGTTGTTCAAGAGTGCAGCTCTTCAATGGGAAAGGAGGCATGATTGAAGGATGCATACAGAACATTGACCGCACTGGACTTGATTTTGTTGCGTTGACTGATCCAAAGTTAGTGCCTCAGCAGAATACGCAATTGCATGTATTTTCCGCCTTTGGTATGTTGTAGTTTTGTGCTGAACTAAAACTTCTTATTTACAGTTTTTTGTTTTGAACACTTGAGTTTTTCCAATCAAATTTCACTTGTTGAGAACCATACCTGTCTAGGTACTCTGAAGGGTGGCCGTGCTGACTGGCTTGTAGAGAAGTGTACAGTATGTGTCAATAGCATATTGAAATTTTTTCTGGCTAGACTACTGCTTCTTTGTGTTATCGTTGTTTTCCTTTTATTCATGTTTAACTGCCATAGGAACTTGGAGCCAGCAGTGTAACTCCTCTATTGACTGAGCGTTCTCCGTCAATCTCAGAAAATCGTGTGGACAGATTGGAACGTGTAATTTTAGCAGCGTCTAAACAATGTAACTATTTTTTGTACTCGTGTCTGATGTTAAACGTTTAGTTTTCTCCATTAAGAAATTTCTCTAGGCTATTTAGACTGGAGTTTTAAAGTTAGATCTAAAATGAAGAGCGACCTATTATGCTTTTGGTAAGTGAACCTTGTATTATTGCCCATTTTTTAGGTCAACGACTGCATGAAATGATCCTGAAACCTCCTGTAGAGATTGGTGATCTTTTGCATCTTGTAAGTTTTCCATTTCTAACTTCCTGGCCACAACTTTGGGTGAGAATTTAAGTTATTTGAGAAGAATTTTGGCCAGTGCAGTCCCTCTTTAGATGACCTGCAGGTTTCCCACACTTCCAACATGACAATTTTGTCTGTTTGTTTGGACCTTTGTTCTTATTTCCTTGAAACTTTCATTTCTTACCTTTACCATTGTAATTTTGCTTAACTGTTCCACTTTCCTCTACCATATTAACGGAAGAGGAACCTGCTACATTTTTATCATTTACTTTGTCATTTTCCTGAGCCCTCAACGACTCCTCAATCATGAAATGACTACCAAGTTGAACCAAAGTCAACTCTTCCTTCTTATGTTTCAAGGTATGCTTGAAATCTTTCCAAGAAGAAGGCAATTTATCAATTATAGATGAAACAACAATAGATTCATCCATTTTCAAATCATGTTGAGTAAACTGACCCAAAATTCACAGCAGTTCATTATATTGTTCCATAACAGGCCTTGAATCAACCATTTTGTAATTAAAGAAATTACTAACCAGGAATTTGTTACTTGAGGCCTTGAATCAATCTTTTGTTGGGGAATTTCGAAAAGTTCAAGATGAAACTTGGATAAATCTGAAGTTGTGTAGAACACTTTCAGATTGAATCAAATTTCGGGGTTCAACCAAAATCGTTCAATCGGATAAAATCAGAAGATTATGTTTAAGAGTTTTGTTCTTATGTATGGAGTTTTTCAATGACTTCCAGAACCAGAAAAAAATTGATCAATAATGATGAAAACCGTGTGGTTTTATATCCTGTGTAGCAGTTTACAGCAGTTTTATTCTTAAAACTGCATTTCCTGCCAATTCGCACTCCACTTGCGCTCCGTTTGCGCTTCACGCGCAACTGCGCTACAACAGCACAACCAAGTTGCGCTTAAGTGGCGCCCCGTTCGCGCTCCACGCGCGACTGGGCATAAACATCAACTCTGGCGTGCAAAGCAACATCACTCTTTGGCGAGAAAATATCACCGCCGGGCGTAAAACAAAGATCGCAAAACCGCGCGCTTAACTTCGCGCTTCAAGCGCGTGCTCGTAGCAAGAAAGCGCATACAACTCTCTTATCATGTTAAAATAAGCGTGCACTCTTATTTTAACATAGTAAGGAGATCAATTACACTAAAATGTCCAACATAAATCACAATCTAAGTTAACAATTTACGGCTTTGGGTATGATTGTCTTACCGATACTTACAAGGTGGTTGCTGTTTGTTGCTATACCTATATAATTCAAGTCCAACTTTATACTTTGGGTAAGGATACTTGGAAAACTGTTGAGGGGTTCCCTTCTTGTCTGCTAGAGGGTTTCTCGTGTGGCGAATCCGGAAGATTTGTGAGTGGCGCTATTAATTGGTTGGTACGGGTACCTACCGATTCTAGTTCTTCATGGATCATTCTTTCTTTTGATTTAGGAAAGGAATCTTTTAAAGAGTTTTTGTCTCCAGATTATGGAGAGGTGTGTGACTTGACATTGGGGGTATTAAGGGATTGCTTATGCATTTTTGCTCACACAGACACTCTTGTTATTCATGTTTGGCTTATGAAAGATTATGGAAATGAAGACTCTTGGACTAAATTGTTTACTGTTCCGTACAAGGAACTTCTTGGTTGTCACGAGCCTGCTTCTGCCTATCCACTTTATATTTCAGAAGATGACCAGCTTCTGTTGGACTTTGTGGTGGAGCTAGTTGTTTTCAATTTCAGGGATGGTACTGGAAGGACACCTGAGGTTCAGTCCATCTTTGGTGGTTATTGTGATTGGTTCCAAAACCATGTCTACATTGAGAGTTTGATATATATTACCTTGACCTTAATATTAGGACATAGATGTTGTTGTATGTTAGGTAGGATCAAATTTATATTTTTTCTTCCCCGTGTTATGGAAATAAGACTTGCTTGGCATGACCATTCACAGACACACTGACACACATATATACTCATTTGTTTTGTGATATGATGATAGTGTGTGTGTGTATATATATATATATATATATATATATATTGTTGATTTTTGTAGTGCTTATTTGTTTTGTTTTATGGACAGCAGCAACAGATTTTGACCAAGTTTGTTCTCAAAATCTTAAGGTGGTAGGTTAATGAGGCTAACCTCTTATATACTATTTATTTTTGTTTATTAAAACGCGTTGTGGGACTATCTCACATTTGGATGCAACATCTCCCAAGTGTGAGTCTTAGTTAGGACTATATGTGTACAACCGGTTATGAGATCGTATAGATTGTTATTGAACCATACATTACACCTGTGTTCGTTTTTATTTTATTTTATTTTATAGGGTGCAAGAGACTTGGACCACACTTGTTCCAAAAGCCTTAATTTGCTATGTTAGTGAGTCCAAACCTCTTATATATTCTTTACTTTGTTCATTATTAGGCAATGTGAGACTATTTCATGTGTATTAAGTTGAATACACAACGTGTGAGTCCAACCTCTTATATATTCTTTACTTTGTTCATTATTAGGCAATGTGAGACTATTTCACGTGTATTAAGTTGAATACACGACGTGTGAGTCCAACCTCTTATATATTCTTTACGTATAATTTCCAGTTTTTTGGGCACAAATCCTGAAATCTGATGAGCTCTCTACATGCATGGATTGTGATTTTGGGTAATGAGTCTGAGACAAAGATTACAATTTGACATCACAGGAGGAAATATCTCAAGGAAATATATAAGTGAAGACTTTTTTCCTTTTATATTTTTTTGGTGATGTAGAAGTATTGTTAATTAAGATTAGTAAAGACAAGTTGCAATAAGCATCAGCAAGCCATGTCAAAACTTAATGTGAGAGCCGACTCAGATTGTTACCTGCGTTATAAACTCCATTAACTCTACGACAATTGAATGTGACAAATAATAGAAACTCTTTAATCCAATTGGTGGAAGAAATATTATTTTCTTATTTAGTTTTGACATGGAGACAAAACTGGTGTTATCAGCCTAACAATAATTTGGAGAATGGTAACACAAGCAAGAATTTAAAATAAAAAATCATTAGAAAATATGATTCTCAAAATAAAAAATATACTGTGGACTGAATTATAAACACAAGAAAAAGTCTTAAACTCTATTTGATAAGGCGAAGCAACTAACGTTTATCGAATAGCTTGTAGCGGATAAGCTCGTGGTGCATGTTTGGTATACTAGCTATAACTTTTTTCACAAGCGTTAACATTTTACATACGGTACTTGAAGTAGCATGTGAGTTTATAATATCATTTCATTTTTCTCTCGTTTGTAGTGTTAATATTTAATTGAATTTTCATTTATCCTTCATTAAATAGATATAATATCTCAATATTGTAAGTTTTAAGGGTGTTATTGTCAAAGATCATGAAGTGAAGAATCATTTGTGGGTTTTCGTCAATGCTCCTATTGACAACCCTAAATTTGATCCTGCAACTGAGGCTCTTATTACTAAGGAAGCTGATTTTGGTTCTAACTATGTTGTTCCACCACATTTTCTTGTGAAGGGTAAGTTGCATGTTGTTGATAATGTTATATTGTAATGTAATCAATTAACAATAACAATATGTTGAAATCTTTGCAGTTTCAAAATCTGAAATAATGGACAAGCTTGAATCATGGGCAAATGTTAAGCTAACGAAAACTAATGGAACTAAGACTCCAGTGATTCGTGGGATTGCCAGTGTGAACACCCAATTTTAACTAGTATTTTCTAATTTTTTATAAAAAACCCAAAAATATGTCATTTTATGCACTTTTAGATTTTTATCGTTCACACGTGCTATTTTGTGCTTGTTGGCGATTTTGAGTTAATTTTTGCAAGTAATTGAACTTTTTGTATTATTACTATTAGTAGAACTTAACCACAAAATAAAAAAAAATTGTTTTATTATTCAATATTATTATTATTATTATCACTATTTTTTTGACATTTTTTAAAAAATTTAAAAAAAGAAAACGAAAATTAGGAAAAAATACAAAAAAATGGCATATTCTATTTTTGGTTGCAAATCATAGTCTCTTTAATCATATTTCTCTTTTTTTTCATCAAAGAAGCTAGTGCTTCACCACCCACTAGACCAGAATCTTTATTTTGGGCTAAATATCATTTGCACTTTCATTATATCCCCACACTGTTTTCACAAGAAAAGCATTGTTGACCAACATGTGCACTACACGCCTTTTCCGTTTCTCATACATGTGAGAGAGACATGTGAGATAGTCATAGCTGGCAACAACAACAAAAACAAATCCGAATCCTCTATAAAAGAGAGAGGAATCGAAAATCAAAAGGGGGGGGAGAACAACTTCAGAATGATAAAGAGTAGAAAAAAAACAAGGAGATACAAATTATCAGAAACAAAATTACAAGAGAGTTATGAGAAGAAGGGAACAAGAGCCTTTCTCTCCCCATTTCTCTCAACCACCTCCACAAAACAACAACAACCACCACTCTTCTCTCACCCAAACTGTGAACCACTCACAGCCACCACCCACGGCCAACCACCGTGAACCACCGCGAACCACCCCCAAAACAACCCCCACGAACCCCCACCAATCTCTCTTCTTTCTTCTTCTTCCTTCCTCTTTTTCTCTCTTCTTCTTTCTTTCTCTCTTTCTCACGCTAAAACTCTCTCTCTTTCTCTCTCCTGCAAGTTTCTCTCTCTCTCTTCAAAAGCCGGTACCGGCAATTTCCCAAACGAAAACCTTAAAACTTAAAAGTGGTTTTATAGAAGTGGGAAATTAGGGTTACATTCGGTTAAAACTTAAAAGTGGTTCTCTTATTTATTTATTTATTCATTTATTTATTTATTTTTATACAATCAGATTAATAACTACACTCTTCCCTTAAGGATGCCACTAAGGCCGGTACCGGCAATTTCCCAAACGAAAACCTTCTTTCTTTTCTCTATATCTTCGAAGTACTTCACACCTTCTTTCCGAAGTGCTTGATCCTAATCCCTATAAAAAAGAATGAATCATGTATACAGTTGTCATACCCCAATTTTGTCCGGCTTAGGTCAAAACCCTAATTTTCCACAAAAAATAAATAAATTGAAGAGTGAAGAGCATTATGCATTGCATTTTGGGTCCTAGAAGTCATTCCAAGGTTCTTGAAATCATTTTTAGGGTTGAAATGCACTTTTTGGGCAAATTAGGGTTTTAGGGTCAAAAAGGGTATTTTGGTCATTTCACAGCAAAAAACGATTTTCCATCACAAATCACTGGACAATTGTCAGGGGAATTATTTGAGGAAAAATGTGCTTAATTATAATTTTTTATGCGCATGAATGTTAATTGTTTGCATAAAAATTCAAATTTCAAGGAAAGGGTAAAATGAGAATTTCCTTCAAGGAGAGGTATCAAATCAATTTTGGGAGTGGTGATATCATGGAATTTTGGGCCCATTGATTTATTCCTAACATGAAGCCCAAAAGTTTTATGGAATAATCAAGAAAAAATAATAAAAAAGGAAGAGATAATGTTGTGCACATGGGGGACAAATAGTACAATTGCCAACTTGCAAAAGTTGGCAAATTCTCCCCCTTCTCCATTTGAATTTCATCAGCCCCTCTCCCCATTCCCTCTCCATTTTGTGTTTTCTCTCCACCCTCAATCCATGTGATAAGTGATCTCAACCCTTCATTCAAAATCAAAGTGCAATCCTAGAGCCCCTCCCAAGAACAATGACCAAAATAACCCTCTTGCTTGGTGCCCAAGTTCAATTATTCATTCCATTTTATTTTCAGCTGAATATTAATCCCCTTTTTATTGCTTGATTACCATTTTAACCCTAGCCCTTCACCAATTCTATAAATACCCTCTCATTTTCACACACCACACTACCTTTTGCTCATTCTCTCCTACACTAAACCTAGCACACAACTCTCTCCTCTCCTTCCCTCTCCTTGGCCGAACACCCCCTCTCCTCCTCCTCCATCCATCATTTTGTTTTCCTTCACCCAAACACTATCATTTCACCTAAAATCCATTCCTCTTTCACATACTACCTCCATTCTTCACTAAAACTAAAGAATCATCATCACTTGGGTATCTTCTTCATTTGTGTTCTTGCTCTCCTTTTCTTCATAATCTAGCTTGGTCTAAGGTATACTCTAAAAACCATAGCATTGTCTCCAACATTTTTGCATCAAAAAGCATACTTTTTCTTTCCTTCATTTCGCATACTCTCATAAAAATGTGATTTGCTAGTTGTTGTTGGTGAGAGGAGCCTTAAACACTATGGACAAGCACTTAGGGAGGCTTGGGTGTTTAAGGCGCCTCTCACCCTTGAATAAATTGATTCATGTTGTTTTGTGTTGATTTTATATCTTGTTGAGAAATAAAATTGTTGTTTCATGTGTTATTTAGTTCGCATATTATGTTAGAATTGACTTTAAGGAGATTTTGTTGTTCTTTGTTTGATGATGTTTAATCTTGTTGTTAGTATCTCATTTTAGTGTTAAATGTTATTTTAGTTGTTGATGATAGGCAAGTTGATTCTCACTAGTGCCTAGTGCACCTTTCTCAAAGTGAGAGGATTGCTCTATGTCATTCAACCTAGTTTTTGTGTTTACTTATTGTTAGTTGTTGATGATATGCAAGTTGATTCTCACTAGTGCCTAGTGCACTTTTCCCAAAGTGAGAGGATTGCTCTATGTGATTCAACCTAGTTTTTGTGTTTATTTAAATCTTGTTTAGTTTACTTATTGTTAGTTGTTGATGATAGGCAAGTTGATTCTCACTAGTGCCTAGTGCACTTTTCTCAAAGTAAGAGGATTGCTCTATGTGATTCAACCTAGTTTTTGTGTTTATTTAAATCTTGTTTTAGCTTGCTTATTGTTAGTTGTTGATGATAGGCAAGTTGATTCTCACTAGTGCCTAGTGCACTTTTCTCAAAGTGAGAGGATTGCTCTATGTGATTCAACCTAGTTTTTGTGTTTATTTAAATCTTGTTTTAGCTTGCTTATTGTTAGTTGTTGATGATAGGCAAGTTGATTCTCACTAGTGCCTAGTGCACTTTTCCCAAAGTGAGAGGATTGCTCTATGTGATTCAACTTGGTTTTAGTGTTTACTTACTTGCTCTTGTATTCTAGTTTTATTATTGTCCATTGTTGATGATAAATCATATGATTCCCACTTATGCCTAGTGCATCATGTTTTAAAGTGGTGAAGATAATTTTAGATGATTCAACCTTCCTCTTTTAATTTCTTAGTGAATAACAAATGAGATTGTATGTTTAGGGTTTAGGGTTCGTGAGGTATTGCAAAGGATAGGCTTACCTTAGCCTTGATGCAATTCCTCTTTGTTCATGTTATTAAGAAATCGTTGCTCACATGTCATTAGTTTAATTAAGATCATTCTTTGCCAATGATCATACTTGAGGCTACTCTTTTGAATTCATTTGTGCCTACAACTTCCTTGTCTACTCTCATGCGGTATCATCAATACTTAGATAGGTCCATTCCTTACATTGCATCTTCCACTAGATGTGCATTTAGATTCCCTTGCGTTTTGTAGAAATGTTTGAGTATGGTCCTCGCCTAGCATCTTCCATTAGATGTGCATTTAGGTTCAATCTTGCCTACTCTTGCATTTTTGCTTAATGCCCAATTCAAGTTCCTTCTTTGCCTATTTATGTGTTGTGGTCTAATATGTGTAGTCTAGGCTAATATTTGCTCAAGAATTCAAATGAGATTAGTTGCAAGTTATGTCCATGTTGTTGCTTGCCTAAGGATTTGATTTCAATGATTGTGCCATGCTTGAATCTCCAAATCTTCTTGCATTCATTGTTTTCTTTTCTAAATAGCTTAGCATGAAAATAGTGATTAGTGATGACCACCCATAACCTTTGTTAGTTTGGTCATCATGAAGGCTTTCATTTTTCAAAAGAGATTTTTACATGCATTTAAGTGAGTTTTTAGTAATGATCACCCATAACCTTTGTTAGTTTGATCATTATGAATGCCCTTCACTTTTCAAAACCAAAGCAAAAAGACTTTCACTTTTAAGGCTCATTAGAACTACGTCGCTTTGATTCCCATTTGGGATACGTAGGAGCGAGCCACGTTCTCGTCAAGCGCAACAAATAAAAATCCTTTTCGCAACCATAAACATTAGCATTTTTCATAACAAAAAATAATCATTTTTAAACCCATTGTTGCTAGTGGCTAATCAGAACCTTTGTTCGTCTAGCCATTGGTGGCAATGTCTTTTTCCAAAGAACAATAAGCGATGATCACCCATAACTTTGGTTAGTTTGATCATTTGTGCCAATTAATCTCTTTCGAAAACCATTTTCAAAAGATCAAATAAAAAACGAGTCGCTACTAACGGTCAATCAGAACCTTTGTTCGTCTGACTAGTGGCGGTGACTCCCATTTTTTAAGAGTACTTAGAGGTGATTACCCATAACCTTTGTTAGTTTAATCATTCGTTGAATACTCGTCCTATTTCGAAAACTCACTAAAAAGATAAAAAAACAAAAACACTTTCATGAAAACCAAGAACTACGTAGCTTTGAATTCTGCATCGCACCAGGAGATACGTAGGAGCGAGAGGCCAACTCTCGTCAAGCGCAAAAAATAAAATTTTTATTAAGTTTTCCCATTCATCTTCAAACAATGAATAAATAGGCAAATCTAGGTATTTTTCAAATCAAACGTTAAAACCACACACTTAGTTAGAGGTTCCCTTTCGGTAGAAAGGACGTGTGCGGTGCTAATACCTTCCTCACACGTAATCGACCCCCGAACCTATATCTCTAGTTTTCAAAAGACCATCCGTCTTGTTCAAAAGACATTTTTTCAATGTTTTGGTCTTAAAATTAAAATATTGGTGGCGACTTCAAAAAATTTCCACGTTGTACATTGAAAAACCCAAACCGGATTTTTCGGGGTGCAACAACAGTCTATTACAAAGTATCTTCAATTTTAACACAACAACATACCTTATAGTATTTTATCCTCCAGCCCCTTGTTGGTCTATCTTTTATCCATTATTTAAATTTAGAAATGGAATAAAATGTACGTTTTCTTTCAGTTTCTAAATGAAAAGCCTACAGAAACACAAGAAAAAAGCGTTTTCAATACAACATTACCAAATTTAACACTGAGTGTGAGAATTTCTCTCAAACTGTGCAAGAATGAATCACAAACTGTTCGAACAATACTAACCTTGATTATGGGAGTATTCAATTCAGTCATAAAGCCCCTCGATCTTCAACAAGGAAGGCCAGAACCCAAAAAAATGGATCACCAAACCTTTGAGATGAGAAACATCGGAATCCTAAACCCCATAAAGTAGAGCAATTATAAGATAAAAGCATAATTAAAGTACGATCATCTAATGTAAATATGTAATTACCTGATTCGCCATCATCATCAAACATCCATACCGCAATGGTTTCACATCCTTGTACTCTTTGTCGTGCTCCAAGCCAAGAATCTTCATTATATTTTTGACGTCTTTAATTTGGAAGATGGCTTTGAAACACCGGGAAAATGCTCCCTAAGTGGATAAACCCCGTATTCTTCTCGACCCAGATATGAGATGCCATGTTGTACAAGGGCCATAGCACAAGTTCCTTGTGTTAAAATTGAAGATACTTTGTAATAGACTGTATACATGATTCATTCTTTTTTATAGGGATTAGGATCAAGCACTTCACAAGAAGGTGTGAAGTATGTTGTATTTCAAGATATAGAGAAAAGAAAGAAGGTTTTCGTTTTGGGAAGATGAAGAATATACGGTAATTTGCTAGCAAATATTTACTCTTCTAAGTTATAATGAAGAAAAAAGCTAATAAAAGTTTACTCTTCTAAGTTATATGTTAAAAGTTTACCATATGTTCCTGTGAGCCCGGTACTTTTCTCGATTCTGAAGACAAAATTGTAACCTACAAAGACTTCATTAATAAAGAACTTATTTTGTTCTCGATTGATCAGCTGGAGAGGTCCACCCCCTCCATAGTTGATGGATTGAAACCTGGATAGAGGAAAGTACTTTATTGTGCTTTTAGAAGAAATTTGTGTGAACAAATTCTAGTGAGTGAATTTGCTGGTTACGTGTCTGAGCACTCTGACTATGGTCATGGGATTAATACAAGCTTGGTGAACACAATTAATAAAATGACACAAGATTATATGGGAAGCAGCAACATCAATCTTCTCAAACAAATGGGAAATTTGGTTCGCGACGACAATGAGTTCTTGCTGAGAAGCAAGATTTTTACCTGCGGAGACTTTACTTCATTTTTTTAGGGAAAAAAAACAGCTAATTGTAATTTGATAAATGTTTAGATATATTTGAACATGTGGATCATCGGACTTCATTTTTTTAGATTGTAGTAAAGCATGAACTATTACAATTTATAATATCAAAACATATCAAAAGAATTCAAAATTCAGTTCCATATTTTTATTGATAACTACAGTACCTAATTATAAAAAAACAATATAAT
Source organism: Oxytropis ochrocephala (assembly GCA_020916435.1). Classification (NCBI taxonomy): domain Eukaryota; kingdom Viridiplantae; phylum Streptophyta; class Magnoliopsida; order Fabales; family Fabaceae; genus Oxytropis; species Oxytropis ochrocephala. The sequence continues at coordinate 43,406,382 of CM037090.1, forward strand.
AAACTCTTAATTAGTACAAGTACCTAACTTAACCAAAAAAATAAGTACATTGATTGTCTTCTCTCGAGGTATGATGAAGATCAATCAACACTTAACTATCATTCTTAATAAGTGTGAAAATATATATTTTTATTTATAGTTGCATCTGATGGGGTATTAAATATTGTGATTGGAGTTTTTTCATTAAATATATTAAATACTATCATGTGCTAGCTAGTGGAAGGAGTTTGGTCTATGTAATTTCAAGGACAAGGATATGATTCAATACTCACAGAGATGGTTGTAGCTTATTGGTTTGGTCTAGTGATCTAAGAGACGTGGTTTAAATCCTCTCCCTGTGGGAAGCATTACCCCCTGTGGAGAAGCCTCCGTACTCCCTCTGAACTCATTTATAAACAAAAAAAATCTAAATTCACACAGATTAAGAAAATTGGTTATAATCATTTAATGTTCTTGATTGCATAAGAAATAAATTGATTTTACTAGTATACCCTCATCTTTTTGAGAATGTTCAAAACTCTTAGTAGTAAAAGTAGAATTAAATAAGGGTAGTTGTAGGATAATAACATTAAATGAAGTTGAGTTAATTGATATTTACTTAAATTTGAGACCAAAAAATTTGGCATTGTTTTGCTTATAAATGAGTCTAGAGGGAGTATTTTTTTTTTTTTTGCATTTTGAATGATGGATTTCCAGAACCTAAATCTCGACGACGATGAGGAAAGCGTTCTACACTTCCAACAACCTATTGCAGTGGCCTCTAACGTTGAAGACAATATTTGTTTGATCGGTTAATTCATTACATTTGTTCCGAACGGAACGAGAGAGAGAGAGAGACAGAGAGAGAGATAGAGAGAAGAGAAAGAGAGAGAGAGAGAGAGAGAGATGATGTCAAAAAAAATGAGACCCACAAAAAATAATAATTGAGATAAAATAATGTGGAATGATATATTGTACTCAAAAATAAAATTTAGAAATAGGTATTTGGTATTTTTGGTAGTGGTTAAATTGATTAAATATATAATCAATTAGTTTAAGAGTAATTAAAAACAAGGGTAAATTGCAATTTTGGTCCTTTATTTTGACCTTGTGTAGCGACCGAAAAATCCGGGAAAGGATTCTTCGAAAGGTTCTTAAGGAAGCCGCCACCAAATTTTAGTTTAAGGGCAAATTCGGAAAATCCCTTTAGGTTTTAAGATAAGGCGTTGTTAGGGTTCGGGAGTCGTTATGTGTGGGGAAGGTATTAGCACCCCATGACATCCTATCGTCTAATTAATTTAAAATTTATTTAATTATTACCCTTTTATTTGTAAAGAAAAAGACTTATTTAGATTTTGTTTTTTAATGCTTGACAAGGGTTGAGTCTTGCTCCTACGTACCTCCAGATGCAATGGAGGAATCAAAGCTACGTAGTTCTTCCTGAAAAAGTTTATGGGTTGGTGTTTTTTAGTGTAGGGGTCCTAGGATTCCTTGAACTGTACAGCTCACTGATCCCTAGGACACTGACTAACCCGATTGTACAACCGACTTAGTCCCCTACTTTTTGAAAATAATTTTAGGATTTTTGAAGAGAGTTGTGAGATGGGTTGATTTTAGAATAGGTATTCTAGGACTCGAACTCATGACTCATTAGTTCTAGAAACGACTAACCCGATCAGATATGCAGTGACTTAATCCCCTATTTTTTAGGAAAACGGTTTACTCGTATTTATTAAGTTTCAGTTCTTCATGCATACTCATTGGCCCTAAAAAAATGACTAACCCGGTTGTACAACCGACTTAGCCTATTTATTTAATTTTGAGGGAAAAAATAATTATATTGGAATTGGAAAAAGAATTAATAAGTAAATCAGAGGGTGAAAATAGTAAGTTTGGGTTTTTATTAACAGCAGGGTGTTGTATAAATAATAAAGGGTGTAAAAAGGAAAGTCCAGTTCGCATAGGAGAGCCCAGTATGCGAAACTGGGCTTAAGTGGGGGGAGGTGCGCGCATGAATTGAAGGGGGTAACTAACAAATATAAAAAAAAAAAAAAAAAAACTGGAACGGGGCCCCATAACCCCAAATTGAAAAAAAAACCTAAAACCATCTCCTTCTTCCCCCAATTCAAGCAGCGCCGCGCGGAGGGAGAGAGAGAGACCACCGGCGGAAAATCCGCCTCATTTCACGGTGAGGGAGAGGGAAAATCCGGCGAGATATTCGCCGGTCTTTATGGAAGTAGGTTGTTCGGTTTCGGGTTGAGAGGGAGAGGACGGTAACGACGCCGGCGCCGGTGAGCTTCGTCTTCTCCGTTCTTCTTTCTTTCTTTGTTTCTCGTTTCTTTCTTTCTTGTTCACAGATCAAACAGTTCTAATATGTTGTTTTTTTTGTTTCTGGGTTCGTTTTGGGTTGTTGGTGGCTGTGGGTTTCGTTCTGTTGGTGGTTGTGGGTGACGACGGCTGGTGAAGGACGCCGTCCGGCCATCCTCGGCCGGAGATGACGACGGTGATACTGTGAACGACAGTGGGCTATAACACAGGTTTGATTTTCAGTTCATTCCTTGATTCTTCTTCTTACGCGTGAGTTCTATTGATTTGTTTTGTTTTATGTTCATGTACTGTGATTTCTATGTTTTATTTACATGCTTGCTGTTTAGCCTTTTTTACTCGTAATAAAAGCAGTCCGTTCTTGACTCAAACAACAAACAGAAGCAAAGTTTTAAGCACAAACTAAGTTACTCACATGGAACAAAGTACCTGATCTGACTATAGGCTTTAAGAAAACGGTGATTATGTACTAACCTTTATTCCGGCTTTGATTGCTTTCGTTAGGCTCTTAATCGTTGTTGTATGTGATCGATCGCAACTACCATGTGTGGATCGCTTGATCGCTACCACTTTTCTCTTTTAACGAACTTGTAACTTCGTAATCAGTGTTTTTGTGGATTAGGGTTTCGATGTGAAACTCTAATCCTATTTCGGTGATTTTAGCAGTAGTTTTCTGCTTTGGTTTCCGTGTGTTTTAGACTCTAGATTAGCCGTTTATTTATAGGTAGAAATTAGGTTTTAGCATTAATTCTTTGTTTTTGGGCTTTTGCAGATCGATAATGTGGGCTCTTGAGTAGTCTTGGAGAGCAAGAAATGGACCTTGAGATTACCGATCTTCGCTCATTTATTTAATTTTCGTTTTTATATTCTTTGTATTTTTATATTATCATTTTTTGTATTTTTGGACTTTTGGACTATTAAGTGCTCTTAAATTGTAAATTAAACTAAATAGAATTTTTGACATTTTTGAGTTTGTATATATGCTTAAATAAATTAAATAAACAAAATACGAATAAAATAATAAAAAAAGGAGTCAGCCAAATACAAAGACGCGAGGACGGGCCGGACTCGACAAATACGCTAAAACTAAACCAAAAATGGGCGTGTTAACTACAAACCCCACAGTTAACTCGGAATCGCATTAGTCTGAATTTAAACCAAATTTTGAGAAAAATGACTTTAGGTGGACCTGCTCACATACGACTAAACTCAAATACAGATAATTAAATTGAAGAACGCACGAGAAGATCGATCATTCGCGCGCATGCCTAATTTAAACAATGGTATTTCGAGTTTAGCTGAACGGAGTGACTAGAATTGGTTTGGATTGGTAACCGAGACTCTACACTGATAATTCTTGTAATCATGCGACTCCGAAACACGCCCTTACTAAAAATAAACGACTAAAGCGAGAAAAAGAAGACGGACAAAATTGGGGTATAACAGCTGCCCCTCTTTATTAATATTTTACTAGAAAGTGCTGAGCTCTAGAACTTTCGTAGTAGAAATAGGAATAAAGATAAGATAGACGCTAATTTTGTCTGTTTAAGGGGGGAGTGGAAGGTTTGAGAGATAAGAGAGAGTGGTTAATACTTGGCGCATTAACCGAGATTTGAATGAAGGGTCAACAAGGACCTGAAGGATCACTAAGGCTCTGAAGGACCACTCAGGGTCTGAAGGAGCGAGAAGGCTCTGAAGGACCATTTAAGGTCTGAAAAGCTGCCTATAGGCCTTAATTGAAGGACCATCGTGGTCTGAAGGAGCGCAATTAGCTACGGTACTAATTAAACGGTCTGAGGGGGCCTTTATACTCGAGCGGCCATGATGGGTCAAGATCGGTCTAGAATCGATATGTTGACCATGAAGGACGACATAATCGTGTCTTAGGCCGACACAACTAGTCCGAAGGACCACGCGCGGTCCGGAAGGTCCGTCGGGCTCGACTACGACGTTTGCGACTGGGCCACTTAGGGCATCGAAGGAGCGTAGTGCTCGAAGGGACCACTCGGGTCCGAGGATCAACTTGGTGATCCGTGATGCGATATGAGATCAACGCTTAAAGCGCTGATTTTAAAGGAACAAAACATAGGGATTGACACTTGTCGTGTAAATCTTAAAACTTAGTAAGCGCATTAGAAAATGAGAAGGAAATCTTCATTTGGCGTATTTAATAATGCAATAAAATTGATATGCTTGTATGTGATGTATGCACATGTAATGATTGACATGTGGTGGGATGATGAATGAAATGTGGGATGATTTTTTTTTTTTTTTTTTTTTATTATTATTTTTTTTTGACAATCTCCTTTTTTACTGTTTCATCAACTCGCGGGACTTCCAATGTGAGATATGAAGCCATCTTGTGTATTTGCACTGCTGGATCAACATGCTGGTGATCGTGAATTGTCATAAGAGCTATTCGTTTTCTGCAATGACTGCTTTTTGTAGGAGATTGTGTCATTTCTGTGATTAGCAAAAATTTCGTAGTGATAGTAATGCTTATGATTATGCCACATGTTTCACAATTCAGTATCATTTATCATAAAACATCATTTCAAAAATAGAGAGAATGAAAGAGAAGGGAAAGTGTTTGATGTTAATATTGGAAGCCGAGCATGCAGAAGGCACACTGACTGAAGATTGCATCAGTGACTGAGATGAAAGAAACAGGAAAGCCAAAAATACTAAGCAGATTTGTGGGTAGCTAATCTCCTTGAGATAACGCCATCGGTTACTCATGTTCACAACCTTGATCCCCTCATTGTCCGACTTTCAGAAGTGCTGTTTACCTCAGTATTTTGGTCCAATCTTTTGACCCTAATTTTTGCCTGGATCGCCCTTTTGGGCTTTCGATCCATCGGGTCGCTCTAACTTTTGCCTAGGCCACCCTTTTGGGTTTTCGACCTAGCGAGCTTATTCTTGCTTGGCTCATTTTTTCTCTTTTTTCTATATCATTCTTTTCTCTTGACTGCATCTGAGTTGACTGGGAGGTCTTCACCGTCGTGAGAATTAAGGCTCTTCTAGAGAACGATTTCTTCACCACGTAAGGTTCTTCGTAATTTGAGGTTGAGAATCCTTTTGGATAAGTAAGATTTCCTTGGGCACCAGGTCTCTTTCTTGAAATTGTTGAAGACAAACTTTCTTAAGCTTTCTTCGTTCTCATCTGATACGGCTGGTCATGACATGAGGCAACCATTTTGTTTGATGACTTCTTTTGTTGTGTTGGGTTGCCCCTGTTGAGGTGGGAAATGAGGTCCACCCTCCATGTGAGGCCAAAGGGAGTGTTTGTGGATCGATTCTCGGGATCTCTTTGATATTCTTTGTTTGTTGCCATAGATTGCCCCATTCACCTTTGGGTGGTATGGGGAGGGGCTATGAGCACGACCTGAGGTCTCCAAACAACTCTGCCACCATGATGTTTTTGGAAGACCATAATGGCTGACTAAATTGTTAACAATCACAGATCTTGTTACACCGGTGGGCTTTTAATAGCCTCTTGTGACTTGATGTATCTATGTCATGACGCCGACCCAATCAGACAAGATTCGTGTGAATTTTCTTGGTTTTCATTTGTCCTTAATTGTTGTATTCTCTTTGCCTTCTTTCGTGCCTGACTTAGTAGACTTAGTTGCTTCGGCTAGATTCTCATGGGGCCTCCCGGTCATCTTCGACATTTTCCTCAGTTTGATTAATGAGGTGATCAAGGTTATGCTATGAGTCACCGATATTGCTATTTTTGAGATTTTTTTGATCTGCATTAGTTGAAAGTGAAAGCGGATAGGGAAGAAGGCAAAGCAAACAAATGAGGGAGATAGAATGAGAATTTATTAGAGAATTCAAAATACTATTTTATTAATAATGATACTGAAATGAAACATGCGTGCTCTTATTGAAATTTCCTAAGGCCTTGGGCAGAGCCATAGGATTTGCATTACAGAAAATTACTTTGAATTGAAAATCACAGAAAAATCAACAGTCTCTCAGTTCTTGAACTCCTTATCTGCAGGAGAAAAGCACACATGATTGACGACACCGTCTTCGGTACTTTTATAGCTCTCACCAACTGCTATTTAGTCACCACCTTCCTTAAAGTTCAGCTGCTTTGTGTCAATGAGGCCTTGAACGATGTGCTTTAAGGGATAACAATTTTCAGCTGAGTGACCGACTGCCCTAGCATGGAACTCACAGCTGGCTTTTGGGTCGTGTCCTCTTGGGAATGGAGGCTGAACTGGTCTCATCTGACGAGGAGAAATCAAATTGTGGCTGATAAGTTGGCTGCACAAGTCAGTGTATGATGTGGGAATGGGGTCATATTGGGAGGAGCCTTGATGGCTGGATGCTGCTGGAGAATTATAGTGTGAATCTCCTTGATTTTTTACTATGGCGTTGACTTCCCCCTCCTTCTTATTGAACATTGTAGGAGTCCCGTCAGAATTATGAGTGATCTTCCCAGTCCTCATTGCATTTTCTACTCTTCCTCCTATGGTAACCATGTCTGAGAAGTTTGAAGATACTCCCCCTATCAATTTGTCATAGTAGGGGGATGGAAGAGTTTCCATGAACATGGCAACCATTTCTTTTTCTAATAGAGGTGGTGCTACTACTGTGCGCTAACCCTCTCCGGTATTTGGGCATATTCCTTGAAGGACTCGTTGTCTTTTTTGGTCATATTTTGCAGCTGTGTCCTATCGGGAGCCATATCGATGTTATATTTGTACTGCTTAAGAAAAGCATCGGCCAGATCTTTCCAACATTGGATATGAGCACGTTCCAATCTGCGTATACGGCTGAGAAGTCCCTAAACTAGACTGTCTTGGAAGTAATGAATAAGCGGTGATCATTGCGCGTAAACCGAGCCATTTTCCCGCAGTACATAGTCGGATGATTAAGAGGACATGTTGCCCTCGATACTTATCAAAGTCCGCACTTTGAACTTATAAGGAATGACCACATTGGGGGACGAGACATAGGTCATATGCGTCACTTATTTCCACATTGGATCCTTCCACCGCTCTTAGACGCTCTTCTAGCATTTGCAGCTTATCTCTTGCTTGAGGATCTTCAGCTTGGTAGCCATGAGAAAGACCACCCACATTGTGAGGAACAGGGCGAGTATGATTCTTGAAGTCAGATTCGAGAACTTGAGAAAGACCTTTGGTGGTGCAGAAGATTTTGCGTTGAATTTGTTCTGTCTCATCACCAACATTGTTTCCTTGCTATTACATCTTGGTTGCGTGCAAAGAACCCCGAAATATCTTCTTCATTGACAACACCCATGGTCGGAGGTGTGTAGTCTGGTGGTAGACCCCATTGAGGCCATTGCACACCCTGAGTGTTGAGACCAGGGTTATGAGGACGGGATACATTTGTGGCCTGGTCATTGGTGCCCCAAATCGAAATGTTGTCGCCGCATTCTTCTTCTCGACGAGAAGCTTCAAAATCTCGGTCATCCGATCTTTCAAACCCAAAGATGTCCTTCATTTGTTCCTTGACTTTTCAATCTCATCCTTCAACACTTGATTGTCTTGGTCTTGGCCATGTTCCTTGCTTCGAGAGCGAGTCCAATAACGATGTTGATGAACCGGACTTGCCTTTTTTTCTTTTTTTTCAATGCATGATGTTAGTATGAAATGTAAATGAAATGGTAATGTATGCGCATGAAATGTATGTGTATGAGATGTATGAGATGATAACATATGATTTGATTTTATCACGTTGGGGGGTTATAAACTTTCATTTGGAGAGTAAAGAACAAAATTTGATTTTGACTTTAGCATGCATGGCTTCTCTCCAAAATAAAACTTTTAACTCCCTGACGCTTATTTCAATATTTTGGAAATGCAAAAAGGAAAAATGCATGTAATATAAAACGTTTATTTCAATATTTTCGTAATGCAAGAAAAAGGAAAAATGCATGTAATAAAAAGCTTTGCGGAAATAACAATTTTGATTTTTCTTGTTTTCTTTGATTTGATTTTTGTGTTTGTAAAAGACGGTATGCACTAATGTTTGTTTTGAATGCAAGGGTGTTAAGCTCCTTTGTGAGCCTAGGAAGGTATCTTATGGAGTGGGTCTAAAGTTTTCTTTATAGTGAACCTCACAAGGGTGGTTCTAAAGAATCTTACACATGGTTCCTAGAGCCAAGGACCCCAGTCAAGAACACCGACCCCAACAATAGGCAAGCTATTAGGAGGGATAGCATCCTCAAAAGGAATCAAACTCTAGGTGAGATTTTCATGACCACCCAACGAGACGTACGTCCCGCAGGCCATCACTACGCAATCTCGTTCTAACTTAGGTTTATGCTCGAGTCCGGGTAGAGGACTTTTCTCATGTGTGTGAAGTGTAGAAGTGCAGTGTGTGTAGGAGCAATTTAAAAACAACCCAAAGCTGCAAACAAACAAACAAACATATATACAAAATACCGTCTTCTACCCTAGGGTTTACACATAACATAAACTATAATATGCAAAGAATAATAATAATAAATAAACAAATAAATAAAGGGAAGGGTACAAATTAAGTTAATCCTAAATAATTAGACTATGTTTTGACTCTCTTAAAAAGTTAAGTCCCCAGTGAAGTCGCCAGCTGTAGCGACCGAAAAATCCGGGAAAGGATTCTTCGAAAAGTCCTTAAGGAAGCCGCCACCAAATTTTAGTTTAAGGGCAAATTCGGAAAATCCCTTTAGGTTTTAAGATAAGGCGTTGTTAGGGTTCGGGAGTCGTTATGTGTGGGGAAGGTATTAGCACCCCACGACATCCTATCGTCTAATTAATTTAAAATTTATTTAATTATTACCCTTTTATTTGTAAAGAAAAAGACTTATTTAGATTTTGTTTTTTAATGCTTGACAAGGGTTGAGTCTTGCTCCTACGTACCTCCGGATGCAATGGAGGAATCAAAGCTACGTAGTTCTTCTGAAAAAGTTTATGGGTTGGTGTTTTTTAGTGTAGGGGTCCTAGGATTCCTTGAACTGCATGTACTCATTGATCCTAGGACACTGACTAACCCGATTGTACAACCGACTTAGTCCCCTACTTTTTGAAAATAATTTTAGGATTTTTGAAGAGAGTTGTGAGATGGGTTGATTTTAGAATAGGTATTCTAGGACTCCTGAACTGTACAGCTCATTAGTTCTAGAACGCTGACTAACCCGACTGTACAGCCGACTTAATCCCCTATTTTTTAGGAAAACGGTTTACTCGTATTTATTAAGTTTACAGAGGTTACTGAACTGTACAGCTCATTGGCCCTAAAATAATGACTAACCCGGTTGTACAACCGACTTAGCCTATTTATTTAATTTTGAGGGAAAAAATAATTATATTGGAATTAGAAAAAGAATTAATAAGTAAATCAGAGGGTGAAAATAGTAAGTTTGGGTTTTTATTAACAGCAGGGTGTTGTATAAATAATAAAGGGTGTAAAAAGGAAAGTCCAGTTCGCATAGGAGAGCCCAGTATGCGAAACTGGACTTAAGTGGGGGGAGGTGCGCGCATGAATTGAAGGGGGTAACTAACAAATATAAAAAAAACAAAAAAAACTGGAACGGGGCCCCATAACCCCAAATTGAAAAAAAAACCTAAAACCATCTCCTTCTTCCCCCAATTCAAGCAGCGCCGCGCGGAGGGAGAGAGAGAGACCACCGGCGGAAAATCCGCCTCATTTCACGGTGAGGGAGAGGGAAAATCCGGCGAGATATTCACCGGTCTTTATAGAAGTAGGTTGTTCGGTTTCGGGTTGAGAGGGAGAGGACGGTAACGACGCCGGCGCCGGTGAGCTTCGTCTTCTCCGTTCTTCTTTCTTTCTTTGTTTCTCGTTTCTTTCTTTCTTGTTCACAGATCAAACAGTTCTAATATGTTGTTTTTTTTGTTTCTGGGTTCGTTTTGGGTTGTTGGTGGCTGTGGGTTTCGTCGCTCGTTGGTGGTTGTGGGTGACGACGGCCGTGAAGGACGCCGCCGTCCGCCATCCTCACGGAGATGACGACGGTGATACTGTGAACGACAGTGGGCTATAACACAGGTTTGATTTTCAGTTCATTCCTTGATTCTTCTTCTTACGCGTGAGTTCTATTGATTTGTTTTGTTTTATGTTCATGTACTGTGATTTCTATGTTTTATTTACATGCTTGCTGTTTAGCCTTTTTTACTCGTAATAAAAGCAGTCCGTTCTTGACTCAAACAACAAACAGAAGCAAAGTTTTAAGCACAAACTAAGTTACTCACATGGAACAAAGTACCTGATCTGACTATAGGCTTTAAGAAAACGGTGATTATGTACTAACCTTTATTCCAGCTTCGGTGCTTCTGTTAGGCTCTTAACTGTTGTTGTATGTGGATCGATCGCAACTACATCTGTGTGATCGCTTGATCGCTACCACTTTTCTCTTCTTTAAACGTAACTTGTAATCAGTGTTTTTGTGGATTAGGGTTTCGATGTGAAACTCTAATCCTATTTTCGGTGATTTTAGCAGTAGTTTTCTGCTTTGGTTTCCGTGTGTTTTAGACTCTAGATTAGCCGTTTATTTATAGGTAGAAATTAGGTTTTAGCATTAATTGCTGTTTTTGGGCTTTTGCAGATCTGATAATGTGGGCCTGCTGAGTAGTCTTGGAGAGCAAGAACAGACCCCAGAGATTACTGATGCTGCTCATTTATTTAATTTTCGTTTTTTATATTCTTTGTATTTTTTATATTATCATTTTTTGTATTTTTGGACTTTTTGGACTATTAAGTGCTCTTAAATTGTAAATTAAACTAAATAGAATTTTTTGACATTTTTGAGCTGTATATATGCTTAAATAAATTAAATAAACAAAATACGAATAAAATAATAAAAAAAAGGAGTCAAGCCAAATACAAAGACGAGGACGGGCCGGACTCGACAAATACGCTAAAACTAAACCAAAAATGGGTGTGTTAACTACAAACCCCACAATTAACTCGGAATCGCATTAGTCTGAATTTAAACCAAATTTTGAGAAAAATGACTTTAGGTGGATCTGCTCACATACGACTAAACTCAAATACAGATAATTAAATTGAAGAACGCACGAGAAGATCGATCATTCGCGCGCATGCCTAATTTAAACAATGGTATTTCGAGTTTAAGTGAAACGAGTGACTAGAATTGGTTTGGATTGGTAACCGAGACTCTACACTGATAATTCTTGTAATCATGCGACTCCGAAACACGCCCTTACTAAAAATAAACGACTAAAGCGAGAAAAAGAAGACGGACAAAATTGGGGTATAACACCTTGGTTTCACTTTGGTCCTTTATCTTTTATTTTCTCGTTTTGGTCCCTCATCTTACATTTCTGCGTCAGTTTGGTTCTTTTTTGGTATTTTCCATCCATTAACTTAACAGACGCCACGCTGGCAGTTAAATGCCGACGTGGCATCTTAAGTGTCAAGGCTGACGTGGAACTCATTAAGTGATGTGGCAAATAGGGACCAAATTGAAACTTGAAAAAAAACATAAGGTACCAAATTGACACAAACACAAAATATTCATCTTCTTCCTCCAAACACCATCTCCATCCCCATCTTCATCTTCTCCGGTGAGCCACCACCACCTCCGGCGAGCCACCACCACCACCATCACAAATCAGCACTCTTCAACTCTTAATCCCTAACCTTTCTCCCTCAAATCCAAAACCCCCAATTTCTCAAACTTAATACCTAACCAGCTAACCTCTCCATTTTCATTTTCAAATCATGTTTGATACATTTTTATTTTCTCAGATTTGTTTCCAAATCAATTTCAAATTCATTTCAAATCTATTTCAAAGAAGATCTGGGTATTACTTAGTTTTATTTATCCTTTCAATAAAAATAATCAAACGGCCATTAAAGGACCTCCCAAAAATCTTCATCATCTTCCTTCGTTTTAATTTCAGATTTGTTTACAGTGACAATCACACATGTACAGAGGTGGGAGAAGAGAGATGACACATTGGATTTGAGGGAGAAGTTAGGGATTAAGTTTAAGAAATTGGGGGTTTTGGGTTTGACGGAGAGGTTAGGGAATAAGAGTTGAAGAGTGATTGATTTGTGGTGGAGGTGTTAGTGGCTCGTCGGAGGTGGTGGTGGCTCGCCGGAGAAGATGAAGATGGTGTTTGGAGGAAGAAGATGAAGGTTTTGTGTTTGTGTCAATTTGGTCCTTTATATTTTTTTAAGTTTCAAATTGGTCCCCTGTTTGCCACTTCACTTAATGTGTTCCACGTCAGCCTTGACATTTAAGACGCCACGTCAGCTTTTAACTGCTAGCGTGGCGTCTGTTAAGTTAATAGATGGAAAATACCAAAAAAGGACCAAAATGACACAGAAATGGAAGATGAAGGACCAAAACGAGAAAAAAAAAGATAAAGGACCAAAATGAAACCAAAGTCAAAGATAAAGGACCAAAATTGCAATTTAGCCTAAAAACAACATGGGTAACTTTAGATGGGTAAAAAACAATTTGGGTAAAAAAAATCAATTAGCCTCAAAAAGTGTGCAGCCTCTTTTCTAATAAAATATTTAAAAAAATGTTAGTTTAAGAATATGAAAAGACATATTTATCCTCCAAATAATAGAATCTTGGATGGGTAAATTAGTAATTCAAATGACCCATTTTTTTCTTAGATTAATAATAGTAGATAAGAGGGATGCTTAAAGAATGTTGGGAATATGCGAGTATAATGTCTTTGTTGTTTGATGATATTAATCCTAAACCTATTGATGTGCTATTATCTGTTAACAAGCTTCACCTTGAGTTTTCTCTAGCTAATCCTGATGTTATCCCTAATAATAACCCTCCATCTAATCATATTAATTCTTTTTTTTTTATATTTAATCATATTAATTCTATTAGTAGGTGGATCCCCCCTGTGGAGGAGTTTGTGAAGTTTAATGTTGATGCTCAATTTGTGGTCACTACTGGAAGAGCGTGTTCAGAAATTATTGGTAAGGATGAGAAGGGTACCTTTGTAGCTGGCTCATACTCCAAATTCTTTGCTGCTTCTGCTCTTATGGCTGAATCTTTAGCTCTTCGTGAGACTGTAACTTTCGCTTCTAGTCTCCTCATTCGTAAAGTCATTATCGAATCCGATTGTTTGGTTGCGATTGATGCTCGCAAGGGTTCGAGAGTTAGAAAAGAAATTGAACATATTGTGACTAATATTCAGAGCTTAAGTCATAATTTTACCTCGATGCTATCAATTGGGTGAAACGTGAAGCTAATTCCGCCGCTGACTTGATTGCCAAGCTTGGAGTTGATAATCGCCTTCCGCTGAATTGGAACCTCCAAATACCTCGATCGATTAGGGAAATCATCTTAGTAGAGGCTAGAGATCTGACTGATTAGGTGGATCTGGGTAGTTTTTTGGTAGTTTGTGTTGAGAATTATCGAGTTGTTCTTTGTTTAGGGTTTCAGAGGTTGCTGGAAGGGAAGATAGATTTCGTTTGTAATGTCTTTGTTGTTTGGTTGTTTTATATCATCATGAATCACTCTGGGCCGGACCTTTAGCCCATTTTGATTTCTGTTTTTTGTTGTTGGCTTTTTTGTTGTTGTATTTGGGTTGAATTGTATGTGTCTCTGATTTCGGTAGGGCTTGGCCCATTATCTATAAAATTCGGATCTAATGTTCAAAAAAAAAAGAATGTTGGGAATATGCGAGTATATTAATATTCATCCATGATAAAGTATGTTGAGCCAACAACTAGAGATGTATTTATAGCTCAGTTAGCTGATTATCATTTTGATGAATTAGTTTTCCCAATATTAGGGGAGAGACAAGCAACTGAAAATGAAATTGAAATAAATTATTATTATTTCATCTTGACTTCTTACAAACCAATGTGAACCAGAAGTTCAAATGATAACTCATTTGCAAAGTTTAGCAAATTAATCACAACAAGTGTGAGTCTTTTGTGAAGTGTGGTAGCAAACTCAATCCAAGATCAAGAGAAGAGAGCAAGTGTGAGTGTGTAAGATCACTTGTGTGAGAGAGTCTCTTGTAGTGAGTGTTGTAACACCCCCTTTCTATTTACTATTAATTAGGTAAGTTAAAATCAGAGTTTTTAAAATTTTTCCGCGCACCACAAAGAGAGTGCTACATTTCTCTCAAAAGCGTAAAACAACACGTTGAATTTTCATAAAACAACTTGTGTGTGATACATAGCACGTCAAAATGGGGCGAACCCTCAAAAACACTTATTTAGTTATTTACAACATCCTGATTATAAATCACCAGAGACATAAGAACATCGACCGAGTCTCAAAGTATTTAATACAACACTATATATCGATGAATACATCAAAATAAATTACTAAATATCTAAGACTTCCCGCCCCCGGTGCTACATATCAGAGCATGACCATCACTAGACTACTTCATTTGCTATCACCTGCAGGTTGCCGACATACAAAGCAACACGACGCAGTAGGGTGAGTCTCTTTACATAAATAATAGCAAATAGGATTAGCATCATATTAGGGAAGGCAACTAACGTAAATCACATTTAGCATCTAGCATTAAGTATGGCACATCAGCTCACAATCATCATCAAGGCAACACCAAACATATGAATGTATGCATGAGTGCAAGTATGCATGTGGATCCATCATCGTGGCAATAAGCCTTGAGGGCACACGTCGCTTTGGCCGAAGCCCACCCATCGCTTTGGCCGAAGCCCACACATCGCTTTGGCCGAAGCCAACACATCGCTTTGGCTGAAGCCTACGTCTTCGCTGAATATGCATGATTTATGTGACACCATGACAATGCACCACAACACAATACATCTACCACAACAATCATTAACTCATCACTTTTCACTTCGCAACTCAACTTCAATCACAATATAAGCCTTGAGGGCACACACTGCTTTGGCCGAAGCCTACACATCGCAATGGCCGAAGCCTACATCATCGCTTACTCATCACCGCAATACAACACACCTCATCATTGGACTAAATGTCCCACCAAGGACCAACACAACACACAAGGACTAAACCAACACCCCAAGGACTAAACGGTCACCTAAGGGACTAAACAGTCACATAGGGACCAAAACAACATCTTAGAAGGACTAAGGGTGCATAAGGACCAAGTTAGCATTTTTGACACTTTGGGCAACATTGGCAACACCCGCACAACATGCTGGATTCCTATAGCAGTACACCTACTTCGGCGGATTATTTAAAATAGCAAACGACATCGAAAAATTACAAAAGACCAGTCATCGGAAAGCCACGGATGTGTAGTTTCTGGATATATCTTTAAAGTTTCAAAACAATGAGCCAATTAATACAGTTTTTATAAACAACCCGAACAGCTCCCAGACTGGACAAATTCTGTCCTCCCACTTCATTTTACTCTAAAATGACTTAAACTTGACCAAATGGGACAAAACCTTAGCCCGAACAAAAGCAATTTGAGTATAGTTTCTAATAGAAAAAGAATCGTTCAAAACGGAGTTCATTTGGAGACCTAAAACTTGCAAAAACCGAACATACCCACAGTTTGACTCTAGAAATTTGACCCATAACTGGAGCTACACAACTCCGAATTTAACGAAACCAGTGCCAAAATGACCGGCTTTAAGTCTATTTTCGAAAACACTCAGCCACATAATTTTTGAATCGACCAAACAGTACCAGTTTTAAAAAGACCGAAACAGTGTCCAGAAAACGCACAAACCCATAAGCAAGTAAAACTCATTATGATCAATCACCCAAACCAACTATAATCACGGCACAATGCCTCACACATCAATTTCAACACCAATTCATTTAGGCAAGATATCAAACACCTTACAATCATCATATTTTCATACTCAATTTCATTGAGACAATACATCAAACACCTTGCATGCATAGTTCATATCATGTTCATCTTAACAACAATTAGCATGGGTTCATCAATTTCTAATTCAAGCATAACACCAATTAATTCAAACAACACATAAAAAATCAATTAATTCAAACAACACACAAACAACAATTAATTACCCTAAACACCTAACCCACGCATAATTACTCATCTTACAAACTATTATGTATGAAAGAGAGCCCTCTTACCTTAGAAATTGAAGAACCCTATTGTTCTCTCCTTCACAACCCCAAGAACCACCATAACTAGCTTCTCTACCACTTTGAGCTTCAAACCCCCATCCATGGCAAAGTGAAAATGAGAAGGAATTAGTGTATGAAACTTACACTAAAAGATAGAGCATGAAAAATGAAGAAGAATGGTACCCAAATCCACTTACCCCAAGCCAAAATGAGATTTTTCTCTTCCTCCTCCCCCCTAGAGAGTTGGTCAGCCCCCTCTCTTAACTCTCTCCCTCTCCTTTTCTTTTTCTTTCTTCAAATGGGGAGAAAACCCTACCCCCAAAGTTATTTCTTTTAATTTGGGCCTACTAATGGGCCATGGGCCCTTTATTTGCACCTCCTAGTTACTTCAATCACCCCTTGACATATTTAAATCACCACTCCCTTATTTACTACCCAACACCTCTTAGTTATATTAAACACCCTATTATATTTTTTTAATATAACTAATCACTATAACACCTAATTAAATAAAACTCCAAATTAATTATTTGACTTAAATAAATGTTGCAAGCCTTAAATAACTTAATTAAATGAATAATTAAATTATTTTGGGGCGTTACAAGTGTGTTATCATTTCTTGTAACTCTTAAAGTGAGAGTATTGTAGAGTGATACACAAATTGGGTTGGGTTGTACTCTTATTTGAGATAGTGAATACAATCATTGTAGGGTTATTGCTTTTCCCACACCCCCTCCTACTCTTTCACAACCCTTCAATTTTAAAAACCCCAAAATACCCTCCCCTTCACCACTAACCCTCACACCCCTTCACTCTCTCACTCCTCTCACTTTCCCTCTCACACTCAACTGAACCCTACTATCTCATTTTCCCTCTCACTCAACTTCTTCAACTCACTCAATCTCCCCCAAATCTCTCACACAATCTCCTCCACCAACTAAATCAAGAGTTGCTGGGTTTTGTTCGCGGCCAATCAGTCTCTCTATTCGTTCCATTTTCGTCTAGGTAAGCCTCTCCCTCTTCCTCGCATTTGGGTTTTTTTCTGGGTAACTGCATTGTTCGAACGACGTCATGCGAACAAGTGAAAACGAAGGTGTTCGAATGAGGTCATGCGAACACCGTTCGAACGACCTCTTGTGAACCGTCGTGAGTTGGGATGTGAAACTGTCTTGTTCGAATGGGGTTGTGCGAACATGTTTGCATGGGGGTGTTCGAACAGGTGTTTGACAGTACAGTTTCTGTTATTTGTGATTGGTTTTCTTAATTTGGTTTAATTGGTTCTCTTAATTAGTGATTTACTGATTTGATTGTTGTTTCAGATATGGTGAGGCACCGTGGTGGTAATTCCCGTCAACCATCTGAGCGAGCTGGTAGGCCACCTCCTACTGTTTCAAACCGCAAAAGGAGGGAAGAAGCTGGTGAACCTTCCCGGGGTAGGGGCAGGTTTGACGTCCCTCCTCCCCCGCTTCCGGTTGATGATATTGGCCAGGACATTGAGCGTGATGCTCAATTTCCAGCATTTGAGCTGGCTGGCCCTTCTACTGATGTTGCTTCATTATCTAGACATTTGGAGGAGTAGGCTGTTGAGCCTCATGAGGAGGAGGTTGCTGAGCCTCAGGAGGCTGCTGCTTCTAGGGCTACATTCCCATTTCCTGGTGGACCTGAAGATGGTTCTGTCTTGCCCACATACGGGGCTCATATTTTGACTGATTTCTATGTTGGCCGGGTAAGTTATTCTTTTATAGTTGACTGTTGTAAATTTGTTTCTTATGCTGTTGAATGTTTTGGCTTATTGTGCCATTTGTGAATGCAGGTTCGGCCCGATTTAAATTTGATTCCACATGGACCTGTTACCACAGTGTTTCATGCTAGGATCAGGGATACTATGACAGCTTCGGGTTGGTTCCTCTAGTCGGGCTTGGTTTTCCCATTCTCCACAAGGGGCTGCTGAACGCATTCATAGAGCGTTGCAGCCGGATACATCATCATTCCACCTTCCTGTGGGTGAGATGAGCATCACCCTTGATGATGTATCGCAGCTGCTACACATCCCCATCACTGGCCGGTTCTATGACATGCCTGACTGGACTTCGTGGCAGGGAGAGGAGCTGCTGATTGATTTATTGGGGGCCAACCCCGAAGATGCAGCTGCCCAGACTTCGGGCTGGTGGTTGTCTGTTGGTCTAGTATTGTTGAGGGATAGGGTCTACCACCCAGCCATAGCTGAGGGGCGATGGGCTCCTGCTGCTAGGGCCTACCTTCTGTATCTTTTGGGTTTCACCTTGTTCGCTGATAAGTCAGGCAACAAGGTTAAGCTTGGCTACCTTGGTATGCTTACTGATTTGGATGTTGTTGGAGACTTCTGCTGGGGGGCCATGGCCCTTGCCCATTTGTATGATCAGCTGAAGGATGCTACAAGAAAGAGGACTGTAGCGACCGAAAAATCCGGCAAAGGATTCTTCGAAGTTCGAAAGGAAGCCGCCACCAAATTTTAGTTTAAGGGCAAATTCGGAAAATCCCTTTAGGTTTAGGACAATGCAGGTTCAGGGTTCAGGAGTCTTTATGCGTGGGGAATGTATTAGCACCCCACGGCATCCTTTGGTCTAATTAATTGTAGTTTATTATCATTTTACCCTTTTATTTGAATGTGAAGGAAAGAAGACTTAATTAAAATTATTAGTTTTTAGTGCTTGACAAGAGTTGACTCTTGCTCCTACGTACCTCCAGATGCAATGGAGGAATCAAAGCTACGTAGTTCTTCCGAAAAAGGTTTGTGGGTTGGTGTTTTTTAGTGTAGGGTCCTAGGATTCCTTGAACTGCATGCTGACTCATCGATTCCTAGACGACTAACCCGATTGTACAACCGACTTAGTCCCCTACTTTTTGAAAATAATTTTTGAGTTTTTGAAAGAAATTGGTTTGGTGCGAGGTGGGTCCATTTTAGAATAGGTATTCTAGGACACTTGAACTGTACAGCTCATTAGTTCTAGAACGCTGACTAACCCGGTTGTACAACCGACTTAGTCCCCTATTTTTAGGAAAAATAGTTTATTCAGTATTCATTAAGTTTTCGTGGTTCTTGAATCAGCATGCAGATACTCATTGGTCCTAAAACAATGACTAACCTTGGTTGTACAACCGACTTAGCCGCTTATTTAGGAAAAATGGTTTGTTCAGTATTTATTAAGTTTTCGTGGTTACCCGATCAGCATGTACTCATTGGCCCTAAAGTAATGACTAACCCGGTTGTACAACCGACTTAGCCGTTTATTTAATTTCGAGAGAAAAAGTATTCATATTTGAATTGGAAAAGAATTAAAATGGAAAAGGGGGGTGAAAATTGTAAAATGAGGTTTTATTAGTCGTAGGGGGTTGTATAATTACTAGGAGGTGCAAAAAGAAAGCCCGGTTCAGATCCGGGAACAGGAACGCGAATCTGGGCTTGAGAGTGGGAGGCGTCTTGCGTGAATAAGGGGGTGTGACTAGCAATCTGAACATTTTAACAAAAATAAAAAAATAAAAGACTTAATGGGCTTAAAACAAACAGAAACCCTAAAACCCATTCATCCCCTTCCTCCTTTTTCGGCGCCGCAGAGAGGGAGTGAGATTGTCGGCGAGATTTCCGCCGGTTTCACGGTGAGGGAGAGAGAGAGAGAGCGCTGATCGGAGAGAGAGAGAGGGGAACGACGTCTGGCGTTCCTTGGCCGGCGTTGCACCGCTGGCGGTGATGGGGGAAAACACCGAGAGTAACGACGACTGGAGGTTGTGCTTTCACTTTCAGTGGTGCTGATGATATTCTCAATGTTCTCTGAATTTTTCTAGGGATTTCGTTTTCTATATTATGCATGAGCTAATTGGTTACTTTTTTAGTTTTGGTTTTGGTAATAATGTGTATGGATGGACCCAAATGCCATTGTTGCTGTGCTAATTAATGATATATCACTTGCTGATGAGAAAAACTGTTGTGTTACACTGCAATTGTGGTGATTAAATACCATGATTAATGATTAACAGCATGTTCACACAAAAAAAAACTATATGATTCAAAGTGATATAACAACATCAGTGTTCATGTTTCAAGTTCTGGTCTACTGTCAGTGTTATTTTAACAGATCATGCTCATATATTCTGCATATTTAAATTTAATGATACAAGACCAACCTCGACTCGGCCACCGTTTATGCTCCCGCATTCGACTACTATATCGTTGATCCTCCTTGACTGTGACTACTTGACTGCTACGCCTTCTTTCTTTAGATCTTAGAAACCTCAGAACCGTGTTTAGCGGAGTAGGGTTTCGATGTGAAACTCTAATCCTATTTTTGGATGATTTTAGCAGTAGTTTTCTGCCTTGGTTTCTGTGTCTAGACTCTAGGTTAACTGTTTATTTATAGGTAGAAATTAGGTTTAGCATTAATTGTTATTTGACTATTTTTTGACTGGGATTTTGCAGATCTCTTTGAAAGCGATCTTGAGAGCAAGAAGCAGACCGAGAGATTACTGATGCCGCTCCTTTTATTTAATTTTCGTTTCTTTATATTTTTTGTATTTTTGATTATTGTTTTTTTGTATTTTTAGAGATTGGGACATTTTGAACACTCCTAAATTGTAATAAAAATTAAATTAGCTTTTTTTGACACTTTTGGATTATACATTACCCAAAATAAATTAAACGACTAAAACAAAAATGAAGACGGACAAAATTGGGGTATAACAAGGACGAAGAAGATTTCTGGTCATCTTGCTCTACTACAGGTATAAAACATACTCTTTATTTTTAAGTTTGCTCTACTACATATATATATGTTCATTACAGATTTATAATCAACCAATCATATATGTTCATTACAGGCTTGGATTTATGAGCACTTCCAGAGTGCAAATTTTTCATCTTGGGTGGTTGACCCAGAGTATCATGAGACCATGCCACGGGCAAAGAAATGGGTGTGCAGGGATGGCCCCGGGGCCATCAAGTCACCGACCATCAGATTATGCCTTGATCGGCTACACCGTGAGGAGGTCACCTTGGACCCCTACACAGCCCATAGGCATGAAATACCCTTTGAGGAGCTGGCCAGGTTCAGAGGGTTCATCCGGAGTGGTGGCTGCATGATGCGCCATTTGCCAGATCGAGTGCTCAGACAGTTTGGGCAGATACAACACATTCCGGAGGATCCCAGACCTGCTACTAGGGTCGTCTGTACCCTAGCGGAGTGTAATGAGAGGTGGACACACTTCGAGGACCATTTGGTGGCGCGGGGGCCTCCTTGTGTGCCGTACTCCTCAAACACGGTGTCGGGCTACTTCCCATGGTTTTCCAGGGTCTCACATCTGTTTCTCTTCCCTGAGAATTATGTAGAGCTTGCGGATGAGCCAGATGTCAGTGTGGTATGTGTTTTTTATGTTAATTGCAGTTATAAGTTTCTTAATCTTCTAATTATTTTAATAATAATATTATGTTATTTCTTTCACAGATGCTACCAGAGCTGCTGGATTTGGTGGATGAGATGGATGGGACCATCAATAATAATGACCCGGAGCCACGCATGAGCGTCTTTGAGCGCATCAAGAGGCTGCTCAACCCTTTCCGTCGGTTTAGGAGGAGGTTCGGCAATGTGTATAATAGGAGGGGGCGCAACACACAGTAGACTCATGTTTTAGAGGGATATTTGTTTGGATATTCGGTTTTTTAAATGGATATTCGCTTTACGTTTAATATCTAAGTCTTTTTTCGATGTCATCAATTTGAGGGCGCAATTTTATTGTCATTATAAAAAATTAACAGGAAATGAATGGTGAGAAACAACCGTATGCAACAAACTAAATAACAAAACATAGTTTGTATTCTGTCACACGGGTTCGATCAACAACATTTGAACACCTGTTCGCACACCATCATGCGAACAGGTTCGCATGAGCCCATTCGAACAGTTAAAAAAACACCCAGAGGTGTGCCACAGATTTTAACACACACGAACGATGTCATTCGAACCTGTTCGAAGGACCGTGTTCGAACAAGTGAAATTTCGTGAAAAAAAAAGACGTTTTGGCTGACCTTTTGGTCATTTCACACCCTTATGGGGTGTGTTTTGAGTAGGAGGGGGTGTGGGAAAAGTAAAAACCTCATTGTAGTGTTTTCGTGGACGTAGGCAAGAGGTGCCGAACCACGTAAATCTCTTTGTGCCTTCTCTTCTTTCTGTGGTGTGTTCCCATATAAGATCCTAGGTGTGTGCGGTTTTCCCCAACATGAACAAATAACAAAAGTAGAGCTAACAAATATATTTATACCAATACATATTATGGTAAAATAAATTTTGGATTCTACAAGTTTAGCTAACTAATATGTATTTAATCTCTGGGCTTTAAAGTCAGTTCTTTGTTGTTTTGAGTTGGCTTTGGGACTTCGTGTGAACTTTGCTAAAAGCAGGCTGATAGGTGTTAATGTTCCGGATGATTTTTTGGGTATGGCAGCTCGGTTTCTCAACGGCAAAAAGGGCACACTCCCCTTTAAGTATCTCGGTCTTCCAGCTGTACTAGGCTTTCAGCTGTTCTCCTCAGATTGAAGGGGGAGAGAGGGAGGGAGGGAGAGAGAGAGATGCCTCACGACAACGAATTTGAGTTCAGTCTAAGGTGACTCAAAGTCAATCTAAAATGACTTCGGGCATGTCCGAGTTGACTCCTGAGCTCCCATGGAAAAACAGGGGGTACGCATTACATGTTCATAGGCAGATTCACTATCTTTCATTTTCTAGTATTTTAAACTTATTATTCATGAAACATGCAAGTAACACCCATTCAACACTTGGTAATATTAAACTGGGGTACTGGAAATGCATTTCAATATCTAGATATAATAGATAAGAAAACAAATCATTTCAATATCTAGATCTCATTTTACCCACTAAAATGCATGTATCAATTTGTACCAACACTTGACCCACATGCAAGACCATACTCTGTCTCTCTCTCTCTCTCAACAACAGCCATGGGGTGGGAGGATTTGTCCACTCCTGGGTACGATGTAGCATCACGAAAGCCAAATCTCAGGAAATTATAATTTATAACCCCGGGCCACTCTCCACCAAATCCCCATCCCCAGCCCCCAAAAAAGGACAAAAAGAGAAGAAAAACAGAGATGATGTTTTTAAATCCTGTATTTCTTTTTTCTCCCTTACAATTCTTTCATTTGAAGGTAAACATGCAACCTACCCGTGCAGATTGGTGTGAGGTCTTCATTTCAATCCAAGTTGTAGATACAAGCAAAAATCTGTACAAAGTTTACAGTAAAGAAGAAAAAACACAGCAGCAAATCTGCTGTGATGTATCCTCTAACAAAATATGTGGTGTTATAATTAGCATTCGGAATTGATCCTAACCATCAATCAAGAAAATATTCTGCTGCAGCTTCAACTGATTCTGCTGTCAGAGCTGCTTCGGCTATTTTTATTAACATTGCAGCCTTGTAGGTTGCCAAATCTGCATTTCCAGCCAGGGATTGGGCCCTTTTGCGTTTTTCTATGGCTATTTCCATGGATGCGTTTGCAGCGGCTTTGGCTTCTTCAATCCTAAGCATTGCATTCTCTTCCAAGGCATCTTGTTCAGCTGCTATTGCTGAAAATCAATACAAGATGAGAAAAACTTTAACAACAAGCTGTTTATATTTAAGTAGCCATTGCAATTAAATGCTTATCAAATAAAAGTACGATGACTCAAAACACAAGATAAATAAACTGGTATTTGAAGAAATACACATGCAGTCATTTGATTAGAAATACAACCACTAAGCAAAAGATTAGGTAAATACTCTTCTAGTATTTGCATATTTGCATTGTAAAATATTAGTGACATAAGAAAGAACCTTATCTACCCAGGTACTAAAAAGGATGCAGATTAAAACTAGTACATAACGGACTCAGATTCAGAACATATATATATATATATATATATATATATATATATATATATATATATATATATATATAACAGAAACATTCATCATTTCATCTTGTTCAGAACAGCAAAATATAAAATTACCTTTCAACACACTCGGTTGATTGCATCTACCAAACTGACTTGGCTGTCTCTTAAACGACCTCTTCTTTCGCAGCAAAGGCTTTGGAACAAGCGGCACTCTCTTACATTGATGATTCTGACAGAAGTAACCAAGTACCAAGTCGATTAGATAAAAGGGATGCAGTGTCGTGGTATAGTTTACAACTACGCCCCCACCCCAGTATTATTTATTATGCCAAACTAAGATTTGAAGAGAGAAAAACTTAAGTATACATATATGTGATCAAGGTAAATGATATAGGCATAGGTGTCGACCATACTGTACAGTTGCAACGAGCATCATCAAACCACATAAATCGTGTGAGGATTTGTCCAAAGTTTACCATACTGAACAGTTGCCACAAGCCTCACTTTCTATGCAGCTGCTATAGCAGCCAAAATTGCAGTAATTGCACTAGTTGCAGCCACGACATTAAAGCCCACTGAATGCCCTCCCACTTTTTCGTCAATCAAAGTGGTACAAGATGCCTTTTTTGGGGAAGATATTGGAATTCATTCCCCTTTAGTTCAGAGAAATGGGTTCAAAAAAATCGCAACCCTTGTTCAGAAGCCCCCCATTGGTTGGGATAAAAACCACAATTACTTATTGATCTACTGTTCGTAGGCATTGTTCCAGCCAAGCCTGGTGTATGCTGACGAAGCCCTGCATCTTTTCATCAGGCTTTCAGATCTTCACCCTCTGTTCTGTTCTTAACATCATCTTTTGTTCTTTCTGAGTTTTCACTTTCAATCGCATACTCCTTTAATCAGATGCAGGTCTCGATTGACTTTTCCTTCCTCTCTCAAACTAATATATTCAGGCCTTTGTAACAAGCCTAAGAGGAGCCAAATTTAAGTTTGAGTCCTTGCTTTTATTGCTACGAGTTGTTTATGATAAACAATTATGAATGTCCGTAATTTTGTATTCTGTATCCAAAATTGTATTATACTAGCCATCTCACTGTGCCCTATATACTGCCACAGGTTTTGGGGTTGGCTGCTTCACACTGATGTCAAAGATTCACAACTATGGAACCAACATTCCTCCCTATCTGCTGGTTACCAAAAAAAAAACAAAGGGACACTAATGGCAAAAAATAGGAAACTACCAGATTTCTAAAATATTACTTCAAAAAGAACTATTTGGAAAACTCAATTTTACTACAGGTCATAAATCAGTATCAGTAATGCTTCTAAAATTTCAGATTGTGAGATAGAAAGTCAACCAAGAAACATTCTGTTGGGAATAGACAATAACTTTCAATAGGTAAAAGTATTATACACCATAGAACTGGCAATCCAGAATTAACATACTCGTCAGACACAATACAACAAAAACATGATGGAAAATTTACCTGGAAAACCCTACTTAGCAAAGAACGTTTTTGCTTCCGTTTTTTCATCCAATAGGTATATACAGCTTCAAAAACTTCCTTGCTACCAAGATCCTGACAACTACTAGCGGCGGATATTACATCAAACGAATCATCTGAATTATAATAATAAACCTTCTCCAAAGCATCAATGATTAACTCAAAATTATCCTCCGAAACATTTTCTTGAAACTCATTATTGAACTTGCTCAGCCATTCCTCATCTTCAGAATCCATGTCATAATTTGCAGTTTTCCTTGCCATTGCTCTAGTTATCTCATCACCGTGTACAGATATATATGTAGCTGGTCTATGAAAGGGAAAACTGTTGCTTTCTGCATAGGAAGAGACCTCACGCACACCTGGCACTGGAATAAATTTAGCAGCAGCGGCGGCTATATTTCGATCAGAACACTGCTTATAAAGGTCCTTGAAGACATTCCAGTCCTGGCGATTGGCAAACTCTAACTTCCGCCCATTTTCCAGTGAAAAAACCATCGCATGGGTGAGCCGACTGGAATAGCACGGTCGCATCACTTTTTCTGCTTTAAAACTGCATCTTGTCAATCCATCTTTTTTTACAGTTAGAAGCCATTCTTTTGAAGCAGACATCTCTAGAGTGACAATTGCTTTATCCTCCCTGTAACATTGGTCTGACTCAGTAACCAATATGTTTGCAGAACAGAGAGATGAATCTACTCTCTGTGCTGAATCCACTATGGCAGAACTTGCTTCTTTCAAGCTTCCAGTGGTGCTACCACCAGACGAACTTCTCTGTTTCTTGCCAGAGGTCGCACCAAACAACAGGCTGTTGCTTTTCCTACCAGACATTAAATCAGAAGAAACTGCTCTATTACTTCTGCGTAAAGTCATCGTTAAAGGACTACGTGCTTTCCTGTTCCTGAGTGAACTTCTCCTCTTCTGAATGACTCTAGAATTGATAACATTTCTACTTTGAACATGAGCAGCTAATCTGGTATCCTTAGCAGGAGAAGGTAAGCATAAACTGTCATTAATTTTGATAACATCAGGGGTAACAGTTCCATTCTCAGGAGGCTCTCTCTCGAGTGCATCACATGAAATAAGCAGTTTGTTCCGGGATTCTGGGAAATCAATTTCCTCTTCATCATCCTCGACATCACTATTTACATTTATTGGGTTATGTACAATAAAAGATGACCTGAGCAGAGAATTCAAAAGCATTGCAGAATGCAGATACTCAAAATAAACAGGAACAGCAGAAAAGTCAACAGAAAACAACGGCACAAACTGTATGACCCCATAGAACCGGCAGATTCCAGTGCTGGCAGTAGGACTGGGAGAAGCCTGAATGTTATTAAAAACAGAAACAGCATTAGATCATGAGGCAAAATAAAAACTCTTTACAATGACACAATGCATTTTCTTCTCAATACAGTAAAGTAATAAAGTAAGGAAAATACTAAATGGTATGAGAGATGTTTGCAAGAAAGAGAAGAATACTATGTTAAGGAAAATACTAAATGGTATGAGAGATGTTTGCAAGAAAGAGAAGAATACTATGTGGCAGCATGTAACACTTATAAATCATAATCACCCACTCTCCCATGTATTGTTAGTGACTTGCTGATTGGTCAAATACCCTATTTTTATGCATTCTTCTCTTTCTTGCAAAATTTATTCCTAATAAATAGGAATGCTCATAAAGTAATTCAATTTAGTAAATCTAATCTATAAAACACCAAATAATTCAAAGGGGTAATGCATGCAGATGAATAATTAAAGTAGCTATATATATACCTGAAGGAATTGGACACCCCTTGGTGCAAAAGCACCATGAATTGGTTCAGATAGTAAAAAAGCCAAAAGTTCCGGTAATGCAATAGTGACCCTTGTCATATACCTCAACATCGAAACCAGCAAAGACAAAAACCGACCACTCTTTCCAGCACATGGCTTCACAACAACCGCAAACAAACTGTAACAAACACTCTCACTCCCTTCTACTCCTTTCTTTCTAGAAAGTTCCAAGCTTGACGTCCTCCTCCGCTTTCGACGATACACTATGCCAAACCTCCTATCAACACCGTCACGACCACGTTTTCTCTCTGCCTTCGGCGCCGGCAAAACAACGTTCTGTTTTGGGATCTTCTTATGTGGGAGAAGAGGTTTCAACCAATCATCCCCTTCATTCCCTCTCTTAGTCTTAGTCTCGACCGAATTTTCCGGCAATAACCGACGACCGGACCGGAGAACCCGAGCAGAGTCGGATCCTTTCATAACCACCCCAAATACCCTCGTCGACCGCCTCATGCCCACCGCCGGCATTTCCGTACGATTCTCTTCAGAAACACAGAATAACCAAACCGGAGTCGAACCGGGTTTTTCTTTTTTTTCTTTTTTTCCCTCACAGATAATAAACACCCATCGTTACTTTATATCACTACAGAGATGTAGCAAAAAGCCGAAACGACGATCGCGTCCTCTACAATAATAATTCAAAAATTATTCAAAAATTAAATAAAAAAGGACAAATCAATGAACATATACAGAAAAGGATTCTCAAAAATCGAACCTTGGACGAAAACAAGGTAGATGAATCGGAATCAAAGCGTGAAGAGATAGATCGGTGACGGAGTTACAGAGATAGAGTAAAAGAGCGCGCGCTCAGAGAGAGGGATTCAGTGTTTCGGCTAGGGTTTATTATGATTAATGATTAAATTAAATAAAAACCGCTGAGAAAGGGGAAGAGAGAGTTTTTTCCTTTTTTGATTTTGTTTTAGGGTGGAGTGGGGAGAACCGTTGGATTGAAGTGTGGATGGATGAGATTTAGTTGGCGCGAAGTTCAATGGTTTCTCCCTCCAAAGAGCGTATTTCTTGTTTCCCAAGATTGTATTGTAGTAAAGAAAGAAAGGAGAGAGAGTGAGTGAGAGTGGATATTTAAAGGACACGTAATAGAGGCTAGGGGGTTAGTGGAAAGACAGGTTTAGCCTATTGCCAAGGAAAATTGGAAGAGTGGACTGATAGGTTTGGCGTTGTCTAACGTACATAACCGAAAGAGGTCGTGCACAATAGTTGGCAGACATTTTATTGCAAACTCGTCCCTCATCTTCTAACACATTTTATTCTGACCTCTTCTTTCTTTCCTCTTTCTAGGGTTGAGTGAGTATAGAACAGGTTTTTTTTAGATAACCAATGATTTCATTAAAGGGGCACTACGAGTGCTCGAATCCGAACAACAAGAGATAATTACATATTATTAAGGCACATAAGGGGATTATTCCACCACGTGGAAATATAGATAAAGTAGAACTATAGTTTCCTCTAAAACAAACCAGCTCCAAGTTATGCTCTTAATGCAAGTGAAAATTGTATCAATGTTGGCTTTCTCGTCCTTAAAGACAAGGTTGTTACGAGACAATTATATGCACCAACAAATACTGACCCAAATCAACATTTTGAATTTCTTAGCATTCCTTCCTTTGCAATGTTTGCCCATCCCACGCAAATGATCAATTAAGTTCAATCCATCCAACAGTGGCACCCCCAGCCAATCACTAATGTGAGACCAAATGTCATGAGTAAATCTACACTCCAAAAACAAGTGTTGAGTATCTTCACGATGTTGCAAGCAAAAAGGACACAAAGCCTCCGCCTCGAACTGAATAATGTGTCGGCGAAAGAAAATGTCGAGTCACGAATCAAGCGCCAACCAAAGATGGTAACCTTAGACTGAGCGATAGTTTCCCACAAATTCTCTAGGACACTGTATACCACACTCCCAACATTTGCATCAATGACAGAGGCAGCCAATAATCTATAGCACGAGTTGATTGAAAAAATCTTAAAAGTGTCTTGTGTTCACACCCAAGAGTCAAGGCCCTCCCTTGCTGAAAGCACGTCTTGAAGAATTGTGTTCATCAACTCTCGTGCTTCCTCTGCACAAATCGGATTCTAAATAGACAATCATGGCTCTGTTCAATGCTAGCTATCCCCAATCCACGTTCCAACATTCAAAACTGTAACTGATTGTTGGGCGCAACCTGCATAAAGGTTAGGAAAAACCATATATAAAGGAGATTGTCCTATCCAATGATTCTTCCAAAAGTGAATAAGCCCACCATTTCTTATCATTTTCCTCATACAAGAGCCAAACTAACCAGCTGGAGAATGAACACTATCCAAGAGAATCAAAGCACGCCCCCAAATAGAGCCTCTAACTCCCCTATTAATAGCTTACACATAGCCATGAATGAAAACTGACGAGAAATCACCATACTTGTGTAGGAGTAAACCTTTCTAATTAGCATTTTCACCCATTAGCATCCGCCACTTCCACTTGGATAAAAGAGTTGTATTGAATAATTCTAGATTTTTAATTCCAAACTCTCTTCTTCCTTTCTGGACGATAGATTTTGCCCCAAGCTATCTAATACATACCTCTATCCCTTCATCAATACCCCAAAGAAAATTCCTTTGAATATTCACCATAGCATCAGTTACCACATTAGGAGCTTTTTAAACAGAAAAATAATAAAGATGAATACTGTTCAAAACCAAATTTATGAGAGTAATACACCCTCCAGTGAAAAGAGAACGCCCTTCCACGAAGCAAATCTTTCGCG
Organism: Oxytropis ochrocephala; assembly: GCA_020916435.1. Classification (NCBI taxonomy): domain Eukaryota; kingdom Viridiplantae; phylum Streptophyta; class Magnoliopsida; order Fabales; family Fabaceae; genus Oxytropis; species Oxytropis ochrocephala. Next base: position 43,436,777 of record CM037090.1, read on the forward strand.
TGACGTAACAATCATGAGTATAAAACAGGTTGTGAGATCTTCACTGGGTCCTAACTTTTTATTTTTTGACAAAACTCGGTCCTAACTTTTAACTCATTTCTCAACCTAACAAAAACAGATGATGCTAATCGGAAAAAAAAAAAAAACAAATAATACGTGGGTTCAATTATAAAATTCTATTATTACTTTCTTAAAGTAAATTTGGATTAAACCACTAAAAAACTACTATAATAATAATAATAATAATAATAATAATAATAATAATAATAATAATAATAATAATAATAATAATAATAATAATCTATACCTATATATAAAGGGATTAAAAAAAAAAAAGCATCACTTTTGGTGTCAGATTTTTCTAACCAAAATACCCTTATAGTAAGTAAATTTTTTTATAAACATAACCACCCACAAACACACCACTCCACTAACACATCCGAGCCCGTCTTTCCCCGCTAGCAATAATAATAATAGGAATGGGTCGAGTGACCCGAGGGTAACCCCGAACCAAATGTCCTACTTTCTTATTTTTATGGACAAAACCTGATCTTATACTATCAAGTTAGAATGGGGTTGGCGGGCTAAACCTAGTTTTCACTCACCCCTATCTTTCACCACCAATTATCGCTCATCTTTCAAACGTTGCATCGTTGTTTTAGGGCGCAATGTAACCATCAGTGATAACTTAATACATATCTGTTGTTATTTTGTTATTAATGTGCACTATCCGGTGATAGATCCAGATATTTTTATTAGTCAGAGCAAAAAAAACTTTTAAAACTTTCTCAAAAAATAATGTAAATTTTTACAAAATACACATATCGTTATTAAAAAAACCTAAAATGCCAAAATTTCTATAAATTACATAGTTAAAAAGATAAAATTAATAGAAACTTATTCTCTTTCTTATTTATCTGTTGTGAATTTCTATATTTAATTTAAAATATTATCTCATGGGGGTAAAATAAATTTGTTATATATATATATATATATATATATATATATATATATATATATATATATATATATATATATATATATATATATATATATATATATATATATTTAAGCAAAACTTTTTTTTTGAGTGGGGACAAATGCCACCAATTATGTATAGTTGCATCTGTCCTTAGCAGTATGTACTGACTTTGTCGAACTCGAACTTGAGACTTTGAGTTGGGATTCAAACTCAACTACTGCTCAGACCAAAAATAGTATTTAGTTTTAGTTGAAGGTGTTGAAACAAAAGGTCTTTTTTTTGGTCCAAGGAAACAAAAGGTTTTTTTTTTGTCCTAAAGGAAACAAAAGGTCTAAACGATTGAAGAAGAAAATAGATGGGTGTTGCTTTTCCCACGCCCCCTCCTACTCAAAACACACCCCATAAGGGTGTGAAATGACCAAAAGACCAGGCAAAGCGTCTTTTTTTCCAAGAAATTTCACGTGTTCGCACACGGGGCTTCGAACAGGTTCGAATGACATCGTTCGAGTGTGTTAAATCTTGACTTCACACCCTCTTGTGCGTATATTTAACCTGTTCGCATGGAGTCATGCGAACAGGTTCGCATGAGGGTGTTCAAACACCCTATTTTATTACAAAAAATGGACTCTCACACCACATTCACCATTTTTATTGCGTTCGCATGATGTTGGTCGAACGTGTTCGATCAAGGTCGTTCGAACAGTCATAAAACACGTCCTCACAGCGTTTCACGCGAGGTTATTTTTGGAATAAAATTTGTTAAGAGGTGTGAAAGAGTAGGAGGGGGAGTGGGAAAAGCAAAACCCAAATAGATTAAGGCCCACTTGGGCCAAGGAAATCCTTCATTAGCAAAGGGGTATTACTTTCCCCACTCCCCCTCCTACTCAAACACTCCCCTAAACCTAAAATATTCCAAAATTACTCTCACGTAGAAACCTCCCCTACGCAGTGTTTTTGACGGGTTCGGACGCGGGCAACCGAACCCGTTCGGACATTATCATCCGAACATGAACACATCTTTATGTAAACTGCCTTTGAAATGCTTGCCAACCTAAAACAGGAGTCCTTGGTTTTAAGGACTTGAGAACTTTGAACAAGCTTAACTGAAGTTAAATACTAACAGTTAATACTAAAACAGAAAATGAAAACTGATCTAATCTTTTACAAACAGCTCTAACTAATTCTAAATTGATCTAATCTATTAACTGTTAATAGATAGTCTAATAGTATGTGCAACAAACAATAGCTAAAGTTCAATAACAGATGTAGAAACTATAATTGCATATAAGAGAAACAAAAACAAAGATTTATACTATACAATTAAATTACAGATTTGGGATACTGCCTGGCAAGAATGATTTTGGACAACTATCCTGGGGCTTAGAATCATTATTATTTATGACGTGACGAATGAATTCAATAACGTGTAGCAATGGCTCAAGTAGTGAGATGAGAGAGTGTTTGGTTACTGACAAACACGCCAAGAATCAGGAATGGAGTGTGTTTTGAAATGAGAAATTTTGACTTGTTCGCTTGCACCTATCCGAACTGCTGGTTCGGATGATCCTATCCGAACCAGGTTAATTTTCACATTGAGAGAGGAGTGTGTGTCAATATTTAACACACTCGAACGACTGCATTCGAATTGGTTCGAACGCCCGTGTTCGAACGGGTGAAATTTTTTGAAAAAAAAACGTTTTGGCTGGTTTTTTAGTCTTTTCCCACCCTTATGGGGTGTGTTTTGAGTAGGAGGGGAAGTTGGAAAAGCAAACGCCTAGCAAAGAGTGCCTGCTACCTTATTGCTTATCTGAGAATGTTCTTCTGTTAATATTCGATATCAGAATTATAAAAATTTCCGATGGAAAAAACTAGAATCCCGTCGCAAGAGCCGATTAGCGCATCATAACAACGGTCTTGAATATTGAAAGGGTACCTGAGCTGCGTCGGTGGAATTCAACACTCTCAGATTCTTTATAGTTGAGGATAGTCTAGCTCAAAAACTTGCTTATAAAAAAACCATTTAATATATTTTTCTACACATGCACTATAGTGTATAGGTTTTATACACTATCCACCAATTAGAGTTTGACGCATCGTTAAAATAAAATTAGTCAATTGGTAACCAATCACTCTATGAATTATGATTGATCGTGGTCGTAAAAGCATATACACTATATTTGTACATAAACTAAACATATTTTATTTTATTTTTTTGACAAAAACTACCCTAAACCCTAAACCCTTAGGGTTTAGGAACTATTTTTTTTTTTACATTTTTTATTGAAGATATGTTTTAGACATATTGGGAAGTATCAGGTGCATATCGTGTCGGATACATATCGAACACGATACGTCTTCATTTTTGAAGTATCGGAATTTCATAGTTCATGTGGCTTAGTTTTTTTTAGATAAGTGAGTTCATGTGGCTTAGTGTTATTAGGGAGTGTGTATCGCTTATAATTATGGATTCTATCACCATATTCTCAAACTGTATAAATTTTTAGAACAATGTGCCCACACTTTGCCATGCCAGCGCCTCGTGGCAAGAACCATCGATTGCTGAGTGACATGTCAATGAAATCTTTGCTTATCTAAAAAAACTCTTTTGTATTTGTATGTAATTATAAAATAGGATCTAACTTTTTTTGTAAATAAAAGAAAGAGTTATGAAGCATCGTTAAAGTTTTCTTATCTCTTTCTTGTGCATTATCGACGTAAAGTTTTCTTACACTAAAATCATAAATAGATTATGGTATTAATCTATTTCTCTTTCTTGTGCATTATCGACGTAAAGTTTTCTTATTGCAACTTGGTCCACCCACGAGGCTTATGCTGATGTAGTTACTCATGCATGGGGGCGGGGTAAGCCAAACGCTGTCAACTCCCTGAATTTTGTGGCGCAGGACTCCATCCAATTTAACAAGGATGTCTTTGGGAATATCTTTGCACGAAAGAAGCAACTTGATTTTAGTGCTACATACAACTCTTCCTCAAGAATGGGTGACTACGACACGTGGCCGAGTCCTCTCTCTCGCCCGCGTCGGTTCATGACTCTTGGGTTTGGTCCGTAAACTCTACCGGGATGTACTCTGTTAAGGCGTCATATCGGTGGCTCTTGAATCGCCAGGCACCGCTGTTCCTACCGCTAGTTGGGCGTGGATTTGGCGCCCAAACCGCCTCGCGAATGTTGTCTTCTTTGTGTGGCAGCTGTGTCACAAATCACTCCCAACGAAAGAGGTGTTGCATAGGAGGAATGTGTTGGGCTCGGCTGCTTGTGCTCTTTGCCAGTTGAACGACGAATCGCTTCACCACTGCCTCTTCGCGTGCTCTCACGCCCAAGCGGTTTGGCATTTGTGTGCGCCTGCGAGTTTCATACCACCTATGGCTGCTTTGAGCCATTGTCGTGGATCCATGATACAGTAACTAATTTTACTGCTCTTCCTATCATTATCATGTGGAAAGTGTGGTGTGCCGGGAATGCCTTTGTGTTCGAGAATAAGCCTTTTCGGCCTGCGGTGGTAGCTGGACAGGTTTATGGTTTGTGGTGCGACACGGTGTCAGCTTACGGTTTGGATAAACCAACCTCTAGATCCTCTTCTGGTTTGTCTGTTTCTTGGGTAGCTCCTTCGTAGGGGTGGGTGGCTCTGAACGTGGATGGGAGTGCTCAGAGTCATCCTCCAATTGCCTCCTATGGCGGAGTCATTCGTGATCAAGATGGTCAGTATCTTCAGGGATTCTACGCGTCACTTGGTGCATCAACTATCATGCATGCAGAGTTATGTGCTATCTTGCGTGGGTTGGAATTATGTTGGGAGTTGGGATATAGAAATATTATGTGTTATACAGATTCAATGCACTCCTTGCATGTCATTGACACTGCTGTCGTGGATTTTCACGTGCATGGGAACGAAGTTGCGTTGATCCGGAGTCTGCTTCGTAGGCCGTGGCTTGTGAGGCTGGAGCATGTCTATCGGGAAGCAAATTTTTGTGCTGACTATCTTGTGAAATTGGGAATTATCGCGCTTTGCCGCAAGTTCGTGTGCCTCAACCGCTCTTGGGTTGCTTCATTGCCACAGTGATGATGCGGGGTCTCTCCTTTGTGAGACCTTAGTTCCTCTTGTTCTTGTTGTTTTTTCCTTTCTTTCTCAATGTAACCAAAAAAAAAAGATTATGGTATTAATGACTTTTCAAATATTTAGGTGAATACTCGACATTTTAAAATATTTAATAACATTGGCGTTGAACTTATTATTCAATGATTTCAAAATATGAAATCACGTAGAGAGCAATTATGAGTTGTGTAATCTATTTATTTATATATTAAAGTTCTATTTTTATTATACTTTTAGAGATGTGTGTGTTTAAAAAAATTTGCACCCCGGGAACCAAAGCCCTAGATCCACCACCGGATAAGATATGTCAGATATATATTTAAGAATTAATAAAGCATTTTAGCAATATTATTATTTAATTTTACAAAATCTGGGAGAAATAATCAAAATAATGGATGATTATAATTTATTCTGGGATTAACAAAAGATATATACTATCCAAAGTTGTAACTTAAAAGTTGTGAATGCTGTAACAAACTGATGGCTCAAGGATCCTTTTGGCAACTATATCATTAAATTACCATGCATATAGTTTCAACTAAATTAATCTCTTAAAAAACATGACTCTTGAGGGCCTGCCTAACTAACACCATCTAAATTTTCAATATTGACAAGTTAGCTTTTTATGGGGAGGAAATGCAATGAGCAATGGCATCAACCAGGGAAAGGAAGATGGGATGATTTTTAACTATTATGTGTTTTACCCCATATCCATTACATTTTAAGTTCACAAGTTCAAGGGGCTGCATCAGAAAGCATTTGTATATGCCGGTGCAGCTTTGATTTAAGTTTAGCTCATGATTTTGCTTACTACTAAAGTAAGCTTCATCTTGTATATATTAGGAGTAATAAACTAAAATAATAATAATAATAATTATAGCTTCTCACTAACTTTAGAACATCCATCATCTCTTTAAGTTTTACCATACTCTTCACTCTTCAGCATAGCCTTGCCGGCCAATAGTCAGTATTGGTGATTATGTACAAAAGGCACTAACAGGAACAACTTAAACTAGAAACACTAGCATGAAAGGACAATCAAAAGAGCCAGATTACAGGAGTAAAGAAAGAAAATATTTAAGTTACATAAAGACTATCCATAACAGAAGAAAGAAAGAAAGAAAGAACACCTCAATTATACCCTACTTCTAATGAAAGAATATTTCCAAAGTCTGATCAACTGAAATCCTTAAGTCGCTTTTTGAGCACGTCCATTGATTTCTTTCTAGCACTTTGCTTTGCATTTTTATTAGCACGGCTTCCAAATATACCATCTGGAGAATTCTTGAATTTATCACAGATAACAGACACCTTCCTATAGTCCAATGCATAGAAACTTTTCTCACTTATAACAGGGTCCATGAAGTTCTCAGGTTGAATACTTAGCAAAAGATTAATCAAGCAGTTCTTAAAACTACCCTCATTGTAAATTTCACCCAAACCAGCAGAATATCGCTAGAAAAGCAGACACTATGGCATCGGAAACATGGTCAAAAAGACCACTCCCAACTTTGTACAAGATCATGCATATTCATTAACTTGACTGCAAACCTGCTTCTCAATGTGCAATTTTTTGGGTCTATTTAGATGAAATCACAAATAAATAACACACACACACCCTACACAACTACTCACACCCGGGTTCGAACCCGCGAGCCGACGTCCCTATGTCACTGAAATTGCCAAGGCAACCAACACTGAGAGACTCTCAATGTGCAATTTTATTACAGGTATTCTCCTCTCTATGAGTAAATCAGGAATAATAGAAATTAGTAAAGAGCAGAAGCCATGAATTAGAGGAATCGGACCTAATTTTAGGACAAGACAAACTCAGTTAGTTACCTGCTAAGACAAATTGGAAAACAGAAAAGAAAAACCAAAAGGTAAATGGTCAAGATATTAAAAACACTATAACTGATTAGACGACTATTATGTAGATTATTAAAGAAAGAGTAATAAAGATTAGCTATCAAAGAGATTCATACCTTGAGCTCTGCACAACATAATAAAATTGGTTTAAGCATGCTTTACAAAAATAAAAAATCAAAATATTTAATTAAATCAAAAGCTGTAATGACACACCATAACAAATAATTGCTCAATATCACCACGCTTCACTGTTAGGAACTAATCAAAAGAGAATGAATAACAGAACAGAAAGGAAGAAATCAATTAGCAAAGCAAAGCTGATTGTGAATTTTCTATTGATAAATGAGTGTAAAATGGATGGAGATATACTAAAGCCTATAACATATAATAGAGTAACTATGAAAAGCCTAGATTCCAGCCAACTAATAAAGCAAAACTAACTATGAAAAGCCTATACCAAATAATAGAGTAACTTGCAGTGAAGTTGCATATGAATATTTAGCCAATGTTTCATTTGTAAATGCACACATGATTCTCATATAGGAAACAGCATGCACCAAAAGAAATTATACACACTCAACTCAACCAATGGTACTTGAATGATTTATCAAATAATGAGAACTTCACCATTAATTCCACTTCAGCAAATTCAAAAATGAAAACATTACTAATAAAGATGAAAGTGCAGCATCTTTAATCTAACAACTAAATATTAGAACTAATTCCTCCATTGTTTCTTTGAGTACAAAGTAAAATCAAAATCAATCAATATAGAATGTATGCATCAAGCAATAAATAACCTGTTTAACAATGCTGCCTGCTTCTGCATATACATATTAAATATTCTCTGCAAGCCTATGGAAGAATATATGCAGCATATTGAGGAAAACATGCTTTTACAATAAGAGCATACTGATTGAGTAGCATATCACTCATTGGTGGTCAACATGAACCAACTCCCTCTTTTCTTCATCAATCATAATTGGAAGTAATATTTTTTCTAAGCATAAATCACTTGACACTGAACATTTTGAACGACTGACACAGCTTAAGGGAAAAACGACATTGTACATGTATAACAAATACATTTGATCAGCAATCTGCATTTCTAAAAATATTTCTGAACATGTGCCAAGAGTCGTTAAAGAAATCAACATAGTCATACTCATAGGGAAAAAAAAAGAAAATAATCATGATATTGAAGAATGATATTTAAGTAAAAGCCTTACGACAAGGCTAACTTTGATTTTATCCCGAGTTTCCAATACAAACTACCTACAATGTAACATCTCGGAGAAATTGCAAGCTAAAACAGGAATATTTAGGAATTGTTGGTCATTTGGATAGGGTCCATGTGTTTGTTAGACGTATAGGTGGATAATGGAATTCAAAGATAGCAACAAAAGATGAATAGATCACAAAGGAACTAGGAAGAGGTTGAGAGAAATTACCATCATAGTACTACTAGTTAAACTAACAACAATTTCTGAAGTTGCAGATTGCATCAGCCATTAATTAACCACAAACTATATATAGTAATTGAAAACTATAGCCAAGATTAAATAGATAAAACTATAACCTAGCTTACAATAGCAATACTAAGGTTAAGGTAATATCAAACTCTCAACATAGAGTTGGTTGCGGAACCAAGAACAACTACTATTGAAGACGGACTGAGTCGCACGCATCTTTCCAGTACCATCCCGAGAATTGTAAATAGCTTGCTCCACCCCGAAATCCAATAGAAGTTGGTCATCCTCTGAAATATAAAGCGGGGCGGCAAGTGTAGGCGGTTGATGATCAAAAAGTTCCTTGTACGAAACAACAAACAATTTAGTCCAAGAGTCTTTGTTTCCATAGTCTTTCAAAATCCAGACATGAATAACAAGAGTAGTGTCTTTGTGAGAAAGAATGGATAAGCACTCCCTTAACACCCCCATTGTCAAGTCACACGCCTCTTCATAATTTGGAGGCAAAAACTTTTGATAAGACTCATTTCCTAAATCAAGAGAAAGAATGACGTGTGAATAACTTGAACCAGTATGTACCCATACCAACCAATTAACAGCGCCACTCACAAAGTTCCCAAATTCTTCAAACAGGATACCCGCTCCGCGACTAAAAGGGAACCCCTCAACAACTTTCCAAGTATCCTTACCCAAAGTATGAAGCTTGACTTTAATCATATTGTTATAGAGACAAATAGCAACCAGTTTGTAAGTATCAGTAAGACAATCATACCCAAAGCCGTAAATTATAGCAAAAGGTTTTAATTGTGGTTCATATTCCCAAGGTGGCAATATTCTGAATTTTCGAATAGAAGGGTTCCATACCATAACAGAATTGTAATTTCCGATGGCAATGCATAGAATACCATTGCAATAGCCAACTAGCTTCTCAAAACCGTCTGAATTATTGAGAGGGAACGTGAGCTGCTGCGTGGGGTGAATGATAGTGGACGTGGAGTTGAATAATGAGGGGAGTTCGGTATCCCTGAGAAGGAACCCTTCGGATTGGTCACTGCACAATAAAAGGTGGTGGCGGTTCAACTGTGTTCTTGACCGGCAAAGATGCTTGTTGGCGAATTTGGGATCAGAAATTAAGGAATTCCAAGATTTGCAGACGCATCGTAGTTGCATCAGTGATTTCACGGAGACTCTGCACAAGATTTCTACCACCAAATCGAATGTTAGGATTCCAGTGTAGAAGGCAGAGGTTTCATCCATCGGTGGCCGAGAAGAAGCCATTGGAAAGAGTCTCATTCATCGGTGGAATTCAACACTGCCAGATTCTTTTATAGTTGAGGATGGAGTCTAGGTCAAAGGGGAGTGAGTGTTAAACGCACCCTTAAACATTTTTTATCTTATTTTCGTTGACAAAATATTTTACTTACTATCAAGAAATATTTTATATATTTTTAATATATATATATTATAGAGTTGTATTAGTGTGTATTCTCAATGTAATTTTCTTCATCAATCGATCAAATTTCGTGATATAAATGACTTTTAAAGTAGTTGACATGGAGTCAATTACTTTTTTCACGATGTGTTGCTTTGTGATTGATTGACGTTGTAAAAAACCACATACACTACTAGTGTATACACTCTCCGTCATAAAATAATGATTGTTTTAGCTCAATTCACACATATTAAGAAAAAAACTATACCTCCTAGTTCAACGGTATCCCTACACCACAAAAAGCGGAGGCAATTGGTCTCAAGGAAACACTTACTTGGTTGGAGGTTTTGGGGATACCTTCTGTTTCCATTGAATTGGACTTTGTTCCGGTTGTTAATGGCTTGAAGGTAGAGCCTTTGCCAAATACCGAGTTTGGTACTATTTTATTGTATTGTCGTAATCGTTTATCTCTTTTTCCTAGCTTTAAGGTTATTTATATATTCGAGACAATAATTAATCTTGTTGCTTCATACCTAAAGACATGAGCATCAAGATTGTTTGTTAGTTCCCACGTATTTGATTTGATTCCAACCTGCATTGAGACAATTATTTTTACTGAAATGAATTAAGTTTGTTCTTGTCAAAAAAAAGACTATAAAAGAATGAGAGGGAATATTATTTTTACCAAATTATCCTTATCAAAGTGGTGAATATAATAACTTGGGTGGGAGTGATAAATATTATTTTTATTAGAGGATACAATTGGAAAAAAGTAACTTATATTGCATTGGAAATTGTAAATGACATTTATTTTGTGACAATTTTTTTTGCTAAAGTGACTATTATTATGAGACGGATGGAGTATAAGAGAAAAAACCAAACATGTCACGTACCAAGAAATAACATTCAAACTTGTTATTTTCAATTAATTAATCTTGCTTTCTAAAACTACCTTTTTTATAAAATTTAAATTTATTCTCCTAAACATTAATTCTTTTTAAAATAATAAATCTAAACCACATGGGAAAGTGGAAATAATAAATGAGGGTAGAATTGGAAGTACACATTTAGTACACCGTAAAAGCAATGCTTATTTCTTCTATTGTGGAATACCAATACACAATTTTTTATTATGGACCATAGGGAGTATAAACTATGTCCGAATTTATATGAGTTCAATTAGTATAGATAGTTAGTCTAAAAAATGTACACAGTCAACCAATAAATATTCATCATATGTGTGACTTTCAAGATGATTAGTATGAGGTAAGACCTAGGTTATCTTTGAAAAAATATGGGTAATTTACCTACATTCACTTATATTTCTCAAGATTTGACACATACATCTCATTAATTTAATATCATTGTGATCTAAACATATAAATAGAAAAATCAATCAAGTGGGTAGGTGTCAATGAAAGTTGGCTTAATTGGTAAGGAATCGTCTCACTTCCCGCAAGGGTGTGGGTCCAACTCCTACTGCCAGCGTGATGACCTCTTTAGTGGGTGATTGCAAGTACCTCTCTTAGCTCTCAAAGAGCGTTGAGGTCTGCCCTAACCCCCCATAAGCCCTCGGAGACCGACTCACCTAAACTTTTTTGTAACCAAAGAAATCAAGTGGCAAGGTGGAATTTACTTTCAGCCCATGCTTTCTCAACCCCTCCTACTCACCACACACCCCTAAACATTGTGAAAAGTACCAGAATACCCTTAATGAAGCGAAATGTTCCTAGCGTGTCCATCTTTTTTTTCCAAATTCTAATGGGTTCGAGGACAGGCAACTGAACTTGTTCGGATCAGCACTGTCGGGGCAGATTTATTTTGACATACACCCCTATTGTTTGAGCTTTCTTTGGTACAGATACCGGCAATTGAAACCGGTCTGGACAACAACCTCCGAACCAGCTTAGTTTCAAAACCTGTGACCTAATGGTGATACACATTCTCACTTACCACTGAACCACAAGCCACACTCTAAAGTTTAAAGCTTTTAATATGTTTATATCTAATATCTCTATCTTCTTCAGAACCAAAAACGAATTGAACCAATACTGAGAAACAAAAACGAATTTCGTTTTCAATTTCGTTTTGATTAGATTGGATTTCGTTTTCAATTTCGTTTTGATTATGAAGATTTGAGTTTCAATCAGATCTTCGATATGATTTTATAGTTTCACAAAACGAAACCCACGAAAACTTGGAATGATTCCATCTCCATTTTCGTTTCACATGAGTGCTTCCAGATCTGTTCCAGATTCGTTTTTATTTTCCATATCTGTTTCGATTTTGCTTTAATAACGAAGATCTGCAGATTTCGTTTTAATGATGGAGAAATCTTCGATTTTCCTCTTCGTAATTTTGTTTGCATTTTAATTAATTAAAATTCATTTTCGTTGGTGTTTCCGTTTGCATTTTCTGGGTTTCTAAGGTTGAAGATGAACTTGTCAAAAAAAGGAAAAAGGTTGAAGATGAAGATCAGTATTTACTCATATTTTTTTAAAAAAAAATTAATTGCGAATTATGTATTATATATATATCTATATTATATATAACCATGAATCTGACACCTAGGCATCCACCTAATCAGCCACGTCAATAAATATGTCAGCACCAATTAAATCCATCTCAGCATGTTATTTCAAAATATATCAAAAAAAAGCAGAAGCTGGGGATCGAACCCATTCCCCCACATTGTCACCTCCTAATGCTGACCATTTGAGCTACAACAATTTCATGTTACTAAAGCATATTACATAATGTTTATCCTATTATTTCTTTTATTGCAAAACTTTTTACCTACTTTTTATATCTATTTATTATTTATTTTGATACATGTATATTTGTTATATATTACATTTATATATTATATTTATTTACCATCCAATATTTTGTATCACATTCCATAGATTTTATTCTATATATTTACTAACTAGAATATTATTAAATATGAGTATTTTTTTAACAAACGGATGATTGCCCGAATTTATTAATAAAAAAGGAAAAAACAGAGAAAAAGCGAAGGGGACTAGACCAAAATCCTTGCCAATGAGAAAAGATCAATATTAAATATGAGTAATTTTATCCATTTCAACCTTTTTAATTCTCATCTTATAAATAATGTTATATATTAAAAATGTTTGTCACATATTTTTGTATTCACTTTGATGCACATACAATTAGAATCAATATCTGACTTTGATCGATCAAGATATTTGTAGTTTATAACGTTTGTGCTTAATATTCTTCTATTCACTACGCTGCACCTAGAAAACAAGTAGAGAGAATAAACAAGATGACAGAGAACATTGATCCTACGGTTGTCAACGTCAATCAGCTTAGTCAAAAACAAGCTACATGTCCTTATGCAAAGGTATATTTGCTATATATTTGTAAGTTACTATTTACTAATACTATTTTAGACTGTATAATATTTATAAGTAATTTCTGTTGTAATAACATCTCAATATGAAAATACCCCTGAAATTATATACATTGTGGTTGTCACTACTAAAGTATTATTTGATTAGTACTTATGTAGTTTTTAAAGTATTTTTATTTATGGGTTGTCACTACTAAAGTATTATTTGATTTCACGGGATCTCAAAATTATAATATATATAAATCTAAATTTAATTTCCTACTATTATACAAATATTTAAAATAGTTGAAGTAATTATCTTACTGTGTCTTTTTTTGGTATAAATTGGGTATCCTCTGCGCGCAATTGCAGAGACTAATCCCTCGAGCGGGTAGGACCACAATTGGCGGCAAAGCTCTCCTCAAGAGATTTAACACATTTGCATGCCCAAGGTGGATTCGATCCCAGGACCTTGGTTAAAATTTGGAAGAGACTTACCATCTCATCCAAGTGCTCTTGGGTATTATCTTCTGAGTGTCTAAACAAATGAATTTCGACCCGTCTTGCACAAGTTAATTATACTAGTATATATATATATATATATATATATATATATATATATATATATATATATATATATTTGTAAAAGGATTATTATACACAAGTGTTCTTGTGGTTTAGTGGTAAGGGAGAGTGTGTTTCACTAAGGTTGTGGGATCAGCCCCTGGATACTACAAAATCTAAGTAAGCATATGTGCCCCCACATTGCCATGTTGGCAACACCACATCACCAACCATAAGCATATGTGCCCCCACATTGCCATGTTGGCAGCGCCACGTCACCAACCATTAACGTTGTTGGCCAAAACCTAACGGCAGAGACCAAACAGGGACTAACGTACCTTTATGTCTTTAAGTTTCAATATTTGATTGGTTAACAATGATTTTTTTTTTCAAATTGTCATGCATACTAATTAGATTCTATTTTATAATTACATATACGACATTTAATTATTGTGCAATGTCAGTGTGAAGTTGTCGTACAATAACAAACATCATGAATACCAACCACAGTTGGTCCAAATGGTAACTCGATTTAGGTCCCATCCCAAGGTCTCGAGTTTGAATATTGGGTGTGGCAAAAATTCTGTTGGAATGGGAGAACCACACAGAAAGAATTAGCTAGCTCAAAGAAACCACGTGCTAGCAGGTGGGTAAAAAAGAAGTTAGACACTCTGAAGGTTCATTATTTTAGGCAGTGGCTAGATGACTTACAGCAGGGGGTGTCGTATGGACCCATTGGGAGGACCACCACCGGTATGTTCCATTTCATAGCATTTCCCTTTTAAGAGGTTGGCTGATCTGGGGCGATCTTAAGGTCCGCTATATGGCAGACATGGTCCATTGGCAGTTCCGGTGTATCTAGCAGATCCCTGATCCACCCATTTATGGAGAAGCTCAATTTCCGCAGTCCATAATAGAGCGGTTGGTGTACTATCAGTCCCTGGCGCGGATTTTTACTCCCACTAGTAGACGGGCAGACACGGGGGGTCTCTGCGATATGATTACCTACCTTGGTATAGACAGGTATCCATTCCCCGTCTGACTCCATCTTCGCCTCCGCCTCCGCCGCATGAGGATCCTCGATTCGAGAGGCGCTCAGATCGAGATATTGGTCCACCGGATCGACCGCGATAGGATCGGGAGAGCAGTTGCAGTTCTCCAGGATGCCATGGTAGATGAGGGAATTCCACCTGTTGTATATTAGATTTTTTCGACTGTTTAGGGATTTTGGACCCTTAGTTGTATTTTTTCGTATTTGTTAGCGTATTTGTACTTTCTTATGTTATATATTTAGACGTATTTCTTCTCTATTACTATATTATTATCGACTATCGCTATCGTTAATCGTATTTTAGACCGTTATCGTTAAATAAAAAAAATATTTAAAAAAAAAATTGAGATGGATTCCCGGAAATACCTCATAAATAGGTATTTCCGGTTCACAAAATATAAACCGGAAATACCTATCTATGAGGTATTTTCGGGAATCCACATTACTTCGTTTTTTTTAAAAACCAAATCGGAAATACTCAAATACCTTTATTTGAGGTATTTCCGAGAATTTATTAAAAGTTTTAAAAAAAAAAAAAAACTGAGGGGTATTTCTGGGTTAAAATGGTTTATGGGGTGGGAGGGAGGTGTAGGGGGGCGCCAAAAAAATCCCAATAATAAATAAGGACTGTTATTTTTTTTAAAAAAAAAACCAATATATCTATTACAACAACGATGAAAACTAATTCTTCGAAGTATGAGATATTTATTTAAGTGGTTGACATTTCTAAACAAATATTTTCCGATACGCACGGGTCTTGGATCAAACTCAGGATCAAATGGTTAAGCGGTATTTAGCCTCCCGCTCCTCCGTTTAGTATGATTCTTTTTGGCGTGTTCTGTTAAGGTGAACGCAGAGAACAGAGAGAATGAAAAAATGGTTCACTAATTTATTGATCGAAAAACTAATACAACCAAGAGTATATACAAGGAAGAAGATGCAGTGCAACTGATCCAACTGCATGTTAACAGACTACCAGAAAACTAAACTATAACCGAATTTAAACCAATTAACTAATTAGCTAAGCTAACTATCAGTAAGCTACAGTAAATTAACTATGGTTAAATACAATAATAAACAGTAGTTGGCTTATGTGGGCCGAGTTTATTCACAGTGAAGCAAATATCATCATGTCTAGAGATTGTAAGGTACAAAGGTCTACCTATCAATAGTCTGTATGTACTGAGAGCTATCATATAAGGGATCCCTAGTGGAAGTGCTCAACTTCAAGTTGGGGTCCATAGGCAACGTGGCAGGCCTGTAAAACCAGTGAAAGAGTATATTTTCTCTGAGAAAGAGAAATACCATCACTTTCTCTGGCTATTTCAAGGCCCAGAAAGCATCTGAGGGTGCCAAGGACCTTGAACTTGAAGAGTTTCTCAAGTTAATGTTGAACTTGAGTGATTCTACTAGATGAGGGACTAGCAACGATTATGTCATCCACATAAACAATGACTGCTACATATGAGTCACCAGCACCCATAGTGAATAAGTTGTAGTCATTTTTAGACTGTGTGAAGCGACATGCAGACTAATGAGATCCTATTTTATAATTACATGCTAATACAAGCTCACAGTCACAAGTTCAAGGAGCTCCATCAAAAGCATTTGTATATATGCACGAGCAAATTTGATTTATGTTTGACTCATGATTTTGGTTAGTGAGCTTCATCAAGTACAAGGAATGATTGACTCAAATGATAATTTTACAGCTTCTCACAAATTTAGAACATCCATCGTCTCTTTAAGTCTTGTCATGTTCTTCAGCACAGCCTTGCCAATCTACAATTGTGTGTAGCAAAAACATTACGTGAAGTGCAATAGCCAGAATTGGTAATAAAATACAAGATATTATTGAATAGCCACTAGTAGGAACAGCTTAAATTACAAACACTGAGAAAGCTGCAAACATAGGGGATTCATCATATTCATTCCAGTACCTGAATGCTGCATAAAACAATACAATCGAATGAAGATAATAAACCTCACAAGTACTTTATCCTTGGGGTGATAAAACATTCGATTTTTGCAGTTATGGAACAATGTTCCGTGACAAATTCATTCAAATGAACCAGATTACCAAAGTAAAGAAATAAAACATTTAAGGTCTAGACAAGTCTGAACATTACATAAACACTATTCATTCTGAAGTTAAACATCCATAACAGAAGAAGTAAGAAAGAACAACTCAATTTATACCCTACTTCTAATAAAAGAATATTTCCAAAGTTTGATCAACTGAAATCTTTAAGTCGCTTTTTGAGCACGTCCATTGTCTTCTTTCTAGCACTTTGCTTTGCATTTTTACTAGCAAGGCTTCCAAAGATACCATCTGGAGAATCCTTGAATTTATCACAGATGGCAGAAACCTTCTTATAATCCAATGCATAGAAACTTTTCTCCCTTATAACAGGATCCATGAAGTTCTCGGGTTGACTACTTAGCAAAAGATTAATCAATTGCCTTGCTTCTACCAAGCAGTTCTTATAACTACCCTCATTGTAAATGTCACCCAAACCAGCAGAATAGAACCTTTGCTCTGCGAAATTCTCTATGAACTGAAGATCATATTCAATATTCATCACTGCATTTGCATTAAACCTTTTGACACTATCACCAGAGAAAGCAGACACTATGGCACTGGAAACATGCTCAAAAAGACCACTCCCAACTTTGTACATAGCATCCAAGGGTAAAATTTGTTGCGCTGGGGTCAAAATAGAATCAAGGTAAATGATCACTTCATGTATGTAGTCATTGCCATTCTGATTTATCTCTTCAGGAGTCCAATTAACACTTTCAGCAAGAGTCATAAACTCATCCATTTTTGTGTTTACCAGACTCACTAGGGCAATGTAAGCTGCTTCCCTGGATGTCTTCAAGACCGCCTTTGCACTTAGAGCTGCTTGAGGCCTTTCAACTGATCGAAACGGGATCCCGCATAGTTGTGCTGCATGGCGAAGGAAAAAATTACAAGCTCTTTCAAGGACAGCTATGTTTGCAGCAATCTGCATGACCTGAGATGCACTGATGTTGCCACTATTGATTGTATTGAGTAATATTGCATTTAAAATGTCAATCAGGAACTTGTCCAAATACTTCCTCACAACTTCAAAGATATTCATGTGTACACCGTGAGACAAGTAGTCAACAGAGCCTTTAATTAAGGATCTCACAATGCGACAAACATCGGGTACCATGGAGGAAAATGGCGCAACATATGGAAAAGCAGGTATAATATTCGACGTTTGAAGATTAAATGAAAGAACAAGATTCTCATAGTCGGTTTCCTTTTTTATCATCATTTGGTCATATTTGTCGTTTCCAAGAACATCAACAGTTTGTTGCCGACACTCTTCCAAGAGAAGCTGATGGTACTTTTCATGGCTGCTATCAAGCACATCAAGAAGTGTGCCTATGTCATATCCATATTGTCTAAGAGTAGACCCAAACAGAGTAACATAATCTTTCACCAAGAGAAGATGTGTGGCTGACTCCATACAAGAAAATTGCTCCTCTAACATGGATGCCATTTTAGCCATAGCTGTTTCCCACATTGTTTCAGCTTGATCAGCTACCAGGAGGCTCCCAGCAGTTCTCAGGACTCTATCCTCAACTATAAAAAATCCGGCAATTTGAGCAAAGAGCATCTGGTATGATTCAACGAAAGGTTGTGTTGAAGGTATTTCAAGGTCCGAATTCAATTGTAACAATCTATTTGTATAGTAGTATTCACGAAACTTCTCTCGGATACCTAGGCAATCATGAATATGACAAGCACGATAAAGAGGTGTAAGATCGAAATTCAAAACAGAATCTTCGTCAAATTCTTCAGCATCCAAAGTGTAAGCTAGGTCCATTGCTCCCGAAACACAATCCTCCTCAGCTTTTCTCTGCTGTTCTAGCATTTCCACATCTCTTTGACGAACTGTTGCAGTGCGTCCAATAGCTGTTTGCCCGATATTTTTAGCCGAACTCCTTATCAGGACCATCCATTCATTAACTTGACTGCAAATCTGTTTCTCAATGTGCAATTTTATTACAGGTATTCTCCTCTCTATGACCATTTTAAGACCCTTTACAGGAATATTCTGCAAGTAACTTTTCTCAAGCAAATCCACAGTCTTCAATGCAGGATAAAACTGTCCTTCAGAAATCTGCTTATTGCACTTAACACAAAGCTCTAACACTTGTACACAATTCTTTGACATTTTTACAGCTTCAGTCAAATTCTTCTTAATAGAATAACACTCAAGAAGCTCTTCAAGCTTAACAAGAAGAGCACCACCAACCTGCTGCAACTTCAAATTATCAATATGGAGCTCGCTTTGAGCTCTTCAGCATCAACCAGCACACCATGAAGCTCATTAACCGCATGGATGAATTCCTCATAATGGTTCTTGCACATGTCCTCAATTTCAGCTTCCTTTTCCTTAACCACAAAATTGAGCTGGTGAAAAAGCCCTCGGGCCGCCCCATTTCAAGGCATGCCTTACAAGAGGACCAACATCATCCCCATTTGTAATCAAACTAGCAAGAACAATATCTTCCCCTGAATTACCATTCTCCATAACACTTCTCCTCTTTGTTTTAACATCCATGATCACATGAATCCCTGGAATTCCAAAGACATAGTGCTAAGTAGAAACCAAAACCTAAAACTAAGATTAACAAAAATTAATGACAAAACTCTTATAATCTAAAAAAAAACAAATCAAAGATAACAGCAGTCATGCATCATAAAGTAACTTGAACATATTTACTAGTAATAGCATAACAAATATAAATAAAAAGAGAAAATTTGTTTAAAAAAAAAAAAACTTAACAGAAATTACTCTGTGACTTGCAAAATATAAAAACAAAGAGATAAATCTAAGAGCAAATTAATCCAGAAGTACCAGAACTGAAAAAGAACCACCGAAAAGAGAAGTTATCGTAAAGGAACAAAAAACCCATAATCCAAAAAAAAAAACGAGATGCGGCATTCATAGTAGATTTTAAAAGAAAAAGAAAAGGTTAAAGTCAAGATAAGTCAAAATTAGTCAAGAGTAGAAAGGAAGAGGCAGTTATGGAGAGAATGATACCTGCTCAGCACTGCTCGAAAACGGAAAAAGGGGGTGGTGGTAATGGGGAAATGGGGGGTTTGAGCGGTTAGTGAAATAGGAAGAGAGAGAGAGAGTGTGTTGTTTGCTGTGTCTTAACGTGAGAATGAATGAAAATGGTTGTAACTGGGTTGAAATATGCGTTGCCGAAAGTTACTACTAGTTGGATGACAATTCCCAAGTTACAAGCATCTGCAGCTGTGTTTGCAGTTTGATGGTATTCTTCCGGCTTTGCCCAAACACGACGCAAATGCGCCGGCGTGTTTTTTTTTTTTTTTTCTTTTTATTTTTCTCTCCTCAATGCAATGTCAATGTGATTTAACTCATAATTTAGGATGCAATGAGCCACTATAGTCTATAGTTGTTATAGAAGGTGTGTAAAATGTTTTTTTTAAGAAAAAAAAATTAATTCATTTAATTAATCAAAATTGTCTCAATAAAATAAATCACTAGTATGTGATCTTGATGATGCGTCTTGCAACATGTGAAGAAGAACAATATTCATTGTTTTTGGATATAGATAACCTTAAAGTTTAGGAAAAATAATAAACTAAGCACGACAATATAATAAAATAGTACTAAACTCGGTATTTGGTAATGACTCTAACTTCAAGCCATTTACAACTGAAGCACGTCCAGTTTAATCGAAACAAAAGTTAGCCTCAAAACCTCCAACCAAAGTAAGGCTTCCTTAAGACCTATCGTCCGCCTCTTATGGTGTAGGAACGTCGTTAAATAACACAGCGTCAACATTACATTTGAAGGTGCCTACACACGATTTTAGCCACCTATCCACGCTTGAGAGCTATTGTCCGGAACCAACAGCAGCTACACGATGTTGCTGCCACGACCAAACCCACTCATCTAGCAAATCGCGAGCTCTATTAATCACTTGCTAAACCGGTTGTAGAACCCCCTCCCAAACTTTATCATTACGGTGACGCCAAATAGACCAAATTATCACCATAACTCTGAGCCTGTTGCTCACAGACAAATTCTGCAGCAACTCAAAAAAACCAGCACGCAAGTCATCGTTGTTGTCCATGGCAAACCGAATGGAAGGCAATAAATTGCACTGCTGCCATATGTCTGATGCAGCGCTGCAACCAAAGAAAGCATGGATGTCTGTTTCCTCTTCTCTCTCACAAATAGGACACACACTAGAACACTCAACATGTCTCTTGATCATGTTGCTACGGGTAGAGAGACACCCCCTAGCAAGTCTCTAAAGCAATAATTTAACTTTCGGAGGGACACCTGCTTTCCAAATAGACATCCAAGCACCACAAGTTGTGTACTTGAATTATCAATAACACCATCCATGAGAGCATAATATGCAGATCGGGCCGAATAATTCCCAGATCGACTGCGCTACCAAGTGATTTTGTCCTCATCCAACTCACTAAATCTAGGCATAGATTTAATTAGAATAGCCTCTTGAGCACAAAACAATTGATCAATTAGAGTATAGTTCCTGCCACTATTGTTTGCATTCAACAAATCATTTACTCGCAAATCTTATGTACCTTGAACGATGGGAGATCTAACAAAACTATCACTTCGACCTTTCAACCATGGGTCTCGCCATTAGGTAAGTATTAGACTGGACAATACATCACTAGACAAAATGTTGTCCAATACATTGTTTGGTGAACATGGACAACACAAGCAAAAAAATTAAAAATATAATTCTCTTTGTGCGGTTTATAATGATTTTATATAACATATATTATAATATAATTAAAAAATTATAGTGAAAATAATATGAGAAAGGATAAGAGAGAGGGAGAGGGAAAGAGAGGTCATGATATGCGAAAATATAGAGAAGATAAATGAGAGGTAAAGGGATGAAGAGAGAAAGGAGAGATATGAATGAGGCCAAGAGAGAGAGAGAGAGAGAGATGAGAATAGAGATGGGATGTATAAAGAGGAGAGAGGAGAATGAGATATGAGAGAGGGAGAGGAAGAGAGAGGATAGCGGAGAGAGAGGGATAGAGGGGAGAGAGAATAGAGAAGCGAGAAGATAGAGAAGAGAGATATAAGAGAACACAATTATTGATTAAGAAATAAAAATAGTATTTTTATAATTTTTTGGGTGAGCAAAAAGTTGTAATTTGGTTTTGTGAGGGATAGAAATTTGGAGTTTTGTCCATTCTACTGTCTAGTACCATGAATAGTTTTTCAAATTAAACAATGTACATCTGGAGTTGTTCTGGAACACCCTGGTGTTATAGGGCACTACTTAAGACTATCAATTACCCTGACATATAAAAGAAACACTATTATACGGATTTATTCAAAATCAACAACAATCATCATTCATAATATCGTAAAATCATTCATAAGTTAAATAGAAACCTATAAGCACACTCTAAGAGAGGTTTTAAAGGGATTTGTTACCTTTGAATTAAGACAAAAGATTGTGAGATTCCCAAAAGTGAGTATTGGTAGCTTGCTCCTCTTCTTCCTTTTCACATTCTTCCTTTCCTTCACCTTCTTTTCCCTTGGAGTTGCCTCTCTCTCTCTCTCTCTCTCTCTCAAGCTTCATTATTCTTCCTTCTTCCTCTTCTTTCTTCTTCTCTCTCGATTACTCTCTTTCTCACCTTTCTATTTCCTTTTTCTTCTCATGATTTCCCTTTCTTTCTTTCTTTTTGTTGCTACGCCTCTCAAGAAGCGTTTGACAGTTTATTGTGATAAAAGTTCCACAATAAAGCTGTCATGGAATCCCATCCTACATGGGAGAAGCAAGCATATTGACATTCGATTTCATTTCCTCAGAATCTGTGTAAAGAAGGAGTCATTGAACTTACCTACTGTGGTACAAATGAGCAGCTTGCTGATGTAACGACCAAACTTTTGTCAAGTTTAGAAAACTACTAGGTGTATGTACCTTAGCTGATGTAAACTAGTTGAAGTAAGTCAACTTGAGTTTAAGGGAGGGATTGTTGGTTGTAAAGTTTACCTAATTGAGATGGGTTAGTTAGTTAGCTCTAGTTTAGAAATTAGTTGAGTCAGTTCACTGATTCTATTGTCTTGTTTTTTCTGTTGAGTGTCATTTTGTAACAAACACTATGTAACCTCCCTTATAAGGCAAATTGCCAAATTGAATAGATCAAGTTTTGCAAATCATTTTTCAATTCTCAACAATTCATTATGCTTTTACTAAGTTTGTATCACTTCAAGAAGAAGCATACAGTCAAATTCATTATTGTTATGAATGAACACAAATCATTCATGGGCATCCACCAATCATCAATTCTCAACTGCATTTTAAATTTTAGATTGAAGTCATAACTGGCATATGTTTGCATCA
Organism: Oxytropis ochrocephala; assembly: GCA_020916435.1. Taxonomy (NCBI): domain Eukaryota; kingdom Viridiplantae; phylum Streptophyta; class Magnoliopsida; order Fabales; family Fabaceae; genus Oxytropis; species Oxytropis ochrocephala. The sequence goes on from CM037090.1 coordinate 43,460,029, forward strand.
TAAAATAACATATAACATTCACTTTTGTAAATATATAGCACACTTGAACATTATCAAAAGTGAAATATAAGCAAAGTAGCCAATCAAGTACTTATAGCTTAGATAATAACAGTAAAGCAACACAATACCCTATTACATATCAGATGAACATCAAATAGTACTTAATTAAAACAGACTATTTCCTAATACAAATAGGAACCACAAATATCTTATTAGGCAACAATGGTAGCAGCTTCTGAAGCCTTCTTCTCAGGCTCAGTTGAGACAACAGCTGCAGTTTCTGAAGCCTTGTTATCAGCCTCAGCAGAGGCCACTGCTGCAATTTCTGAAGGCTTGTTATCAGTCTCAGAGGCAACCGCTCCGGTTTCTGCAGGCTTGTTTTCAGGCTCAACCGAGACGACGGTTTCGGTGGGCTTGTTTTCAGGCTCCACCCAGAAGGCAGTTTTCTTTCCAGTTTTGGAAACAGTCTCAAAAACTTGTTCGGGCTTCACATTTCCCTTCACAGTCACCTTCTGTTGCTTCATATCAATGTCAAATGATTCCACACCTGTAAACATGTTAACAAAATTGTTAGTTTGATACAATATTGAAAGAGGATGTCTGGTTGGTATAGTTAAGATTTTATGCGGTTCCATCATATTATTTTGCTAAGGGAACCAAAACAATAGAAGCAAATTAACTTCTTGGATATAGATGCAATATTTTAACTTCTGGGATATGTAAAGCACAACAGAAGGAAATGCTTCACATGCAAGACCTTAGAAATAAGTTCCGTGCCAATTTTCGTGGTACGATAGAATATAAATACTCCATCCGTTACAGAATATAACTGGTCAAAGAAAGTTGATGTATCTAGTAAAAAATTTGGTCCAGATACATAATCTTTTGTTGACCAATTTACATTGAAATGTTTCAGAATTAAGCAAACAGAAACACATTTTAATCCAAAATAGTTTTGGTAATTAATTAAAATAGACAGGAAAATTGTCAAGATTAAGATATTACATTATCACAATTACTAGTTGAATCTGATAAGTAGAGATATTTTTGTTGTAAGAATAAAAAATACCTTCCAATTTTTCCAAAACCCTAGTCACTGCTCCAGAACAACCTTTACATGACATTTTTACTTCCAGGACAACAGTCTGCAACTGCAATCATAATGTCAAAATTCAGATCGAAAGAACAGAGAAAAAAATCATTAATAGGAGAAAAAGAAAGCAAAGCAGGGCATCAGAAACAATCATTCTTGCTTTCTTAATGTTAGATTTGAAATTCCATTTACAAATTTGTTTGCATGCAATAACAATGAATTCTATATCAAACTATCATAATCATCATCATGAAGGAAAAGTGCTGTGAAATTCTGATAGGTGATAACTCAAATCAGAACATCATCAAGTTCATCAGAAGCATCTAGAACAATAAACAATATCAAAGGGACAAAAGAAATAGAAACTGAATTTTAAAAAAAAAAAAAAAAAAAAGAATCATAGAGCACATGCAAATACAAGAGCAACATCAACAATAACAAAAACATAGAAGAGAAGTAAAAAAAAAAAAAAAGGTTAAGAGCACCTCAGAAGACATGGTTAAGGGTATGAAAGAATGTATTGAAAGTAGAGTGGTGATGGAATGGAATAGAATGAAGGGGTTGTGGGTGGCTTTATACCCAAACCAACCAACAGAGTGGGTAACCGAATACAGAGCAGCAGGTTTCCCCAACCGAACCTCTTTTATTGGCCCAATTTTTTAAATTTTTTTCTTTTTTTTTTGTCAAAAATAATAGATTTGACTTTTTAAGTACTTTCAGTTTTTTTTTGATAAAGTGTAGTACTATGTAACAATTAGACTTAATTAAGATTTTAATAGCTGTTACAATTTTTTTTTTTTGACTAAAATATAGTTATAGTCCTTTGTCTTTCACTCTTTTTTCGATTACGTCCTTCAACTTTTAAAAAGTTTGTTTACAATTTTACCAAACACTTTAAATTCAATCTGCTAGTTTATCCGCTATAAACTCTTTTTTGCCAAAACATAGTCTTTGTTTGGCAAAAAGTAGAAGATATTGGGCAGACTAGGGGATAGAGGATAACCTAGTTTCTAGCTGATGGCGGATAAACTAGCGGATTGAAATTAAAGTGTTTGGTAAAATTAGTGGTTGAAGTATCTTGTAAAAATAAAATGACTTAAATGAACATTTGTAATTAATGCTGAAAATTTAAAGAGAAATTCATTTAATGAGGAATTTAATTAAAGTGATGAGGCTAAAATTGGGAGAAAAATGAAAAGTTATAAGCTCAAACGCTTTTTAAGTAGCGTTATAAAATATGCTATAAGCTAGTAAAAAATGCTAAAAATTGGTGAAGCCAAACACTTACAACGAGTTGATCTGCTAAATAGGGCTTACGTAAACAGTGACGTGGATAAATTGACCACATATGCAGCTGACTGCTTTATTAGGCCGTTATATGTTTTTTCGTTTTCATCTTTTATCTTTTTAAAAATATTTGTTTACGTTCTTTATCCTTTTGAAAATACTCAATTATGTCCTTTATCTTTTTGTAGTTAATTAAAATGGTCCTTTTAGTAAGTGATTGTTAATTATAATTCTGGTTTTTTCATTTTCGTCCTTTATCTTTTTTTAAAATATTCATTTATGTCATTTGTCTTTATCAAATTATCTGTTTGCGTCTTTTCACCTTTAATTAAAATAAATTGATAGAATGTACGAAACAAAAAGTGAAGAACAACCCATATATAATAAGACAATGTCTTTTAGTTACCTTTTACCCAGTAACCTACGTTAAAAACCAAGTTTTCTAGTTTTATGATTATTCGACGTGTGTGAATTTTTACATGTGGTATAAAATCATAACAAATATGACGAGTCTTATTAAAATAGTTATTCCTTTAATGTCTATTAAAAAAAGCAAAATATTCTATTGCGTTAATAAATAAATTAAAAAAGGATGGTTAAATAATAAATTAAAAATATTGAGAGTTATTCAAGTTTAACTTTCGTCACTTTTGTTTTATTTTAATTTTCGGTTTTTTTAATTCACTTTTGTTCTATTAATTAAGACTAATCATATTTGTTACTAAGAAAATTTTATACAAAAATGTAAGACCTCACACACGTCGAACAATTATAAAACGAGAAAGCTCAATTTTTGGCATACTTCACTGGGTATAAAGATAACTGAAAAGCTATTGTCGTATTATGAGTCGTTATTCACTTTTCGCTTCATATCATTCATCAATTTCCTTTAGTTAACTGTGAAGAGATAAAAGACGTAAACAAATATTTTTAAAAAGACAAAGGACGTAAATGAACATTTTGAAAAATATAAAAGACGAAAACGAAAAAACCTAAAATATAATTAACAAACACTTTTAAAAGGACCATTCTAATTAACTGTGAAAAGATAAAGGACATAAAGAAATATTTTTAAAAAGATAAAAGATGTAAACAAATATTTTAAAAAAGATAAAGGATGAAAACGAAACCATTTAATGGCCTAATAAAACAGTCAATTATTTTTGTAAAAAAAATAACAGTCAGTTGCTTACGTGGACAGTTTACCCACGTTACTGTTCATGTAAGCTCTATTTAACTTTCCGTTAACAAATGAACCATTTTTAAGGCCATTTTTGAAAAGATAAAAAAACTAAAACAAACATTTTAAAAGATGTATGACGTAAAAAAAAGTGAAAGATAAACATCCAAGAGTGTCTATTTTAGCCAAAAAAAAACCGTTGACAAGAGAAATTTGAGGTATTTGTCTTGGTGATTCGTGTTACATATTTTTGTGAACAAAAATGTTATTTAGACATTGGATTTTAGATAAAAATAGACAAAAATTAACCAAGTTTTTTAGACAATTAGCCAACCTGCTTTTTCACAGTTTTCGAAGCGTTGATTAAAAATTTGGTTAATTGATCACTTGGCTAATAGTCTAAAAAACTTGATTAATTGGTGTTGTAAGTTGGTTTTTGTCGATTTTTGTCTAAAATTTCATGTCTATATAACATTACCGTTTTGTGAATCACTAGATAAGATCAAAGAGTTTTATTGAAAGGAAGAACAAACAGTGAGATTTTATTAAGACTTTAATTTACGTTGTCCAAGGTTTATGTTTCTATAATTCTATTGTTCTTTGTTCTTTCCATGAATCTATGTGTAAGAATGTTAACATTTCAAAAAAAATGTATTTATGGCCACTAGGCATCATATGGTATGGTGGCTATTTGTTAGGTAGCTTTTGAGAGATAATGCTCCCCACATAAAAGATGTAACTTCAAGCATCAATTTTATTTTATTTAAGGCAAAATAGTATCCGAGGTCTCTTAACTTATTTTCTCTGTTATCGCCAGGCCCCTTAACTTTTAAAGCCTAACGTTTAGGTCCCTTTAACTTTAAAAACGCGTTGTACGCTTTTCCCATTTAACGTTTTAACATTAACACTGTTAACCAGGGTCTGATGTGGCTATTACAATGCCTATGTGTCATAATCCATGTCATTTTTAATTATTTTTTGACTGACATGTCATTTTAAATTTAATTTTTAATGAAAATAAAAATAAAAACTAAATGTTTGTTAATTGTTTTTGTTCATCGTCTTCTTCCCGTGGATCTGATCTAAGTCATTGTAACCAGAAACAACAACAGAGGTGTGCAATACCAGAAACGAAAATGAAATCCATAGATGAAAATGAAATCCATAGATGAAAACGAAATCAAAATCGAAACAAACCCAAAAACCAAAACAAATCTAGAAACGAAGAACGAAAACCAGATTGAAATCAAAACTGGAGAACGAAAATGAAACCCATAGATGAAAACAAAATCGAAATCCAAACCCATAGATGAAAACGAAAACGAAACAAACCCATAAACATAAATCGAAATCAAACCCAGAAACGAAAATCAAGAACCAGATTGAAATCGAAACCCAATCAAAAACCGAAATATGAAATTGTTGCTGCTGTGAGTTGAAGATGAAGAGAGAAAGCATGTTCTGGGTTCCATAACATCCATTATAAAACTTTCAGAAACAAAGAACAGATCTGAGTTTTGTTCTCCCATTCAACTGAAGAAATCCTGTGCTGGTTTTTATTTTCAAAAATGAAGAACAAATCTGGGGAAGAGAGGATTGGGGAAGAAGATGAGGTTTTTATTTTTATTATTATTTTGCCAATAAATGTGACGTGGCGTTCCCAATTAGCCATCTAAACAGCCAAGTAATACAATGTTTAACGGTGTTATGTTTAAAACGTTAAATAGGACTGCAGTGAAACATTTTTAAAAGTTAAGGAATCTAAACGTTAGCTTTGCAAGTTAAGAGACCTAAACGAAAACGGAAAATAAGTTAAAGGACCTCAGATGCTATTTTGCCTTTATTTAATTATTTTAGAATTTATTATTTAATTATATGAGCAGGGCTAAATATTGCGATAGAAACATTCACAAATTTCGTATAATATTGCGGTCATCTAACAGAGCATAACACCTCACGATCTTTCGAGAAGTCAATATTCAAGAGGTGAAGCATTTTCCTTTAATTAAAAATCAGTTTGATTTATCAATAAATAAATAAATAAAAATCAGTTTGTTTTGTGATTTTAAATTTTTTTTGCAACATAGTTTAAAATTTTCTACAATGCACTAATTAATTTTTATGATTTTATTATGGATTTAATTTATTTACACTGTCATTGTATATATAAATATTTTACATTATTAACTATTTACTAATAGACATGTTATTAAAAGAAGTGATCATCAACTAATAACCACTTAATATGTCACTCATAGCATGAATTATTATTATTTTTTTTGACGCAAGGAAACTAGTTCATTTCATTCATAATCATATCAAAAATACATGCTGAAATATCAAATAATGTCTGAGAAGAGGCTGAGGACAAGACTACCCCCGCTAAGGTATGAGCCACATTGTTAGTCACTTTCCTAGAGAACGCCACATGAGAGTTTACAGAAAAATAAACAAAGGCATCCCTACAGTAAGCTAAGATACAACCATATATAGTCAGAATTAATGATAGGGGCTTTGTTGAAATCATCCACAACGTCCAACTCAAAGATAACATTCCGAAATTGGAGTTCCCGCATCCAGTCAACGGCAATAAACAAACCGAGGGCCTCGCCTTCATATACTTCTAATAAAGGAGCAAATGTATGTAATTTGGCCGCCATAAAGGAACCAACCTCATCACGTACACATAAACCAATACCAATCCGGTTGCCGCCTGTGTCGAAGGCCGCGTCAATATTACATTTAACGAAAAAACCTAACAGAGTTATCAACTTTTGAGTGAAACTTTCAGAGAAATTGAAATCGTGTTGGATAGAAAATTCCTTTTTTTTACTTGTTACATTAAAACACGTAACTGAAGTGAGTCTTTTTAAAAAAAATGACAGAAAGAGAGTGAACATAAAAAGAGAGTGAGTCTTTTTTTCTTTTTATATAGAAAAAACTTTTCTATCAAAAGAGAACGAAGGGGGTGTAGGTTCTTTGTGAAAAACTCTGTATGTTTAGCTTCTGTTTAATTAAATGATAAATTAAGATAATTAATCCTTTGAATAATGCATTTCTGAATGTCATAATTTATTTTTTAAGATGAAAGTTCATTTTATAATAATCAAATTAATGTTACTTTTTATAAGTAAATGGATATACTTTTTATATTCCCAATCAACTTAATTCCGTTTGAGAAATTAAAAAGATAGGATAAGATGGTGTGAAAGATTTTTGCATGCAACAATGTGAAGAGGACTTAGCCACTCATATCTAAGTGGAATTGATTCCTTTTTTTGTTAGTTATTGGAATTGATTCCTTTAATGATGCAATGCTTTATTTTCAAGCAAAAATGTGTTGTACTAGACAATTGAATTCCACCTGTGCTGGAACAAAAGTACGACGAGTCTAGTATTATATTATAGTACTCATATCCTATTCTTTACCTAAAAATATACGACACATGAAAGGGGAAGATAGAGAGATCAATTCATAAAACCAAGTGCAATCGAGTAAAACAAACTATCTTTGAGATCAAGGAATTAATTGAGTGTTATGCTTTTTAATAATTGGTGGCACGGTTAACTCAATTGTTGGGTTTGAGTTGTTAACGCACTCTGTTTAAAGCGATAAGTTTGGTTAATATTCGAGTTTAATCTCTCCGGTCATAGAGCAATTAAGAGTGTTGTTTTAAAATGTACCAACCGAATGGTTTAATTGATTAAATAAACAATCATCCCACACTGTTTTGGTTCAATTATTTGAACGCTTTCGCTCTAGTTTTGGATGGTTTAAAGTGGATTGAACTATAACTTGGCGAACACAGGTTCAATATGAAGGAAATCAGATATCCAATTCCAAAGACTAGCACCAAAACTACATTCGAAGGAAAGATGAATAGATCGAACTTTCCTAAACATATGCTTTCGTCTAGTTTAGAATTAAGTACATTCAATGAATGGTTAATTTTTTTTTTAGATAAGCTCAATGAATGGTTAATGAGTTTGACAGTACTATTATTCATTAATCATCCAGCAAACAATTTTATACGTCGATTTTGTGTGTCAAAGCATCCTATCTCTAAAATAAAGTTTGAACTTTATATATAATGCCAAGAGTTAATCGTGGGAGGTCTAGCTAAATTATTCTAGAATCCCAAATGAAGATTGCGATTGCAAATATAAATCGATCTGTGTTCAAAAAACTAAAGAGATAAAGATAATTTTTAGGTTTTTTTTTTGTGAGCACATAACTTTTGGATTTTGCGATAGACATAGATTGAAGAAGTATTATTGCATGAAATTATGAAGTGGGGTGTGTCATTCCTCAAAATATTTTGTCCCCTCTTGGTGGGATGATTCATTTCTTAAAGCAGGATCATGCAGTACACTAAATGTAATGTAGCAGTATCCACTAACCACTACTATCTTTTTTAAGCAAATAATGAGTTGTATTGCCACTTTGAGTTCGTATAATGCAATTGTACTTGTACATATGGTAGTACAAAGTGTGATTCTCAACAACTTGTACTACACTTTACCATAGAAAATGTACTACTCCTTGATAGGGGTGGACACCGGTCGGATTTAAGGCGGTTTGGGCCCAAAACCACCGATCCGACGCAACCCGCGGTTGGGATATGCTGAGCCCAAATCGACCATATGTTCTTTCGATTTGTGCGGTTTCGGTTTTTCGGTTTGTGCGGTTTGGCCAATGGTTTATGACGGGTTAAGGTAGAGAATAAGAGAGTTTTTGAAAAAAAACTCATGGCTTCTCTGAAAGTTTTTCCAAAGAAAGAGAGGTTGAAGAAAGAGAAATTAATTGTCTTAAACAAAAACAAAAATACTAGTAGATGTAACTATCGGAGAGAGATAAAAGAATTTAGATAAAAAATTAGTAAAAGCCTTCAAACTGTACCGGCGTGAGAAAATGAATGCAAAGAGAAAAAATTAAATAAAAATGTGATTTGATTGGAGAGACAAAAGAAGCTTGATCTTTGGGTAGTGAGAAAATTAACTTTACCGGTTGAAAACGTGTACTAGCTGTAAAAGCAGATAGTGTAGGGTGAAAAGTGTGTATCAACTCGTCTCAAAAAGTATTACGTGACAGTTTCGGTTGGGTTCAGGTACCGATGGGTGTGGGTTCCTGTACCAATTCCGACCATATATATCCAAAGGTAACCGTTTTTGACCAATCGAATAACCGACACCCGATTTGTCTTGTCCGAAATAGCAAATAGTAACTCGGATTTGACCGGTTTCGGTCGGGTAGTCGGATCATGTCCACCCCTACTCCTTGACTCAATTATAAGTAAAAAATACACCTCAGTTTGGTGGCTTAAATACAAGTAAATACTAAATAGCAACTAATTAACTTATTCATACTTAACGTTTATAGATCAAAATACATTTCTTTCCTTTAAGTTATAGTAAAATTACACATTATGTTTGAAGTTTTTTTTTCCCAGATAGGTCTTCTATGTTTCAAATTCAGAAGACAAAATCATTTTTTGGACTTTCCATTCATTACAGTAATGGAGGATGCCGTGGTTAATAACTACCTATGTGACATAGTTAATTGGCTTGTATGCGTGACAAATGTTAATGTTTTGGTTTCAAGGCCATTTTATGTATATCTTTGAGACATAATTAATAACTGTGTTTTGACATGAGTGTTGAACTGAGTGAAAACTACTAATGTATCTTACTTGTTTTTGAGGAAATAAACCCAAGAGTGTTTAACGGTAACCAGATTTGGATGGATTTGGTGAGGGAGGGAGGGAAATAGATGCGCCAAATGGTTAGCTAATTATAGTTTGCAGTTGAAAAGCAATATGTGGTTGAGTTGGACCAACCTGCAAAGGATCTCCAATGGTCAGGGGCCTCTATGGCTCAGAATGTTAGAGTTGTTGATTAGTTATTTTTGTGGCGTAGTTGTTGATTAGTTCGTGTCGATGATGATGCTTGAACCTATAAGAAGGCATATAGATTAGAATATTTAAGGGTCCATTTAAAGTATGAGAAGGACCTAAGATCAAGGAGACAATATCTCAGATTTGCTCAATACTTAAGGAAGGCTGAGGAGATTAGTGCCACTCTTATTAGTCTTATCAACTAAAAATTCTGTTTTACAGTTAGAAGTTAATACCTATTTAGTTAGAAGTCAGTTATACTAGTTGTTAATTTGTTATGACAGTTGGAAGCTTGTTAGAAGTTAGCTGGTTAACTATTCTCAGCTTTAGTGCAAGTATAAATACACTAATGTAAATCTCACTCAATAAGTTTCAATGATAATGAAGAAGAGCACAAGCTCAGTTTTCATTCTCTCGTTCGATAATTCTCAAAGCAGAGGTGGTGAACCAAACTTGAACAGAGGTGCCAAAAATTCTGCGAAACCGAGACAAAAACGGTATATATAGAATATTGCCAGAGAAACCAAATGTCAGATGAAATGACATTGTTGGTCTTGGTACAAAAGTTCCCACAATTTTTCATTGGTATGTTCATGAATCATGTTCTACCAGTAACAAAGTTATCCGTATCTCTAACAGCTACTAGTTGATAATTGAAAATAATCAACCAACTAACTCATCACCTAAGCACCGACATGGATATCAGACACGATACATACACAGACACATAGATACTGATAATAATTTGTAAAATGGGCGTAATTAAAGTGTTGGTGCTGGTGTCCGACACGACACGTATCGAACACCAGCTTCAACTTGAAGTGTCGGTGCTACAAAGCTAATGACTAGTCAAGAATGTTCCTTGATGACCTCTGACGGATCTTTGCTGCGTTGTAGTCTCCAAATTGCTCTATGCCCATTGTGTAAGATGGCAAATGGGTTGTCCTGAGCTTCTTCAGCGAGTGTGCCCATCTAAGACTAAGACTCGTCGGATCCAAACCTCCATCCAAGTTTTCCATCTGACTCACCATGCTCTCATAGAATCCAAAGACAGTAGCTGCAATAGGTGCACTCCTCTTTACAACCTCATCAGCCCACATGATAGCACTCCTCCTATTCACCACTCTCTGAGGAATCCCCTCGTCCCTAGGATTCAATTGCACATGATCTTCAACCCCTGGAACAAACCTCTTCACAGTATCCAACACAAGCTCCAACAAACTATACTCTATCCCCCCGCCAAACTCAGCCTAAGTAATGGTGACCACAGACTAGTAAAGAGTAGCCTTGGAGTGGTACGGTTCCAAGGGTTGCAGAAATTAAGGTTGTTATAACCTCGTTCTCGATGTCTGAGAAGTTGGTTATAGTGTCCATCTCGTAACATTCTTTCGTGGTAGGATCAACAAGCAAGCACCTCAAACACGTTTTCACTGTCTTCAAGCTTTAGCATGGAGGGGGCTGTTTCAGTAGGAACCAAGTCTAGTCTTCAGGAACTCCAACTGCATGGAGCGGAACACGTGGATCGCATTGGCGGGAACCTCAACCGGTGGAGCAGACATTGTGTTATCTGTTTTTTCTTTCTGTTAGTCCCTCGGGTTTTCAAATATATAAGCGGCTGAGCACGCTATTTATTCTGTTATTAGTATTTGGTTGAAAAAGATTAATGGCAATTATTCTGTTCGCATTACTGATAGTGCTACTGCATGAATAAAACAACTGGGAATTCGCAGTTGTTCATGCGCATACCAAAAAACGAGGTCACTTGGGGTAAACGAAAAGGAAATGATGACTCTTAATGCAAAATGGGGTAAAATCTTTGGAAGAAGAAAATAGTAGTAATTGAAAACACTTGGGGTAATCACTTTTTTTTGACGGTAAGGTAATCACTTTTTTTTTGACGATAAAATGCTAATCTTCGAGAATCACGATTAATTTGCTTGAAACATCAACGTGCCAAGACGGTATACGACTCACTCGTTCACCATGAATGGATTCTCTCATGTGACATTATGGGAAATAGTAGTCTACTAACCATCTCCAATTGTAACCAACCATGAGTTTTTTGGGCTCAATAATGCCACGTCTCTTTAAGTACTCAATTTATTTTGGGAAATGCTCGATCTAGCGAGAAATTTTTAGCGAATACCAATGCGAACTCCCATGATAGGTTGGTCAACCACTCTTTTGACTCCTCCATTCCTTATTTATCGCATCGCATATAACAAATTTTGATCTTCTATTATCCGACACTTCCTTTAAAATAACCAGGGAGGGGAACTCCGATCCAAATGGAACATGGTTGGGCGGCGAACGGGTGGAGAGAAGAAACTGAGTGGCGGCGCGATGGTCTTGGGGAAGCGGGAGGCAGCAGCGGTGGGGGAAAGGTGCTGTTAGCAGGTGGTTTGGTAGGATGGGTGGCGGGTGAGGAGTAGTGTGAGGTGAAGGAGATTTGAAGGTGGCGGGTGAGGGTGGGTATGGAAGGGTTACGATGGGGATTTGGATTTGATGGAGAAGGAGACCTTTGGTATCCGACAGAGAAGAAAAAAAACCTCCACAAGGGAGGAGCAAGCCACCATTACGGTGGAGAAGACCTCCAAGGAGGAGGGGCAAACCTCCACTAACCCTAGGGTTGGGAGGAGAAATAGGAAACCTAGAGAGAAGCAAGAGCTTCTCTCTCATCGCGGCTGTTTAGGACGTGAATTTCGGAGGCAGTCCATTTATTTTTTACTCTAATGGTGAAGTGAACTATACAAATTTTAATGTTAAATGAGTCTTGGAGTTTATTAACTTAATTTCAAGTAACGATTTAATCATTTATCTTTTTTTTTTTCTAAATCAATTCTTTATGTTTTAAATTTTTAGCATTGTTACCCTTTTCCGTTAGCCTTCATCCAACTCCGTTAAAAACTCCTATGTGAAAAAACGGTGCTGATGTGTCAAAATCCACGTCATTTTTAATTATTATTTTTACTAAAATGTCATTTTTAATTTAATTATTCGTCTTGAACCTCTCACTCTTTATCTTCATCCTTTCACTAAGTGAACACACCCAACCATATTTAATTTAATTTTTGTCATGATAGGATTTTGTCAACATTACAAGTGTTTTAAAATAGGGGGACAAAAAGGCCTGAGCTTTAAAATAGGAGCACCAAATATTTGAATTTTTAAAAATAGGAGGATCAAAACTATAATTTACCCTTGTTAATTTCAGATTAATGCTAATCATTTGATTCCATTATTCATTTGTCAAAGCTCCAACTACATCAATCCAGATCTACATCTTCAAAAACACAAATTTGTATCTTCAATATTCATCAACAACTGATATCTGAAAAACCTAGAAACAATTAAGAAAAAAAGAAGCCAGCAGATAGTTTCTAAGCTATCGAATAGTGGATAAACTAGCTTATAGTTGATAAGCTAGTATATTGAATATAATGTGTTTGGTAAAATTAGCGGTGAAATTAGCTTATAAATATAAAATTGCATAGGCTCTGTTTGGCAAAAAAGAGCGAATAGCGAATAAACTAGCGGATAGTAGATGAGCTTATAGCGGATAGCGGATAAGCTAGCTGATGGTGAATAAAGAGTTTGGTAAAATTAACGGTTGAACTACCTGATCAATGTAAAATGACATCAAATGACATATTTAATTAATTGTTAGGTTTATTTAATCAATATTACATATGACAAAATATGTATAAATTATTATTGCTAGAAACTCATGATAGTTAAACTAACTTTAAAAATTAAATTTTTAAAATGTATATTTTAATAGTGTTCCTAACTATTTCTGGAGACAGAAACGATCAAGAACACAATGAACAATCTCGCGTGAATAGTAAAATTGCTCAACCCTTTCATTAGCCTCTCTGGGCGAATTATATAGTAATACAGTCATTCATGGCTAACAATTAGCGACCGTTACATAATAAAGGTATTCGTTACATAATAAAGGTGGCGGTTACAAAGACCTGCTTCGGTTAGGCAGGTAAGTCGAGTACCCGAAGTGAGGACCGACTACGGAAGACTAGGACGGGCATGAGCAGTTCTCTCAAGCCTCAGTCCCTCAGGCCCTGCCTTTGATACCACGGCTTGCTGGCAATGCTCGGTCTGGTCGTGAACAAATAGCATAATTTATATATTTATTTAAAATTTGAATTTATTCTTATACTTAAATTCATGATAATCTTTTTTATTTATTTACTTGATAGTGTAATATATTTATCCTGATAACAAAACTAATTTATATATTTATTAACAACTAACTATTTATTTTTATAGTTTAATTTATTTACTGAATGAAGAAAAAACAAAAACAATCCCATTCTAATTCCTAATTCTATTGAATTAGATGGCATTTAGAGGGGTAAAAAAGTTGACCAAAAGTAAAGGAATGGAGTAAAACATACAAACAAGTGAAAAATATAGGTGACGTAAGTATATCTTATCTTATAAATTAAACTACATCCAGTTACATTGGATTTTTCGTTCTCACTATTCATGTGGTAGGCCCAGGTGACGTGTTCTACAGTACCTTGCTGACGTATTGAATTGGCTACTTTCCTTTTCTTTTCTTCTTTCTTTTTTTGACAAAAATTTTTAATTATCAAATCTTCACATAAAATCTGTTTCCATTTGTTTTCTGCTTTTTCTCCTTTTACTATTCCTTTTAAAAAAACAATTCTCTTCCATTTTCTTCCTCCTTCTCTATCCTTATTTACATCAACGAAAAAATTAAAAAGTCCACAATTCCAAACTCATAACAATTAACAAAAAATTACATAGATGCAAATATAATAAAAAAATTACACCTAGAACGTTACTAAAAAATTACGGAAACCAAAAAAATATATTAAAATAACAAGAATTGAAGATTGGAAACACAAGAAAAAAATCCAGAGCGCACAATTTGAAGGTCTGCATGTTAGGGATTTGAGGAGACCCGTAGAAGGGGAGAAGAGAAGTGTTGGGGATGGCTTCCATGGACACATTACAGCAATGGGAAAATCGTACTTGAAGGCGTAAGACAAGAGCGGTGTGGAAGAGCAGATTTGGAAGAAGGGTTTGACTTGACGGTTACGGTGAGCAGTGGCGAAGCTTCCCAAGAGCATGAAGATGCCACAATACCCTCAACAAAATAGAAATTTTTTGAACACACTACCCCCATTCCATCCTTCACTGGTTTTCTTACTATAAAAGATTCAGATGTAGATCCAGATACAAATAGTGTGTAATATACAACTATTTCAGATTCAATATACAAAAAATTAGAAGAAAAGAAATAAATAAAAAATTGGAAAAACCTACAACTAAGCTCTGACGGACATGCATGAAGTGGGTGCATGTAGGAGAAACCTCTAGAGATGAGATTCAGAGAACATACAAGCATCTGAAGTTGTACTTGAATGGTTGAGAGATAAAAGGGAAGGGTGTTGTGAAATGAAACAAGATTAATGGAGTATTGTGAAAGGAAAGGTTGAGAAGAAAATAGAGAAGAAATGGAAAGATGGAAATAGAATGGGTGTGTGGGTCGAGAGATGAATAGAAAAATGAAAAAGTGGGTGAAATGAAATGTGTTTCAGAAAAATGAGTGAGGCAACCTAAGAGAAAGTGGGTGAAGCCAAGTGAGGGAAAGTGGGTGAGGCAAAGTGAAGAGCTTGGAAGTCTCTAGAGGCTTTTTAATTTTTTACGGAATCCAAAAATTCATTCAACCTGATTAATTTTAAGAGTCTGCCAAATTAAACTTGCACAATTCTTAAGTGGTAACTTTTAGTCTTTCAAGTTACAAAGGTAAATGCAGTAAACACGGGAGTCAACTTTTAAAAAAAAAAATTACTGTACTATTATTATTTAGAGCATCTACAATGGAGACTTCTTATCTCTTAAGAAGTGGGTTTTAATAGGTACCTTTTGTGGAGAAGAAAGATGAGTACCTATGTCCTATTGGCGATGTAGTTCTTGAATAGGAAGTCATTTTATCCTCTTTTACTTTTCAATAAAAAATTAATAAAATATGTTGTTGTCTTCTTTTTTGAAGTTACTACTAATGAGACCCATTTAGTAAACTTTGTGAACTTCTAGATTGGAGAGATGAAGTTCTTATATAAGTACTATATTAAAAAATATAAATAAGTGATGTGTACATGTGAGACCCATTTAAGAACACAATTGGGGGTTTCTCTATTGAGTATGCTCTTAGTACGCATAGAAATAATAGACACGTTTATCGTAGAACCCTATCATCTTCTTTCAACTTTGTATAGTTGTTTCTATTTTATTGGTAGTTTAAATTCAACTCTGCAAGATACACACACGTTTAAATTTCTTTATAGGGTCATTTTTTAAAATTTATCCGCCCTTAGATCCAAACAAAGTCAATGTTTTTTGGGTCGAACTAAGATCAGACCTTTAGGATGAGTTAGTGTCCTGTCTTAGTTTTAGTATTGAAATAATGATTTTTTTTAGTATTTTAACATGTATTCAAGTTCAAAACATAAATTCTTATATTTACACTTTATTAATATGGAATATGTTATTAAAATTTTAGACTTAATTTTTTTCTTATTAACTATGGATGTTCAGTTTCAATGTCTTTGTTAATGTTCATTTTTAATTTTAATTTTATAATCTTCTTATTTTATTTAATTTTTATTCATGGTAACTTCAACCACATTTACAATAAAACACTATTCATATTGTCTTTAACTTTGTATAGCCATAGGTGGTGGTTTTGCAGGAAACCCATGTGTTTCGTTTCTATTTGTGTTGCCATATTTATTTTGGTCATTTCGCAACAAAAGACACTAGAAGTATGCTTAAATTAGTGTTTATGTTTTTATCTTTTTTAGATTTATATTTTATGAACGTACATCATGTTAATTTATAGTTATATAATTTTTATTCACAGTTATTAAATTATATATTTTACAAAGTGTTAGTCCAATAACACTTTTGTTTAGTTTGCTGACACTCTTTGACTTTTTGTTGATTCAGTTATAATTTTTAATTATTATGATATTCCCTAAGTTTAACAAACGAAAATAGGGGAGATAATGGGATTTAGTCCTTTTGTGCAGAACACAGGGTCACATTCAGATCCTGTATATCCGTCTATCTTTTTGGGTCAGGTCAAAAAGTTGCTATTTGCATCCCGCGAAACTATTAATACCGTTCTGATAGTTGTAGACATCATATATAATATAATGATATAGTAGTATTTATGTTTTTTAAAGAAATGAGGAAATTTAAAAAGGGTGCTAAGTAGTGTGTTTTGAGGTACTTTAGAGTCTAGAAAAATTTAACTGTTAAAATACGCGAAGTTCATTCCTCAATAAACGGTTTCGTGAAAAGAAAAAATAATTTTGTCGCGAAATACGCAAAGTGTGTGCTAAAGTGTGTTTGGTTACTTGAGAGTCCATACAAAATTTTAGATGTTTAAATAAGCGAAGTTCGTTCCTCCATAACTGTTTTCGTGAAAAATAATAATAATTCTATAACAAAATATTTAATGTGTGATACTAAGCAGTGTGTTTTGGGGTACTTTGAAGTCAAAAAAACTCACCTGCTCAAATACGCAAAGTTTGTTTTTCAATAATCAGTTTGATAGAAAGATCAAAAATATATTCATGGCTATATACGTACAGTGTGATGCTAACAAATGTATTTTTGGTACTGTTATCTCAAAATTTCGACAGTACAATAAATAAGGTATTAAATGGGTTTGACTCTCCATTAATGATGTCTTGGAAACTACAAGTCAACATCAAGTCAATTCACCATCAATTCGACAGGAAAGGTTTATAAGTGCTGGCAAGGTGAGTGAACTTCGACAAGCCTGGTACTCAGAGTTGTGGAAATAAGCAGAGCAAGGAGCCTTCGACAAGAGAAAGTCCAACCTTTCGACAAGGTTAAGTTCAACGTTTCGACAAGCAGGTGACAACGGCTTAGTCGAAAGTCAAGGAAAATGGCAGTTAGTGGGCAGTTACATTTTCTTGCGTTTAGTAGGCAGTTGCTTTTCTTTACGTGTGTTTCTAGGAGTATATATACTTTTTTGTAATAGAAACTCAGGGTCACAACATTACACAAGAACTCTGAAAACTCAACTTCCAGACAAAAGCGAAAAACGAGTGAACAGATTCATTGTACGTGCTTGTGAACCATCTCTTTTCAATTGAATGCAATCTTTTACTTGCCTTTTACATTTATTGCAATTTCTACTTTGTTTCGTTTTCAATTGCGTTCTTCATACAATTTACTTATTTTAAAAACTGTCAAAAACACAAAAAACACAAGGGCAATTGTCCAGAGATTTTCTAGTTTGATCTCACAAACTCAAACTTTAAAACTAGTAATTGTTTGCTAAAAACACCAGCAAACAAATTGGCACGCCCGGTGGGACCCTGCCTTTGATTTTGTGTTTCTGTTAGTGCATGTATTTGTATGCGCTTGAGGAGTGGTAGAATGGTGCGTACTAATTCTAATAATGCATCTAGTTCTAACCCTGTGGTATCACAAGGGCAAGGAACAACCATGGATTACGTAGCGTTAGCTAGCATACTGAAATGTTGTAGGGACAATAGCCCCAACAACATCAATAACCGTTCCTGCAATGTCGATGACCAGTGTTGGGTCGACACAGTCTATGTCTTTGCCACCAAATATAGGGCTTCCTTCTAGTCCTTATATGGCAACAGGGAATAGTTTAGAGACGCGCTTCCAGAACATGAGCCTACCACCATATCCTTTTGGTATGTATGGCATGCCTACTAAAATACCACATGTTTCGACCTTTTCTCCTTCACATGTTTCTTCTGAGAGCATGCAGGGTCGAAATCCTACTGCATTAACCAATGCATCTTTGTTGGCGTTAAGGCAACAAGTAGACGAAAGTAATCATGATATGGTTAATATGATAACCCAACAAATTGGTACGGTTTTTAACCCATTAATTCAAAATACCAATACAAGTTATCAGATGTTAGCAAACCAAATGGGTAGAATTGCCGATTTCTTTGGGGCTCCTACAGGAAATAATAGGCAAGTACCCAATTGTGGGAATAATGCGCCTAATACTCCACAGAGATCGATTCTGATCGAAGCCCGTGCGTTGTTGTAGGCGAACAACAAGGGATGGGAAACCATGTCCCTGAAGTAGTTATGGTAAACCGAAACCAAAACGCTGATGAAGTTGTTCGACAAGTACAACGAAATAATGTTGGCGTTCAGGATAATATAGCCACTTTGGTAGAAACCATAATGGCACAAAATGGCCTTAACATAGGTTTACATAGGCCTAATTTCATATCACCATTGTGTGAATATGTGTTACAAACAGAGTTGCCAAGAGGTTGGAAAATTCCCAAGTTTACTAAATTTGGGGGTGACACAACCGAATCGACTGTCGAACATATTGCCCGTTACATGACCGAGGCAGGAGATATAGCCCAAAATGAGAACTTGAAAATGAAGTATTTTCCAAATTCTCTAACTAAGAATGCTTTCACTTGGTTTACAACCTTACCTCCTGGTTCTATGTACACATGGGGCAGTTGGAAAAAGCGTTTCATGAACAGTTTTACATGGGCCAGTCAAAGATTAGTCTCAAAGAGTTGGCCAGTGTTCGACGTAAAGTGCCTGAGGCTATTGATGACTATTTAAATAGATTTAGGCTATTGAAGGCTAGGTGTTTCACACAAGTGCCTGAACACGAACTTGTCGAAATGGCTGCTGGTGGCCTAGATTATTCAAATAGAAAGAAATTGGATACATCTCATTTGAGGGACATGGCCCAATTGGCCGATAGAGTTCGACAAGTTGAAAGACTTAAAGAGGAAAAAGCTAGGGTGAGCAAATTCCATAAAAAAGAAAACTCAGTTGGGTTTCATAAAAAGGAAAAAATAGCCTATGTTGATGAGGAGTTCGACTTTGCATTTAGCGATGTCGATGCAGAGGAGATAGATGTGGCTGAACTTAAGCCTGGTCCTCCTTATTCTTGTAAACTATTAAGGCCTGCAAATGGGAATAACCCTGTAGAGCCTACGAATGATAGATTTGTGCCTAAAACTTATACTTTTGATGTTACTAAATGTGATGAAATTTTCGATCTTTTAGTACTCGATGGCTAAATAATAGTGCCTAATGGCTCTGAAAGTACCATCTCTCGCGAGAGAAAGAAAAAGGGTTATTGTAAGTTTCATAATTTTTTGGGACATACTACTGACCGTTGCGTACATTTCAGGGACATAGTACAAAAGGCAATCAAAGAAGGAAGGCTTAAATTCGGTGATAAGAAGAACAAAGCTCCAATGCAGATTGATGCTGACCCACTCCATCAAATTTGAAGCCATGTATGCGAACACAGCCGAAATGAATGTAAGCATGGTCGAAGTTAAGATGGTAGGCTCTCCTAAAAATGCTAAGTCCACCACAGAAAAACTCAAGAGTGTCGTACGTGTAGACAATGCTACACAAAAGATAACTCAAGAAGAGTATGATGAAAAAGTGCAGTTTGTATACCCAAAAGCTGAAGAGGAGTTGATAGATTTCCTCAACAGATGTAAACTAAAAAATTCTGAAGTAATGCTTTGCCCTAGATGCGATCTTTGTCTTCGACAAAGAAGAAAGACCAAGAGTGTCGAAGGTTATGGGGTTAGACAACCACTGAAAGGAAAATGGCTAGATAAGAGGCCAAAATTTGATTTCAAGAAAGGAGATCTTCCTTACAAGGCTAAGGGTTCAACCAAGCCTTCGACAAGTAAGCAGCAGTTTGCTAACAAGAATACAACAAAGAAAGAGTTCGTATTGTCAGCTTCTGCTAAGTCATTTGTTCCAATGGAAAACCTTCCAAATGAGAAGTGGATTCATGCCAGTTGTAAACACTACAAAAATGCGATTCCACAGGTCGAAGCTGTTAAGCCAAATACAGGTGAGGCTGCAAAGTACAATTACAGGAATAACTATAAGGGTAAAAACCCTATGACGAAGACTCAATGGCGTCGATTCCAACGCTCAAAGAAGAAGGCAACACTTGCTGCTAATGAGCAAACTCCAGGAAGTTCGAAGGCGGCAAAGAATGTGACTCCCAAAGCTGTTGGAACTACGAAGGTGAACATACAGGCTGCAAATCAGGTGAATACTGGGGATAAGGCCAAAGGTAAAGCTATTGTTATGGAAAAACCAAGAAGGTCTGCAACTGAAAGAATCTTTCCCCCATTATCGTCTTTGAAAATGAAAAATGCTGAGTTCGACATGGACGAAGACATAACTTCAGATTTTGAAGATTCTGAAGGTGACTTTGATGTCATATGTAATGTGGTATCTATCCTGCCAAGTGAATACGATGTCATTACGGTGCCTAATGATATCGAAGAGAATTTCACTGAAGACATGGCTAATCATAAGCCAGTTTGCTATTATGTTATGAACAATGGTTGTGTCGAAGACCAAATGGCTACTTTTGAGAAGCCAGATGAAGGCATGCAACACCATTTAAAGCCACTATATGTTCAAGCCAAGGTTAATGGCGTAGGCATTAACAAAATACTGGTGGATGGAGGTGCTGCAGTGAACTTAATGCCTCAAGCTTTGCTGAAGACAATAGGAAAGTTCGACACAGATCTTAAACCTCACAATATTGTCTTGACTAACTATGAAAGCAAATCTGGCCAATCTTTGGGGGCCATAGAGGTCGAGATAATGGTAGGCACTGTTAAAAGAACTACTATGTTCTTTGTTATAGCTTCTAAGGCAAGCTACAACTTGCTCCTTGGTAGGGAATGGATACATGGAGTTGGTGTTGTGCCTTCAACCCTACATCAAAGACTGGTGATGTGGAAAGAGGATGGTCTAGTGGAGTATGTCGAAGCTGACCAGAGTTATTTTCTTGCTGATGTGAACCATGTCACAAAAGAAAATTTTGAGAAGCAGATGGCGAATATTGCGCCATGTACATCTTCCAATCAAGCATACGTTCCTTCTGACAATGTGCTTGCCTCAGTTCATCTCTACCCAACCCATGGTTTCGTTTGGGAGAGGGAGTTAATGGGGGATGTAAGTGTTTATCCTGAAGGTGTTCTACCTCCAACAGGATGGGACGCTGAATCTTAAAAAAGGTTTTAGATGTCAGTACCCAATGCATGGGATAGAATTACGGCCTACATGGCCGAAAATAAAGTAAAAGCGGCTTTGGAAGCCGAAATAATTCAACAAACAATGGCTGTCGAAGCCATAGATTCGTCTGAAGAAAATGGTGAAATCATAGATGAGAAACTTGATTGCATTTATGATGATGGACCATTAGGTTTTGAAAAGGATCCTAGAGATTCGACAAGACGTATGCAAGCTCAAGATCCAGTAGAAGAAGTGGATTTGGGAGATGGCTTAGTTAAAAGGCCAACGTATATTAGCGCACACCTTGATGTTGCCTTCAAAACCCAAGTTATTTCACTTTTGCAGGAGTTCAAAGATTGTTTTGCTTGGGAGTATAATGAAATGCCTAGTTTGAGTCGAGAAGTAGTGGAGTTGCAAATACCTATTCGACCAGGAAAGAAGCCAGTGAAGCAAACACCAAGGAGATTTGCTCCTCAAAAATTGGCCAAAATCAAAGAAGAGATCGAAAGGTTGTTCAAGAGCAAATTCATCAGAACTGCCAGGTATGTTGATTGGTTAGCTAATATTGTGCCAGTAATGAAGAAAAATGGAAAACTTAGAGTTTGCGTAGACTTTAGAGATCTAAATAATGCAACACCCAAAGATGAATACGCTATGCCTGTAGCAGAAATGCTCATAGATTCAGCAGCAGGATTTGATTATCTCAGTATTCTAGATGGGTATTCAGGGTATAATCAAATCTTTATTGCTGAAGAGGACGTGTCAAAAACAGCTTTTCGATGCCCAGGGGCATTAGGCGTTTATGAATGGGTGGTATGCCCTTTGGTTTAAAAAATGCTGGTGCAACTTACCAAAGAGCAATGAATTCTATGTTTCATGATTTTATTGATGATTTTATGCAAGTGTATATAGATGATGTGGTGGTTAAATCCTCCTCAGCAATTGGTCATTTAGACCATCTTCGACGTTCTTTCGAAAGAATGAGGAAATATGGATTAAAAATGAATCCAACCAAATGTGCTTTACGTATGCGTGCAGGTGAATTCTTGGGTTTTGTAGTACACAAGAAAGGCATAGAAATTAATCAAAATAAGACTAAGGCAATTATGGAAACAAAAGCTCCTTCAACCAAGAAAGAACTTGATCATATCTTTGGGAAAATCAATTTCCTTCAAGATTTATATCAAATCTAAGTGGCAAAACACAAGCATTTTCGCCATTGTTGAGATCAAGAAAGAAGACGCAGTTCAAGTGGGAACAAGTCCATCAAGCGACTTTTGACGAAATTAAGTCTTATTTAATGAAACCACCAATTTTATTGCCTGTTATTAGAAACAAAATGCTAAAATTGTACATAGCAGCTTCTGATAACACAATAGGTAGCATGTTAGCACAAGAGGATGATAATGGTGTCGAAAGAGCCATTTATTACCTTAGTAGAGTTTTAATTGATGCTGAAACAAGGTATAGCCCAATAGAAAAGTTGTGTCTTTGCTTGTATTTCTCATGTACGAAGTTAAAGCAATATATAAAGTCAGCCGATGTTTATGTTTATTCGCATTTTGATGTTATTAAACATATGTTATCAAAGCCAATGTTGCATAGCAGAATTGGTAAATGGGTTTTAGCTTTGTTAGAATATAACTTAACTTATCAGCCTCTTAAATCAATCAAAGGACAAGTGGTTGCTGATTTTATAGTAGACCATTCCGTTGTCGAACATGAGATGAATTCGTTAGACATACGTCCTTGGAAGCTGTACTTCGATGGCTCAAGCCATAAAAATGGAGTTGGTATTGGAATTTTAATTATTTCCCCAGAAAACATTCCAACGAAGTATAGATTTAAAATTCGAGACTTTTGCTCCAATAACGAAGCTGAGTATGAGGCTTTGATAGTAGGCCTTAAACTTTTACTCGAGTTGGGGGCAAGTCATGTAGAAATAAAGGGTGATTCTCAATTAGTTGTCAAACAATTGACAAAAGAATACAAATGCATCAATGAACACCTTATTAAATATTTTATTGTTGTCAATACTTTGTTAAAAAGGTTTACATTTGTACACCTAGAACATTTACCACGAATCAAAAATCAAGTGGCAAATGAGTTGGCACAAATTGCTTCAGGCTACAAAGTTTCAAAGCAAAGCCTAGAAGAGTTAATTGAGATAAAAGATAAACTTATTTCAAATGACTCTCTTTATAACAACACCTCTTCAACATTATTGTCAACACCAAAAACTGGGGGGGCAATAAGGACAAGTGAAGTGTTTTTCGAAAAACGTCACATTTTTGATAATATTGACTTAGCAGAAATTTTTGCTCTTGACAATATGATTGATAATGATTGGCGAAAACCTATTGTAGAGTATTTGCAAAATCCTACAGGAAACACCAATAGAAAAGTGAAGTACAGAGCCCTGAGCTATGTGATAATTGGAAATGAATTGTTCAAGCAAACTCCTGAAGGGGTGCTATTAAAATGTCTTAGTGAGAATGAGGCATACTTAGCAGTTTCTGATACGCATAGTGGAGCATGTGGTTCACATCAAGTAGGCCACAAAATGAAATGGTTATTGTTTCGACAAGGAATGTATTGGCCAACTATTTTGAAAGATTGTATAGAGTTTGCTAAAGGTTGCCAAGAATGCCAAAAGCATGCTGGGATACAACACGTGCCTGCGAATGAGTTACATTCTATAGTGAAACCTTGGCCATTTAGAGGATGGGCTTTAGATGTGATTGGAGAAATAAAACCAACTTCATCAAAAGGCCATAGATACATCCTTGTAGGAATTGACTACTTTACTAAATGGGTAGAAGCAATACCTTTAGCCAATGTGGATCAAGAAGCAGTAATAAAGTTTATTCAAAATCATATCATTTATATATATGGAATTCCAGAAACCATTACTACAGACCAAGGTACTGTTTTTACTGGTCGAAAAATGGTAGAATTTGCTTCTGAAATTCATTTTAAGTTATTAACTTCGACACCATACTACGCACAAGCCAATGGTCAGGTAGAAGCTGCCAATAAAATCATTATTAACCTGATTAAAAAGCATGTTGGACGTAAACCCAAAAATTGGCATAGTACTCTTGACCAAGTATTGTGGGCTTGTCGAACTTCACCTAAAGAATCTATCAACACTACTCCTTACAGGCTAACATTTGGACATGATGCAGTGTTACCTGCCGAAATTTGTTTACAATCAACGAGGATTCAAAGACAGTGGGAAATACCTTCTGATCATTATTGGAATATGATGATTGATGAATTAGTTGATTTAGACGAAGAAAGGTTGTTGGCTTTAGAAATGCTCATGCGACAGAAAGAGAGAGTAGCTAAAGCTTATAACAAAAAGGTTAAGTTAAAAACCTTCGAAGAAGGAGACTTAGTGTGGAAAGTCCTGTTGCCTATGGATAAAAAAGATAGAGTTTTAGGCAAATGGTCACCAGGGTGGGAAGACCCATTTCGCGTTTTGCAATGCTTTTCGAATGGTGCTTATGAAATCGAAGAGCTAAGTGACGAAAACAGAACATTTAGAATAAATGGCAAGTACTTAAAACAGTACAAGCCAACTTTGACTGAGATAAGAATCGAACAAACGTAGATAAACGAAGATCGTTCATAAATGGTAATGTGTAGTGCAAAAGTAAAACTACATAACCATTATAAAAGTTCTAAACTATTACAGAGTCTCAGAAATTCGTCAAAGATGTTTTGAGCCTCTCAAGAATATTTGCACTCAAAGAAATGGAAGTCTCAAGGAGGTTCAAATCTCTGTCGAGTTCAGCAAGAGTAGCTTGATGTTGGTTGGCTTTCTCCAAATGCTCTATGGCCGTCAACGCCTTAGTTGCTTGGTTCGACGAGGAAGAACTCCCCATTCTTTCAACGACTAAACCCTTCTGATACTCAGCATTCGACAGTTTGGTCTGAAGTATTTTTATCTCTTCGATATAGCGTGTGATCTTCACATCCCACTCAGCAATCACCTTCTCGTCATTTGCTGCTTGTGCTTCAAGAGCTTCGATATCATCTTGAGCAGCCTTAAGAGAAGAAAGTTCTCTTTCACGAAGTTGATTTTCTTGAGCTTGGTGTTTGAGAATATTGGATCGCTGTTTGATCAGAAGAGAGTTGCTCGAAGAGAGGACCAAACTCTATGAAGAAGGTAAGAAGATCTTGAGGAGGATCTAACTTGGTTATTTTTTGAATGAGCGATTTGATCTCTAAGTACTCAGAAGGGTCTTGCTCAATTTTCGCCACGAGATCCCCCTCTAAAATTTTGGCCTTCAACTGACGAAGTAGGCTTTTTGTCGACTCCTGGTTGATAGAACTAAGAGAAGTGTTTGAGGAGCTGCAAACCAATTGTGTTGACGAACTTTGAAGACTCAACATAATCTTCAAAGCTGCCAAAGGATCTTTCTTTTTTAGTTCAGACAATTCTTCGTCATTGATAGCACTGTTGGTCGATTCTTTGGCAGAAGTGTCTTGGTTTTCAGGTTCATTCCTTCTAAGTTCTCCTTGTCCTTGGCCAGTCAGGTTTTCGTCAAGATTCCCCTCAGAAATAGCTATTACTTCTTGTCTTTCCTTTTCTGGATCCTTGGGTCCCAAAACTTGAGTAGTTTCTTCAACAAGGGCCTCTTGTTCGACGCCATCAGCATTTATGATAGCTGCATCAACATTGGGAAGCGCAGGTTCAACAATTTCTTGGGGAATGATAACTCATATTTATATGAGTTATTTATACTCATTCAAAGAATAAATCATGCAAGTTCTCTAGCAATACAAGATTAATTTAATTAGTTTTATGTTAATTTCTTAGTTCTTAGTAAATGAGAGGTTAAATAGATAAATCTGTGCATTTTGGCACCAAGTGGTGCCTTTGAGAACGTTTTGATGCCTCTTGTGCTTGTGCAGGAAAAGTGCTGAACGTGACCACGTCCCTCACCACGTCTATAGAAGAGCAGCAGAGCAAGGGTGAAAGATCTCAATTTTGGCGCGCTAGCAATGATGGTCAAAGATATCAAAAATCAGAAGATCTTCTATTCCCCATGTGCTGACACGGAAGATACACTGTAGCACTGTACAGTGTCAGTCAGAAGAGGAAACAGACTTGGTAGGTGGCAAGTGACATCAGCAACACGTGAGCAAAGAGGCTATTTAATGAAGACTCAACTCTCTCTCAAGGCACGGATACGCAGACACAAGGACACACTCATACACTCACTCTCATACTTCACTCCCATTCATCACCTACCTTCATCCATTTTCAGAAAGTGCTTAAAGAAGATCTGGAAACAGACTTCTGTTTTTTACTTTTCTGAACTTTCATTTTTATTTTCTGCATAACTCACTACTGTGAGGCTCAGACGTTGTAACGTCTCTACAGCGTGCATGCTGAAGAGCTACTTAGGTGTATCTTTTGCACTTAGTTTCTTTTCTGTTATGTATGGTATTTGGATTCTAAATCCTTATCATTCTGTAAAGATGCTCAGCATGAGCTAAACACTTTGTAGTTGGGTTGTTGTTTTGTTGTAATGAATTTCTAGTTGAATGCTATAAAGTATTGACGTTTACATGTTTTAAATCTTTGTGTGAAAATATTTCCAAACTTGTTTTGAGGTTGGCCTCTTAAAATAGGTAGATTCATAGGTACAGACATGATCTATGAAAAGAACTCAAAGATTTATATGAACGAAAAGGTGCACTAAAGACATTTAGGCATTTTTATCTAAGTCTAGACATAGAACGGATAATAGTTTATAGAACATTGCTGTGGGTGCTTAAAATACAGGAGTGGGCCTATTTAGAACCTAGACATAGGACCTCTTATACTTGAAACTCGGCGCTTTTTGTCTTTGAAAAGCACGACTCTTTGCAACAGCGTTGGGCGTGGTAATGTCTATACAAAATAGCATTTATGCGTAATAACGTGTAAACGTTATAACGTCTGACTAGAAAGGAATTATTTACATGCAACAACTCAACTCATCTCTCATCCATATTCACAACCAACATTTGTTTACTTGCTTTATTTATCTTCTTAGCCTTAAAATCAACTATTAGTGCCGATTTGTTACGTGATTCACTTGTGTTTTGAAACTTGAACTTTGAAAGCAAACCAATCCTCGTGGGAACGATCTCTTACTTAAATCCACTTTATTACTTGTACGACGTGTATACTTGCACTATATTTGCGAATACCACACGAATGCAACAGGGAACTTCCTCAACCACTACAAAAAAAACGAGGATTAGCGACGGAATTAGCGAGGGAAATTTTGTCCCTCGCAAAAAACAGACATTTGCGACGGAATTGCAAGTCCTCGCTAATGTGACCATTAGCGAGGAATTAGCGGCGGAAATGAGATGTTCGGCTGATTTGACCGAGTAGCACGTTTTTAGGCGATTAGCGGCAGAAATTTCAAGTCCTCGCTAATTGGTGACATTTTTGCAGATTCGACCCATGGCGTTGGCTTGGGAAAGCGCAAGGATTAGCGAGGGCAGTCCCTCGCTAATTCCCTCATTACTTGTAATATATTTTTTATAATAATCCGAACCACCTCTTCTCTCTCTCATTTACACTCTTCTCTCTTCTTCTCTCTTCTTCTCCTCCACTCTCTTCTTCTCCTCCACTCTCTTATTCTCTTTTCTTCTCTTCCACCACCACCACCAACCACCACAACCACCACTCTCTTCTTCTCTTTTCACCCCACTCTCTCTCATTTACTCTCTTCTTCTCTTCCACTCTCTTCTTGCCTTTTCTTCTCTTCAACCACCACACCACACCACCACCACCGACCACCACCACCACCACTCTCTTTCCTTCTCTTCCACCACCACCAACCACACTACCACCACCACCACCACCACATAGATCTCACGACCACCACTCCTACCACCACCACCACCACCACATAGATCTCACTCTCTTTCTCCCTTACTCTTCTCCTTCTCCTTCTCTCTCTACACCACCACCACCACACCACCACCACCACACCACCACCACTCTCACTCCTCTCTCTCTGGATATATTGGTTATAATAATAATAATAATAATAATAATAACAACAATAATAATAATAATAATAATACTAATAATAATAACAACAGTAATAATAATAATACTAATAATAATAATAAAATAAAATAAAAAACTGATCAGATTGAGAAGCGTGTCAGTCAGAGTTGGGAAGCGTGCTGTCAGCATTAGCGAGGGAATTAGCGAGGGACTGTCCCTCGCTAATTAGCGACTGACACAAATTCCGTCGCTAATTGCCATTAGCGAGGAGGATATTAGCGGCGAGGCGGTCCTCGCTAATTCCTCGCTAATGGCAATTAGCGACGGAATTGGGCCTTTTAGCCACTGATATTTCCCTCGCTAAACCCAATGTTTTTTGTAGTGAACGGCTACACCAGATGGTGATAAAGGTAAAAGAGGGCTTGTAGAAGACAACTCTCGTGCTGCAACTTCAGTCAAAGATTCGACTGCAGGAGTAATAACAAACTGTTCACCCACCTGTTTACATTAAGTTATATTACTAAGGTTGAAATGGGAAAGGTGCAAGACGAAAGAGGTTCAAAATAACTTCGAAAGGATGTTTACCTTAAGTTTTTTGACTGGAGGAGAAAGCTGGAATTCAGAAGGCTCGTTAATGATAATGCCTTTTGTTGCCCTTTGAGGATCAAGTAGACTTCTTTTTCTTGATCTTTGAATGAGAGGAACGTTGTCTCCATCACTTTCAGTATCCTGAAAAGAGAATTCAGTTTATAATGCAAGGGA
Source organism: Oxytropis ochrocephala (assembly GCA_020916435.1). NCBI lineage: Eukaryota > Viridiplantae > Streptophyta > Magnoliopsida > Fabales > Fabaceae > Oxytropis > Oxytropis ochrocephala. The sequence continues at coordinate 43,489,386 of CM037090.1, forward strand.
TATCACAGAATTAGTGATAAGGTTGAAAGAGTTTTCGACAGACTAATGAGGTGTATATATAGTACCTCAGAACTGGAAGAAACGACTAGTCTCCCTTTGGCTTTGATCTTTTGAGGAGGGTTTGCTGCTTTTGTTATTTTCTGGAAGAAGAAATTTTTCGACATGACTGAAAGGTTATACTCAGAAAAACTTGGGGTAAGTGGATAACAACGTACCTTTTTTGGGGTGAGATTTGGAGTAGGACTTGCTTCCATTTTCTTCTTGGCTTGTGGGCAAGATTTCGTTGTTGTTGTCTTGCTTACTCTGCCCTTCAGCTTCGCTACAGGTTTTTCTAATGTCGAAAATATTGATAAGTAAGCAGAAATGAAATTCAACTACAAGTGCCTAAGTCTTAGAAAACTTTAAGTGTCGAAAAGGTATATACCTGTGTTTCGTGAAGGAAAAGCAGACACCAATTTCTTCAAGAGATTTTCATCAAAGGTATCACTGGCTTCTCCAGCAGCAGCAGTGTAATACTTGGACCACCATTCATGAAACTTTGTAGTACATGAAAATCTTGGGTTGTAATTGAGGGGTTCAAAGTTTAAGGCTCTGTACTGGAATTTCTTAAAAGTCTGTTCATAAGCTTTCTCTGTTTCTGGGCTCATGAAATCTCGCCTATGAAAATACACCGGCGCAGGTCGAATTTGGCAGAGCCCAAATTGCCTGGCAAAGCAACTTGGGAAATACCTGGTGATTCCCAAATTATTCTTGTTCTTGCTAAGGGTGAGTCTGGTGGAGAGAAGCGATGGAGAAAGGTAAGCTTGCCAAATTTGGTTGGTCTCTTCAGCATGTTCAACAGAAGAAGGGGAAATGGTCTTTTGAACCAAGTTGGCCCATAAGGTCTTTGTACAAAAGGGGCCATAGAGTCTGTAAAATTAGTGCAGTTTAAGAAGATTTTGAAGTAAATGGAGAAGGACTCTTCTGCAGAAAGGCCTATTTGTTTAGCCTTCAACTGTGCTAGTCGAATCCCCTCAGTTCTTCTTGTTCCTAAAGAGGGTTGAACTGATTTGGGAATATACAGGCCAAGTCTAGACTCAAAAGTAGCTAAAAGCCACAACTGTAATAGCCACATAGGACCTGAAGCCAAAATTTTTGCTGTTGGCTCATCTTCCCTCAATTCTAGGACAGCATTGTCGAGTTGTTGGTGAAGAGAGCCTAAAATCAGCTTAGCAAGGTTGATGTTCTGTTTGGCATGGAGTTGGGTAGCTAGTGGGATGAAAGACTTGGAGACTTGAAGAGAACGTGAGCAAAAAACAAAAAGAGATAACCAAAGGGTTAGAAAAGCTACATGTTCTAAATCAGAAACTTCCTCAGTATCAATATTGTGATGGTCACTAATGTAAGGGGCGAAAGAAGCGTTAGTGAAATTGAAGTCATAATCATAAGCAGGAAGTTTAGGATTAAAGGTTTCACCTAGAGGTTTTAAACCTGTAATGGCAGTGTTGCGCCCCGAAAAATCCGGTTTGGGACTTTTCAGTTTGACAACGTGAAATTAGTAGAGCCGCCACCAATATTTATTTTTTAGGAAAAACATTGGAAAAAAACCTTTTTGAAAAGAGGGTGGTCTTTGAAAACTTAGAGATGTAGGTTCGAAATTCGGTTGCGCATGGGGAAGGTATTAGCATTTCACGCGCCTTTCTTTCTACCGAAAGAAAGGAACCATTAATTTGATGTGGTTTTGAAATGTTTGATTTGAAATATATTGTTCTACTTTTTCTTTTCTTTTTCTTTTGTGAAATGGTTTTATTGAAAGCAGGAAAGAGGCATGTTTTTGGTATCTTTGAATATCGAGGACAAAACAAAGATTTTTGAAAATGGTGCTTGACGGGACATGAACCCGGTCCCACGTACCCTCATTTGGTGAGGATCAAAGCTACGTAGTTCTTGTTTTGCGTGTGAAAGCGGCTTAGGAGTTTAGGTTTTGGAGTTTTTGAAATAAGACTCGAGTGTTCGCGAACACCAAACAAGCAAAGGCTTGAGTGGCATTCGGTATTAACTCGAAGAAAAAAAAAGAGTTGGAGCCGGCAATCAAACAAGCAATGGCTTCGAGTGATTACTGGCGACAACATTGTATTATTCTTTTTTGAAAATTGTTTTGAAAAGGTGATGAGCCTTAGTGATAATTACCACTAAATAACTCATGTTATTTTGGAAATTTGAATTGGTTTTTTTGTTGTTTAATTAATGTGTGGGAACTTTCATAATAGTCAAACAAGCAAAGGCTTGAGTGACTATCACTAATAACTCCTCATTAACGATCAAACAAGCAATGGCTTCAGTGATGGTTAATGATTTGCTTAGGAAAATGCCTTAGGTTTTTATTTGAAAACAATTGAATTTGAGTTTGAAGAAAAGAAAGTAGAACATAACAAATCTTTTTCAAGTCAAAACCAGAGACAACAATGAAGGCATAAGCAAAGCACATATGAAGAATATTTACAAGTTGCCATGAACAATTGAATACATGATTAATTAAATACACGATTGAGCAAGTATATGAGTGTATGAGCATGCAATTGTAGAATACAAGGTATGGCATTATTGAATGCATGATTAGGCTAATGCATGAATGCATGAACATACATGTGTGGAATACAAGACATGAGATTAATATATGCATGGGCATTTAGGAGAGTATGAATGCAAAAGATGTAAACTTATATGAATACATGAATGATAAGATGCAAAGTGTAAAAATCTTTTGGGTGTTTTTGCAAATAGACAAGTGGTAAAAACTTGTGGTAAAAAGTTAGTAAAGAGTAAGACAAGCATGCATGAAGTGTAAGGTAATTACTTAATGAAATAGTAAAGTAAAAAGTAAAAAGGTTTTCTCTTTTTTTTTTACTTACGGTAAAATGCTAGTGAATGGTAAGGTAAAAAGTGAAAAAACACATTAACACTATTACACATTTCCACACAAGATCAAACACACATTTTAAGCATTGAAATGAAACCTAAAAAGGAACCCTAAGGCCGAAACCTCATATGGTCAAAATATCGAGTTATTTCATGCCTAAATTGATGATCAACACATGAAACAAGTCACACAAATCAAGCTTTTCATTTACATAAATCAAAAAGAGGAAAGAAAACAACAAACCCTAGTTTTTAAGGCCTAAGGCCGAAACCTTATATGACATAAACAACACATTATTTCATGCACAAATTCATAATCAAACACATGGGACAAATTATGCAAGTTTAAGCACATCAAGCATTTATTTACACAAAAATCAAAGAGTAAAAGGAAGGCAAATAAAACCCTAATTTGTAAGGCCTAAAACCGAACCCTCACACTCAATGAATCAAACCAAAATCTCAACTTGCAAGTTATGACATGAACAAGGGATGCATATATCACATGGAAATTATTTATTCATGCAAATATGACAAAATAAGTATGAAAAAAATGCAAGAACATGGTTGAAAACACAAGAAACCTCTCCTCAAGGCCAGGGTTCCTTCAAACACCCAAGGCTCCCAAAGTCCTTGACATAGTGTTTGAAATGAACCTCTAAGCCTCTTAGAGAGGATAGAGGAGTAGAAGGAGATTCACATGCTAATAGTGAAAAATGCAAAAGATAAGATTTTTACCTCAAGATCAAAGCTACACAAGAATAGGAGAATGAAGATCAAAACCAAAACAAACCAAAACCTTCACAAATCACCAACAATGCCACGCAAATTTGAAGAAAGCAAGCTCCTTTATGGAGTAAAAATGGAATCAAGGATGAAAAGAAGAGGATATGTGAATGTGGAGTAGATTTGAGGTGATTTGGTGGATGAAAATTGAAAAGAGAATGGAAGGGAATGAAGGGAGGGTTCGGCCAAGAGGAGGAGAGGAGAGAGGAGAGAATGCTAGCTAGGGTAAAAATGAGAGTGTGTGTGTGTGTGAAGTCTCCTATTTTTGGGTTTTATATGAAGTGAAAATTTAAAGGGTAATTAGGACAATGTGTTTCTTGCAAACCAATAGGATTTGAGATAAATTTTGAATCAATGGTCAAGATGCAAGATCACATGGATTGAGGGTAATTAAAAACACAAAATGGGGGAGAGAGGGCTGGAATGCGCAGCTTAGGAGTGGTGGTGAAGGATAATCTCAATTACAAAATGGTATTTTTCTATAAAGCTTATTACACAAGTGCCATTTTGATTCAAATGAAGGGTGAGGATTGTTTTTCACACTTGAATGGATGGCCATGATTTAATATAATTTGCAAGCAATAAAAATAAATGAAAATGGGAGGTATATGGCTGAAGTGCGCAGCAAAGGAGTGTGGGAGAGTGAGTGGAATTGCAAATTGTCTTATTGTACTATCCTTATCCTTTCACAATTCAAAAGAATGTAGAATATTCCTTACAGACCTTTCTTCCTAATTCATGCCATTTTGGGCCCTATCCTATGATTCAATGATTGGGCTCTGAATTTTATGATCTCACCAATCCCAAAATTGATTTATTTGCCCCACCTCAAAGGAAAAGACCATTTTACCCTACATCCAAAAACTAGGTTTTTAGACCAAAAGGTTTAATATTTATGCACAAAAATAATCACAATGGAGCACAAATATCCTTTAAATAAATCATTAATGATTATCCAAGGATTTGGGACAAAAAACCGTTTTATTGTGAAATGACCAAAATGCCCTCTTACTCTAAAAACCCTAGTTTTTGCTTGAAACACATTTCCACTTCAAAAATGTTTTTTCAACCTAGGAGTGACCTCTAGTACCTTGAAATGCATGTTGGATGACTTGTTTTGAGGAATTTCCCTTTATTTGCAAAATGACCAAAATACCCTTTTGCCTTTGAAAAACCCTAATTTGTCTAAAAGTGCATTCCAACTCCAAAATGATTTTAGACACTTTGAAAGGACTTTAAAAACTTAAATGCAATGCATGATGCTTTTTTACTTTTTAATTTAATTATTTTTGGGAAAATTAGGGTTTTGACCTGTTTAGGACAAAATTGGGGTATGACAATTTTGCCTCTTTATCTAGATTTTAACAAGGAATATGAATTGGCGAAACATATTAGAGGCAAAATAGAGATAAAGAATTGAGAAATTATACCGATTTTGTTTTCCTAGGAAAAACCCGAATTTTCTTTTTGTTTTCTAATTTTCTTTTTGGGTGAATGAATGCCAGACAGAAACAACTGTAAAAACAATAAATAAATTGGTGCCCACCCTCAGGCGGCAAAAGCAAGAAGTAAATTGGTGCCAACCCTCGGGTGGCATAAGCGAAAGAAGAAATAAAGCAATAAATAAAACAGGAAAGAAAGTACCGCAGTCCTACGATAAGGCGACTCTGGCGAGTGCGGTAAAGAAGGAGCGCTCATCGCTCTAAAGGAACACCTAGGTTCTGAAGGAGCATCTGCGGCTCTGAAGGAGTACTTGGGCTCTGAAGGAACACTTGGGCTCTGAAGGAACACTTGGGCTCTGAAGGAACACTTGGGCTCTGAAGGTGGCCTATTCGAGCGGCCTGAGGTTCTGTATCAAGCCGTAGAATTGATACACTTCACCTTGATGGACTTACGCTATGCTTTACATCGCACGACTAGTCGAAGGGCCTTGAAGTGCGGGGCCGATCCGTCATGCTCGCGTGATGACTTGGCGAAATGAAGGACACGAGGGTCGAGGGCCGATCCGTCATGCTCTGTGATGACTTGGCGAGATGAAGGTCGAGTTCAAAGTCATTTGCATGGATCGTTGATTTGAACTAAACCGAAGGACTCGAGTGCGATGATTCGTCGGTGCTCGATAACGACGGGATCTGAAGGGCGCCTTAGTCTGAGGGGATGCACAGGTCCCGGGGATTCACAAATCCTGTTGATTGGTGATTGAGATGGCGCTTCTTTGGCGCATTGAATCGAGAGTACTGCATATGTCGGATTGATGCAAGGAATGATGCATGAAGCATGGGTGCATGTTATGCAAAGGCATGTTATGCGAGGAGTATGTTATGCGAGTGCATGCGATGATATGATTTTGATGTGATGATGCATGTGGTGGTGCTTTTTCCTTTGTTTTTGATTCTTTTCGATTGTTTTTCGACCCGACTTTACATTTTACGGTTATTCATTTTTTTATGTATTTTTTTTCCGATCAGCTTTCTTTTTTTCCTGACCGTTCATTTTTGCTTTTTGACAAGGCTTATTCTTTTCTTGGTTCAACCGACTTAGATACTCCTAGTACGAGGCCCGAAAGGCCGAGGAAGCGCAAGGCTTATGAACCGAACGCGCGTTTGCTCACTGGTTCGCCATCTGGAACGGTTTGTGAATGCAACCTTTTTTTGTAAGGTTAATTATCTTTAGGAATTTGCTTATTTCCCATGACTTTTAAAGATTTCGCAATGATTTATAATGCCTTATGATGTACTCACATGTTTTACAATTCGGGATCACCATCATCATAAAGCGCTTATTTTGAGCGAAAAAGCGCGAAATAACAACAAACAAGACATGAGAAAAGTGAGCTTTATTGATGTGGAAGCCGATCGTGCGAGCGTTACGACTATTGTTGAGTACATTTGAAAGTTTTAAAGCGTAAAAAGACACGAAAAGAAAAACAAGAGGTAAATCGAATTGGCATCATCCGTCTCTCGTGGAGCAGCGGTCTTGGCATCTCGTGTCCTTGACCTTGATCACTCCCTCTTCGAGTCTTCGGGAAATTGTATGCCTTTCTTTACTTTTCATGCTCAAGTTTTCGACCCTAATTTTTGCTGGATCGCCTTTGCGGGTTTTCAATCCACAGGGTCGCTCACGATTTTGCCTAGGTCGCCCTTTGGGTTTTCAACCTAGCGAGCTAATTCTTGCTTGGCTAATCTTTCTCTTTTTTTACTTATTTCTTTCGGGCATAATACTTCTTCACCGAGTGCGAATTGGTGGGTTCTTGAGATCTTCTCCATCCATGTTGGTGAGTATCAACGCTCCTCCCGTGAAGGCTTTCTTGACTACATATGGACCATCATAAGTGGGCGTCCACTTCCCTCGAGGGTCACTCTGGATAGGCAGTATCTTTTTGAGTACTAGATCTCCCTCATTAAATTCACGTGGCCGGACTTTCTTGTCGAAGCGTTTCTCATTCTCTGTTGATCTGGTGTCCATAGCCATGGCACAACGCAATCCTTTTCTCTTCAATGAGGTTTAGCTGATCTAGGCGGGCCTGTACCCACTCTGCTTCTTCCAACTTGGTTTCCATTAATACCCGCAGAGAGGGTATTTCAACCTCAATAGGAGTGCGCCCGACCCATATATACCGGGGAGAAAGGGGTTGCCCGGTCGATGTAATGACTGAAATCACGGTAGCCATGCAAGGCGAAGGAAGCATCTCATGCCAATCCTTGTAGGTTACCACCATTTTTGCACCATTTTCTTGATATTCTTGTTGGCTGCTTCTACCGCTCCATTCATCTTTGGGCGGTAGGGAGAGGAATTGTGATGCTAAATGTTGAATTCTTTGCACAAGTCCTTCATCATTTTTTATTCGAGTTCTTTGCCGTTATCGGTGATGATCTTGTTGGGTAGACCATATCGGCAAATCAGATCCTTCTTCACAAATTTGGCAACCAGCGAAAGTGGTTATTTGGAATATGAAGCGCTTCAACCCACTTGGTAAAGTAGTCAATTGCAACCAGAATTAAGCGATGCCCGTTTGACGCTTTGGGTTCAATAGGACCTATGACGTCCATGCCCCACATTGAAAACGGCCGAGATGCAGTCAGAACGCTTAGTTTGGCAGGTGGCACATGGATATGATCAGCATATATCTGGCATTTGTGGCACTTTCTTACAAAGCTATATGATCGATTCCATACGCAACCAAGTAATAACCGCCCTTAAGATTTTTCTAGCCATGGTGTGCCCACTTGAATGGGTTCCGAACGAGCCTTCATGCACATCTCTCATGATTCTCTCAGCTTCTTCTTTGGCAACACACCTTAGGAAAACCATATCATAGTTTCTTTTGTAAAGAACTTCACCACTCAAGAAGAAATTCCTTGACAACCTTCTGAGAGTTCTCTTGTCATTCTCTGATGCCCCAGGTGGGTATTCCTGATTAGTAACGTCTTGCTTCGATGTCATGATACCAAGGCTTCTCGTCGGGCTCCTCATCTATTCTTTGTGTGCGATAGTGATCTTGTGAGCGAGCTCGGTCTTTGAATTCGATATTAGTTAGGCTCTTGTCACGATTGACATTGAACATAGAGGACAAGTGTTGCCAATGCATCGGCTAAGCGGTTTTCGCCTCGAGGATATGCTTGAAGGTGATCTCGTCCAAAGGACTTCATCAACTCTTGCGGTAATCACAATAAGGAATCGATTTGGGATCTACGGTCTCCCAATCGCCTCTCACTTGATGAATAACTAGAAATTTGAATCCCCATACACATCTAGCCTTTTAACATTCCATTCTAGAAATTTTGCTTGAACACCGGGATACACGCTTCATACTCTGCTATGTTATTTGTGACATAGAAGCTCGATCTTGATGTGCGGGAATGAAAGCGGTTGTCGGGAGATATCAACACAACACACGCCCGTGCCCCCATACATTTGACGCACCATCGAATATCATTCTCCATCTTTCACTTTCATGGGACTTCCTCATCGAGCAGTGCCATGATGTCTTCATCGAGAAAATCATGCCGCATTGGTGGTAGTGCAGGATTGGTGACATGCCAAATATTCAATGAGTGTGCTACCTTTAAGCGCCTTTTGTGTAACATACAAGATATCGTGATTTCGACAATTGCATCGCGCCAGCGGGCAATTCGATCTGTGAGAGTGGTTTCTCAAACATGTACTTGATCGGGTCCATTTTTACACCAACCAAGTTGTGTGACTCAAATATCTTGCCTTAAGCGATGAGCATCCCGAACTAAAGCACAACGAGGTCTTTTCCGGCATGGAATATCTTGTCTCACGATCGGTGAACTTTTTGCTTAGATAGTATATTGCATGCTCCCTTTTTCCGGATTCATCGTCTTGACCCAACACACGACCCATTGAATTGTCTAGCACTCGTAAGGTATAAGATGAGTGGCACCTGCACGCCACGGTGGCATTAAGACCAGTGGATTCTGCAAATACACCTTAATTTTCTCAAAGCGACTTGACCTTTGGTCATTCCATTTCAACTCTTGATTTTTGCATAGCAATTTGAAGATTGGCTCACAAGTAGCGATCAAGCGGAAGATGAATCGAGAGATGTAATTCAACCTTCCGAGGAAACCACGGACTTCTTTTCTGTTTTGCACGCGGCATTTCGAGGATGGCTTTTACTTTGTGCGGATCCATTTCAATGCCTTTACGGTGACAATGAAGCCTAACAACTTTCCTAATCTCACCCAAGCGTGCACTTGGGTGGATTCAATTTGAGCTTATATTTTCTCAAGCGTTCAAAGAGTTTTCGCAGATTGATAATGTGCTCCTCATCGGTTTTAGATTTTGCGATCATGTCATCAACATAAACCTCAATCTCTTTATGCATCATATCGTGGAATAAGGTAACCATGGCCTCGGTAGGTTGCGCGACATTCTTCAATCCGAATGGCATGACCTTATAGCAGAATGTTCCCAAAGTGTTATGAAAGTTGTCTTTTCCATGTCCTCGGGGTCCATTTTGATCCGATTATATCCCGAATATCCATCCATGAAGGAGAATAACGAGTGTTGAGGCATGTACTATCCACTAAGACATCAATGTGAGGCAAAGGAAAATCGTCTTTAGGGCTAGCACGGTTCGGATCTCGGTAGTCGGCGCACATTTCGACCTTCCCATCCTTCTTGGGAGGCGGGACAATATTGGCAACCCATCTGCGGGTACTTGGCCACCGCTAAGAATCTGCATCAAATTGCTTCCTCACTTCATCTATGATTTTGAGGACATTTACGGTTTCATCCTTCTCAACTTACGCTTGCGGCGGGCATTGAGTTTGGCCGGTAGCTTGTGTACCACAATGTCGGTGTCAACCGGGCATATCTTGGTAGGACCATGCAAACACATCCACATAATCGTGCAATAGTGAACCAAATTCACATGATCTTTCTCACTCATGGTGATACCCACTTTGACCTCTTTCTTATTTTCATTTGTACCCAAATTAATCACTTGGTAGCTTCCTTGTGGGGCTCGATTACCACTTTCTTCTTGTTTCATTAACCTCATGAGTTACGGAGGAGTTTCCCATTCTTCTTCAACATCCCCTCGGCTGATTGATGGGGTGATCAAAGTCAAAAGGTGGGTATCGACACTCGCTTTCGAGAGACTATTATTCTTGTAGATCCGCATTTTGAAGGCGAAAAAGCGAGAATGAAAAGCGAGACAAACAAACAATAAAAGCAGAGAAAATGATTCACGCAATGAAAAGGAAAAACGATTTTTATTGATTGAGAAAATCAAAACAAGCGTTTTTATTGATGAGGATGACTTAGAGAATAAAAACATGTGAGCCCCTAACAAGCTGGTCTTATGGCCTTGGCGAGCCACGGGGTTGCATTACAAATGATTACTTTAAATTAAAAGACACGGGAGGATCGTGACCTTCCAATTCTTTAATTCTTCACCAGTACCGCAGCGACAAACCAGACTCGCCTCGCCTTCTTCAGACTCAGAACCTTCTATGACGACGGCAACTTGGTTGGGATTCCATAAACCAGCACTCACAAAGCTTTGGTGATGTCGCAAAATGGGATCTTACGGGGCGAGGATCTTCACCTCGGACTTGGCCAACCATCGGGCGCTTTCGTTCATCCGCCATCGTTCTCCTTTCCTCCTCTCAGCAGGGTATATCCTAGCCCATAGCGGTCTTTGTTTTCCTTGGTTGGATGGGAGCTAGAATCCCTTGACCAGACTTTCCCAAACCAGAACCAACCTTGTATCCTTGGGCTAACATAATTTTGGCAACCATCTCCTCCTCTTTGGTTCTTCCAAATACTGCATTGGCGATCTCCAAGGGTGAAAAATTTGTTTCCAAAGACTCTTGGTGGCTTCCACATACTTGAACTCGGATGGCTTATTAACCAAAGTCTCCTCTTCACCAAACACTACCACAACCTTATCATCCACCATGAATTTGACCGTTGGTGTAGAGAAGAAGGGATTGCCCGACCATGTGGATCCGGGGTCTCCTAACAGACATGACTATATGAAGAGGAGATATCCATGATTTGGAAGTTAATCTGAAAAACCGGGACCAATCACGGATGGGAAATTCCATCTCTCCCAAAGCACCTCCTTTTGGACCCATCAAATGCTCTTTGTTGTCGAACTTGGTTTCATGTAGGAGCAATCAACATCTAACTTGTCCATGGTTGACTTGGCATCACATTCGGTGAAGACCCATTGTCGATCGATTACTGCAGCGGCACATAGTCCCCACACTTTTCTGCGAGATATGAAGAGCTTGATTGTGCTCTTTTCCGCTCGAGGGTAACTCATCATCGCCAAAGGTTAGGTGATTTGCGACCACCACATTTCCGACAATTCCATCAAATTGATTCACCGAGATGTCCTCTCGCAACATGAGCCTCACCGAGCACTTTCATCGAGGCGGTTGTGTGTTAGGCGAAAGCGGCGAGTGAAAGCATGGATATCTTTGATGGCGTCTGTTTCAACGGTCAACCACCCTGTAATCACTTTGCCGAATAATCTTCAGGAATTCATCTGCTTCTTTTTCCCTTACTTTTTCTGGAGCAACCTCTGGCTCTTTTCCTTTCTCTTTACGGCTTCCACTGTTCGACCTCTTTAGGTATTTACGCTCGGAGGGTTTCGGAGCATACACCCTTCCGCTTCTCGTGATCCCACTTGATCCCGCTATATTAATTCTGATAGTGGTGCTAGGAGAGCATTCTCTTTGTATATTTCAGGTGCCTTATTTGACTCATAACGAAATGGGTGGTACTTGATCACTATTGGTGAGCATTTGCTCGCACCAATCTAGGATTGAAATTGTAAGGAACTTCAATGGACTTTACGATTGCTCTATCATTGTCATGGTATAGCGTCCACACCTCTCCAGTCAGAACTATCCATGATGGTGACCACTTGGTGGTGTTGCTCATCTTCCTCATCCCATCCTCGAAATTTGGATATCTTCTATTCGGATTCGAGCACTCTCGGGAGCATCATATCGACCAAGTAATCAAATTTTCCACTAGGCTCTCCTAGGGTATCCCAACATTCTTCTTTTGTCATGGGGACAACCACTTGGTTGTCTTTGTTCATCTTCTTCACCCCACCCCGTAATTTGGATGTCTTCTATTCGATTTGAGCGCTTTCGGGAGCATCATATCGACCAAGTAATCAAATTTTCCACTAGGCTCTCCTAGGGTATCCCAACATCCTTTTTTTTGTAGGCACCACCTGTTACACCTTCACCGATTTCTTCCTTGCATGAGAAGGATTTGGGTCCTTAGTATTTGTTGGTCGAGCCTCGGCTTGAACCAATCTTGGATCGAGATTGCGCAAAATTTCGATTGGATTTTTGGCCTCTCTACCATTGTCGAATATAGAGTTAGCACTTCATCTTCCATACCATGAGTTCCTACGGACCACATACCGATCCATCAAGTCTTGTAGGATCATCTTGAAGGTTTCACAACTTCCCACACATAAAGAGTCAACACACCCTTCTTCATGGCAACACCCTCTTTGACAACATTGGCCCAAAGATAGCTCGGTGTATACAACACTCAATGGAGTTTTGATCTCTTGCACTTTCTTTACCAATCGCCCACCATAACTTTCTATAGCGTTGGTAGTTGGCCTCGATGACTTCGGCAATGGATTGGTTGTTGTATTGGCCATTACGCTTGAATGAGATCCAACCAGCGTCTATCGGATCTTGCACCACATGCTTGAAGGCTTTACACTCTCTACAAAGCATGGCGAGCCCGTTTTCATGGAAGCTGCGAGTTGCACTAGCATTGTATCCTCACGGGAAATGGTGGTGAACGACTTTCATCGCCGAGTGTTGATCGGGTTGTTGGAGGTCAAGTGATTAAATGACTCCATGTACGTCATCGGAATTGGGTCAAAGTGGTTCGCTTCTTGGAACCGGTATCCACGAGCCTTGGGACCATCATTGCCTTCTTTGAGGGTGGCACAAGAGCGAGAATGGAATAGTTTGTCTTTGGAGGAGTACCAAAAGATGAATTTCCCTCTGTAATGACATTAGTTTCTCCTTCTTTCTTTTTAGGGAAATGTGGCTGGTATTTCTTACAGTTCTTTGGACCCACAGAGCTCCCTGCATTCACCGAGGTGATTCGAAATCTTCCCGCTTGAAGGTCAGCGTGTTCAAGTCTTTCTCAGAAGACTATCATGTCGGAAACCGGTTGAGACACTTGTGATCGGCCCGTCATAGTAAATTGTTAGCGGGGTTTCCGGGAACATGTATACCATCTCTTTCTCGATCAAAGGAGGTTGAACACAGGCGGTGTGTGCCGCCATTTCGAGCATACTCCTTGAAAGTCTCTTTCTCACCCTTACTCATGTCTTTGCAAGCTGCGACCTCAGGAGCCATGTCCATGTTGTACTTATCTTTGCTTCATGAAAGCTTGAGACAAATCCTTCCAACAACGGATTTTAGAGGATTGTAACTTCATATACCAATCTAGAGGAGCTCATGCCAAACTGTTTTGGAAGCGATAGATCGATAGTTTGTCATCATTGGCATAGGGACCCATTTTTCTGGACGAACATGGTAACATGGCTCTCTGGACACCCAACCCCTCTGTACTTGTCTAACTCAGGAGCTTTGAACTTTGGTGGTAAAACCAAATTTGGGACTAGACACAGCTCACGGGCTTCTTTGGCTCTAACACAGGTGCCTTCCATTGCCCTTACTCTTTCTTCAAGTGCGTGGATCGGATCATTGGTGAGATCCTCGAACATGTGCCCACAGGGGTGACTCCCCATACTATAGTAATATCCTCCTCCGGGTGAAGAACATTTTGAGGTTGTCTTTGTAAGCCACAGAGTGGAATTGAGCACGGCATGAGGATAGGAATCGATTGCAGGATCCTCCGACAGTTCCCCGGGCATGGCGGCGGTGACTTGATTAGGTGCGGCTATACCAGCGGGAGTAGTTCTAACGAGTTGCGGCAGTACCAGCAGAGCATACCCCGAGGATATCTTTGTGCGGTGTATTGGTTCGACATGTTCATTTCGAAGCAAACACGGATAGTGACCGGATCCGGGAGGAGCTGTGGTCATTGCGATTCGCGTCTTTGGAGGAGGAGCGAAAGAGGTGACCCCATCTGGACCCACTACGACGGCCGGCAGATGTCCCACTCTTCAAACCTTGCGGCATGACCATCATCTCATGGACTTGGGCCTCCATAGTACCCATCTTATCCTTGAGCTGGTTTTCCTGAGCGGTTTTGCTCAGATTCGTAATTTATACGCCCATGTCTTCACATTACGGATTACTCTCAATTTCAACATCCGGATGATCTTGCGGATGAGCCATTAGCTTGGCTTGCGATCGGGTGAAAGTATCGGTGACGGAGAACCAGCGTGCCTTTTTCGTTTATTTAGACACTTATTGTATAAGAAACAAAATAAATTCATGAATGAATGTATGAATGCATGCACAATGTTTGCTTGATGCCGGGAACCAGCGGGATGCCTTGCCTTGTCATAAGCGCACAAACTTTTGATTTACTGAATTGAAGTAAACAAGGAATCGAAATAGCACACTTCATTCATCAATATTTCAAAGCTTCACCAATTTTCATTAAAGGGAAAAAGAGCGGTACAATGTTCATAAAGAGAAGCGATTACAATATTCTTGAATACAAAGCTCAAAATAAACTTTTAAGTTGAAAAATACAAGTAGACAACTTAAATGCAAATAGCTCCAAGCTCCCCAACTCTCTTCCTCTTCTTGCTTACACTTGCACCTTGAGATTGCTCCTTGAATTTCGTGATCAACGCTCTGCGATATTTCACTGGCCGATACACTTGGTGGGGTGTTGAAGAAGTGCATCTCACCTCGGCTAACCTCAGATTCTTAGGGATCCCCAACATAGCTTTGACGGGCCGGCTCATGACTTTGAGAACTTGCTCTTCCACAACCTGGATCTCACCCTTAAGCTCCTTAATGATCTCTTGATCTTGATTTTTCGATCGGATCTAGGAAGCGTTTTCCCAATATTGGCTCTCAACTCGGACTTATGCTGTAGGCATCTTCTAGACAATGAAGGTCTCTCTTCAATTCCCCAAATATTTCTCTTTCAAAGCTCGAGCTTCTTTGGTATTCCTTGAGAGTTTCATTAATGGCGACTTTTTCTTGCTCGAGGTTTCTCGGTTGACCTCTCAACTCTACCACGGATGAGATTCTTGCCACGATTCCATGGCTAGTGCTTTCCATTCTTGAGCTTCTTCAAGTGCTCTTCTTTGTTTTCTGTTTGTACCTTTGGAGTTCCTCTCTCAGCTCCCTTGAGATATTTACGAGCTTCTATCTTGCTTTGCTCTTCTTTTTTGAACCGCTTTGACACTTTCTTCCACGACGATCATTTTGACATTGTTTTCTTCCTCTAGCTTTTCTTTCTCTACGGCCATCTCCTCTAGCTTAGCTGCGCAATGCTTTCTTTTCCTCTTCTACCTTTGCTAAAGCGGACTTGACTTCATTCAACTCTTCATAGGTAGGGACATAAGGCTCTGGTATTCTTCATCATGAGGAAAGCGTCCTTCGACTCGGTGACTTTGTATCTGAAGCTTCTCCTTGAGCCACCGATTGAAAGTGATGTCACTTTGGTTCTCTTTTGTGACTCTTCATTTCCGCTTTCGCATCACGGATTCCCATGATTGTTGAACTCTTGAAGCAAGTCACCGCATTTAGGCATTCCTTTGTAAAGGTAAATACGGGACAACATGCTTTCGGAGGGTGAGTTCTTCATTAGGTAACCAAGAGTTGCCTTAAAGTCGATGAAGGATTGTAGTTGATGCACCCTTGAGTCCCCATGAGAGGCACGTTTTGAAAACTTCCACGGTGAACACTACCATCGGTCTATCATCCCAACAAGCGTTTGTATACCACCGGATTTGAAGTTCATTGATGTCCTTCAAAAACTCAACCCATTCTATAGCGGTTCGACCTCCACATCACAAACTAAGGGCATAAGAAATTAGTTCCCTAACATCACCTCGATTGTGGATCACATGGGTAAGGAGCCGGGCATAGAGAGCGTGAGAAGAAAGCCATGACTTCTTTTTATGGGCCGATTTGTGAGCGGGTAAGGGCATGGTATGTGTTAGCAAGAAGCGGCATGCCACAGGATTATGAGGGTTTTGGCGTCCTTGAAGGCTAGGAGCGCACCACTTGCATCTTCATCAACATATCTCTCTATTTGAGGAAGAGGATAACCCCAAATATGGTGTGAGCGAGCACCAACTTGAATGGACCCCACTTTTTAGTCGCGACATAAGATTGCATCAAACCCTCGAAGTACTCTTGCGGATACCCGGCCCACTCCATTTCTTTTTAATTTATGCAACCTCGGTTCATCCACACCGATTCTAAGCGAAGACTGCGATCCTCTCATCGGTATAGTATTGCCCTTGGTATTGATAGGGTCTAGCATGAGATGCGGAGAACCCCAAAAGTGTTCGTACTCCTCTACAATGTAGGGGATAGTGGAAATTCTTGAAGAAGAAACACCTCACATCGAGTCATAGAAGCGGCTCAAAGCCATAAGAGCATCCTCTTGAACATTTAAGCGCAAAAGTCTACGGATATTCCCATACGCTTTGATCGAAGGAATCTCTCTCAATAGGGCCCATAAGAGCTGCACACCTTGCCTTAGACTACCAACCTCAACCTTCTTCAAAATTGGGAGCGAGAAACAAGTGAAGTCTTGCTATTTGATTCCCATTCGACGCGTACTATGACAAGGCGGTACATTATTCGGTGGTTCCGGCAAGCAAATGCGGATGAAATGCGGTGTGAATGCAAATATTTACAACATCTAGTTTTAATGAATGCGATGCGATGTGATTATGATATGAATGATGCATGCGAGAGATGATAAAAGCAATGTGTATGGACGGAAGTTCAAAAATTTAGGTGATACATCGCATGTCGCCTCACGCGATGGTTTATTTGGAAAAGGAAAAAATATTTTTGTATTTTCTTGGAAAAACTTTGAAAAATCTCTTTTTGAGGAAGACATGTCCTAGATTACCATGCACGACACACAATTCGTATGCCTCGTGTCCTACAAAGGTGGGAATTCACGAGTTCTAGGGCAACTTCAAAGGTTCCTCCCATGTAGCTCTAATTCACACCCTCACAATGGCTCTGAGGAGCTATAGAATCCTCATGCCGACACCCACAAATGTAGAATGCTACTAAGTGTGAGGCGTCATGAGAAAGCGTACTCCGTTTGAGACTTTCGTGAGTATCGAGACAGACAAAGGTCTTGAATGGCGATCCACTAATCGCCTCCACTCTCCTAAGTGTTTGTTGGATCGGGTATAGGAGCCGACTCATAGAACATAAACCATAAGGTGTGCAAGTGTGTGATCGAGGACATACTTCCTAAAATCTACCCATCCCCACTGCGAAAGGAAACCGAATGATCCGAGAAAAAGGAAGAAAAGTCGTCTACCCTAGGGTTTAATATGCATACACCATTTCAACATACAAACCATCCTAGGAAGTCAACGGTAATTGCACGCATTACTTACCACAAGAAAGGGAGCTAAGAAGAGGATCATGGCGAGGAATGGGGGAAATGCATGCTTTACCTTAAGAAAAGGAGCGAAGAAAAGGGGACATGGGAATGAGTAATGCATGCATAAGCGCAAACACAAGCATACAAAGGAAAAGAAAAAGAAAAGGAAGAGATAGAACATAATTTTTCAAATCAAACAATTTAAACCACATCAAATTAATTAGGAAGCGACCCTCATCTCTCTTTAGATAAATAAATAAAGAAAGAAAGTCCCGAGTGGAGTCGCATTTATTGCGCCCAGAAAAATCCGGTTTGGGACTTTTCGGTTTGACAACGTGAAATTAGTAGAGCCGCCACCAATATTTATTTTTAGGAAAAACATTGAAAAAAACCTTTTTGAAAAGAGGGTGGTCTTTGAAAACTTAGAGATGTAGGTTCGGGAATTCGGTTGCATGGGGAAGGTATTAGCACCCACGCGCCCTTTCTACCGAAAGGAACCATTAATTTGATGTGGTTTTGAAATGTTTGATTTGAAATATATTGTTTTACTTTTTCTTTTCTTTTGTGAAATGGTTTTATTGAAAGCAGGAAAGAGGCATGTTTTGGTATCTTTGAATATCGAGGACAAAACAAAGATTTTTGAAAATGGTGCTTGACGGGACATGAACCGGGTCCTACGTACCCTCATTTGGTGAGGATCAAAGCTACGTAGTTCTTGTTTTTGCGTGTGAAAGCGGCTTAGGAGTTTAGGTTTTGGAGTTTTTGAAATAAGACTCGAGTGTTCGCGAACACCAAACAAGCAAAGGCTTGAGTGGCATTCGGTATTAACTCGAAAGAAAAAAAAAGAGTTGGAGCGGCAATCAAACAAGCAATGGCCGAGTGATTACTGGCGACAACATTGTATTATTCTTTTTTGAAAATTGTTTTGAAAAGGTGATGAGCCTTAGTGATAATTACCACTAAATAACTCATGTTATTTTGGAAATTTGAATTGGTTTTTTTGTTGTTTAATTAATGTGTGGGAGCTTTCATAATAGTCAAACAAGCAAAGGCTTGAGTGACTATCACTAATAACTCCTCATTAACGATCAAACAAGCAATGGCTTGAGTGATGGTTAATGATTTGCTTAGGAAAATGCCTTAGGTTTTTATTTGAAAACAATTGAATTTGAGTTTGAAGAAAAGAAAGTAGAACATAACAAATCTTTTTCAAGTCAAAACCAGAGACAACAATGAAGGCATAAGCAAAGCACATATGAAGAATATTTACAAGTTGCCATGAACAATTGAATACATGATTAATTAAATACACGATTGAGCAAGTATATGAGTGTATGAGCATGCAATTGTAGAATACAAGGTATGGCATTATTGAATGCATGATTAGGCTAATGCATGAATGCATGAACATACATGTGTGGAATACAAGACATGAGATTAATATATGCATGGGCATTTAGGAGAGTATGAATGCAAAAGATGTAAACTTATATGAATACATGAATGATAAGATGCAAAGTGTAAAAATCTTTTGGGTGTTTTTGCAAATAGACAAGTGGTAAAAACTTGTGGTAAAAAGTTAGTAAAGAGTAAGACAAGCATGCATGAAGTGTAAGGTAATTACTTAATGAAATAGTAAAGTAAAAAGTAAAAAGTTTTCTCTTTTTTTTTACTTACGGTAAAATGCTAGTGAATGGTAAGGTAAAAGTGAAAAAACACATTAACACTATTACACATTTCCACACAAGATCAAACACACATTTTAAGCATTGAAATGAAACCTAAAAAGGAACCCTAAGGCCGAAACCTCATATGGTCAAAATATCGAGTTATTTCATGCCTAAATTGATGATCAACACATGAAACAAGTCACACAAATCAAGCTTTTCATTTACATAAATCAAAAAGAGGAAAGAAAACAACAAACCCTAGTTTTTAAGGCCTAAGGCCGAAACCTTATATGACATAAACAACACATTATTTCATGCACAAATTCATAATCAAACACATGGGACAAATTATGCAAGTTTAAGCACATCAAGCATTTATTTACACAAAAATCAAAGAGTAAAAGGAAGGCAAATAAAACCCTAATTTGTAAGGCCTAAAACCGAACCCTCACACTCAATGAATCAAACCAAAATCTCAACTTGCAAGTTATGACATGAACAAGGGATGCATATATCACATGGAAATTATTTATTCATGCAAATATGACAAAATAAGTATGAAAAAAAAAATGCAAGAACATGGTTGAAAAACACAAGAAACCTCTCCTCAAGGCCAAGGGTTCCCTTCAAACACCCAATGCTCCCAAAGTCCTTGACATAGTGTTTGAAATGAACCCTCTAAGCCTCTTAGAGAGGATAGAGGAGTAGAAGGGAGATTCACATGCTAATAGTGAAAAATGCAAAAGATAAGATTTTTACCTCAAGATCAAAGCTACACAAGAATAGGAGAATGAAGATCAAAACCAAAACAAACCAAAACCTTCACAAATCACCAACAATGCCACGCAAATTTGAAGAAAGCAAGCTCCTTTATGGAGTAAAAATGGAATCAAGGATGAAAAGAAGAGGATATGTGAATGTGGAGTAGATTTGAGGTGATTTGGTGGATGAAAATTGAAAAGAGAATGGAAGGGAATGAAGGAGGGGTTCGGCCAAGAGGAGGAGAGAGAGAGAGGAGAGAATGCTAGCTAGGGTAAAAATGAGAGTGTGTGTGTGTGAAGTCTCCTATTTTTGGGTTTTATATGAAGTGAAAATTTAAAGGGTAATTAGGACAATGTGTTTCTTGCAAACCAATAGGATTTGAGATAAATTTTGAATCAATGGTCAAGATGCAAGATCACATGGATTGAGGGTAATTAAAAACACAAAATGGGGGGAGAGAGAGGGCTGGAATGCGCAGCTTAGGAGTGGTGGTGAAGGATAATCTCAATTACAAAATGGTATTTTTCTATAAAGCTTATTACCACAAGTGCCATTTTGATTCAAATGAAGGGTGAGGATTGTTTTTCACACTTGAATGGATGGCCATGATTTAATATAATTTGCAAGCAATAAAAATAAATGAAAATGGGAGGTATATGGCTGAAGTGCGCAGCAAGGGAGTGTGGGAGAGTGAGTGGAATTGCAAATTGTACTATTGTACTATCCTTATCCTTTCACAATTCAAAAGAATGTAGAATAATATTCCCTTCAGATCTTTCTTCCTAATTCATGCCATTTTGGGCCCTATCCTATGATTCAATGATTGGGCTCTGAATTTTATGATCTCACCAATCCCAAAATTGATTTATTTGCCCCACCTCAAAGGAAAAGACCATTTTACCTCTATCCAAAAACTAGGTTTTTAGACCAAAAGGTTTAATATTTATGCACAAAAATAATCACAATGGAGCACAAATATCCTTTAAATAAATCATTGATGATTATCCAAGGATTTGGGACAAAAAACCGTTTTTATTGTGAAATGACCAAAATGCCCTCTTACTCTAAAAACCCTAGTTTTTGCTTGAAACACATTTCCACTTCAAAAATGTTTTTTTCAACCTAGGAGTGACCTCTAGTACCTTGAAATGCATGTTGGATGACTTGTTTTGAGGAATTGCCCTTTATTTGCAAAATGACCAAAATACCCTTTTGCCTTTGAAAAACCCTAATTTGTCTAAAAGTGCATTCCAACTCCAAAAATGATTTTAGACACTTTGAAAGGACTTTAAAAACTTAAATGCAATGCATGATGCTTTTTTTACATTTTAATTTAATTATTTTTTGGGGAAAATTAGGGTTTTGACCTAAGCCGAACAAAATTGGGGTATGACAGGCAGCAACATCTTGAAGAGTGGGAGATAACATGCCACACCTAAAGTGAAGGCTATGGGTGGCACAATCCCAGAACTGCATCGCTGCCAAGATTAAGGTGCTATCATACCTAGGTAAACTTGTTGTTCGACCCTAGGGGCAGACCTAAAGACCCTAAGAGGATTATTCAAAAATTCTAAGTGGAAGGGTGTTTTAGCAAAAACCCTAGGTTGAAGACGAAGAGGACTAGGGAAAATTTCTGAAACCTCATCGTTTTCCAGCAGAATGTTAGGCAAGAGACCCAAAAAGGCGTGGGTATAAAGTTCAGTTGAAGGGATTAATACCTGAGCTTGCCAAAGGATTGTTCGTTCGTCAGTAACGTCAAGTTCATCAACGAAGTCACCAATAGACTGGGTTTTTCTGGACTCGTCTTTTTCCTTCGAACTCTCAGGTCTCATCGCAACAGTAGATGTTGAAGCCATGAGTACGAAGAGAAAAACACAGGTTTGAATCTGGGTTTGGATTGAAGAAAAAGAGTGAAAGTTTGAAACTTTCGTAGATTTGGGTTTTTTGCAAGGTTTCAAATGAGTAAACGAGTGAACAGATTCATTGTACGTGCTTGTGAACCATCTCTTTTCAATTGAATGCAATCTTTTACTTGCCTTTTACATTTATTGCAATTTCTACTTTGTTTCGTTTTCAATTGTGTTCTTCATACAATTTACTTCTTTTAAAAACTGTCAAAAACACAAAAAACACAAGGGCAATTGTCCAGAGATTTTCTAGTTTGATCTCACAAACTCAAACTTTAAAACTAGTGATTGTTTACTAAAAACACCAGCAAACAGGTACTTTATAGCCGGAAAAAAAAAAGTTTAGATGTTTGCACGTGAAATTAAATGGTAAATTGTTTCATCATTCAATATCGAATTTCTCAAAGAAAACAAATTGTAAGTCAATGACGTTCTTAAATGTAACTAAACATGCCCTCCGATGAATGTTGTTTACGTCCCTATCATTAAGAGGAGTGACATCAAAAAGCAGAGTAGATTTTTGTATCGCATAATGTTATATAATATATGTAATAAGAGAAATAAATTTGTCTTAGAGTTCCTCTACAAAATTTACATAGATAACATTTTAATTTAAAATAATATGATATAATATAGGCCGAGTCCGGGCAGAGCACGGGACATAGCACTAGTGAGAATTAAATATATAATTTTTTTATTTGACTTTAATAAGGATATAGAAGGAATATTATAATAACAACAAGGGTAAAAAGGACTAAAAAGATGAAACGCTGTAAGCTATAAGCTCAAACACTACTTGAAGTAGCGTTTCGAAAAATGCTATAAGCTACCTCAGAAACACTATCCGCTACTGCTTGTCAAACACCTCTAAATTTTGTCATCCGCTAGTGAAAGTTTGCCAATAGACATTTGTAACTAATGTTTAAATATGAGAGAGAATATTAATTTAATAGATGATAAATAAGGAATTTAATTAAAGTAGGGTAAAACTAATAAAAAAATGAAACTCTATAAGCTATAAGTTCAAACGCTACTTCAAACAGTGTTTCAAAAAAATTCTATAAACTACCCATTCCAAACACTTACCAAACACTATCAGCTACTTTTTCTCTTACCCGCTATAAGATAGTTTATCCATTATTCGGTTTGCCAAAAAGTAGCGGATAATGGATAAGTTATCTTATATATAGTGGATTGTTGATAACGGATAAGCTAGCGGATTAAATTTAAAGTGTTTGGTAAAATAAGCGGTTGAACTATCTTTCAAATATATAATGACATAACTGGATATTTGTAATTAATGCTTGAAAATGAGAGAGAAATTCTAAATAATAAGTGAGCAATTTAGTTAAAGTGACAGGGGTAAAACTGAGAGAAAAAGTGAAACGCTATAAGCTATAAGTTAAAACGCTACTTCAAGTAGCGTTCCATAAAACGATATAAGCTAGTGAAAAAACACTATAAGCTAGTTGTGTCAAACACTTAGGCTCAGTTTGGCAAAACAAACCTGCTAGCTTATAGCGGACAAACCTTTTGTAAGTGTTTGCAAGAGTAGCTTATAGCATTTTGTAGTAGTTTATTATGTGTTTTTTTGAAATGCTACTTGAAGTAGTGATTGAGTTTATAGTTTATAACATTTCATTTTTCTCTCATTTTTACCCTTATTACTTTAATTAAATTTCTTATTTACAAATGTCTATTTATGACATTTTATGTTTATAAGTTAGTTCAACGGCTACTTTTACTAAACAGTTTAAATACAATCTACTAGTTTATCTGCTATAAGCTATCTTATTCGCTATTTTTTGTCAAACAACGCCTTACAAATAGTTTATCCGCTATAAGCTAGCGGTTTTGCATTGCCAAACAGAGCCTAACACGTCCCATCCGCTACCGGATAGGGGATGAAACTAGCAGATGAAACTAACGGGTGAAGAGTACATGTGTATGGTAAGCACTAGCTTTTAGCGTATTTTGGGTGTCGTTTAGCGTTTTTTCAGACGATACTTCAAGTAGTGTTTTTTCAAACGCTAGTGAATAACAGATAATGTTTCATTTTCTTTTGACTGTTTTACCCTTTTTATCTTGCTTAAATTACTTCTCTTTCCTCATTAACATTTTCCACTTTTAAATAATTTAATCATTACTTGAATATCCTTTTATGTCATTTTACATTTACAACCTATTTTGACCGTCAAACATATCATTTGCTATCAGCTAGCTTATCCGTTATCCGCTAACTTCATCTGTTATCTGCTAGTTTATCCACTATCTTCTACTTTTTACCAAACAGAGGCTAAGTGTTTGGCACAACAAACTTATATTGTCTTTTCACTAGCTTATAGCATTTTTTAACGCTACTAAAATTAGCGTTTGAGCTTATAGCTTATAGCATTTCACTTTTTGTCTCATTGTAACCCTTGTTACTTTAAGTGAATTCCTAATTTATTCTCTATTAAATAAATATCCTCTCTTCTTTTCAAGCATTAATTACAAACGTTTATTTAAGCTATTTTATATTTCTAAGTTAGTTCAATTGCAAATTTTACCAAGCACTTTTAACTCAATCCGCTAGTTTATCCGTTATAAACTAACTTATCTGTGGCTATGATTATTTGGTGTTTGTGGAAGCGACGGAACAAAAATATATGGCAGAATATTACCCAACCAATCAGGTTTGCAGTTTCAAGTGCAATGGAGTATTTACACCATTGGCGTGGTAGCGCAGAGGCGCTTTCGACATTTGGACAGCGAAAGATGAGAATAAGCAGCAGTTAGCGGCGCCAAAGGATAAAGGCAACAACAGCGACATTACAAAGAATACAAGAACACATTATTAAAGAACAACAACACAACAACAACATCACAAAGAACAACAATAGCGGTGCACTGGCAGCAATGCTTCAGCTGCACATCAGTGGGTTCGTCCAACAGTAGGGAGTGTAAAATGTAATGTCGATGCAGCTCTGATGATAACACGTTTGGTATTGGTCTATGTATTTGGGATTATTGTGAGGGCCTCTTTGTTAAAAGACGACATGGTTTTATGGCTCTCCACCATCACAGGAAACAGAGGCTTTGGGTTTATTAATTGCAGTCAAATGGCTTCAGGAATTACACGTCCAGAGAGTCACCATTGAGCTGGATTGCAAAATAGTAGTGGTCGATGGTATCCGAGGAGTGTGTCGTTCAGTTACAGAATTTGGCTCTATTTTAAGCTCATGTAGGAACCTTTTATCAATGTCACAAACCTATACGATTAGTTTTATTTGGAGGCAAGCTAACATTATTGCTCATTCATTAGCTCGGGCATCAAGGGACTTCGCTAGCATCCAAATTTTTGATTGTAGCCCGGCTTTTATTTTTACTTTGATTATTAATGAAATATAAGTTTTCCTTTATAAAAAAAAAAAACTAACTTATCCGCTATCTGCTATCTGCTAAGTTATTCGTTATTCACTATTTTTTAACAAACAAGTCATCGTCAAACAAAGCCTTGATAGACATTACTAGTACTTCCATAATCTCTGTTGACTTGTGAATGGCAAACCAAACAAAAAAGGAATAAGGTGGTTGTAATTTTACCTTTTTAGCTATATTCGTAGAACTTTAGATATTTTAGGATTTCTAAACCTAAATCCTAAACATTTGATTTAAAATGATCCTTAAAATGGGGTTGTTAATTAGTTACTTTTTCTACCTATTGGAAATGATAATTCAGGTGATTTTTATCCATTCATCTAAATTAAATAATATTGAACCTCCACTTGATATGAGCCAGGACATAGATTTAACATTCTGATCATGGCCAAAAAGATCATCTAGTCTCTGAAGGAATTACTTGTTCACTTCATGTGAACCAGCCCCATTGAGAATAACGTGTTCTGTATCCAATTAACATGGTTATGTGGAAGGCTGCAATGATACATGCAGAGCAGATAATCTAAACCAGTGCATCCCCCAAGAAAAATCCGTGATGACACTTTGATATTTCAAGCAAATTAATTGTGATTCTCGAAGATTGACGATGCACGGTTTATGAGGTGTCGTTTCAGATCAAATAACCCTCTAATGACTCCTTTTAATTGGGCAATCATGCATCTAGCTCTTTACCCAATACTAAAAGAAGTGAAGTGATTACCTCAAAGTGCTTTCAACTTCCAAAGATTTAATTTTACCCCATTTTGCATTAAGGGTCATGATTACTCAAGGACCTCGTTTCTTGATGAGATATATCGGCGCATGAAAAACTACTAATTCCCAGTTTTACTATCGTATTCATGCAGGAACAGTAATGGATAATAATGATTCTTTTATGTTCTTAAATGGCACGCTCACCCGCATTTGCTTATATATGAACATACAAGTAGTAATATGAAAGGAGTATAACAATAGAAGCAAGAAAAAAACTGTGAACACAATGTCTGCTCCGCCGGTTGATCTCTCCGCCGATGTGATCCACTCGTACGACTCCATGGACGACTTGGAGCTCTTTGAGATGCTCCAGTCCTTCAACATCCGGAATATTACCACGGCTGACTCTGCATCAAGCCTCTTGAATGGAGCCCCAATACCTTCAACCTATCACTGGTCACCCATCCAAAACATGGTTCCAGAGAAAGCCATAGCAAATGTCAAAGCCTTCATCAACGTGGCCCACACTCAGGTGAGCACAATGGAGCATACCTCAAATGCTCTCAAGCGTAAAATCGCCATTTGCTTGGGAGTTTCAAGGGCAGTCGCTACAGCATACTTTCATATATCAAATGAAGACTTGGTTCCCAGTGAAACTGCTCCTTCCATGCTAAAGCTTGGAGACAATGAAAACGTGATTGAGGTACTTGTTAACCCAACCACGAAAACATGTTACGAGATTGACACTATAACCGACTTCTCAGACATTGAAAACAAGGTCATAAAAACCTTAATTTCCGCAACTCTCGGGACTGTACCACTCCAGGGCCACTCCTTGCTGAAATGTGGTCGCCATTACTTAAATGACCCCACCGGGCAATCTAGGAGGGCATTTGAGGCAGTAGAGAAGCAGTTTTTCAGGAAGGGTGTCATGGCTTTTTGGTTCGAACAAGACGCTGAGATTCTGAGAGACATTCTGTGGCACAAGGCTTGTCATCCAATCAACTTAAGGATTAAGTATGAAACAGCTACAAAAGAGGAAACCAAAGAAATGTTGTTGAGAAACGGTGTCGGTTCGGCTGCTGATAGGCTACCTGCGATGGAGAATGAGTGCTGGGCAGTGTGTAACTACTTGAAGCTCTTCCAAGTGGTTAACCCAATATGGGCTAAGTTTGGTGGTGGAATAGACTACAGCTTGTTGGAGCTTGTGTTTGATACTATAAAGAGGTTTGTTCCAGGGGTTGAAGATCATGTGTTGTTGAACCCTAGGGATGAGAGGATACCAGAGACAGTGGTGAATAGGAGGAGTGCTATAATGTGGGCTGATGAGGTTGTAAAGAGGAATATACATGAGGTAGCTCTTGTGTTTGGATTCTACGACACAATGATGAAGCGCAGGGTTTACTTGGATGGAGGCGTGGCTGCTCAGACTAGTCATAGTCTTAGATATGTTAACTCGCTGGTGAAGCTCAGGAAAAACCAGTGGCCATCTTACCTCATGGGCAAGAGGTATCTGGAGAATTCAACGCGGCCAGGATCCGTCAAAGGGGTGAGCTTCCTTATTGACTAGCTAGGACATAACGGCTACTCTTGTGGGTTGTGTATTTCTGTGTTTGATAACTACTACTAGTACTAGGCTACTAGCTTTCTTAATTACAAAAAAAAAACTTGTAGCTCGAGGCTTTAATTTCTAGCTCATGGGATTAGTTTCCTTTTTCATTTTCAACTACTATATTTGTATTTTCCAACTAATGGGTTCACCACATTTGCTTCTAGAAATACTGAATCAAAGATCGGGGTATTCAGTCTATACACCAGTTATTTAATGAACTTAAAACATCAAAATTTTGTAGTTTTAGGTTGATCGGTGTATCATCATTGATTAATTCATCAAGTCTTAAGTTTGCAAAATGGGTGTATCATCCAAAATACCCAAGTATCTTCCACTTTCACTGCTAATATCAATGTCTTTGGGAAACCTCATTTGGCTGAACATCCTACCTCCCATATCCAAAGCAAGACGTACTGGAGTTGAGTCTCTATGTTTTTGTAAAGTAACAGAAAAACCGGTGAAGTTTGTTACAACTGAAAAACTGATTATTGCATTGATTGAGAAATCAAGTATTTACAATAGAATTTATACAACAGGGCTTAGAACAAATATGGGCCGAGAGAACACAAGGCCCAATCACCAAGAAGGCCCAAAACAAAAACAACAAGCCTTATTTATTCTACAATCCTTCCCTTAATCTGGATGCAAGACAAATTGCATGACCAGATTACAACAACAACATTAAAACAGAACACATTACAACATCATACTCAAAGCAAAAACAAAAGTACAGACTAATAGATCACAGCAAAGCAGCAGAGAAGAATATCAGCAACACAGTTACAGGCTCTCTTGCATTCCCATCTCTTCCTTGAGCTTGTTGAAAGTCTCATTTTTCACTGCCTTTGTTAGGAGATCAGCTAGTTGATCTTGTGTGCCACAAAACTTCAATTCTATCACACCATCCCTGCATAAATTTCTGAGAAAGTGAAACCTAACATCTATGTGTTTAGTTCTACCATGCATAATTGGATTCTTAGTTAATTTGATGGTAGAACTATTATCACAATACACAACTAAACACTTGTTCTAGTTCACTTTCAATTCTTCAAGGATTCTTTTAAGCCAAATCCCTTGGCATACACAATAGGCTGCAGCAACGTACTCAGCCTCTGTTGTAGACAAGGTGACAATTGGTTGCTTCTTGGAGCACCAGGATACTGCTCCAGACCCTAGCATGAAGACAAAACCGGTAGTACTCTTCCTATCTTCCAAGTCCCCAGCATAATCACTATCACTATATCCCACCAATTCATGCTTTCCTTCACTTCTATAGCAGATACCTAGACTAACTGTCCCTTTCAAGTACCTCAGTATTCTTTTTGCTGCTACTAGATGTTTATCTGTTGCTCTGTCCATGAATCTACTGATTAAGCTAACAGCAAACATGATATCTGGTCTACTAGCATTCAAGTACATTAAACTACCTACTATTTGCTTGAAATAGGTAGAATCAACAGTCTTACCACCTTCAATCTCAGTTAACTTGTCACTGGCAGAGACAGGATTGCTAATGATTCGCATCATGTCTGCATCCAAATCAGTTAACACTTCACCAAAGATATCTTTTTGATTGATAAAGATACCTTTGTGACTTTGAGTGACTTCCACACCCAAAAAGTGCCTCATTTTCCCAAGGTCACTCATATCGAAATACTTCTTCATAGACTCCTTAAATTCGTGTGAGCGGACACAGTATTACTACCAGTATAGAGTAGATCATCAACATATAAGCTAACAATGACAATATCTTTGGTATTACTAGTTTTAGTAAATAGGGTGTGTTCATGAGGACATTTCTTAAAACCCTCCTTGGCAAAATATGACTCTATCTTGCTATACCAAGCTCTAGGGGCTTGCTTCAAGCCATAGAGAGCTTTCTTCAATTTGTAGACCTTTCCTTCACTCCCTTCACCTCATAACCTTGGGTTGCTCCACTGGCCTGTTTCATTCATTATTTCACCATATAAAAAGGCACTCTTGACATCAAGTTGATAGACATTCCATCTCTCTTGTGCAAACTAGAGCTAGAATACATCTAATAGTGTCCCACCTAGCTACTGAGGAGCAAAAACTTGAGTAATCTATCCCATATTGTTGTGCATACCCTTTGGCAACAAGCCTAGCTTTGAACTTATCTACTTCCCCTGCTTCATTATATTTTGTTTTATAAATCCATTTTACTCCAATGGTTTTGGCACCATGAGGAAGATCTACAAGATCCCAGGTACAATTCTTTTCTATAGATTCTATTTCACAGTCCATAGCTTTTCTCCACCTCTCATGCTTCACAGCATCATTGTATGTAATGGGATCAGAGAAGTTCTCAAACACAGCAAAACTGTGTAAATTCTCACCTTCAATCAGCACATTCTCCTCTTCAATGTTACTGAACAGAACAAAGTCATTATATCTGGCTGGAGGTTTAATTGCTCTACCAGTTCTAGATGTTTGGGGTGATGATTCATCTCTGTCTTCTACAGTTTCTGTAGATTCAGTGTGAGTTTCTGCTACTTCATTGTCACTTTCAGAAACTTGATTGTCCTGTACCTCAATTGTGTCTCCACCACTCACCTCATCAGTGTCTTTCTTTTCCTCATCAGAATCACACACAATCTTGTCATTTATCTCATCATTCCACTTCCAGAACTCATTCTCCTCAAACACAACATCTCTGCTTGTCACAATTTTCTTTTTGATAGGATCATAGAGCCTATAAGCCTTAGACTCATCACTTACTCCTAAAAATATACATTTGGTGCTCTTATCATCTAGTTTTTTTTCTTTGAGTGTCAGGAATATGCACATGAGCTATGCATCCAAACACTCTCAGGTGTTTCACAGAAGGTTTCACTTCATTCCATGCCTCTTCAGGTGTCTTATCTTCTAGAATAATGGTTGGACATCTATTCAAAATGTAAAAGGACCATCTAACTGCTTCTGGCCAGAAAGATTTAGGTAGTTTGGCTTCACTTAATGCACTTCTTACCATGTTCATCACAGTCCTATTCTTCCTCTCAGCAACTCCATTTTGCTGAGGAGTATAGGAAGCTGTAAGTTGCCTCCTAATTCCATTCTTACTACAGACACTACAACATTTTGACCCTACGGCAACGCCTAAAATTGCAACACCAAAAAAACCGTTGCCTTAGGCAACAATGGCAACGGTTTTTTTGACCACCGTTCTTGATTCATTTTCCTTTAAAAATTTTTAAGCAACGGCTCAAAACCGTTCCTAAAAAGGCTGATAGCAACGTTTTTGGTTTATGCTTTTAGCCAACGGTGTAAAAACGTTGTCATAGACAATTATTAAAAAATAAAAATTTCAGCGCTAGATACTTCCGCCTGTTCTTATTTCTCAAACGTTTTTGTTGCCAAACAAAACACCCAGACTCAGAAAACGCGAACGCAGAACCCTCCATTCTCAGAAGTTCCTCGCGCTCCATAACCCTAAGTCAGAACTTCGCTTCCAACCTCTCACAACGATTTCAACGGCGGCGTATTGGAGCAGAGTGGCGTTGAGCGGCGGCGAGAGAAGTGGATCTTGTGTGAGGATGCGAGTTTCGAGGTCGATTGAGAGTAAGCCTCTACGAACGACGGCGCGTGAGGTTAGGGTAGCGATGAAGACGAGGAGAAGAAGGAGGAAGAAGAGAGGGCGAACAGTGGGTTTCATGGGGAAGAAGTTCTTGTGAGAAGAATTGGATTTAGTTGGAGCTAAATGTGAAAATGGATGGATGGAATTGAATGATTCCATTTGAGATCCATCTTTTTCTTCTGAAGCTTTAGGCATTGATGATGAAGAAGAAAAACTATATTTGGAGAATGAAATAGCGAAGAAGAGTGCATAAGAAAAGGATGAAGAATTTGCTGTAGCTGCAGAAAGTGAACATTGTTGAGCTCAGTCAGGTTTGGTAATGATATGGTTTCCAAGGCATATATAATATATATAATGAAACCAAACCCTAATTGGAATCTATGATTCTCTTCTCTTCTTAGGGATCTGGGTAGTTTCTTTCTTCTTTTTAATTTCTTCTACAATGACACAGTTAAAACTTATTATTGTTCTCTTGTTAAAGCCAAATGGCATCATGGATTAGCTTTGACTAAGTCTATTTATTGATGTTTTATTGTTACAGGGATGGGTTGCACCTGACACCAGATGGAAATGCAGTAGTATACCAAGAAGTGATAAAGGTGTTCAATGAGGCAGGACTTTCTGCTGATAAAATGCCATTTGATTTCCCTCATCACTCAGAAATTGATTACAGAAATCCTGGGAGCGCTTTCCAGCCGAACGTTTGTGATGCCACATTATAGTAGGGTGCTGGTTTAGTCTTGCAATTTTATACTCTGTTCTATTTGGTGGCCTGCTATTTTTTTACTGAACTCTATTAGGTTGTTTACTGCCATTGGTGGTCCTTGTATGTGAACATTTTATCCTTTAGTTTCATCCCGTGATGTTCCCACCCACCTTGCCCAACCTGTTGCATAGTTGTGGTTTGCAGGTCTACTGCCGTGGTATCCCTAAAAACCATACATTTAGCTAATAAAATCACTCATGTTAAGAAATGTGTTATAGGATTTTCCAGCTTTAGTGCCTCTGTGTTACTAGACCCAATATTTAGCTAAATGTTATACTGCTTGTTTAGTTTTTTTTTTCAAAAGAAGATAGGAGATTCGTTAAAATCTTATGACGCAAAATCCTATTAGAGAAATTAGAGAAAAAACATCGGTAGGGAGATATCATCGGTAGAGAAACAAACTCCACTGTAAATTAACCCTTATCCCGGTTATATGTTGTGTGATATTAGTTAACAATTGGCAAAGCGACTTGGTAAACATTTTAAACATCATTTTCTTCTTTTCCTTTTTGTTTAGATATATGCACCAATCAATGTTCTTCCTTCACTATCTCGGTTGATGAAGGTAAGGTTTATCTTGTTTGTTTGATATCGAAGTGCTGTCGAGTGGTATCTTCACAATCACAATTTAATGATTTATTCTGCAGAGTGCTATTGGCAAGGGAATGACTAGAAGGGTGAATGATGTGTCTAACCAGGTTTGATTTTGTTTGTACATCATGTAGTTTTTTCTTTGTTTCTGAACTATCTTATTGATGTTATTTTGTTTAATTACAGCCCTGTGCAAATTATGCTATTGGAAAGGATGTCCAAGCAATGAAAGTTGTGGTCCAAGCAAATTACAGCCCTGTGCAAATTATGTGAATTAGATTTGATATGCTACAATGCTATTTTCTTGTAAGATGAACTAAAGATAGTGCATGTTTTTGTTGTGTATTGTGTTATTAATTGATTGTCATTAAATTTGAGTGATACCACACATAAGTTTTATGTTGGGAAGGAACTCCAATTATTTTTCTATTATTATTATTTTTTTTAAATTTTTATTATCTATGGCAACGTTTTTGAAGTGTTGTATTTGTTGGTGAAGGCAACAGTTTTATTGTGTTGCCAACAACAGCAACGGTTTTAAAGAGTAGCCATAGCTGGCAACGGTTTCTGTGTGTTGCCATA
Organism: Oxytropis ochrocephala; assembly: GCA_020916435.1. NCBI lineage: Eukaryota > Viridiplantae > Streptophyta > Magnoliopsida > Fabales > Fabaceae > Oxytropis > Oxytropis ochrocephala. The sequence continues at coordinate 43,522,729 of CM037090.1, forward strand.
ACTAGCAACGGTTTGGGACTGTTGCCGATGCGTGAAAATCAAAACCGTTGCGTATAAGTTATCAATGGCAACGGTTTTTGAATTGTGTTGCCATTTATCACAAATAACCGTTGCCTATAGTATAGGCAACGCCCGCAAAAACAACGGTTTAAAAACCGTTGCTGAAAGGTAAGGCAACGGTTTTTTGGCTTTACGCAACGGTTTTTAGGCGTTGCCTTTGAGTCAAAATGTTGTAGTGAGAATTCATTAAATTCCTTAGAGGTAAACTCTCCACCCCTATCAGTCCTAAGACAACTAATTACACAATTAGACTCTTTTTCGACCATGACTTTAAATTTCCTGAATGTTTCTAAGGCTGCACTTTTTTCAGATAAAAAATATACCCAACCCTTTCTAGTAAAGTCATCAAGAAAAGTTATGAAATACCTCATATGGCTATTAGATTCGGTGAGATTGGCCTGAGATGTCGAGTGAATGAGTTCCAATTTCCTAGTTGCTCTCCACTTACTTTGCTTGGATATTGGATCTCTATGTCTTTGTTTTCCCACTGCAGATACCAAGACATGGCTTTTCTGGCTCCTTCAACTCAGGCAGTCCTTCCACCATCTTCTTTGAGTTCAATAGCTTCAACCCTTTGTGACTCAAGTGGCAATATCTTCTATGCCACAATGAAGCTGCATCTTCAGTAGATATTTGTAGACAATTTGAAACTGTGTAGCTGCCAATTATAGTAAACATTCTGTTATTTGCCATTCTTGAGGTGATTATCAGACCTGCCTGCTTGTGATAAACCTTGCACATGTCATCCTCAAAGACAATCTTCAATCCCTTTTGTTGAAGTTGACCAATGCTCAGGAGGTTGTTCTTCAACTCAGGGATAAAGTATATATCAGAGATCACTTGCACACGACCTTCAATCTTGATTCTGATGCTACCTTTTCCTTCCACTTTCAGTCTCATGTTGTTGCCAAGTTTCACTGTTTCTTTGAAACTCTCATCAAGATTGAAGAACCAGTGTTTAACCCCACACATGTGGTTGCTGCATCCGGAGTCAAGGAACCACCTTTCTTCATTAGAACCTTTAGAGTGACCACTGTCACTACTAACCATAAGGAGCATTTTTCCTTCATCAGATGATATGTGGTAGTTGCACCCCGAGTCAAGGAACCATAATTCTCCATCAAGATCCTTGGAATGATCACTAGCATCATAAGCCATGAGAAGCATCTCTTCTTCTTCATCATCACAGCCAGCATAGTTAACATTCTTGGTTTCAAGATCTGGACACTCACTCTTGTAGTGTCCCATCTTACCACATTTGTAACACTCAACGTGATCTTTGGAGCCTTGCCTTCCTCTTCCCCTTCCCGAAGTCCTTCCTCTACCTCTACCTCTACCAGATGCAGTAACCTTCAGGGCTTGTTCTTCTTCCTTCTGAGAACCTTTCATACGTTGCTCTTCGACAATTAAGCTACTTTGGAGATCATCTATTGACAATTTCTCAATATCTCGGGATTGTACAATAGAGCACACAACATAGTTATAGCTTTGATTCATTGATCTAAGCACTTTCTCAACTACTTGTGTCTCAGTTATCTTTTCATCAAAATACTTCATTTTGTTCACAATTGAGAGAGTTCTAGAGAAGTATTCGTTTCATCGTTTCCTTCCCTTCCTTCATGCGCAGAACTTCAAATTCCCCGCGAAGAACTTGCAATTGAGCTTTCTTTACCTTCGAGGAACCCTGGAACTTCTGTTTCAGTGAGTCCCAAATATCTTTTGCAGAATCCATCTTCAAGATCGCGTCTCTAGCACGCTACGATCAAGAGCACAAAGCAGATAATTCTTGGCCTTCAAATCCTTTAGCCGCTTCCTCTGCAGCCTTCTTCGAGTTCCCGAGATGCATTTGCTTCTGCCGGAGAAACACCATCCTCCACAACCTCCCAATACTCCTTCGACCAAGGAGATTCTCCATCAAGATAGCCCAGTGATCATAGTGTCCATCAAAACGAGGTATAGCCGGAGAAACGAATGCTCCGTTTGAATGCTTTTTCTTCCATTATCGTCGCCAGAATCGAAAAATGCGGTGGTGAACAACCAGGCCCCGTCGTGGGGCTCTGATGCCAATTGTAAAGTAACAGAAAAACCGGTGAAGTTTGTTACAACTGAAAAACTGATTATTGCATTGATTGAGAAATCAAGTATTTACAATAGAATTTATACAACAGGGCTTAGAACAAATATGGGCCGAGAGAACACAAGGCCCAATGACCAAGAAGGCCCAAAACAAAAACAACAAGCCTTATTTATTCTACAGTTTTGCCCATCAATTTTGAAACCTAGTACCATCCCATCATCACGTATCTTTGTAACCAATTTTGATGGAGGAAGAAGCCTTATTTCCTTGTTGTTGGATTGCATAGAAAAACATCTCTTCCCCAAGAAAAATTTGAATATAGACACACTAAAAGGATTGGAATTGAGACGATTGATAGACTAGTAGTGTTTTTTGTGTTTGGCACCGGTATAGAGATTTGATTAAGAGAAGAGTTGGGTGACATGGAAAATACTAGTTGGTAAGTAATAGGTTGAGTCATGATGATACTTTCACTGTGTTTGTTTTAGAGGAAAGAAAGTGAGGGAGGGGAATGAGAGTGGAAAAATACACTTTCTATTGTTTGGAACTCTAACAAAAAGGGAAGGAAAGAAAGTGTCTGGTGGGTCCCACATGGTTTTTGTTTCCCACTGGAAATGAGGGGAAAGCGGGAGCGAGAGAATGATTTTTACATAGAAAGACAAAAAAGCCCCTGCTTTAGCTTTATTTGAATTTGAAGATCTGTTTTAGGTATTCTATTTTGCTAAAACAATTTTAAAACTCTTTGGTATTTGCTTTCTTTCTCACCATGTGAACCATATTTCATCAGCGTTACTCTCTAAGTTACTCCATATCTTCCTTGGTTTGTAAGTATTATTGCATTTCTCTTTTCTCCTTATTGTTAACTAGTGCGTATGACCCGTGCGATGCACGAGTATACATCATTTTTATTTAAAGGTTTTGAATATTTATTTAAAAATATATCTTAAAATTTATGCAAAACTGCTTAATGTTTCGATTTTATTCAGAAAATTTATAATTTTTAAATAAATATATATTCAATATATATTATTAGTTGTCTAAGGTTAATATATACATCTATGTTAACATACTTATTTGAATAGTAAAAATAAAATTATGTATTAAATATAAATGATTATTTTTCGCTATGTAGTTACTTTTATTGCGCTATTAAAAAGAAGCTACATTTTCTTGTAATCAGTATTAGATTTAGAAATGAAAATAGGGCGGAGCGGAGATAGGTACGCTTCCCGTCCTATTCCCAATCCCTGATTCCCCTCACAGAAAATTCACGTTCCCTTCTTTGTCATTACAGACCTGTAGGCTTTGTGGGGACCCTAAAGAATCATTAAGATTTAACAAAAACATAAGTTAGGGTCTAATAAAATTGAAAACAATATAAAAGTGTTCCAAAAAAAGTTAATGCTCCAATATAAAAATTTAAAAAAATTGTCTTTTTTTATTTTCAAAAAATATAAAATAAAGAATAAAAATATAAAAGTGAGCACTCTTTATTTAAAAATGCATATGAAAATACTAAAAATTTATATATAATATAAATTAAGAGTAGTTATGTAATGTACTTAGAGCGAAAAGCAGGGTCTCCATCCCTATGCCCAAATTCTCGATTTGAGTGCAAGTGCAATTGAAAAATATTAATTCACATTTTTAAATACTAATTAAGGTTAGATTTGATAACATTTCCCAATTTTGAATCTTACTAAATCCCATATTAGCATTTTGAGTAAATAAGCCTTTTATTTCTCCATATAATAAGAGTAATCACATGTCAAAGTTGTTCTGGACATAACTTGCACCAATGTAACTTGATTGTCGTACAAGTTCATGAAAATATTGTCAACATACCGAACCTGAGTAATTGGTTTTTAAACAGCCATGATTAAGTTTTCAACATGAGGGACTCATCCAATAGGTCGTGAGTTTCTTAGCAATGAATTCAAAAAGCAAAATGGTTATTACAAAAGTCAAATTACTAAAAAATTATATTGTCATTTTTTAAATGTGTAATAGCTGGTTTACATTTTCATGGATTCCATATGGTCATGTACACGTGTAAACTGTAAACATGATAAATGGGGCAAGTATTGAATTTTTTTTTGTTGAAAAAACGGGCGAAGCATTAAAGCTGATAGGCATTAATAATTTTAAAAAATATTGTTAGTATTTGATTTGTAATAATTTAAATCATCAATTTAAATTAGCTTATTAGAGTAATTTAAATTATGATGATTATCAGATAATATTCAAAATCAAAATTATGTTTATTATTGGTGTGTGAATATGAAACATTTATTATCAAATTAAATATTGTTTCACGACTTCTTTATTAAAAGGGAATGTTTTGAAAATTTTCAAGTAAATATCAAATTTTTATTTATTTTTAAATCAGATTTGTAGGTAAACAGATGGAAATGCCATTTAATAATTTCAGATGACATGGTAATAATGGATATACGTGCGGACCAATTAGAGGGCAACATGTGGGAGCCTCCTATTTGGTAAAACTCACAAATGCAATATGTAAATATAAAGATAAAGATAAATATAAAGATAAAAATAAGGATAAGGATAAAAGACAATGTATAACTTTTTCAGTCACATACTATTGATGCCTTCGTTAATTTTAGTTGGTTGATATTCATAAATGATATTTGATATTTGTATCACTTTTTTTACCATGATATTTGTATCATTAAATAGTCATCTTTCACTTTTTTTTAACAGTTAGTCATTTTTCACTTAAAATACTTAATTGTTCAATAGTGTTAATATTGAGACTTGGTGTATTAAATATTCCATATATATTGCGCAGGAAATGAAAACATTCTTGAAAATATTAGGGTATCCGTAACAATATAATTGGAAATGGAATATGCTAATGAATATGCAACAATAGAAGAAATTCCAATACAATGTGATTCAAATATTCTAAATCAAATCCATAACACCCAGATGATCTTCAACTAAAAAGATGCTAAGTTTCATGAATTTACACAATACATATTTTGCAAAGAGCATTTAATATAGTGAGATCGCAAATTGGGACGGTGAAAAAAATCTAATTCAAAATTTGATTCATCTTGGACGTGATGTTGAAGGATATTTGGGGGTAGAAATCATGAAGAGATGAAAGAAAGAAAGAAAAAACCAACACACACGAACCTAAATCCATTATTAGACAATAATCTCTATCATTTTCCTCCGGTTAGAACCAGTCCCAAAAAGAAAAAGAAGAGAAGAAAGGGTCAAAAATGGATTAGAACCTATCACAGAAAATAAATAAATCAAAGAACGGGAAAAATGATGAAAAACAGAGATGAATTGATAATTTTATAATGGAGAAGACTTAATTCGAAATTGTTATGAAAGAAATAAATAAATAAAGAACTAACACATACGAATCCAAATCCAATAGACAATAGTTTCCATTATTTTCCTCCAATTAGAACTTGTCAAAAAAAAAAAGAGAAGAAGGATCAAAAACGGATTAGATTCCTGTCACAAAAAAAAAAATCAAAGAACAGAAGAGAGGATGAAAAACAAAGATGAGTTGATAATTTTGTAATGAAAGAAGACATACTTTTGTAATTATTATGGAAATTTTGCATATGAATTTATTGTAGATTTAATTTCTAATTTGATGAGCAATTAGTGCACTTCAATATTGACGGTTATAACATTGTTTTATCATTTTATTTTTAAATTATTTTTATCTATAATACTCATAGTCAACATATATAGTTATTTATGGTGAACCAATAGGAGTGCGACAAATAAGCAAAGTTCTGCTGACATGGAAGAAATAACCAATCAGATTGTGTTTTTATTGGTGACTAAGCAAACAGTACATTCGTGAATGTATTATATATAGATATAGATATAGATATAGATTTGTTTTACAATTTATTTTCTCATAGAGCTGTCTGTGCACCACCATGAGTTTTTCGGTTCCTTTTCAAACAACTGGTGGGTTATGTGTTTCATTATTCATGGAAAGATTATAAAAAAAAAAATTCTCAGTATTTCCATAATTCTGTCAAAAGGGCTTTCATAAACCTAAAATCTCAAGCTTTGTAAGTTATGTTCTAGACTTATGGAATTAGGGATAATTTGGTTCTCAGAAGCAACGCAAGACCAGGAGTCCAGGACATTATGAGGAAAATTTGCTAGTGCATATTTTGGAAATTAAATTCAATCAATTACCACTTTTATAATATGTATATAATTTAACTTTAAATGGAAATTAAATCAATAATATATGTCTTAATCACACATAAATTTCTTTTGAATCAAATCAAATATGAATGACCATTAATCATCAAACGAAACCCCAATGTAATTATCTTTTCAAGGATGATCATTAAAAGATTGTGCGTATTTTTTCAAAAAAAAAACTCCAATTCATTGTCTAGTTATTTCATAAAAAAATAATCAAAATCAAAATCCTTGTCGAGAGAGATCTGTTGGTGGAAAAAGCTATTATCTGCAAGAATTAAGCAAAAACAAAAGGATGCCACAAACAAAAACAACTTCCATGTTTCGAATAGGTTAAAGCACTTGGACAAAAAAAAGAAGATAAGTTAAAGCACATACAGCACCCCAACTTGTTCCGTTTACATATTTTTATAAACTGCAGCTCTATCTAAAGATAAATAAAATAAAAAAGAAACAAAAAACAAAGAAAGAAGGAATGAATAGAACTTCAGAAGTTATAGAAGATGTGAAAATCAAATTTCATCTTGGTTCTTGAAGCTTGGCATCTTCTACTCTTTAAAAATGACTGCATCAGGAAATACTCAGAGATCTTACTCTCTGGCCCTTTTTGAGCCACCCTTCTTGGACTTTTCTGTTCCATGTTTTCTCTTGGAGGTAACAACACTGTTAGGCACACTATCAGTGGTAGACTGAGTTGGCACATGATGCCCGTTAACCATAGCAGGGAACCCAACAGCAGGAGTTCTGCAACATAAACACCATCAATATTTGTAAGCAAATGATTATTATCTAAATAAAATGACCTATTTGGTCAGCTTCATAAAACACACGCTATAAATAATGGCCACACTGGAATAGGAGATTCTTTGTTGACATCTCAAAATGACTTTCTACTAAGCACACACAGAAGTAAACATCTTGTTTATCATAACGTGATAGACATCCATTCTGACAAGTCCAAAAAGTTGTTGCGTGATTGTGTCATTATTATACATACAACTACAAAAAAAAAAAAATCAATTTAGGCACAAAAGCCTAATGAATAGACTCCGTACTTTAGCTCTACAAAATCCATTGAAATGCCTAAAGACTTAACAATTGCACAAAAAATACTAAGAATAAACTATGACTGTTATGAGAGTTACAAAGAAAGGAATGCGTAGCAAGTTAAAAGGCTTATTCTTCCTGAATGATCCAGGCACCCTAAGTGGAAACTTCAATATGAAAAAGTTAATATGAATATATTCGTAACAGCTTTAGTCATTGAAGATAGGTTATAGCTTGGAAAACTGATGAAGCCAATAGACAAAACTGAAAAGCATTTGTACAAAATTCATTCAAGAAAACAACCAATGTTGTTATAATAATATAGACCAAACAACCAAACCAAGCTATCATGAAACCAAACCAATAAAGCGAAGTTACTGTTATCTTCCTGATAATTTTACCCATTGAATTACAGAATAAAGCATCCACAACAATAAAAAAACAGAAGCAGAGGAAATATGATTTGCAATCGCATTGAAAGCCTTACCCAACAAGAGCACAGCAGACTCCTGCATGGTCACGGAAGCACCAAGTGAACCACGTGATTGCAAACAAAGTCGCAAAGCATGGTTCTCAGCATAACAGCATTGGAGCAAATACCCCAGTCTTCTGCATTCCCTTCATAATACCTACTCTTCAGCTCAAGGTCTTTCACATACATCTTCTTCCTCTCTCTTGATTTCATAGCAGCATCCCTGTTCCTCATCTGCCTGAAAGTTAGATGCCAAAAACACCTCTTTAGAACAATAGTAATTGCAATAGGCCACATCAAATTCCGTTTCGCATGAAATCTCACAAAATAAATATAAAAACAACCAAAACCTTATTCCATTAGCTTCTAACGAAAGCTGACTGTGTGAATAAGTAAGCCCGGTTGAACTCTATCAAAATTCAAAGTCAAAAAATTAAAATGTTTGAAGTGTATTAGATTTTGGACAAAATTCAACCCTACAAAACTGGTTTGTAAAGTGAGAGATTCCCATTCTTTATACACTCTTTTCAAGCTTTATCTCTAGTTAACTAGTTAAGGTGGGTCTTAGGTTTTTCCCAATAAAGTGAGCATGAACTAATTTTATTAAATGAATATTATATGCTATAATAATTTGAGTTTATTAGCAAACTGGGATGCTTAAACTTCTAATGCAATGCCTTGACATAAAAGTACAATAACAATTAATATGCTACAAATCTAAATTCATTAGCAAAATACTCAATACAATATGTAAAAATTACTATTGAAGGGGGGATGAGAATAAACTTCGCATGAAGTGTATGTAAGCTATTGTTTCCGTAAATAAACTGTTTCGGGCCACTTGTAAACATAAGTTGAAAATGACTTGGACATACCACAAGTTGTTTTTATAAACTCTTCCAAATACTTACGAAAGTGCTTACATAAAACTAATCAACACAATTTAGTACTTACAATCTAATAGAAACACTCAAGCATAAGTTGTTTCTACAACCTAATCAATACAAGCATATCAAAAATAATAGGAACACTCAAGTATATATAAAGAAATCAACACACTTAAGTACTTCCCATTTAATAGGAGGAACACTACTCCAGTATAATGTAACCTTCAAATGAAATAAGGAAAATCTATGCATAAAGTCTGTGAGCTGTTTCTATCAACTATTCTAAAAGCTTATAAAATTAAGCTGATAATTGAAAACACCTCATGAACGTATAATAATGTCCATTTTCATGAGTTATCCTGAATACACAAGTCTTCATATCAGGAAATAAATCCAAAATAAGCTCTTCAAAACTCCCAAAATAAGCCAGGAAATGCTTCAAAGCGCCCCTAAACTACACATTTGTAAAAACAATATCGAATTGATATGTCTAGTGTCTGTAGACTAATAGTTAGTGTCTTAGACTAATATGACTGTCCATGGAACGTTGGGTGATAAAGTATTGCAGAGCATTGGGAGCGTGTTTCTTTATATATAAACCTAGGGATTTAAAACCTGATTATGCGTGATAAATTGAAAAGGGTAAAATACAATTGAGAAATCTAAAACTTGTTAACATAAACCCTTTCGTTACCTAATTTGCTTCTTGGACACGGGTTCACGGGGAGCCTCATCGGGAGTTACTGAATCGACTCTCTCTTTATCAGAAGGAACCGAACCTTCCTCCGATTCAGAGCGCGGCTCCATCAGAATCTCCTCCAGAAGCTTGTCGTAGTCGGACTCCGACGACGGAGTTCCCTCACCACCGTCAGCATCGGTCATGAGCAAATTCTCGATCTCCAACATAGCGGGATTCGGCGAGGGAGCGGCGTCATCGTCGGCGGCAACAGGAGCTTCGTCCTGGAAAAAATCATCGAATTCGAATTCTGGTAAGTGGTCAAAGAAAGACTCCGGCAAAGATTCCCAATTCTGTTGGGAAAACGGACCATCGTCTTCTAGAACATTCATGGAACCAGAAATTGCGAAGAAGATGATGGTTGAGTGAATGGAATTAGTGAAGGTGGTGGTGGTGTATGGAAAAAGGGGAAAAAAGGGTGAAAGCCGTTTATGAAGTTTAGCGTATGCGATTGAGTCTTGGTGAGTAAGGAACCGCGTAGAACTTTTATGCCATCACTCGCCCAATGGGCTCGCGCCAAGTGGAAAATACCCTTTACTTTTTTGACAACAGAAAAATACTTCACTTCACTTGTGATTCAATTAAATATTAAATATTATTGTAAAAAAATATAAAGCAGGCTCAAACATTTTTTAAATTTTTTAAAAATCAAAATAATAATTTTAAAAAAGTATAATATTAACAGTTTGAACAATTAAATATCATCATCGGATATAGTATAAAAATTCATCAACGATTAAGATTTAATATTAGTTGATTTAATCTTAACCACTCATCATATTTTACACGATATTCTACAGCTAATTTTAGTGATTCACTAGTAAGGGATTTGATTTGTTCTCTTACTCTAAAAGTACCTTTATTATTAATAATAGAATTTTTTTTCCATATTCTTTGTCAAGAAGAATACTAGTAGATCTTTTCACATTTTCAAACTATCTAAATAAAATATGAAGCGTATATTCAAACACTTTTTTGAATTTTCAGGTACAAAAATAATAATTTTAGAAAACTGTAATATTACTTTTAACTAGTTATAGCAAATATTTCAAAAAATACACACGAAAAAAATGAAAAATTAATAATTATTAATAAAAAAAATTAAATCTCAAACACAGTTGTATTTTAAAACTAAAAAATGAAAATTAAACTTTCGTAACAATTTGTTGACATAAATTCTGGTAACAGATATTATTTTTTAAAATACAACTTTATTTTATTTCCTTTATGATGAAATCTCAAAGCCTACAAATATGATATATTTTTAATTACATTACTTAAGTAAAACAGCTCAAGTCTTCGAATCTTGTATGTGACAAAAACTCTGTTGGGAGGGAGAACTACACGAGTCGATAAAGTCGGATACTCGTGACTGTGGCGAGGATATACAATAACGATATTAGTCATCGATAAAATTGGTAGACACTGCGCACCAAAAACATGGTAACTTAAAAAAATTTGTTGATGGATGATGGATTGAATTGGATGTCTTTAGTACTCTTTTAATAAATATAAATAGATTGTTTCCGATCCAACCATTATAATTCAAATCAAAACCATCTAATACCTCCATCATGACACCTCTAATTAATGCATTATTTGTTTGTTATTATCTTTATGCATATTGTTAATCAATAATTGAGTCATGTAAAGGATCAAACATCTACTGAGCCACCTGAAAAGGATCCAACCTCCCCAAAAGTTATTTCTGTGACATTCGGTGCTGACAACGGCGGGGAGTGATCGTCGGTGCCTAAAAGGTGTCACGGACAAAGAGCGGCTCCTGACAGCTTCCAGCGAAGGGACACATGAATGAACTGAAGACGCACCGGAATGAGAGGGATCCTGAGGTTGTGCATGTATGAAACTGTACAGTTGAAGAAAAGACTTCAAAGAATTGATTTGGACTACATATACCAACAAGGTGCATCTTCTTTTAGGGAGCGCTTCCCATAAGAACTCCATAGTTAAACATGTTTGACTTGGAATAAAAGTGGGATGGGTGACCTCTTTGGAAGTTTCCCAGAAAGCATGCAAGTGAGGACAACACATGCTGAAAAAGACTCGTGTTGGTTTGTGGGGGCACTCGACAATCCTAGAAAGCAAACTGGGATGTTACAAATGGTATCAGAGCAGCAGAACTCTTCCAATACAGCGTGGTTCGAGGACGAACCAAGCGGAAGCTGGTGGGCATGTGATATCCAGGGCTGACGAGGGTGGGGAGTGGTCGTCGGTGCCCAAAAGGTGGCACGAACAAAGAGCGGCTCCTGCCAGGTTCCAGCGAAGGGGCACGTGAATGAACCGAAGGAATATAAGGGATCCTGAGGCTATGTAGGAATGAGATTGTACAGTTGAAGGAAGACTAAAAAGAATTGATTTGGACTACCTATACCAACAAAGTGCATCTTCTTTTAGAAAACCCTTCCCATAAGAACTTCATAGTTAAGCGTGTTTGACTTGGAGTATTAGTGGGATGGGTGACCTGCTAGGAAGTTTCTCGAAAATCATGCAAGTGAGGACAACACGTGCTGAAAAAGACTTGTGTTGGTTTGTGAGGGCAGTCGACAATCCTAAAAAGTAGTCTGGGATGTTGCAGTTTCCTTCCTACACCATTGAAGGTTGGTTCTGATAAGTTTGTTGGGGCTCTATTCAGTCCGCAATAACAGTTTGATTACTTAATTCCTGCACAAAAGACATAGCATTTTGAGGCAGTTCAACAGGATTCAATTGTTTGTGACTAAAGACAAGTTGGTTTCGTGCATCCCAAATTCTCCATAGCCATCCACAAAAGAGTTGAGCACCCTTTGGTTTTTCACAAGTAAAGGCTAGGAACAACCATTGGTGAATATGTATTGTTTGAGACACATGGAAATTGTCATGCTTGATTCGCAATTTCTGACCATAGTCAATCTTCCACCATGCACCTTTCAATTTGACTTCTTGGGTGCTAAGCATGCTCCTCCGAGCATATCTTGGTTGGTATCCAATCTTAGCTTTTGGGAAGGTGGTTCTAGAGAAGTACTTGTTTTTTAATCTACTTTCCAATAATGATTTCTTCCACGCTAGAAGTTTTCCACATTTTTTTCCAATTTCTTGAAGTCACTAAAACCTATGCAACATGTTCCTCCTGTCTTCTTTGCTTTTGAAAGTCTCTCCCAACTTATCCAATGTGCCTTCATGTTGCTTTCTATAGTTCTCTACCAAAATTTGGCCAATAAAGTATCATTTTCCTTACAACACACTTCTATTAGCATATAACAACCCATGACTAGTATGTAGTTTGATAAGTTCCCTTGTTTCTACCTTCCAACTTCTTCCAAACTAGATCAATGCCAAGAAGGGAGACAGCCTACTTGGATCTACCAAATACAGCTAGGAGATTCAAGTATATGGAATAGAAGTCCACAATCTTTATCATTATCCTATTTCATATCATTTCTTTGACACCATTTACCACATTTCAACTATAGGAAACCTCTGACTTGTCCATATTAACCATTTGGCCAAAGGCTTTTTGGTACTTGGATAGTTTGTGAAGGTGACAACCTTCTTTTATGATTGAAATAGAGTTGTTACCACATTTCAACTAGCTCGTGATATAATCACCCTTACAATAGAATGAGTTGCTACATTAGCTTGTCTCCTAATAAATTCTATCGTAAAATTTGTACAATACCGGCAAATGCCTCTATGATAAAATATTTTATCAAAAACTATTGAATCGCTATTTATATATTTTAAAATTATATATATACCCATTTTTATCTCTGAATTATTAAGTATTAATTTTGCACATTAATAATTTGAAAACTATAATAGTATGAAATATGATGGGTTTTTTAAATTGGTATACCTTTTCAACAGATGTGCAAACTTTTGTCATCTTTTATATTTCTTTTTATGCTAAAATTTTATAATTATTCCTTGACTTCCTTATATATCTGTAATAACTCTCATTTTAGAAAATAGAAATTGTCGTTAAAAAGTTAGAAATTGTCCTTAAAAAATTGAAATTGAAATAATCTTTTTAAAAAACTCTGCTTAATCAAGTTTCTTAATTTACTTTTCAAACTTTTATCATGAATACATTTCTCTTTTTTTGTTACAGAATACATTTCTCTTATTTTGAATAATATTTATATTTTTTCTTTTTAAATTTGGAAGTAACAATTCTTTTGAATGTAATAGGATCCGAGCATGTCTTTTAAGATTTTTCAAGGCGTACATAACTTTATTAGACACAAAAAATGTTCAAAGGTATTGACTATAAAAAAAACTATTGCTCCCCACTAAGAATGTGTTTCCTCTAAGATTTACTTTTTAAAAGAATTAAGTATAAAGTTATAATAATCGATCGTGAAATCAACTAATTAATTACGAACTTATAAATTATTGAGTTCAATTTCTATGTAGGAATGATGTGAATTTTTTTTACGCAAAAGCTCAATCATATCTCCTCACCATGTTATTGGTGCGCAGTTTTCATCGACTTTATCGATGACTAACCTACGTCGGAAACTTGACTGGCCATGAGTACCCAGCTTTGCTGGCCCTTGTGGTTCTCACATCCCAACAGTAAGATTCGAACTCAAAACCTTGGGGTGGGATCCAAACTCAACTACTGCTCAGACCAACCCTTGTTGCTCCCACCATGTTACTTTGTAAATTACTTTATCTATCTAATATTTATTTATTTATACAAATAAACTTCTACAATATTACTATTTTAGATCTCTTATTAACAAGACACATATTCAATTTAGGGGTAAAAATATCATTACCCTCTCTTTCTTTTTCTTCTTACACTCTCTTTCTTCATTTTTTCTCTTTCTTCTTACATTTTCTTTCCTCCTTTTTACTTTTCTCTTACACTCTCTTTCTTCCTTTTTTCTCTTTCTTCTTACATTCTCTTTTCTCCTTTTCACTTTTCTCCTACACTCACTTTTTTCATTTTTTCTTTTTACTTTACTTTTATTTTTCTACAAACAATTCTTCTCTTTCTTTTCACTTCACTTTAGTTTTTAAAACTAAATTTCTAAATTGATACAAACATCATTCTACTTAAATTGCTATACTAAAATATCATCTCTTTTCTCTCTGAAATCTATTTACACTCTTACTGTTAATCTACTATCTCCTCTTATTGATAATCTACTATCTATATTTTACTATGTACTATAATTTAATCTACTAATCAACTAAAATAATTAACTGAAACTACGAGATAACTGTAATGATAAATAAAAAACACGGGATAACTGCACTGATATATAAAAAAACACAAATTTAATATTTCTCATTGATGATTTAATTTTTTGAAGACTACTATAAACCTACTATGTAAAAAACAAGAAGATTTAATGACTATTTAAATTACTGATTAATATTTAAAATAAATATTTCTTATTGATAATCTACTAATATACTATTCAACTAAAATAATCACTTGAAACTACAAGATAATCGCACTTATATATAAAAACACGGGATAAGCCGCAAATGATATATAAAAAACACGAGATTAATATTTGCCATTGATAATTATAATTTTTGAACATTATTATAAACCTACTATCTAAAAATACAAGAAGGCTTAATGGCTATTTGACTACTAATTAATATTAAACAAATGTTTCTTATTGATAATTTTCTATCTAACTTTTACCATCTACTATAATCTACTAATCAACTAAAATAATCAATTGAAATTACAAGATAACTGCACTAAAATATTAAAAAACACAGGATAACTGCAGTGATATATAAAAGGCAAAATAGCATCTGGGGTCCTTTAACTTATTTTCCATTTTCGCTTAGGTCCCTTAACTTTAAAATCTAACGTTTAGGTCCCTTAACTTTTAAAAACGTGTCATCGTAGTCCCATTTAACGTTTTTAAACTAACAACAACTAGGACTTAAACGTTAGCTTTTAACGTTAAATGAGACTACGATGAAACATTTTTAAAAGTTAAGGGACTTAAACGTTAGCTTTTAACGTTAAATGGGACTACGATGAAATTTTTTTAAAAGTTAAGGGACCTAAACGTTAGCTTTTAAAGTTAAAGAACCTAAGCGAAAATGGAAAATAAGTTAAGGGAACTCGAATGTTATTTTGCCTATATAAAAAAATACGAGATTAATATTTGCCACTGATAATTATAATTTTTGAAGACTACTATAAATCTACTATGTAAAAAACAAGAAGATTTACTGACTATTTAAAATAAATATTTCTTATTGATAATCTACTATCTCTCTTTTACTATCTACTATAATATACTAATCACTAAAATAATCAATTGAAACTACGATATAACTGTACTGATATATAAAAAAAACGGGATAACTTACTATCTAACTTTTACCATCTACTATAATCTATTAATCAACTAAAATAACCAATTAAAACTACGAGATAACTGCACTGATATTAAAAAAACACGGGATACATGTAGAGATATATAAAAAACACGGGATTAATATTTGCCATTGATGATTATAATTTTTGAAAACTACTATAACCCTACTGCCTAAAATACAAGAAGACTTGATGATTATTTAAACTGATTAATACCTAAAAAAGACAAATAATTGTCACCGATATATAAAAAAAGACGGGATAATTATTTCTTATTGATCTTCTACTATCTACTGTAATCTACTAATCAACTCAAATAATCAATTTAAACTATGAGATAACTGCACTGCACTCGTACATAAAAACACGAGATAGCTGCATTGATATATAAAAACTACGGGGATAACTGCAATGCTATATAAAAAACACGAGATAACAATACTGATATATAAAAAACACGGGATAACTTCACAGATATATAAAAAACACGGGATAACAATATTGATATATAAAAAATACTGCAATGATGTATAAAAAAACACCGAATAACCGCACAATTGTTTTTAAATGATACTTTAACATTTGAAACTCTTTATCTATCTTCTATTTGAAACTCTTTTTCTATCTACATTAAATTTGTTTTATTTCACGGGGTAATGTATTGTTCAGATTATTTAAATATTGTCTAAGTTCATTTATAAAAACAACATGACGGCACCCGTGCGTATGCACGGGTATGCTATTAGTACACACAATAGGTGTGTATAAGTGTCTTACACTATCTACCAATTGCAGGTTGAGTGGTTGACACATCAGTAAAAAAAGATCGGTCAATTGGTAACCACCAGTTGGTCGATTGATAACTAATCACTCCATAAATTGTGATTAATGATGGTCGTAAAAGCATAACATTGTATGTGTATAATTAACTCATTAATTTTTAAAATATCTATATTATATATAACCATGAATCTGACACATAGGCATCCACTTAATCAGCCACGTCAATAAATATGTCAGCACCAATTAAATTCACCTCAGCAATTAAATAACAGAAATTCACAATGAATTACCAAAAAAAGCCAAATGTGGGGATCGAACCCCTCCCTTACCTTTCAGCCACAGCCTTGCATTTCAACCAAATGAGCTACCAACTTTTGCTGTTATACATTTGTAACGTATATATTAATACCATTCATCTTCCTTTATTTTTTTTTTTGACAAACTTCTTTCTTTATTTCTAACAATAGCCTTTTTACCTATTAAGTATATCTATTTAATATGTATTTTTATACTTATATATAGGCTTAATTATATATTACATATTACATATATATCTTAATTATTTAATATCTAATATTGTTTAATGGTTGTTAGGTGCTTATGTTTATAGATTTGAATTTGATGAATGAGTAAAGAGTTTAATTATGTTAATATTGTTTGAGGTTTTTTAGACATCTTTTAAGGTATGATAGAAAATTTCAAAGCTCTGTGATGAGTGAATTTATACACGTATGCCTATTTTTATCACGTTTTATTAGGGTCACGGGTCATGCGGGCCAATCGGTGACCGCTTCGGTTCGACCATTAACCCGGTGACTCGAAAGAACTCGGGTTGATCACCGGGTCGGTTTTAATAACATTGATTTGAACCATGTGGCAGCCATACTCATCCTTCACGGCATTCGTAACCGTTAGATGACAGATCCTGCCAATAAAATCAACGGTCTCAATATCATGCAAAAATCAACGGTTATTATTGAAATAGATTTGTTCAGTATACCAAATCGATCTAGGGGACAGAAAGCATCACCTTTAATGTTGTTTATTTCTATTTTAAATGCTATTGATCATCTTTGATTTTTTTATTTATTAAAAACGTTCACAACTTGAATTTCTTTATATATTATCACTATCATATCATTAGCATCAATCAGGTGAGCAATCATATCATATTAAAAACGATCACAGCTTGAATTTCTTTAACTTCTCCCATATTAAAAACATTCATAGTAACCCCAATATACACACAATCAGGTGTTCATCCCTTACTATCATATCATTAGGCATGCAACTCCATCAGTAAAAAGCTCTTCCCTATGCTATTGATCATATTAAAAACGTTCACAGCTTGAATTTCTTTAACTTCTCCATGATTCACGTAATTTGGTCTATTTGTCCTATTATTAAAAACATTCACGACTTTGAATTTCTTTAAATTTTATGTTTGAACTTCTAACCCATGATTATATGCAAGGAAATTCTAATGGAACCATGTTAAAATAAAATTCGTACACCTTTATTACCTTGGTTCAGGATGGCAAAATCATTACACTACTACTATATTTACAATAAATTTCGTTGAATTATAATCATAGGTTTTGCTTCCGATCCTCTGTGTCTGTGTAATGCGCCGCCTAATTTTTAGATTTTACTAATCAATAAATGTTTTTTCAATCATGTTGAATTTGTGATAAATAAGCGATTTGATTTGTAAAGTCATTGCATGCATTGTGTGTTCACGATTGTAATTACAATTTCAAATTGAACGCACTTTCCTAGATGCCCCCTTTTCAATAGGCCATGATGAAAAAGGATAAACTTTGTTTTTGTCATTTTGTCATGCCCTATTTTTCATTTTGTCTTATGTTCTAAGTCCTAACCATGCCTGTTTAACTTTTGGTTTTGATTTTTATCTATCTCTTTTTCTTTCTTGAAACTCTAATTTCTTAATCTCTCTTTCATTTGTGTTTTTTGTTGTTGTTAAACTTCCAATATTTTTAGTGTTGAGCCAAATATTGTAAATTTCACTCATGATACTTCCTCTAGGATATTATACTTTTAAGATATTAGTGATATTCGCGATTCTCTTTATAGGTTGTGCTCAAAATGATTTGTTGTTGTCTTTCCCTTTGCTCATTTTGATTTGAAAAGGTAAGCTTATATTAACTTATAAGATTTTCATTTTGTTGTTCTTACTTTTTTTGCTCATTCTTTGTTCACTTTATTAGCAGGAGTTTAATTTAATGGTGAAGAAGCACATCATGTTGGAGAACCAATGCACTGAAATAAACTGAGTGAAGATTTGAGGATGTTGGGAGATACTTGCTTAGATTTGAGTGAAGCTTTTGTTGAGATCATCTCCTCTTAAGTCAATTTGTTGGATATATCTGACCATATTATAAGTGATTACGTAGTTCGGGTTATTAACTTATTATCACGTTGAATCGAATTATGGAAAACAACCAATGTGTATGGTATTATCAAATTTATCCGTATTTTATTTGATATTATTGATTACCAAGTTGTGTATTTGAGATTGTGCAATGAGATTTGGTAATATGTACGAGTTTGGGTTGTAACATCTTTTAATTACATGATTATTTGAGATTGTGCTATAGCATTGAATAACTATATTTTAGAACCTACTATTGAGAGAATCTATGCACCGTGACTAGAATGAACTATAACTTTATACTTTTAGTGGTATGGTGATTCGTAGAAACAAATTTACCATGTTCTCTATGCGCCATTTAGTTCGCTTTGAAACATAATGTTGATTCTCCGCTTTTTTTTTTATCATTTACACTATTTGTTACATGTCATAAATTTTAGACCCATCGTCATTAGAATTTAATGAAAAAATTTGTTTAACCATGTTTTTTGAATTGTGCTTTTAAATTTTAAAATTATGAATATAACCCTCTCAAATTCAATACCAAATCAATTTCAAAATATTTAAATAATTAAGTACAATCCCATGTATGTAAAATATATTACAGCGAGATTCAATTAGGATAGAGCAATACAAACTGTGAATTTAATCATTGAAAAGAATCAATTTAAAACGAGTATTTTTTCACAAATATTTGAATCATTGAAAAGAATCAATTTAGAGCAATACACATTTTATGGGATTCACTTCCTAAATTGAAAACAAACAGAAATCATATTCCATTTTAATCAGATTGCACAATACACATTATCATGATGTATTCCTACTTATGCACAAAATATTCACACTATAATAATTTTGATGACGTTAAATTTAACAATATAATAATTAAAAGTACACCCCCTTGCGTTTCTTTTTATTCTTGATTTCGTGGTCGTCTAACAACATGTGTAAGACGTGCTTTGCATGACAGGCCCAACCTCAAAATAAATAAATTAGGACCCCAAAAGTTAAAACTAACACATAACCCATAATTATCGTGACTTAAAATAGTCCAAGTTTAGTATCATTATAATTATTGGTGACCACTCAATACAATATTAGACTTGGTTGATGAATTTGCTTCAAAACGGCTCGAAAGATGACTCTTTTTAAGTAACTAGAAGGTTGATATTATTTTGAAATTATATCAAAATGTTATTTACAATTTATTTAATAAGGTAGTTTACGATTTTTGGTGATTTATTTGATTTTTTTAAAATTTGGGGACCAAATTTTAAGATTTGCCTGAGCCCCCAATTTGTTTGAGGCAGTACTCGTTGATTTCTAATAGGGTGATTTAAGAGAGGCGCCCAAAGTATTTTATATCTCACATATATAATACACATAAATATACAAATGTTTGCTATTTTTATATAAGTTTAAAGAACGTGCAGACGGGCGTGTGTTAAATATACAAATATTTCTACTATTATACAAATATTTAAAATAATTGAAGTAATTATCTTATGTTGTCTAAACAAATGAATTTCTGACGTCTTTAGATTAAGTTAATTATACTAGTAAACAAAATATTTGTAGTTAGATGTGATTTAACCTGTCTGTGTACAACTTTTTTACCCTTTACATCGGAAAAAAAACTTTTTAGCTTTTCGGTGCATAATAATATAATTCCAATTTATCATAGACACACATAGGTATTATCATAATATTAAAAGTTCGTAAAAAATCAATACATATATTTATATCTTTTCCTTCAAAATATATCCTCTTACCTTAATTTAATTTAGTTTTCTCTTTTTTAATAAATTTAATTTTTCTTTGGTTAAAAAAAAAAATACTCTTACCTTAAATGTGCCCAATCCCTTATTTAGTATATCAATGAAGTTTTGTAAGAGAGCTTATTTCCTGCTTTAAAAAGAAAGGAATAAGCTATTATCAAAAAAGAAAGGAAAACGTTTTTTTTCCCAGTATTTACCATTACTATTCAATTGCTTAATGATGAATTAGCAAGTGTTTTTTAAGTAAGTTGTGGTAACAAGTATTGATTGATTCTTTTTTAATATTTGTATTATTTGGATAAAAATCAAGATTATACCCGTCATTAATTGTTTGATACGCGTTATAAATTAACACGAAGACATCTCGTGCAAAAAAGTCGATGCGCACAACACTGTTTGAATTTACACCCAAAAATAACATCATTATTTTTTGGTCAGTTTAAACAAAATGACAAATAATATATTCAAATTTATCTTAATATTTCAAGTTTTTACTAAAAACTCATGCGTCTTAAAATTTCTTTGTAAGTTTATGAATTTCAGCACAATAGCACCTTTTTCCATCAATTCTACAATGTTTTCTCCTATCTTTCTTTAAGTAAAACGGATAGGTGCCAAAAGGGGGAAGGGGGGATAGGGGCAACAAGGTTTTAAAGGGAAGGAACACAAATATAACCATAGTATGCTTGCAACCAAGCATCCAATTTTCTATGAAAAAGGAACAAAAATGTAAACATGGTTTGATATGAAGTATCAATTATTCCTTCTTTTCTTTTTTGAAGCTTTCTTTTTTATCGCTACCACCGGTTCTTGTGCAAGGAGCATCATATATTCTGATATCTCGATATCACTAAGACGTGATTTCATCATATCCTTGAGCTCTTTATATGAATCTCGCAATTTTTCAAACTCGGAGAGTTCAATCGCTTTGTGTTGTTTTAGGATCTCATCATGTGTCTTAGCCCGATTTTCACTTTCCTGGATTTGGGCCAACAGATCACATCAATTGCAGATTTTGCTTGTCCCTGTTGGGAATTTCGGATGTGGGGTTTCCTTGGACATCATTTAGTTGAGGCTCTTGTTGAAGAAACTTGGCTGCAACAACATCAACACTTGGATGGCCAAAAGAGTAAGGCTTGTTCCTGGTGAGAACACAACAATAGCAACTTCGCGCCTCACACAAGATTGTGAGTTCATTCGCTTTCTTGAATAAGCCCGATCGACGCTTAGAAAATGTGACTTGCCTCGTGTTGGGGTCTTTCACCATCACAATCTCAATTTTGCGACGACCCATGATTCTTTTTTTACAATCTGACGCTATTAACTTAAAAAAATACAAAAGAAAGAAAAAAACAAGAGATTAGAAATGAAGGATTGCTATAAAGTTGTGCCTATATGCTATGCCCAAACCCCTACTTATATACACATTCTTGAAAAGGGTTCTTGGTTTCTAATATTGATTTTAAAATATCTCATTTTTTCAGTTATGGACATTGTTTTGACTAATATAGAAGTGTTTTAATATTTGTTTTTTGACAAAGTGTTTTAATATCTTTCTAATTCTACAGAACAACTTCTAAATATGTTTTTAGGCATGTATTTTTTATTGGTGAGCTTTTAATGTCATCATAGTATAAAAAGTGTACAGAACAACACAGGTGATTTATCAAAATTATATATGAAATTGATGTGTTTAGCGTATTCACTAACTCATTTTAGTAATAGTAATTTTGAGAAATTACAGATTTATCCTAAGTTTTGTGCCCTAATTTCTTTTGGGCCCATATTTCCTTCTCCCTTCTATTCACTCTCCCTCCCATCCAGGATCACTGCTTCTCCAAATCTGATTTACTCTCCCTCCCATCCAGAACGTGCGATCACTGCTTCTCCAAATATTCAAAATCTCTCTCCCTTCCAGAACGCAATCGCTCTCCTATCCCCTTCACCGCGTGACCACTTCGACGGAACCACAATTCTTTCTCTCTTCTCTTCTCCACCGGCTATCTTCTTCTTCTTCTTCTTCTCCTCCTCCTCCTCCTCCTCCTCTAAGTCTCTTCTCCCCTCCAGAACGCAATCCCTCTCGTCTCCCTTAGAAGATTTCTGCTTCTTCTTCGACTGTCGTTCCCCGCAAAGTTACGCGTGCTTCTTCCTCGAGTCGTGATTTTCGCTAAAGGTACAATTTTACATTCACAGTTGCTAGATGTTTTTATGGTTTACTTCTCGATGTTTCTTTGAGTTGTAAGTAGCATGATTGAACCTAAGTTTTTTATTAGCACACCATCTGTTTGATTAAATTCCTATGTGCAAATTCCTATGATCTGTGATTCTGATAATGATAAATACTCTAAGTAAGCTTGTAGTAGAAGAACTTTGAGATACAAGCCATCGTTTTTGGGCATAATATACGTTTAGTGCTTCCCTGAGAGATGATTGTGTGGGGACCATGCTGTTTTACGTTATTGTTGTTTATGATCTAATATAGTTGTTGACTATATTCCAAGATTAAAAATGAGGTTTTCATTGTTAAAATGTTTTTGACATATTAAATTAGTCAAATAAGTTACTTCATTGAACTGTATGGTTTGTTTGCTTATGGATTAAGACATTAATAAGGATTGCATCATGTGGCTTGAATTAATTTGTAGTAGTAATAGTATCATCATGCACCTTTTTCATTTCTTGGAAAGAGTTAATGACTTGTCCAATAGAAACCCACGATTCCAAGGTGGAAATGACTTGGGTTTCGATGTGTGGGATCAATTTCTTGATTGATTCTGGAGAGAGTGATGTTTGAACAAGTTTCCTAATGCGAGTGTGATAATCTCCTTGGTGAAAGAATAATGCAGCTGAGCCAATAAGCCTCTCTTTGCTTTTGGGGTAAGTAGGCTTGAACAAGTGAGCATGTGTCACCAGCACAAATCTTGCAGCCTCTGGACTTGCCAACATCACGCACGGATATCTTAGTATGTGTGTTTTGAATATCTCTCCATATCTGATCATTAACATTAATTTATCAATTTTTAGAACAACTTTAGTTTAAGCTTCATGCAAAAGAAAGCTTTAATTACTATACTAGAATTATAGAGGATCAAACTAACTAGAGTTAAGAACCTTTTCTGTTTGGAAGCAAAGAAGATGTTAGGGTCTTGAGAATAGAGTTGAAGAGTTTCTCCAATATAAGGCCAACCCATTGAACCTGGGGGAAGCTTAGGCTTGGATGAGAGTCTAAGTTTCTTGTGGTTCTTTAAGAATGGATAGGAAAGGAGAGTTGAGAGAAAGAGGAAGATGTAAACAAAAATAGCTGAAAATTCCATAGCACCTTTTTTAACAATGGATATATAGGAGGAGTTGAATATGCTAGCTAGCTATATAGCTAAGGTTTGAAGTCAATGAATTAATGATATTTCCTTGTGTTGAGGTTGGTTTATATAGAGGCTAGAGCATGGATGGGAAACAAATCTTTACATATCTAACTAATCAAATTTAAAGAAGAAATCTCTATAATAAATAATGATTATTTAGAAGTCATTGTCAAACTAATAACTAGCTGTGCCTTTGGCTTCTATTCCTCCTGTTTCAGGATTCAATCTGGTTCACAAATTTCTTTAACCATTCTTGTGTACAATTTTGCTTTGGATCACATTTTATTTTACTTTTGTAATAATCAACAAAATATTTTTATTTTATTTTATTTTATTGGTATTGGAAGGAGAGCTTTGTATTACATTTTAAGGTGGCATATATGCGAAATTAATTGGCACACACACAGTGATGAACTATAGAAAAGGACAGGTCGCTTACTACCATTAGCAAGAAGACACTTGGTTTGGTCGCTAAAACGCTCATCGCTAATCCCATTAGCGAGAGAAATGGAGGTTCGTCGCTAATTACCTAGGGACACTTCCGTCGCTAATTCCCTCGCTAGCAACTCAGTGTTTGTAAATTTTATTTGCAAAATATTGTTACTAGATGTTTTCCTTTTAAACTGATTATACTTATACAGGGGTTGATATTAAACATCATTCATTTCTATGTTACCAATTGTTAACTTAACATCATTATGTTACCAACACTTTTTCATTCCCTTATTTTAATAGGATGAGTTTGAGCTGAGATATTTGATGGGCATCATCTAAGTTAACTTGTATATCAGTAGTAGTGTTTTGACTAGTGACTTGTTCAGATGCTAATCCTCTTCTTTCACCCTTTGCAGGGCTTTGGTGGGTTTTTCCTATTGTAAGAGAAGAGACATTTCTGCTGAACGTATCATTCCTCAAGCAAAGCAAGGTTCCCTCCTCTTTGTGTAAAGACCTTTGTGTGTGTGGTTGTGTCATTAAAGCACTCGGGCTGATCCTTCCTCCAAATCACACAGCAAACTTTCAAAATGTAAGGAGATTTATTACTAAATAAGATGAAATTCAAATATGGTCTTCATAATGTTGTTCTTTTTATTGGTTTCAGAATGTTCAGGCTCATGGTTTTAAATATGGCAATCCCCATGTTAAATTGGAAGGCCAAAATGCAACATGGAATCATGGTTTTGGATATATTCCTGGTTATTTCTCCATGTCTAATGGTGTTCTAAATCAAGGTGATCCAATTTTCCCCCATTTTCCACCGACTGTCAACATGTCATCACACCCAAACACTATTATGTATCCCGGAATATCAAATCCAAACACTACTATGTATCCCGGAATATCAAATCCAAATACTTCTATGTATCCCGGAATATCAAATCCAAACACTACTACGTATCCTGAAAAAAACCAATTTATGGGTGCGTTGGAGGAAGTTGAGTGTCTTGTGAAGTAAACTCTCGCTAAAAGAGGTGTTTTTGATGCATCCAATTAATAAGTTGTTTGCATACAAATATTTGTTTCTAAGTCCATATTTTTATGCAGGGTAACTATTATTTGCCAGCCTCAGTTGGAAGCATGTTGTACTTTGAAAGAAACCAATCCCCGAAGGAAAGATGCATTGCTCGAAACAAGGCCTTGAAAAATGTTTTGTTAAATTTTAATAGCGATTCTGATTAATGTTATATTCAATTGTCATGTAACTTTGTGGTTCAAGTTAAATTTTAATAGCGATTACAGTTAATGTTATTTTTTTTTGCAAAATTTATTACCTACTAGTGAGGTTGTCCAATACTGATTGGTTAATTAAATTTAAAAATATCAAATTTATATCTATTATACAATTAAATTTTTGCTCAAAAAATAATAATTAAGATTTATCAATTAACCAATTATTTGGTGTATCACTTTTTGAAAAAGTGAAAAAAGTGTGTTGATTTACCTAAATATCTACCAATTGCTTAGTTAAAAAAATGTAAGATTTTTTTTAATTTTGTATATTTAGTTACTTATATTTGTTTCAATATAGATTATAGTCAAGTTGCACTTTAATCAAGTTGCATGCTTTCGGTATCAAGTTCGATCCATGGTTGAAACATTTTTTATAATTTTTAGTGGAACAAAACTTAAGTAAAGTTTAAATAATCTCCTACTTATTATTTGAGAAAAAACAAAATAAAAAAAAGATCATATTAGGTAGTTGAACACATGACACAAGGGAGAATATACACGCGTCTTAGCCACTATGTCAAACTCATTGTTTGTTTAATTATTCGCAAGCATTCTTCATATTTAGACGTAATTTTTATAATTTTTAGTGGAACAAAACTTATTTAAATAATCTCCTACTTATTATTTGAGAAAAAACAAAAAAAAAAAAATCATATTAGGGAGTTGAACACATGACCCAAGGGAGAATATACAACGTCTTAGCCACTATGTCAAACTCATTGTTTGTTTAATTATTCGCAAGCATTCTTCATATTTAGACGTAATTTTTATAATTTTTAGTGGAACAAAACTTATGTAAAGTTTAAATAATCTCCTACTTATTATTTGAGAAAAAAAATAAAAAAAAATCATATCAAGGAGTTGAACACATGACCCAAGGGAGAATATACAACATCTTTGCCACTATGTCAAACTCATTGTTTGTTTAATTATTCGCAAGCATTCTTCATATTTAGACGTAATTTTTATAATTTTTAGTGGAACAAAACTTATGTAAAGTTTAAATAATCTCCTACTTATTATTTGAGAAAAAACAAAATAAAAAAATATCATATTAGGGAGTTGAACACATGACATAAGGGAGAATATACAACGTCTTAGCCACTATGTCAAACTCATTGTTTGTTTAATTATTCGCAAGCATTCTTAATATTTAGACGTAATTTTTATAATTTTTAGTGGAACAAAACTTATGTAAAGTTTAAATAATCTCCTACTTATTATTTGAGAAAAAACAAAATAAAAAAAAGATCATATTAGAGAGTTGAAACACATGACACAAGGGAGAATATACAACGTCTTAGTACTATGTCAAACTCATTGTTTGTTTAATTATTCGCAAGCATTCTTCATATTTAGACGTAATTTTTTTTCCTAAAGTGAAAAGCCCTAAATATAAAATATGAGATGGAACCCAAATTTTTTTCATTTTCAATAAAGGAAAAACAAAAATTGGTTTAGTGGTAATATTTTGGTATGTCGACATTCTTGACCACAGTTCAAATCCTGCCCGAGCACTTTTTAGTTTCAATTTTAAGAAAAATATACAAAATGACCGTAAAAAAAGAAAATGCGCAGAAATATGGACTCGAACTAAGGACTGCATTCTCGCTAGCCTCATGCCTAACCGCTGGATTGTTATTCATTTTTGTTTTTGAAACCAATATGACACCTGATTAGGTTGACTATGGTTAGATGATTGAGACTAATGGTCAAAGCAAGTTACTAATTAACCTTGATAGATGATTATATTAATTAAGATTGAAACCGTAGGTCAAAACAACTCTCCTGATTAGGTTGACCAAGTTTAACCCATATCCCCCTTGGCAATTAGGTTGACTGTGGTTTACACAAGTCAACCGTCAACAAAGATCTCACAACTCTCCTAATTCACTACGAGTCTGGTTGTCGAACTTGTAGACGCATCTCTCGTGAGCCCAATATGTAAAATCCAACTCGTCCAGTATTGGATTGGTTTGGTTCGGATAGTTTGAAAATTATTTTAAAATTGAAAATCATCCCATTCGCCTTATGGGTCACTTAATGGGCCCCTACGGGTTGGGATGGGCCCAGTCCAAAATAATCGACATCACCAAAAATACAAAGGTGAGAATGACTGTAATGGATTCTAATTGATGGCCCATACTTCTTCCAACCCCAGAGCTACTCAGTAGACACCCACCCCATAAAGGGATGAAATGACCAAGGTGACCTTAATGAAATTTATAATTTCTATTATTTTTTAAACATTAAATGCGGTTCGCATGACGACGCTTGCCCAAACCGGTTTGAATGTTGGCGCACGCTTGCCCAAACCGGTTCGAATGTTGGTGCGCCAACCACTAGTCAATAGAAGTCTAGACCATTGAGCCAACCACTAGATTAGGTTGGCTAAAATTCAAATTAATTTATTTCAAAATATAAATTTAATAATTTATATTATTAATAATTATTTAAAACATTAAATAAATATTGATAAATGCGATATTTTGAAAAATGCTATGAGTCTTGAAGATTGAATACACCAATATTTAATCTCAACCGTTGACAAATTTTTATACTATATCTTATTTTAACTGTTTTGAGATTTATACCACAGTGTCAAGTGTGGTGCAGAGGTAAAAGGTTTGGATTGAGTAACCTTGATTGGCAGCAATAAATAAAAACCAATCTTGGTAATCAATGCAATAAATCAAAGCAAATCTTTTTTGGGATACTTGGTTGTAAAGAAACTGTGATTGAGGAACGGAATTAGGGCTGTGGAATTGGAAGCATATTAAGAAAACAAGTATAATTTTCTTATATTTTGGCGTCAAAAAAAAAAATATAAAAAGCCCTTGCCTAGGAAACCCTTGATTTAAAATTAAAGAGTTTCTCTCCGTGTATTCTTGCCGTTCACTGCCGATCTAATAATCAAAAAGTGTTGAACTTTTTGGTTTCTCTCCCTTCACTGCCATCAACGTGAGTTTCTCTCCCTTACACTAAACCTTTTTTTTCTTTGCCTATTTGTTAAACTTTTTTACTTTTTGAAAACACAAAGCCTCTTGTGCGATGCAGTGGCTGTTGAAAGTAAAATCACTATATAGATCTAATCATGTTGAAAGTAGTTTTTGTTTTAAGTTTTACTACTTGCACTCAAATATATATATTATATGTCATAATTTTGTCTATAAGTTTTGAATTTTTAAGTTTTACATATATATATATATATATATATATATATATATATATATATATATATATGACTTGTACCATTTGAAAGTATTTTATGTTTTAGGTGTTTTTGTTATTGGTGTTTGCGTGTTTAATTTTGTCTATAAGGATTGTTTTCTATTTTGCTAAAGTATGTTGGCACTCTATATGAAAATTAGTTGTATTTTGCTAACGATAATACATTAAATTTTTAGCCACTCAAATATGAGTGAAAACTTAGGACCGAGAATCTTTGAAGTCGGCGATGAGTTCATACGCCGTCGCGGCTTGCGAAAAACAGAACAAAGGTTGCAAAAGGAAGTCCTTGGACCAAAACACGCCTATGGTTAATACATCTTTCAGGTCAGTTAAGTACGTTATGGTTATATCTCTAATGCAAACCCAAGTTCAAGTGCTTTATTTTTTTACGTGAAGTTGTAGTGCTTTGTTACACATCTTGATAGTGTTAATGGGAAATTAAAAAAAAGCACACACACACACACACACACACATATATATATATATATATATATATATATATATATATATATATATATATATATATATATATATATATATTTCATTAATATATTATCTAACGAGGTATATAAATTTCAGGAATGACTGCGGAATATGGGTGATAACATGGATGAAGGAACTAAGAAA
The DNA here is from genome assembly GCA_020916435.1 of Oxytropis ochrocephala. Classification (NCBI taxonomy): domain Eukaryota; kingdom Viridiplantae; phylum Streptophyta; class Magnoliopsida; order Fabales; family Fabaceae; genus Oxytropis; species Oxytropis ochrocephala. The sequence goes on from CM037090.1 coordinate 43,552,485, forward strand.
AAATGAGCATAAGATTAAAGTAAGTCCCACCATTATTACTTTAAAATATTTTCTTCCAAATTATATTATGTGTGAATTCCGCTAATGGCTTTTGAATGTTATTTTATAGGTTGATGATGGTACGAGACTAAAGATTGCATTGGATTTGATAATGGACTCTCACAACCAACTAAATCAAGAGATTTTGAAGCGAGCTCGTGGCATGAAATGAAGGGATGGAACAAGGCATGGACTGAATGGATGGAACAAGGCATAAGGATGGAACCACCTGCTATTATTGATAGTCTCATTTGGTTTTTAGGGTTGATGACATTAATTTGGTTAAAACTTTTTCTTGAAACATGCTACATTTTTGAAGAATATCTTATTTTGGTTATTAAACTTATTTCCTGATTATGGTGTATGTCAATTGGTTTGTTATTTTGGAAGCTTGTAGCCTTAATTAGCAATCACCCTTCTTGTTCATTAAGCGCGAAACAGTACTATCCATACATGAAATAAGTTTATTATTTACAAGAGCTGAGAACTATCCATACAAACAAGCTCTATTTCATGGTACATGTTATTATCAATTTGGATTAGTCATGTGTAGTCTTTTGTGTCAAGCTACTATCAAGTCAGTATCATCTTATTATTTATTTTCTTTCCTCTTTTCATCTAAAACCTCACAAATTCAACATCATCAATATAGACATGGTATCCGATAAAGAACCAAGTTGCCAATAAATCAATCTCCTGTATTAAAGCCGAAATAACCGGTACATCTATAGTTGATAAGACGCAAAATAAGGATCTCGGGCATAGCTCTACCAAAAACTGACAAGTAGATAATAAACAGATAGCATAGAAGTAAACTATGTAATGTCCTTGACTTGGTCAGTTAGCTTTGGAGAAATTTCAAGATCAGGTACTGTGCTGTTCAAGATCAGGTACTGTGCTGTAAACATCAGGCCTGAGAAGCAAACACATATATTTCACAACCAAAGGAAGAAGACGCACTTCAAGGTGGTGATGCACAAGAGGAGAAAAATTAACATGAGAAACTAAAACAATCAAAACAAAGCACTCAAGTAGAATCTTCAATTTAGGTGCATAGTCATAGTATATGCTAACTTACCTAAGTAAAGGTTTCTGGAAATGCATAGCCATCAGTACTGAACATAACCTGCAATGCAAAGTTACTCTAGTGAGACATTATATGTCATGGTAAAGGTATTGGAAGGAAAAAAAAGGTTTGCTAGAAGACTTTCATCCTTAGATTAAATAACATTGGGGTTTAAATACTGAGAACTTCAAGTATTAGTTCTTGTGGTTATTCCGCAATGTATGTTTATCTGAAAATTTCTGTTCTCAGTGAATAATTCTTTGGATTGCTTATATTGTCACCTTATTTATTGGAGCCAGCTCTAAGAGTTCCTTCACTGAAGAAATCATCCCATGTACACTAAGCTTTGGAATTGCCAACCCAAAATCAAGGTAAACCTGAATGGGGAGATTGTGTTACCTTCCACTGAACATGTAATCCAAATTTAAATATACTAATATAAGTCTCTGAGTTATAAATGTTTGCCTGGGGGTACACAGATGCTAGATATGATGCCTCCTTTGAGAAAGGATAAGATGCATGTAAAAGAACAATCCGAGACTTTGAATATCTCGCATCCTCAAGAACTGAACGAAGATGAAGAGGATTGGACAGTCGCATATCCAAATCTTTATCCCCAAAGCTAATTACAGTAAGAAAAGTTTAGTATTTAGGTAAAAGTGGAGGTACAATCAACAAGAAGATCATGGTATCTATCTCTAGACATCTGTAAGCAGGAAAAGTAAAGCATTCACATCTACAAGAAATGTTGTAGCTCCTGGAATGCACAAGGCGTGGACTAGTTTCAATTCCAAGAGTGCACGAGGAACAGACTAATTTTTCCTCATTAATATTGGTCATGTAAAGACCCAAATGAAAGATTGTACCAGCTCAATATGCTTTATATATTAACATAACAAGAACATTTTTACTCCTCCTCAACAACAACACTAATCTCACCTTTTCGAGTAAATCATAAAAGGTCCTGGCTTTTCTCTGTTCATTCCAGTGATGCATCTTCCAGAAACTACCAGTAGTTATACCGAGTGCTATTCCAATTATTATCTCCTTCACAACACTTAGTCCCTTCAAGGTAGCATCTAGGACCAACCATTTTGCTTTCTCTGTCTAAAGCTTGTTAAATCAGAAACACGCGAGGAGACGAAGTCGCCAAGCGAGCTCAAGAGGCAGAAAAATACACCTATATCAGTAATTCATTCTTGAAGGCTGTGCCATGGAAAATAATATTATATATATATATATATATATATATATATATATATATATATATATATAATTCAATCAAAAACTTATACACACAAATTCAAATCATGCATATTTTAAATTGTAAGAAAATTACTTTCTTCATTCATAATTTTCAGGTAGTTATACTCATATCATTCAAGTAAGAACTGATATATTACATATAAGATTTAGCTGACATGAAAATGCAGATTCTTCACAAAAGCAGGTACCAAACAAGTGGAGAGAAAAGGATTCAAAAAGATATTAACACCATGCATAGTGTACATCAGACAGTTTGACAGAGATCTACAAATAGCTATCATTTTAGCACAGTACCTATTTCTTCAATTCGAACTCAAATTATTAAAACATCAGATTGTAAATAAGCATTATTTAACAGAAATAATGGCACAGCTCTAGAACTTTCACACAAAGAATTCTCCATCTAAGAATCTGTTTTTTGTTCATTCATGTGGTTTACGTTTTATGACATCAACCAGTAACATTCCTTCATAAAGTGATATCTGATTCAAAAACAGTTTATACAGAGCTCTCCAGCTTAACACAAAATTATGGAATCAATCAAGTCAAATTAGAAGAAAACATTTGAAGCAAAAATGAGAAAAGAAAAAGAAGAGGAAGAAGAGTAACCTCAACATAACTGTCAAATGATCTTGGACAAAGGATCCGATGAGCAAACTTCCAACGGTGAAGGCAGATCCAAAACCCTAACCATTCAATAACAGAAAGGGAAATCGAACAAAGGGGAAATTGTTAGATCGAAATATCCAGTAAATGGCAAATGCACATCACTTTCAAAGTGATTCCCGAGCGAACCACCTCCAAAACCCTAATTCCATTATCAGCGGCAACATGCACTACCATTGACGGGAGCCTTTAAATTGGAGCTGAAGAGATTGCGGCCATCGTCGTCGCCAGAGAAAGAGTCGTCGTTGCGGGTCCGCCGCGAGTGAGATGTAGAAAGGGGCGACGACGACGGAGAGCAGCAGGAGAGGGATAGTTGTGAGTGGAACGAAGACGCTGATGATTGGTAGACGACGACGGAGAGGGATAGTTGTGGTGTGGAGTGTATGTTGCTTCTTCGACGGAGAATGTATTGCTTCTCAGTTATTATTGTTCATTTTATTAATTTGGGCATAAAAGAAATTAGGCACATAAAATAAGGGTGAATATGCAAAATTTAAAACTGACTCTTGATAAGTGAGTTGGCAAAATTTAAACAGATATAATCTTAAAATTTTCGACAAGTCATGCAGTGTTAGCAGACACACAACTATTAGGTGGCATCAGAAAGTCATCACCTTTTTTATTTATTTTAATTCAATTGTACCAGTACTAAAAATGTGAGTATATTAGATTTATTGAAAAACAAGAAATCTAAATCTTATCTTTATTGGATATTATTATTGTAATTATAGAAAGAGTTTATTGTTATTCAGTCACAGCTAGCACCAACTTATCTTACACCTCTTTCCAACCGAGGTACTCATCATATCAAATTTGGTTCATTGAAATCAAAATATTTTCAATTTTTAGATAATTAGTCCTCTTTACTTCTATCTCAAATCAAACTAATTACATTAGGTTTTTTCTTTCAGATAGAGTGACAAGCACCATTCGTAAGCTCATACACGTAAACTATAAATTCTGAGTTTGAATCTGGGTAACCAAGAAAAATGTCTTCTCTAATAATGTTTACTTTCTCAGTTGTGATAAGCCTTGTGAACAACCAATTCAGTTTATAAACTATAATTTCCACCCAAGCCAATTTGTCAAATTTTTCAACAAGAATAGATTTTGTCTATTTTAGACTTTTTTTTGTTACGGTGTTATTGGTGCATTGTGTCCACCAACTTTGTCAATGACTAACCTACGTCAAGAAACTTGGCTAACAACATGTACCCAACTTTGTCAGTCTGTGTGGTTCTCCCCTCCTAATAGAGTTTTTGCCACACCAATATTCAAACTTGAAACCTTGAGTGGAATCTCAACGTTACCACTCGAACCAACCTTGTTAATGTGTATTTTTGACTTTAGTACTTTAAATTTATATAAAGGTATAATTTTATAAGAGATAGGATTCGTTGACACCAGGTGTAAGTCAAATGACTTACCAAATCTCAGTCATTCATATTAAGTAATCCAACGGTAATGATAATTGCTTATCTAAAAAAAAAACGGTAATGATAATTAGATTATCAAATTAAAAAATAAATAAATAATGGCACGTGACCTTGTTTGTAGAGGTAAATATTCCCTTTTTTACTATATTTAATTAATAATTTGATATGATCTGATCTGATTTTTGGTGAAAAAATATGATCTGATCTGATTTATTACAAACAAAAAAGTTAACTCTTATAGTGTTCCACCGTCGGCATTTTTTTGGCCGATACAGTGGTTGTTTTATATCGCCATTTTGATAATCACTTGATGATCTATCTTCTAATTGTTATCGTAACTTAGCTGCTCATATATTCAGAGAAATAATGGATTCTTTGGACTTGTGATTTGATTTGCATCTAAGTATTATATATGCGACTTGTCAATCTTCTGCGCCAAACTTCAGCACAAACTGTTAGCAATATCAACCAAGTGCAAGTGGGCCAAAGCTCTACTACAAGTGAGCATGTTGCTGATGACGTTAATGGGCTGGGCAAGAGAATCACAAGAAGGCCCAACTATCTATCTGAATATGTTATTTAAATTCTTGTTTTGGTCCCTTTATCTTTTAGTGCTTAATTTCATTTTGGTCTTTATCTTTTTTTTTCTCGTTTTGGTCCCTCATGTTTCATTTTTGTGTCAATTTGGTCCTTTTTGTAATTTTTGTGTCAAAGAAGATGGATGGAAAATTACAAAAAGGACCAAATTGACACAAATTGACACAAAATGAAACATGAGGACCAAAACGAGAAAAAAAGAGAAAGGACCAAAATGAAATTAAGGCTAAAGATAAAGGACCAAAACAAAGAATTTAGCCTAATATGTTTGAATTCCCTTTATTTTCATTTACCACTTTTAATAATGTGTGTGTGAAATTTGTGCTTTCGTCCTTTATTTCCGTTGAAATAAATATCTTGTAATAGATTTTTCTTGCCTACGTGGACCAATAGTTGGTAGCCACTAATATTTGTCTTTGCTACAAATAGTGTCTTTGAGGAATGAAATGAAAAAGCGAATTATCCAAAGACTTCTTTTTCTTTCATTTAGGAGTAGCTCATAGAATAGCATAGCAATTTGGTGCTTTCATTGACCTCACTATGACTTCTGAATCGCCATCATCAACCAATTCAAATAACCTCTTTGGATGTGATTCTTGCCCTTTCTAATAAGATCGACGCCTCACCGCCGATGTAGCCTCAATCCATGACCGAGTATTCATCCAACCGACACACCCCACCGCACCACCACCGCCACCACCACCGCCCCACCACCACCACCACCACCACCGCCTCCACCACCGCCACCACCACCGCCCCACCACCCCACCACCAAACGACCGCCACGTTAAACCACATATGAAACTTGAGGTTCCTAAATTTGATGGCAATGATGCTCTGGGTTGGATCTTTAAGATCAACCACTTTTTTGACTTCCATGGTACACCAGAACCTGAGAGACTCACTATCGCCTCCTTCTACATGGATGGTCCTGCTCTGAGTTGGTTCCAATGGATGCGAAATAATGGACTCATCCGTTCATGGCCGGAGTTCCTCGCCGCTACCGGAAACACGGTTTCTTGCCGCTGTCGTACTATGAAGACCCTCGCGGTGCCTTATTCAAACTGTCTCAGAAGGGCACTGTTAACCAATACCTTAATGAGTTTGAACGATTAGCTAATCGTGTGACCGGTCTGCCTCATCAGTTTCTGTTGAGCTGCTTCGTTTCAGGGTTAATTCCAGAAATCCGTCGAGAAGTCCAAGCGTTCGTTCCTATGTCTCTCCCACACGCTACAGCGCTTGCAAAAATCCAGGAAGACAAGATCGAAGATCGCAAACGCATCTTCAAAGGTAAATCTCACTTCCCTACCTCTTCCACTTCTAATACCACCATTTCACCTAGCACAACAACCTCTATTTCCCAACCTTCCACCCATCAAACAGCTAGCACCACCAACACTCAAAACCCTAAACCTAATTTTCGCCGTCTTACGGCAGAGGAGATGCTCTCTCGATGTGAACGCAATTTGTGCTACAATTGCGATGAACGATTTGTTCCGGGTCACAAGTGCAAAGGGAAATTCTATATGTTGATCTCTGAAGATGATGACGAACCCGATTCATCCACCATCCTTGACATCGTTACTGACTCCACTACAAGCTCAGAGCAACAAACAAATGATGCACCAGCTCAACTTAGCCTTCATGCTACATTTCGTATCACCGGACACATTCATAAGAAACCTTTTGCTGTGCTGGTTGACGGAGGAAGTTCACACAACTTCATCCAATCTAGGGTGGCAAAGTTCCTTGGCCTCACACTGCAACCAACGACTACAACACTCCGTGTTATGATCGGGAATGGCGATAAATTGGATTGCACACACATCTGCCCTCAGGCATCTCTTTCTATCCAAGGTATTTCATTTATTGTGGATTTATTTGTCTTACCTTTAGGAGGTGCAGAAATTGTTTTGGGTGTTCCTTGGTTACAATCCATTGGACCAGTATTGATGGACTATAAAAACCTAACCCTCACATTTACACACTTGGCTAAGTCTACCACACTATATGCAGATGCTCCCTTCACTCCAAATGCACTTTCACTTCACCAGATTAAACGATACACCCAGACTGACTCAATTGCCTCCTACTTCCATATCCAGCTCATTGATCATACCTCCCCCACACCCAACCTTGACACAACAAATTACCCAGAAATTGAATCCCTCCTTTCCTACTTTGACTCACTCTTTTCCACTCCTTCAACCTTACCTCCTAAACGACCCTCAGACCACCAAATCCACCTCATACCAAACTCCTCCCCAGTCAATGTTCGACCCTACCGATACCCATACTACCAAAAACAGGAACTAGAAAAACAAATTGACACAATGCTCCAAACTGGCCTCATACAACCCAGCCATAGTCCATTCTCGTCACCAGTCCTTTTAGTCAAAAAAAAGGATGGTTCCTGGCGTTGTTGTGTTGATTACAGGGCTTTGAACGCCGTTACTTTCAAGGATGGGTTTCCAATGCCTACCATAGACGAATTACTTGATGAATTGGGTGGAGCATCTTGGTTCTCGAAGCTGGATTTGCAACAGGGATTCCATCAAATCAGAATGCACCCTAATGACATTCCAAAAACAGCATTTCGAACCCATCAAGGTCACTATGAGTACACGGTTATGCCTTTTGGCTTATGCAATGCGCCATCCACATTCCAAGCTGCAATGAATGATCTCTTCAAGCCATTCCTGCGCCAATTTTGTTCTTTGTATTTTTGACGACATATTAATCTCTGACCCTTCCTTCAATGAGCACTTACATCACCTCGCATGTGTCTTTGAAATGCGGTTTCAAACAAATTCTACCTCAGCGATCTAAGTGCCTATTTGCCCAACAACAACTCGAGTACTTGGGTCACATTATCTCTCCGGATGGCATACTGGGTGACCCATCCAAAATTGAAGCCATGGTTAAATGGCCAACTCCAGCCATCATCACGGCTCTTAGAGGTTTTTGGGACTCACCAGGTTTTTACCGTAAGTTTATTAAAGGGTATGCAACAATGGCGGCTCCTCACTAATCTTTTAAAGAAAGATTCCTTCATTGGAACGAGGAAGCACAAGCAAAGATTCAATTTACTTAAGGAATCCATGACTAAGGCACCTATCCTCGCTCTCCCAACTTCAATGAGCCATTTACCTTAGAAAGCGGATGCCTCGTGCCACGCTATGGGTGCGCTTTAATACACAAGGAGCCACCCAATTGCTTTCTTCAGCAAGCAATTCTGCCCCCGATTGCTCAAGTCTTCTACTTATGTAAGGGAACTTCATGCCATCACTACCGCTGTGAAGAAATGGAGGCAATATCTCTTAGGTCATCGTTTCACCATTCTGACCGATCATAAGAGTCTGAAGGAGCTGATTTCTCAAGTTATACAGACACCAGAGCAGCAGGTATACCTCTCTAAACTACTTGGGTATGATTTCTCTATCCAATACAAATCCGGGAAAACTAACATAGTTGCTGATGCTTTGTCCCGTATTGAGTCACCCCCTGTTTGCTACACTTTGTCTATGCCTCATTTTCTGTTTCTAGATGACCTTCGGTCATGCTTGCAAAATAATGAAGAATTTCAGCAGCTCCTCTCTAAAGTCTCACAGCAATCTACCACTACAAAGGATTACACCACTCATCAAGGACTTATTTTCTTCAAAGGCAAGATTTGGATCCCTTCCAACTGTTCTTTCAAAGAGAGGTTACTGCAGGAGTTCCATAACTCACCAATTGGAGGCCACCAAGGATCCTTGAAAACATTTATGAGACTTCATGATAATTTTTTTTGGCAAGGAATGCGCAAGGATGTAAACACATATATATCTCAATGTTCTGTCTGCCAACAAATTAAATATGATACTAAGAAGCCTGGGGGTCTACTACAACCTTTGCCAATCCCCTCTGCTGTATGGGAGGATTTGTCACTTGATTTTATCACTGGTTTGCCATCTTCTCAAGGATACACAGTCATCTTGGTAATTGTTGATCGCTTCTCCAAAGGTGCCCATTTTGGAGCCTTACCTAGCAACTTCACCGCTCACAAAGTTGCCCTTCTCTTCATGGACTTAGTGTGTAAACACCACGGTTTTCCTCGTAGCCTTGTCTCCGACCGAGATCCTATTTTTATCAGCAAATTCTGGAAAGAATTGTTTTCTGCTTGTGGCACGAAACTCCGAATGAGTACAGCTTATCATCCGGAAACCGATGGACAAACTGAGGTTCTAAATCGAGTCCTGGAACATTACCTCAGATCCTTTGTACACAGCAATCCCTCTAAGTGGTATAATTTCTTGGCTCTTGCGGAATGGTCTTATAATACATCATCACATTCAGCCACTGGTACCTCACCATTCCACATCATTTTTGGAAAACCACCCCCATCTATTCCCACCTATTTGCTGGGTAACTCACCTGTTGAAGCAGTTGATACTATGTTGTCGATTCAGCGACAGAATTGTTGTAATCATCAAACGTAAAGCGAATCTGCCAAAGCTCAAGCCCGAATGAAGATGTATGCTGATAAAGACCGTAGAGAGCTGTCTTTTGAGATTGGAGACTTGGTATATATTAAATTGAAACCATACAGGCAGTCCTCTTCCAAATCCAGCCCCCATCATAAACTGTCTAAGCGTTTTTACGGTCCTTATCCTGTCATGGAACGTATAGGTGCTGTTGCCTATAAACTGAACTTACCACCAGAGTCTCGAATTCATCCTGTATTCCACTGTTCACTATTGAAGAAGCATCAGGGGCCTGCTGCTACGGTTTTGGACCCCTTACCACCACTGTCAATTGACAACCACCCTGTCATTACACCTTTGGCAATTCTGGATACTAAGCTTGATACTTCAATTGATCCACCTACACGCCATGTCTTAGTCCAGTGGCTTGGCTTAAGCCCAGAAGATACAAGTTGGGAACCATGGAATGAAATTAGCAGCAAGTTTCACCTTGAGGACAAGGTGCTTTTCCAACCGGGTGGCATTGTTAGCAATATCAACCAAGTGCAAGTGGGCCAAAGCTCTACTACAAGTGAGCATGTTGCTGATGACGTTAATGGGCTGGGCAAGAGAATCACAAGAAGGCCCAACTATCTATCTGAATATGTTTGAATTCCCTTTATTTTCATTTACCACTTTTAACAGCTGTGTGTGAGCTGTGCTCGTCCTTTATTTCCGTTGAAATAAATATCTTGTAATAGATTTTTCTTGCCTACGTGGACCAATAGTTGGTAGCCACTAATATTTGTACTGCTACAAATAGTGTCTTTGAGGAATGAAATGAAAAAACGAATTATCCCGCACCTTCTTTTTCTTTCATTTAGGAGTAGCTCATAGAATAGCATAGCACAAACTTTAACCTCCAATATTTCTATCATATTTACAATACATGCCACTATTTCATCTCTTAATTTTAAATCTTTTTTTCTTCCTAACATGTTCTAAAAAAATAATAGTTCTGTGACAAAATACGTAAAGTGCAATATTAAACAGTGTGTTTAGGGTACTCTAGCGTTCAGATATAATTTTAACTGTTCAAAACCGAACCAACCGGACTGGTTGATCCGGTTGAACCATGACTCGACACCTTACACAGTTCGGTTATTTCAACGGCTAAAAACGATTTTATCTGGTTTTTAGCGGTTTAAAACGGTCGAACCATGACCCGGAGGCCTCGCCGATTCAATGTCCGGTTCGGTTTTCAAAACATTGCAAATAATACTCTAGCGTTTCAAAAAAAGTAACTGTTCAAATACGCGAAGTCCGTCCTCAATAACCAATTCGACATAAATAAATTAATGTGATGACAAAAATACATAAATTGATATGCTAAGCAGTGTATTTTGATGTACTTTATGGCTCCGAAAAAAAATCGTTGTTCCAAGACGCATAGTTTTTTCCGCAATAACTGATTTGGTAAAAAAAATCGTGTCAAAATGCGTAAAGTGAGGTGCTAAGCGATGTGTTTTGACATACTTTAGCATTCGAAGGAAAATTAGATTTTCAAATACACAAAGTTCATGTCTTTGTTAATGTTTCATTTTAACTTTATAATATTGTTATTTAATTTATAGTTATAATTTACTGTTTATTCACGAGAACTTTAGCCACATCAACAATAGAACCTCACATCATATTCTTTCCACTTTCTATAGGTGCTTCTATTAGATTTATTGTTTTCATCCAACCTTGCATGATACTCATGTGTTTCACTTTATTTATTCACGAGAACTTTAGCCACATCAACAATAGAGCCTCACATCATATTCTTTCCACTTTCTATAGGTGCTTCTATTAGATTTATTGTTTTCATCTCTTAGAATGTGGTTTTAGGCCTAACTCAACCCCACTGGCGGCTTGTAAGGTGGTGAGGTTGCTTCTTCATTATAAACCCTCTAGAGACCTTATCACTAGTCAATGTGGGACTGGGGATTTTCCCTAATACACCCCCTCACGCGCATCACCTTTTTATTTTTATTTTTGGGCTTGTAGCGTGTATTTTTTTTAATGGTAGGTGGCCCGATAGATCTATGATAGGCTCTGATACCATCTTAGAATGTGGTTTTAGGCCTAACTCAACCCCACAAAACCGGCTTGTAAGGTGAGGGTTGCTTCTTCATTATAAACCCTCTAGAGACCTTATCACTAGTCAATGTGGGACTGGGGATTTTCCCTAATATCATCCAACCTTGCATGATACTCATGTGTTTCACTTTGTTTATTCACGGGAACTTTAGCCACATCAACAATAGAACCTCACATCATATTCTTTCCACTTTCTATAGGTGCTTCTATTAGATTTATTGTTTTCATCCAACCTTGCATGATACCCATGTGTCTCACTTTCTATTTGTGTTGTCATTTATATTTTGGTAATTTTTCACCAATAGCTATTAGAAGCATACTTAAATTGATGTTTATATTTCAATATTTCTTTTATATTTGAGTATTGTGTTGGAGTATTTACTCCTACAGAAATTTTGACCACATTTACAATAGAACCCACATCATCTATTTGTGTTTTATTCTTTATTTTGGTCAATTCACACCAAGTGTTCTATAGGGTATTTTAATTTTGCATTTGATGTGCTTAATTAAACATATGATTTGAATAAATTTAGTTGATTATGTTAATAATGGAAACAAAAAATAACATTATAATTTTGACTCAAATAAACTAAAATATATAATTGCCATTCTTTAATTTCATAATTCTAAACTTAAGCTTTTTTGTTTTTTCAGTTTTTCTTTCTTTTTTATTCTTTTATACTTTGATTAGAAGTATACTCGTGCATACACTCGAAAGTAACATCATATTCTTTGTATAAATAGATTTAGACAAAATTCAATTCTGATAAATTTTTCAAGTTATTAATAAATGAATTTTTACAACTTTAGAATATTTTCTACATTTAACATTTTTAATCGTTATGTAATACATTTTATCAGTCATAAAATTATAATAACAACATGTGACTTTTTCCCGTTGTATCTCAAATGCAGAAAATAAAATAATTATTCTAACAATGCGGAATGTTCCACCATATAATGAAATTATTGCAGCAACATATAATGTTTACCTGTTGAAACTCAAAAGAAAGATAAAAAATATTTATAAAAAAATAAAATATCCATTTATAATATTAATAAAGATATTTTCCCGTCCAACGTTTACACATGGGTAGTTTGGTATTTCTGGTAGTGATTGAGTTAATTAAATAGATAGTTAGTAATTAGTGTTTTGATTAAATAGATAGTTGATGATTCGTGTTTTGATTAAAAAGATAGTAGATAGATTAAAAAGAAAATGAGAGAGATAGAAAGAAAATTGAGAAAGATAAGAGTTGAGAGAGATGAAAAATAGTAGGTTTTAAATGTGAGATAAAAAATTTAAAAGATTATGTGAGAAAGTGGCACCCACAAAAATAAAAATGAGATAGAATAATAATAAAATTCCAATTTTGCCCTCAAAAAAGGAAAAAATGAAGAGGGAAAATTAATAAATTGACCAACTCATTCTTTTCTTAAATTGTTAGTTGAGGTTCTGCCTTTTATATTTTAAGAAGTACTTTACGATCTCAAAAATTTAAGATGTTTTTTTTAATCAAAAAAGTTTAAAATGTTTAAATATGTGAAATTTATTCTTTAATAATTGATTGGGTGAAAAAAAACTTGGCACTTTTGAGCGCCAACTTCAGTTTTTTTTAAGTTATAAAAAAATTCTCTTTTTTTTTTTGCAAACTGACGACATAAGCTATCTTAAGACACATGGTCAACTCAGTACTCCCGAACATGAATGTTTATAAAGAGGTTTGCTAATAAATATATAAAAAATTTATTACACATTTACACGAATGAATTTAGCCAACCCTGTGCATCACACGAGTTATGGGGCTAGTAAACAATTGAAACTTTGGAACAAGATAACTAATTGAATTTAGAAGCGTAAAATCAGGAATTGTCACGTGATTCATTTTTATTTTATTTTTTTAATTTTTTTAGTCAAATATTATTACCGTTGGATTACGTAATATGAATGGTTGAGATTTGATGTAAGTCATTTGACTTACACCTGGTGTCAACGGATCCTATCTCATTTTATAAGAGAAATGGAAAGAGTAATCGAAAATGATATTAATATTTACAATTGATTTAATTAAGGCATAGAATATGTGAAGTAGTTGGAACCTACAACTTTTATATAAATAGAAGATATAATTAAGTATCTTTGAGGTCTAGCTAAACTGACAAATGCCGAAATTGATATCATGTCTCGATTTGAATTCGTCTCGATTCAAATCAGAGACCTCATGATTGTATACCGAGTTTCAAATGACACTTATCACTCTGTATCTGAGACAAAAAAAAAATACAAGTGAGGATAAACACTTAACCAAGATTACTCGAGCACAGTTAAAGAGGCGGAAGAATTTTCATCTTCCGCATCACCATTGAATACATCATAAACTTGAGGTCGGTTGGGATAGTGGCGACCGAGTCATCTGGCGCAACCCCCTCCACCTTCCACTTTTTCCCTTTGTCGTCCACATAGTAAGAGCTCATTTATACCAAGTCGCTCCCTAGAGCGTAAAGGGAGGGACGTCTATTACGCAAAGTTTGCGAGACCCAAGAAATATCCCGAACGGGCGCAAGAATGTTTGCTGGCTCGTTGAACTCAAATACCTCTTCCCCGGCCGCACCTGAAGGGGCGACTTCATTCTGCTTACCCTTTACTTGAGTGGATCGTTCCGAGTTGGCCTCATCTTTGGTCGTTTTCTCCTCCTCAGCCGCACTCAAAAGAGCGTCCTCATTATGCTCGCCCCTCAATTGAGAAGATTTTTTTTGAGATCGCTTCATCCTCAACCGCTTTCTCTTGATCGAAGGGCAACCCGTCCAAATATTCATCCTCAACCGCTTTCTCATGATGATTTTGACTGATTCAAAGAGCTGTTTCGGTCAGGATTTGGGCGAGTAGCCGCTTCGGCTATGCTAAGCGGGCGCCTAGGTCGTTCATCTACTTCACTTGAAGATCTGCTCGCCATGGGAGGAGAGGTCGAGAGTTGAGAGGCAGGAACCTCAAGGACTTCTGGACGTAGTTGAGATGGCACACGCGCGATTTGTTTCGTCTGCGCTAGCGCTTGAGATCTGCGATGAGGGGGAACAGAAGTCAGGACTATTTATACTCCTCCCAAAGGAAGAGATGGGGTAACGATCTACGCCCCCTGGGCCTGACACCCCCTCCCCGCCGGCAGGGAAACATTAAAGCATAAAAGATAATGGAAATGATTAACTCGTACCTGGATATTGAAGGCAGCATGGAAAGATCTTGATCGCCTCGATGATGGATTGACTGCCCAAAAGTTTGCTCGCCCCTAGAGCTGTTCGGAAGTGGAAAAGTAAAATGATAGGGAGGAGCAACCTTTATATAGTGGGCTTACTGAACTGTTTGTAGGCGAAGACGAAGTGGCACGTCCCGTCATTAACACTGCATTAAAGTACCTCGAAAACGCAAAAAGTCACCTCGATAAGAGGAACTTGACACGCAAACGTCCCATCAGTCACACCCAAAGACAGAACGCACGAGGCGCTCAACCTGCCCGGTCGTACCACGCTTTCCTTGTAAGGCTGGAACGGTCAGGAAAATGAAGAGAAACCTCCCTCAGATTCAATAGACCATCCATAACGGTTGAAGACATCGCGTAAAACATAGCTAGTTTCAAGCCTGCGCCGCCCTACGGTCAAGCTTGGCTTGAGGGGCAACTATTCTGGACTGGGTCTGGTTTTAGGCCCACCCAGCAGGGAGAGTGCATTCTGGTCCAAACCACCCTGGATGGCCAAGCACACCACCCCACGTCATCAACGAATGAGATCGTTCCGTACAAGATCATGCGGTTCCTGACCACCCGGTGAATAGTATATAATTCAATGACGTCTGACACTGACACGGTAATTAATTCTCACCAATTTAGTTTTCCAGCTCTTTGCTCACCCACTGACTTGGGGGCGTCGGAGTGTAATTGCATGTACCACCCCAAACGGGCTGCTGAAGGCGTTCAACTGTATCAAGCGTTTCACCAGCTCATACCAACAGACAGACTACTACATATCACTTCTAATAGTCTCCCATTTTTTTATTCTTTCAAATCAACTAATATAGTTTTCACTCTTCCACATAATTTTTTAATTTTTTTTTGCTTCAAAAAGAATATACTACATATCTACAACAATTTTTTTTTTGACAAAATCTACAACAATTCATATTTGTACATTGTGTCTTTTTTTTTGATAATTTGTACATTGTGTCTTGTCTTCTACCAATAATCTAGTTTTAATTTATCTTCCATTTCATTTTTTTTTGTTTATCTTTTAAAATTGGTAGGTTCCCACGTGACCACAAACAAAAATTTGCTCGTTGTTCCGACCACCATTCGTTACAACTCACACACCTCCGGAGTTTCAATTTCTTGCCACCGCTTACGACGGGATCCATGGCGGTAACCGCCAACTCACTCATCCTCACTGCCACCACTTCCTCCTTCCTTCGCCGGAACCGCCACTCTATCGCTTCACGCCGTGGTCTTCCCTCCACCGTTAAGCTCCTCACTCTTCGCACTGCCGTTTGTGTCCCTCGCCCTCGAACCCTCTCTCCCTTCAGAGCTTGCGCCCAGTCACAACAGGTTCTGTCTCTCATTCATTGCCACAATAACAACCTTGAATGAAAGAAAAAAATGGAGGAATCGAAACTTCAATTTTCATTAACAAATTTATACTGAATCAAATGGTAGTTAGTTGAATTCAAACTTTGCTCAAGTTCCTAAGATGTAATTCTTGATAAAATAGTGGAGTATAATGATGCTTATGCCTTTGGGATTTTTTTAATTGATTTCATTTTGGAAATTCAGTTGGGTGGTACTGGTAGTGGAAGCAATAAGAAAAAGCAATTGAGTTGGGTGGAGCCCATTTTGAGATTTGCTAGGGGCAATGTTTTACCCTTGGGTACCTCTCTATCTTTCTTTGCCTTCAAATTTTATTCCTGATATTTTCCTCTACTATTTTGTGACTGTGTTATGGTTGGTTTACTTCATTCTGTTATGTTCTATGGGATAACAATTGTGTTTGTGTGTTTTTGAGGATATTTGTAGCTCTGATTGCTGCTGTGACGTTAGGATTAACATATCCTAGTCTTGGTTGTGCTGTTGACAAATATAACTTGTCAAAAATTGGTCCATTTGGAATTTTTGTTATCTCGGGTTAGTGTTCGTGGAGGCTAATCCTTTGCATCTTTATGTGGTTTTGAAGGTGTGACTCCCTCTGCTCTAAGTGTTATGGCTTTTGCCTTGTGGTTTATCTTGTAGGGTTGATGTTGCGAAGTGAAGAAATTGGCGCAGCTGTTGAAGCGTGGCCTGTGGGACTCTTTGGGCTGGTATAAACTTGAGGGACTGGTTCACTACAACCTGTGTTTGGAAATGTTGGCCTGAATTTGATTAACCTTTTAGCACTCCTCTATATAATACTAAGTTATTTTTTTAAATGTCTGAAGATGTACTTCTTTATGCAGGTATCTATTTTATTTCTTACACCATACTTTTCACGGGTAATTTTGCAAATTCAGCTTCAACCCCAAGAATTTATTACAGGTATAGCCATTTAAATTTTGGTCTACTCCAAGCATTTGGCCTTAGCCATTTACAGAGTACATATGTCATAATGTTGAATTGCTTTGAGCTTGTGTACCCTAATTGGTTTTTCCTGATCTCAGATCTTTTTAGACATTGAATAATGGTACTCAAACTCTGACTCTGACTGCATTATTGTAGTAGAATAATTGCCCGAATTTAAAAAACTTGACTTTTGATGTCGAAGACCTAGTACATGTTGCTTGCATTAAATATTAATTAGTTGGAAACTCCAATGATTCTGCATTATTGAAAATATCACCTTTTGTTCAATATATAAAAATCAGTGTCTGCTCGAAGCATATGGTTAAAGTTTTTAGGTTGTTCATTTCTCCATAAGGGTGACCTTTTGAGAACGTGTGGCTTTCCTTATTCTTATTATTAAATCCAATTCCTGCTGAAGATTGTAGTAGGTTCATTTTGTGGCAACCGATTAGAACAAACTGTAGAATCATTTAAAACACAAAATAGTGGCAGACTGCAGGTCGTGGAGGCATGCCCATACACAGTTGTGCAGTTTGTATGTTGCGTTGTTTGCCATTATAGCAAAACCTCCTCTAAGTAAGATTGTAAAGTGTTTAAGGTATACAGTATACACTTTATAGCCATAGTCTCTTTAGAGGAGCCTTGTCCACCATTGTATATCTTGAAAACTCACAATGCTGAAAGCACCATATTGTGAAAGGGGCATCCCTATGTGTCGGGCTTAATAAATCTCGCATCGCATGAGCCTTCCATCTTCTTGTAAGCAATTTAAAATCAATACTGATTTTGTTAAATGAAAAATTAAAATGTTTTTAGAAAGTTACACACACACACACACACACACAAACATATATATATATATATATATATATATATATATATATATATAAACCATATGACATCTGAATTGAAAATTAAGATTAATATATTTATCTTCTAAAAACAAAGTTAGGATAATGACCCTCACAAAAAGAAAAAGAATACTAAAACGAAGAGGGATCACGTACAAAGCAATCTTAACAAAAATAGTCTTAATATAAGAAGATGAATTGTGTCTTTAGTTAAGTCATATGGTAATGAGTCTCAGAGTCAGAAAAATGTGATGAGGCATCATTTTGCTATTTGTCTCAAAAAGTAAAAGCTTTAATCTAGAGTAGGTGACCTGTGGCCGTGACCTCCTTGACAATGCAACTTAGGTTTTCAAATAAACTATGGTGGTACTCAATGTATTTTAAATGATCTTGCTTTTCAGATACTTTCTTAATATTTAAAATATAATATAAATTGAAGTTTTTTGAATTTTTTTGTTAGGAATGTATGAAGCCAAGTTTAGGTGTGGGCTTAATCTATTAGCTTGTGTCCAAGCTGTGTCCAATGTGTGTCCGAGCTGGGAAAAAAATAGCATTTCAGTTGGACATTGTTAAGGGTCTCTAACACATGTCCATGGCATGTCCAAGAAGTGTCCGACACAGCAGTTTGAAGAGGTGTGCTGCTTCATAGTTGGGAAAGTGTACAGAAATTAGAAAAAAAAGGTTGTAGATGTGGTTGGAAATATCTTGCATTGCATTCTTTGTAGTTGATGAGGTTATTTTTGTACTTCTGATATCGAAAGGCATCACTAGAAATTGGTAGGTTTTGAAGGAGCCAAGGAGTTACCTTTATTAGAGACTGTGTGTGTTTCTTAAAAACCAGATAGAAGAAAGATGTTTGTTAGACCTCTTACTAATATATAATTAATAAACATTATAAGTGGAGGACCAAGCCTAGTAGGCTGAACTAACGTTAGCGGTTTATAATTATAATTTCTTTCGTTAGCAGTAATTATTATTATTAAGCAGCAGTTATTATTTCTGCAGTTTATTGTAACTGTCTGTAACTGCCAATGTAGCAGTTCTATGTTTTAAATAAATAGAGAGGGAAAGGAATAGGACATACAGTTATTTGTATGGTTATTGGGAGGGAGAGGCCAAGGCTCTCAAAACCATGGAGTAGGATTGTCATGAGTGCTGTTTCTGTGTAATTGATCTGTATTTGAGTGAAATTCTGTAAGATTGTTCCTGTTATCAATAAGAATCAGTGTTTCATTCCATATTTACTTCCTTTTGATATTAGTTTCTGTTAATATGGCATACACGTGGAGGTTCTGTTTGGTGATGTGGCTATTTCCTCTAGGTTGATTGGTCAAGGTGGAGCTGAGGTGGAGTTGAGTTGGTTTCAGTTGCTGTTAGCAATAACAGAATCGGTTTACTGTCTGTTATTGCTTTAACAGTCCGGTTGCTTGACTCTGAAGCAACCCGATTTTCTCTCTTCTTCTATGCAATCTATAAAAGCCTTGTAATCAATCTAGTAGAGTATGTTGTAATCTTCATTTTCTCTTTTGTAATTGGGGTGTGTGAGAGTATACACGGGACTCGAGGGATCAAGGGAAGTGAGGGGTTAAACACAAGGGAAATTCACATTGTAAACATTGAATTCTCAATTCTTGATGATATGAAAGTGGATTCAAGCTTTAGCTTGATCCCCGAGATATGGTGACTAATTGTCCTTTGGCCGGGTGAACAATTGTCTTGTGTGTTTGCTTAATTTTGTCAATTTGAATCGGTAATTAGGGTTCTTGAATTGGGGTTTTTCTAAATTCAATCAATTCGCGATTAATTCTTGTGCAATTGCGTTCCATTATTGTGTCTAAACTCAACAATTGGTATCAGTAGCAACGTTGAGCAAGATTCACATAAATGGAGATGGGAAAGTTCAATATAGAACGTTTCAATGGCAAGAAACGACTTTGGTCTTTGGAGGATGAAGATGAGAGGGCAATTGCGGTTCAACGGGGTCTTGAAGATGCTCACAGAAGGGAGGGAAGCTTCCAGCAACCTTGACAGAGAAAGAAAAGAAAGAGATCATGAACAAAGCTCATAGTGCCATCATTCTTTGCTTAGGAGACAAGGTACTTCGTGAAATTTCAAAAGAAAACATTTCTTTTGCTATATGGTTGAAATTAGAAAGTTTGTACATGACGAAACCACAGCCAATAGATTGTATCTCAAAGCGAAACTATACACCTTCAAAATGGATTACGGTACTTGATTAGTGACCATATAGATGAGTATAATAGGCTAATTCTTGATTTGGAAAACATAGATATTAAGATTGATGATGAGGATCAAGCATTACTCTTGATTAGATCATTATCAAGTTCTTATGATGTTATAGCCGATACAACTCATATATGAAGGAATCTTTGAGTTTGGAGGAAGTTGAGTGCCTTGCTATCAAGGAATTGTCGAGAAGGTCAATCAAAGGGATTGAACAAGGGACGATCAATGGTGAGAGGAAGATCGAGAAAAAGGAATCGGGTAAAGGAAAGGGAAGGTCAAGATCAAAATCAAAGCCAAAACACAAGAGATGTTTCATTTGTGATAAAGAGGGACATTTCAAGAATAATTGTCCAGAAAAGAACACAAAGAAGAAAAATCAATCAAAGGAAGATACAAATCTTTGCATCGTAACCGATGGGTATGAGAGTTGTGAACTATTGTTTCTTTGCATGTGAGAGTGGATTTGTGAAGAAATGGCGGACAACTGCGAGAAGGTGAGTATTTGTGAAGAGATGGATGAAGTTGATCTTTGTCATTGACTCATCACGAAATCTTTGGGAACCATAGATGAAGAATATGGTGAAGTCTTAGTTCTTTGAGGAAGATAGAAGCCCGAAAGGGTTGAGTCAAGGTCATTGCAACTACCTGCAGTGATGATAAGCGGGTGCTAGATCTTTGGTTGTTCTTATAACATGTGTCCAAAGAGGAATGGTTTGTAGATTACAAACCATACAAAGGAGGCAGTTATTATAGGGGAACAACAAGGCTTGCAAAGTCATAGGTATAGAACTGTTTAGTTGAAGCTTCTTTGATGGTACCACTTAAAATGTTAACAAATGTTAGACATGTACTGAATTGAAGAGAGCACTCATATCGGTAGGAACCCTTGAAGGCTGCAGGATATAGCTTCAAAGGTGAAGATGGAGTATTGAAAATAATGAAAGGGTCGAGGATAGTATTGAAGGAACCGGAATGAAAAACAACTTGTATTTGCTTATGGGAAACACTATGCAACGGAAGCTCAGTGGCAAGCTCAGTGATGATCAAACTCTCATATGGCACCAAAGACTTGGACATATGAGTGAGAAGGTCTCGAAAGAGCTAGACAAGCAATGAGTATTATGTGGAGACGGATTTCAAATGCGGGATTACGTGAACATTGCGTGATTTGCAAGCGAACAAAGGGTGAGGTTTTCAATTTGGTGTACCACAAGACTAAAGAAAAGCTTGGCTATATCCACTCAGTTTGTGGGGACCATCTCGAACACCTACTCATGGAGGAAAAAGGTACTTTATCACTTTCCTTGATGACTTTAGTAGAAAAGTTTGGATCTATTTGCTTAAGACAAAAGATGAAGCATTTAGAACATTTGTAGAATGGAAAAATAGAGTAGAGAATCGATCTAGTTTAAAAGTTAAAGCACTTAGAAGCGATGATGGCCTTGAATTTTGTAATGAGGAGTTCAATAATTTCTGCAAACAACATGGAATTTATAGAAACCTCACGGTTAGAGGAACTCTCTCATCAAAATGGCCTTGAGAGAGAGAGTGAATAGGACTTTATTGGAGAAAGTTAGGTGTATGTTATCTTGTGCTAACCTCCCAAAGAGCTTTTGGGAGAAGCAGTTCATCTGACTGCTATCTTGTCAATAAGTCCTTCTACTACTTTAAATTTTAAAACTCCTCAAGAGATATGGGTGGTGAATTACCCGATCTCGAGAACTTACGAATTTTTGGCTGCCCTTGCCTATTTTCATGTCGATGAGGAAAATTGGAGGCAAGGTCGAAGAAAGGGATATTTGTAGGATATCCGGATGGTGTCGAGGATATAGAATTTGGGTGAGTGAGAGAGAAAATGCATAATTAGCGAGAGATGTAATCTTCAAAAGAGCAGATCTTACGAGGATCTGTGAACAAAGAAGTTCTTGAGAGGAATGAACACGACAAGGAATATCAGTTGAGGTGGAGCTCACAAGAAAGCAAGTGAGTAATGATGATGATGAGCAACAAGCAACTCGGGAGAATGAATCGAGAGTGAGTCGAAGCGAACAAGAAGAAGCAAGAGCGGTGACTATCTCTTATGCGAGAGACAGAACTAGAAGATCTATCGAACCACCGAGAGGTTTGGATATGAAAGCTACTCTTGCTTTTGCTTTGAATACTGGTGAAGATGTCATCGATGAGGAACACCGCTAGCTCTGATGAGGCTATGTCTAGCGATTCTAAAGACAAGTGGCAAGTTGCTATGCAAGAAGAAATGAGTGCTTTACATAAGAACAATACACGGAAATTGGTCGAGAAACACGTAGGAACAAAACTTGTAGGTTCTGAAGTGGATTTACAAGCAAAAGGAAGGAAACACAGAAAGTGATCCTCCAGAGATATAAGGCTAGACTAGTTGCAAAAAGGATATACACAAAAGGAAGGAATAGACTACAATGAAATATTCTCCCAGGTTGTGAAACACACCTCAATCGAGTTGTGCTTGCTCACAGTAGTGATTTGACTTGCATCTTGAACAAATGGATGTAAAACTGACCTTCTTACATGGAGTACTTGAAGAGAAAATATACATGGCTCGACCTAAAGGGTTTGTAGAAGAGGAAAGGAAGATATGGTATGTCTGCTTTGCAAAAGTCTCTATATGGCCTAAAAGCAGTCACCAAGACAATGAGTACAAGAGGTTTGATAGTCATATGTTGGAGATAAAATTTAATAGATGCAATAGTGATAGTTGTGTCTCACTATAAGAAGCTGCGAGTAATGACTACATATACTCTTTGTTGTATGTTGATGATATGCTTATTGCTTGTAAGCATATGAATGAGATCAACAAGTTGAAACAACTTCTTATGAAAGAGTTTGACATGAAAGACATGGGTAAGGCAAGGAAGATACTTGGAATGGAGATCAATAGAAGAGGTGAAATGCAAGGATTGTGATCTCTCGAGAAGGGTATTCAAAGAAGGTAATACAGATTCAACATGAGTGAAGCCAAATCTGCAAGCATACCAATTGGAACTCGATTCGAGTTATCTCGAGAGAGGCGCCTACGATACTAAGAAGAAACGAGAACCACATGGACAAGGTCCCCATGCTAGTGGTGTGGGAAGCTTAATGTATGCAATGGTGTACTAGGCTTTGACTTAGCATATGGTCTCGGTTTAGTTAGTAGATACATGTCAAATCCGGTATGCAACATTGGAATCTTTGTCGAAGCATATCTAAGGTACTTAAAGGGTAGTGTAAAGCTTGGTTTGAACTACAACAAAGAAGAATTAAACTCGAGGTGGAGTAATTGGCTATGTAGATTCGGACTTTGCGGTGATAGAGACAAGAGAAGGTCTCTCACACGGGTTATGTGTTCACACTATATATGGTAACACCATCGGTTGGAAATCTTCCACGCAACATGTGGTGGCCTCTCCACCACTTTGAAGCGAGAATATATAGGTGTATTGAAAGCACATCAAGGAAGCCTTATGGTTGAAAAGCTTGGTGAATGAACTTGGTGTTGATCGAGGATATGTTAAGGTATTTTGTGATAATCAAAGTGCCGTACACACGTGTAAAAACCGGTCATTCCATGAGAGGACAAAGCATATTGATACTCGTCTTCATTGGATCAAGGACATTATCAATAAAGGTCTTTGTGGAAATTCACAAAATTCACACGACACGTAACCTGTGATTTTCTAACAAAGGTGGTTCCTTAAGCAAGTTCAAGCCTTTGCTTGCACTTGCTTTGAATATGAAAAGGTTAGAAATTGGATTGTGGATTGAGCTTCTGGTTTTGAGTCTCTTTCAGTCATTCAAGTGGGTGTGTATGCCAAGGTGGAGATTGTTAATATGGCATACACGTGGAGGTTCTGTTTGGTGATGTGGCTTTTTCCTCTAGGTTGATTGGTCGAGTGGGTGAGGTGGAGTTGAGTTGGTTTTGATTCTTTGTTAATAATAATGAGAATCGGTTTCTTATCTGTTATTGCTTTATGATCCGGTTGTGACTCACGAAGCAACCCGATTTTCTCTCTTCTTCTATGCAATCTATAAAAGCCTTGTAATCAATCTAGTAGAGTATGTTGTAATCTTCATTTTCTCTTTTGTAATTGGGGTGTGTGAGAGTATACACGGGACTCAAGGATCAAGGGAAGTGAAGGGTTAAACACCAAGGGAAATTCACATTGTAAACATTGAATTCTCAATTCTTGATGATATGAAAGTGGATTCAAGCTTTAGCTTGATCCCCGAGATGTAGGTGACTAATTGTCAACTGGCTGGGTGAACAATTGTCTTGTGTGTTTGCTTAATTTTGTCAATTTCAGAATTCGGTAATTAGGGTTCTTGAATTGGGGTTTTTCTAAATTCAATCAATTCGCGATTAATTCTTGTGCAATTGCGTTCCATTATTGTGTCTAAACTCAACAGTTTCCATCAGATGTAAGGATGTTTAAAAGCCAAGCCCTGTTGCCATATACCTTAGCAATATTAATTAGCTATATTAAATGTATAAAATTTGCTCTAGGGATTGTGTCGTCAAATGACCAGTTTTTGAACTCTGTTTTATTGCATATTAAGATTATAAGATACAAATTCCTGGGCTTCTACAGGGCTAGCCATATTTAGCTGTATGCCAACTACGTTATCAACTGGTGTTGCGCTCACCCAGGTAATGATTATGGTCCTTTCTTCTGTTTTTTCTTTGACTTTCTATTCATTTAAATTTATATACATTTTTTTATCTAAGTTTTCCCGCTATGCTTCTGCAGCTTGCTGGTGGAAATTCAGCACTAGCTCTTGCAATGACAGTAATATCTAACTTGTTAGGAATATTAATTGTAAGTCATATCTTGGTTTGACATTGTATTGTGAAGTTCTTTACAGAATAATCACATGCTATGTTGAAATTTTAGGGATTGAATTGAAAGAAGAAATAGAGAATATATTTTGCTAGAAAATATTGGTTCCTGCAGAAAAACTGAAAGTGTGGCAGGCCTAGGATCTTATATTATATTCTAGGTCACACGAAACTCAGCAACACTCCTTATATAGAGAGCCTTAAGAAAAACCAAGAGTTGTAACATACATGAACCATAAATACAATTTTAGGAAGTAATTCCTAATTAGTGCAGTGTCTTATTTGGAGAAGCTAGTGTTTAGATTTATGGAGTATGGACTTGAAACATGACTTTATTAATGTCAGAAATAATTTCCAACACTTCCTCCTAACTCTGAAAATTCTTGAACGTGAAGTTTATCACAAAAGTGAAAAAATTGTCGGCAATTAGACTTCATGAAGATGTTTGTAACTTGATCTTTAGATTTGCACTTGGTCTTGACCATTGATGTGATAATATGAAATTTGAGCTTGACGTTGCTTTGAGTGATTATGAAATATATGTTGTGATAATATGATTTTCAAGATAGACTAACCATTATTAGTGTTTGTGAGAGTATTTTTTATTTTTTATTTATATATACTTATTAACCTGCCTTAGCACTTGGTGTAAGAGATTAGTTATTTATATATGTTGAGAGTCCAATATCAGATGTTTTATGGCTGAAAAAGTATTTATAAGTGCGAGACGTTCCTCACCTTATAAGCCGTTTTTTGTAGTGTTGAGTTAGACCCAAAATCCTAAGATGATATTAGAGCCTATCCAAGACACGTTAGGCCAACAACTATCGGGCTACTCGGGTCACGCTCCAATTGTCTTGTCCTAATCATGTGGGGGAGGGGGGTGTTGATTTTTATTGGGCCGGGCCTATTTTCTTGTACTGATTTTTATTCTTCAGCTTAAATATAGACACAGGGAGATCAACGACATTGAGTTGGTCATTCCTACTTGTATTCTTCTATGATTTTCTTTAACAGTTAGTGTGAAATGTGAATAAGAAATTAGGTTAGGGTTTTGTATCAACCTGGTATACCTCATGTCATATCTTCACATTAATAATATTTGGTCTCTTTTCTCCTTTTCGATCAAGGTCCTATCCTTCCAACTTGCTTGACTTTGAATTTAGTTTCATTCCTTTTTTCCCCTCTTTAAAAAATATGGAAATTTTATTCTCCATATATATTTACTCCATCTAATCTCTTTGTTGTTTTGCTGTATTTAACAATATTTCACCTTGTTTTAGGTTCCATTGTCCATCACAAAATTTGTAGCTAATGGAGTTGGAGTGGCTTTACCCACCAAGCAATTATGCAAAAGTCTTGTTCTGACCATATTAATCCCCCTTATTTTGGGAAAGGTAACTAAGTTTTCTCCTTCACATATCTTCAATTCAGAATATTCTATTGTTTGAATACTTTCAACTGGATGTGGTTTGGGACTGCGGAAGCCTAAAATATATCTTCTTTCTGTGAGCTTACTGCTAGGTTTCTCTATGTTATGAGGTTGTTTCACTTCTAAAGTTGTAGTGGTAATTTTTGTGACTATGATGTGTTTAACTGCACATATTTTACATTGAAAAATAACTTTTGTTACTATCACGAATCATCTCAAAAGCATTAGCTGCTAGGTGAAAGCATATGGATGATTTTTATATCTCAACACGCCCCCTTATGCAAGAGCTTTTTAGGCATAAAGTATAAAACATGCACAACTGCACCCAAAACTTCCACAAATTTCACACTTTTATTAGAATGGGACAGTTACACGGGCTATTAGGTGAAAAAACATAGAAGCTTTGATAGCATGTCATGAATCAACTATCCCAATAGCCTAAGCTATTAGGTGAAAAAACATGAATAGTTCCCAAAACCTGCATCACTACTTTATGTATTATGTATTTTCAAATACGCAATGCTCATAAAATGACCTATAGTTCTTAGAAAATTGTATTCGATACTAATTTAAATTTGAATGATTGAGCAAATTTATTGGCCATCTTTTTCAAGATCATTCTTCAATTACCCTATCTTGTCACTTTTCTCTTTCTTGATTGGAGATTCAGTTTTTATTATTTTCTTGTAAACGCCTCTGGTTGCAGTATGCATTTGTTAATGCCATGTCTACTGTACATGGCAGTTGAATTGGTCTTTGAGCTGGATACCCAAATTATTGTGTTGAACTCAATTTGTTAAAAGTATTTTAATATTCTTCATTGCTTTGAATGGGCAGGTTCTACGTGAATCTTTTAAAGGTGTGTCCTATTGTCTAAGTTTGTTTAAGCATTTTATTAATAACGTGATTTGACATATAAAATAAAGAAAAATGATCCATATTATTACATGGAAAATGGTTAGTAATGAGAATGGAAATGTAATGCAGAGTTCCTAATTTTTTTATTGCAAATTAGTATCCAATAGTTATGGGGCAGGTCATTTTCTATTTGAATATTTGCATGCATGTCGCTTGTAATCATTATTTGACCATTAATTGCTTTTAAGTGAAAGCTGGCCATCATAATAATATTGTACTCCCTTCGTCCCCAATCTTTTGATGTTTTAGCAAATGACACATGGAGTAAGAAAACATTAATTAGATAAAATGTAGTCTAAAATACCCTCATTTAATACTTTATTCTCCACAATTTTGCTTTTGTAAATGCATTCTCCATAATTAATACAACTATTGGAAGAAAATAGTTAAAATAGCATTGGGACAAAATTTGAAGGCTAAAACATCAAAAGATTTGGGATGGAGGAGTAGTAACATCATTCTATAAAAGTCCTCTTTTACATGAGAGCGGAACCCAAAACAACTAATGAAAAATAATCAATGTGGCAAAACTGTCAATACACCTTTTATTTTAGGGAAACCAATTAAGAAGGGTATGTCCTTTATTATAACATATACAAACTAAATGCCCTATCTTAAAAATATGATCATAGAAACTTCCTTAAAAGTATGAAAGTACCCCAGGATAAATTTAAAAGAGAGGCTTTGGCGAGTTGTGTGAGTGGCACCCAACATTCTGTTGTTATTGTTGTTAATTTATAGAAGTTGAGGTTGGTTAGTTTGTTTTTAAGACAACTTACCTACAGAATCATAGGTATCATAGGTGTTGTAAGTGCTGTTCTGCACTAAAAAACATAACATTTGGGCGTTATAGACGTTGAGATATTTATGGATTTGAGTAATTATAAGTAGTTATGGTCATTTTTAAGTGAAAAACAATACTTACAACACCTATTGTACATACTCCATCTTGTCCCATATATAAGAGAAAAATGCACTGTTGATTAAATAATTAATGTATCTGGACCAACCCTCTCTTTCCTCTTTTATTGTGCATTCCTTCTCTTATTTGCATGTTTGATCTCCTTTGGTCCAACCCTCTCTTTCCTCTTTTACTTTATCTTCTCTTGTATACATGTGTCAAAAGCCACCATTGGTTGTGCATTGCCATGTCTTTCCTCTTTACTACAGCCAAAGCAAATGGAAGCTAATCATATAAATCGATCAGGCATATGCATACATTTATATAATTATCCCAGCATGATGACTCCTTTACCATCCCATATATACATATACAATGCCAACCTTCATGTTATCTCTTCCCTGTGTAAAGAGGCAAAAGAGTGATGGAGAATATATGCTCAAAGGGTTGCTGGTTGGAATTGTGACATGCCTATAACCTACGTTGCTGCTTGTGTCAAAGAGTTGGTGAGTCAGGTTTAGTTCTCTTTATTTTAGTCTTGAGGAAATAGGGTAAGTTTTATAGTTATTGTTTAGATAGAATCCCACTTCGACTAGAATACGACATAATAGTGCATATAAGGCTTAGGTTAGACCAAAATCTAAGATAGTATACTGTCCAAGATCTGTTATTAGGCCAAGCTATCTGTTATTTCATATGTATCTATCCACGCTCTAGATGCTCAACACTAGGCTTGAGGGGGGTTGGGGTTGGGGGTGGTTGAGATTACTGTTACTCCATCTCATTAGTTCACTCCACACTTCGTATATTAGGTCAGGAGTGTGAAGGAGGTGTTGAGAGTTGCACATGAATAACAAGAGGTATCTCAATAATCACCATAGTGAATGTGATGATAAATTATATTTTATAGATTGCCTATTTGCAAATTAGAATTGTTTTCCTTTAGGGAAAAATTTACTTTTGCCATTTTTATGGATAAACCCTTTATCTGTCTTCTTTTTGTTCAGCTGATGGATATGTTGTGTGATATTCTTAACACGGATTACCATTTCATGCACAACATTGATATTCACAATTGAATGTTCTGCATAGATAATAATTATATCACTGGGCGCTACTTTGTGGACTCATGGTATTTTTGCTGAAAAATTGGTTGACCTGTTGGAGTCTAATTTTATTTGTTCTTTATTTAAGGATGTCTTACTCTCTGTTTGTTTGTTCTCCATTTTCTATGCAGTAATATTATATTTGTAGAAGTTATTTGTCTTAATCAAACATGTATTACAGGTGTGGCTAACTTTGTTGACCAAAATCGTAAGCTTTTCTCAGGGATCAGTGCGTTTTTACTTAGCCTGGTAGGTCCAATTCCTTTGCAGTGTTTTCTTATTTTCTTTCTCTAAACTGGTGATTTTCCTTGCACCAAGTCGGTGGAAAGATTACTTAAGTTGTATTTTGTTTTATTTAATTCGTTAGAATCTTAAGTTGTAAGATATGGATATGATGCTTTTTGGAGTTCCTTCTAATTAATTATGTCATACTCATTGCACCAGTGGCATGCTTCATTTGTTGAACCTGTAATCTTGGAGGTTTTAAAGGAACTAATTTCCTGCTCATTTGAGTTATAATATTTTTAGCCTAACTAAAGAAATTTGGATTCAAGTGTTCTATCGCTTAACATGATTTATGATAAGATATTATTGCATTGTTTGATTAATGTAGTCAACTCTATCTAGTGGTAGAGGGTTTTGGTGGTCATTGTTGTTTTAGTTAATCAAGATATTAGAGGCAAATTATGGTCTAATACTCTTATAAAATATTGACATGCAGGTACCTTGGACACAAGTGAGCAGGTCAAGGTCACTGCTACTAATGGTGAAGCCCAGAGTCTTTCTTGTAGCAATTGGACTGGGAGCGTATGTCTAACATGCCTTGAATTATTTACATTTTGGTTACCATCATGGGATAACTGCAATCTATTATCATTAGTTTTCAATTTAGTAACTGTTTTTTTTTTTAAAATATTAATTTAGAGTAAAAAGATTACAATATTATACATTTCATTCTGCAATGAATAGTTAACCAAAATGAGTCTCGACATTAATTTTGTAAATGTTTGATGGTATGTGCCTGATGCTGTTACATTTTACATACAACACTATGTTCTGGTTCCCCTTTTATGTTTGATTCTGTTTTGATGTGGCTGGTTCAGGAATAACATGGAGTTCATTAACTTGGGAAATAGGAATTTCTGGAATTTGAAAATTGTATATCAATGTTACTGGATTCAAACAACATTGATTTAATAATGAAAGCACAATTAACATAGGCAGACATGAAGCTTTATTTAATACCCTGATTTCGATAGAACAAGTTTTTGACGGGGGCACTAGTGCGCCGTTCATTTTTGTTTATATTAATCTGTTGTTTTAAAGGACATCCAGCATAAATGGAGTCATGTCAACTAAGATTGACTTTCATGTTGCATTGCAGACTTCTTCATCTGAGCTTATTGGTATTCAATTACATTGCTGTCCGGAGTCTTTCAGTTATCTCCGGTGGTGAAAAATCAGCATTTTCCCGTCAAGAAAATGCCAGCGCACTCATACTCGTTGCAAGCCAGGTGAAAACTCAATCAGTTGCTTTACTTGCTTATTACTCTCAGATCATCTATGAAATGAGTATTAACTTGTGAGCTAAGAGACACATTTCTGTCAAAATCTGTCATCAAATAGGCATCCTTCATTTGATCTTCTCTCCATAAACATATTTTCATACTTTTCAGAAAACATTGCCAGTAATGGTAGCAGTGATAGAGCCACTTGGTGGTGCATTTGGAGAATCTGGGTTACTGGTTCTTCCTTGTATTGCAGCACATCTAAACCAGGTTATTGATTTTTTTTCTTTCAATTCAACAGTTGTTTCTAATATTTCATCCTCATGCTAACCCAAAATTCCTTGCAGGTTATTGTGGACTCTTTCCTCGTTAACTTTTTGCGTCCCAAAGACGATCCCAATAATATCAAGGTGGCTTAAGGAGGGAGAGGAAGTGTTGGTCATCATCGATGTGTTGGCATATTGGCAGTTTTCCATGCTCCATATTCCATGTTCACATTGTTTTGGATGCAGAGGTTCAATAACCATAGAAACCCTTCCCCACACATTCTCAATACCGTATATATACTTCATCCAATCCAAATATAAATTCTCATTCATCCAAGTATACCAATTGATAAAGCACATTTAATTAATGCTTTAATCCCATGCAGTGGCAGAGCTTGCCTAAGATTTTAGGGAGTACTGCAACTACTAACTAAAATATAAAATAGAATTATTTTTCAATAAAAACAGGAATTACATTAAATCACTTGAAGAAGAAGCAAAACTTTAATTGATAGACGAGCTTAACTTCTAATAAGCTGGAACAGAAATAGAAAATAGGAATATAAAGAATAAATAGAAAATAATAATATAAGAGAAATAAAATATACTGGAGAATAAGGTCCACTAGTTTTTGTCCACTTTTAAAATCAAGATTTTTCTGTTAATATTTTATTTTTAATGGGTTTGCTTCACCAAGACACCGACTATTCCGGGAGCATGTTCCACTGTCAAACCCATGCCTTCTAAATCTACACCGACGTGTTTCACTTCGTCATCAAAAAATCAGGGTACTGCTATCAACCTTTGGCTTCAGTTCTTATCTAAAAAAAAACCTTTGGCTTGAGTCTCCATTATCAAAAAATAGAAATAGAAAATTAATTTTTTTTACTATTTACTTTTTTTTACATAACTATTTACTATAATATATTAAAATTATTAAAACCAATCAATTTAATTACTAACGATCGTCAACAAAAGTTCAACCATTATCTAATAATTTAATTAATATTAAATGATATATAATTTACTATTGACTATAGTCTACTGAAACTGCTAAAGTCAATCAATTTAATTAATAACAATTGTCAAAAAAAATTGAGCCACTGATAAATTTTTTCAATTTTTTCAATACTTTAACAATTTAATTAAACTAATTAATGTAATATTAAATGATCTAAATGGGAGCGGTAACAAGAGACTAAAAGCGAGAGGCGACAACGGGAGAGACAACAAGAGAGGCAACAAAAGAGCGACATCGGGGGCGCCAATGAGTGCATATTTTATATTAAATCTCTTTTTTCCCCGATATTTACTTCATTATTAAGATTATAAAAAGATATCAACTTTTTTAAACTTTTTCCAACACAAGTATTTTAATAAATTTGAAATATAGTCTTTTATCGAGTTTTCCTTTTCCTTTTATTACATTTTACAATTTACAACTTATTTATAATTTCATAGAAAATTATAACAAATACAGTGTCACTGATGCACGGGTAAAATACTAGTTTTTAAATAGCTAATTGTAATCATGCACCTCTCATTCGTAAATTTATTTTTAAAGTTATGATTTCTTTCATTTAAAATTTTTATCAAACAAATTGTACGGTCTGGAAAAAATTTACATTGTGAAGGTTTATGTTAGCGAAAATACAACTTCAAGCTTCGGTGCAAATGGTTAATGCAGTCCATTTAAAAGGATAGACTCAGCTCGTACCTGAGTTTGATCCCCGAACAAATTAAAGTTGGATTTTATTTACCTCCCGGTTGAATTTCATATTAGTTTCGACCTCTTTCCCTTGGACATTAGAATGGGTGAAAGACCTCTATACTTACAAAAAGGGGAAATTACACTCACCTCCCCTGAAGTCTAGTTAAATGGTCAATATCTGGATTAGATCCCTTCTCGATATCCCTTGAAAAAGAAAGTAGTTAAGTAAGATCCAGGAATTCAACTATTGAAGTTATCCATCTTAGGCTTCAAGCTCTAATAAGAAAGAATAGCTTTTCTTCAGCTCACACATCTCCCCTCTAGTTTCCTCTCGACAATAACCTCCCCTCAATTTAACACTGTTAGTGCTCTATTCGGTTTTAGAAAGGAGATTAGTCGCGCACGATTTTCTTCATCTTTCTCTTTCATTCATGCTCTCTGATTGATTAAAATTTTAAACTCTAAAATCTGAAGATACAATTATAAAGATTACTCTCATTCCCTAAAATAGTAATGCACCATTACAAAAGATTTATTTCATTCCTATGTGTTCATCTTTCTTCTTCATCCACATTTGTTGGTTCTGAACAAGATTTCATTCCCTAAAATCTGAACATATCATCACAAAGATTTCTCCATATTCCTTCATATGTTATCCCAAGAAAACACTTCAGATTTCATCCATGTGTTTTCGTTTAAATATTTTGGTTTCTCATCTTTCTTTCGTTCTGAGTAGAGAGAGTGCATTCGATCGGAGCGAAAGAGGGAAGGAGAAGCGTGCTAATTAGAGAGACTTAAGTTCCAATTTTTGATGAAAAAGTGCAGAGCTGAGAGAGGTCACATGGTTTCTTAACGGAAGTCACAAAAAACGGTGTTAACTTCGAAAGGAGTGTTAATGTCGTGAGAAGAAAAAAATAAGAGAGGCTATTGTTTAATTTAAAACTAGAGGAGAGGTGTGTGACATTTGACCAAAACTTAAAGGAGGTGATTGTAATTTTCCAAAAAAAAAATGTTAGCGAAAATCCGTGTCAATAGTTCATCCTCTCCACATACTTAAGAAACAAGTAGAATATTATTTTCTTTTTTCTAAAAAGAAACAAGTAGAATAATAGAAAAGTGTATTTCATCTATTCCTATTTTTCTTAGAAATAATCTACTATTTCTTCTTTTAAAGCAATCTACTATTACTATTCATCTATTAAACTTAGAGTTTAATGATGCGTTTTATATGATTGAATGGTGCACCGGTGCCCCTTTCCTTGTTTGAAAAAGATGACGTTAGAAAATTATTATTTATTAGTTAGAATTTCATTTTCACTCTGGGTAATTTTTTTTGGCAACCTAAAAAAAATCTTAATTAATGGCACATGCTCATTAATATATATATTTGCTCTTAAGCGTTACTACTGACATAATCATTGTAGAATGTCTCCTTCTACAAAGAAAATGGTGAGAAGAATTGCAGCAATTTTGTCAATTGTTTTTTTGGCCTTAGTATATCAGGCCATCCAACCTCCACCACCAAAAACATGTGGTTCACCAGGTGGTCCACCGATCACAGCACCTAGGATAAAACTTAGAGATGGAAGACATTTGGCTTACAAGGAATATGGTGTTCCAAGACAAGTAGCCAAACACAAGATTGTATTCATACATGGGTTCGGTTCTTGTAGACATGATGCAGTCATCGCAACCAACCTTCCATCAGTATTCCCTTTGTTTCATATTACTTGTCGATATAACTTATTGGTTTTTAGAAGAAATTTGTTTTCTTTTTAGTTGTCATTTTGATCGTTTAAGGTTACAGGGACTTGTTGAGGAATTGGGAGCATATATTGTGTCATTTGATAGACCAGGTTATGGAGAAAGTGATGCTGATCCTAATAGAAGTGTAAAAAGTTTGGCACTTGATGTTGAGGAGCTTGCAGATAAGCTTGAATTGGGAGCTAAGTTTTATGTCATTGGATTTTCTATGGGTGGTCAAGCTGTTTGGGGTTGCCTCAAATACATTCCTCACAGGTAACATATGTCCTAAAACATTTTAAAACTCCCCCCTTTAAAAAAATATATTAAGATTTCAATAATCACTCCTGCACTTTTTGGGAACGAAATCATCTTCATTTACCGGACGGTTTTAGTAGGAGAAACATAAAACTATTTCTCTCCTATTGAAACTGTCAAGTAAATAGAGACAATATGCATCCCACTTTTTGTACCCACCCAACCTATAGTGGTGCACAGTCTTCACTTTTATCATCATCATCATCATCATCTTCTTCTGTTTTCTGTTTGTTTTACTATAACTGAATTCAATGCATACAACTAATTAGTGGGATGGAGGATACGAATTAGTGACGGAGGATCAACCTCTAACTTTAATGTTATCCATAAATCTTAAAGCAAATACTTCCTCCATTCTAATCTTAAGTAATTTTGGTCTTTTATCTTTTGTTCTAAAATAATGATACCGTTAAAAATTTAATCTACATTCACTAAATTTTTTCAAGCATATCGTTTTTAGAGTCTCAAAAAAGGCTCAAATATCATTTATCCCCTGCAAATATTACCATAATCCATTTATCCTCCTGTAAAAAAAAGTTTTAAAATGCCCCTTTCAAATAATAGGTGTATCTAGTTACACCTACAAGGGAGTAACTGTAAACGATTTATATTTTGCAAGGGGTAACCGTAAATGGTTTATACACATTATATATTTAACGCTGTCAGCATAATCTAACAAGCGGGGGTAACCGTAAACGGTTTATATTTGCAAGGGGTATTTTGAAACTTTTTTTTACAGGGGTAATTGGATTATGGTGATAATTGTAGGGGGTAATGATATTTAAACCCTCAAAAAATGAATTAATTATCTCAAGCCTCTTCTATTTTGATTTCAATTATCTCAAGACAATTACAAATAGAGTATTTTAGTATTTAACTAACACAAATTAATAACATATAGATTTAAATGTAACAAGCCAAAAGTACTCCATCCAGTCTTTATTATAAGAAGATTTTACAACAATCACAAAGACCAATGAAATTATTAAATGTGATGCAACTTAAGTCTTATTCCAATTATATTTTTAGTATTTAATTTTTATTCCCACTAAGTGACTTTTTAGTAAACTTACATCTCACATTAAATAAGGGTATGATAAACATTAACAATTAATATATATATATATATATATATATATATATATATATATATATATATATATATATATATATATATATATATATATATATATATACTTTAAAAAATGTAACTTTTACTTATAATTAGGACAAAAAATGTACCAATTTTTTTTCTTATGATAGAAATCGAAGGGAACACCAAAAATTATGTCAGCTAGATTACTTTTACTTACACATAAAATATCTGACATACTCCCAAGCCATTAAGGCACTTACTTGTCTTAGGCCCCATATAAGTAGAATATTGCATTTTGTTTTCTAGTAATATTTAATGTTGAATTTAGAACTTTTTTTTGTTGACAAAGTTGAATCTAGAACATTGAAAATTCCTATGTTGTTTTCCTATTATATTTGTAGTTGAATAGAGAAGATAGAAAAGTCCTATTTCATTTTCCTTAATTAACAATTTTTTATCACTTTTCTTACATTATTTTTGTTATCGATAATCTAAAGACCCCGAAATCCAAATATATTATGTTTACTTTTACCGAAGGTCCCAAAATCCTTACACCCAAGCCTAACTTTGAATTGCTTTTTGGATAAGACTTAGTTTCATTCTAAGAAGTTCAAATACTCAGTACAAGACGGGGACATAAGAATTTTTAAAATCAATATATATATATATATATATATATATATATATATATATATAATATGTTTGTAAAAATTCATTCACATTATCATAACACAAATATATTTTTGGTCGAGAGGCAGGGATATCATGCATGAAAACCTTGACTAATCTCCCTCCTCTTAATATATGACTATTATAATGTAGAGAAAAAATTACTTGGATTATAACATTTGGACAATTACATATATCTTCTACACCCTTTTTAGAATATATTATTTCTAGTATGAATTTGTCAACAAATTTTATGTATTTGGTAAGATATATCGAATATGTATCGTATCAAAGTAATAATTACACCTTTAGTTAGTAATATATGTATTAAAAGTGTATTTGAGAAGTTCGAGAAATATCACTAAATACATATCTAACATTGATACATTTATGTTTGTGAAGTATCGGAGTTTCATATTCAGTTTCAATTAATAGGTTGCATAGAAGTTTTGCGGAGGCGAAAAATTTGCCTTTTGTTTTTGTTGTTTGAAAGTCGTATTTTCTTGTTTGAAATGCATCCAATCTAAAATAGACAAGTCTTAAATTTTTGGCAAAACTCAATCTATGGTGTTATTGAATCCGCACATTTCATATTTATTGGGAAAAAGACCCACATATAAGACCTGAAAAAAATTATAAAGAATGGATACTCTTCATCTTAGAGGTTGTTTTGTGAGGTTGAGTTAAAGTAAAGACCCATACTTCTTACAACCCACCCGCTATATATATATATATCAAAGAATATATCATCATATTACCCATAATGTCGTTTTATACAAAAAAATAACCGTGGAATATTACACCAAATGGGATATGAATCAGCTGCCAAGTCTACTACTAAAGGTGGCTGTTCCGGGGTGTATCAGCAAAACCGAGAGGTTCTATTAACATTGGGCCGTCAGCCCACACTAGCGAACCGGCCCAAGCTCGATTGCTTGGAGCGCACTTCGCGCTAGCCGACCGAAATTCTCGCAGACGGTCGGTAACCAACAGTATAAATGCCGCACACATTCTCACTTTATCAGCACGTTACCTTTACCTTGTGATACCCGCGGCGATCACCGACTTGAAGCGTCGAGTGTCATTGCAAGTACCACCCGAGGTGCTCTCAAGGCGGTCCCTATTCCTCATCAACGGCCGGCGTAGGAGCCACGAACGACATCATTCATTGGTCAGGTACGATCAATTGGCGACCACAGTGGGAGGCCCGGGCGCTATCCTATTTCATCCATGGCTCCACGCGACCGGCCCCAGACGCGAGCCTCATCTCGGCTGAACTCTCAAGGCGGCAGCGGCAGCCGACAACGGACTCGGGCGTAGCATTCACCGTCCATGAATCACAAGGAAACCGCGCGAGAGCCCTCCGTGCGGGCGGGTGAGGCCGGTTCGAGCAGTACAAGCGCGCCGCTCCTCAGCGGCTACCGGTAGAGTTGATCGGCGGGGATTTGAGAACCATTGCCAGAGCACATCACTCAGGCCATCCTTCAAGTGCTACAAAACAAGAATCAGCTCATTGCAGATCGAGACGAGTTGATCGCTCACTACGAAAGAGGGTCGACCTCAGTCCACCAGCGAGCGGCCAACGGATAACCCTCTGCTCAAGGTCGTCCTTCTCGCCACCACCGTACGCCTCCTCGAAGGAGCGCCCCTCGCCGAGGAAGTACTTCTCGCCGATCCCCAAAAGATAGCAAAGCAGGGGCACGCAGTCGCCCCTGCAGCGAGAGCGTGCGCATACGCCGTTCCCCCTCTTCTGATTATGGATATGAAGATCCCAACTATCGTCTTGAGTCAGGTCGCTCGTCTACCAGGTATTCTTTCTATGAGTCCTCCGGTTCTCGAAGGTCGAGAAGTCGATCGTGGGACTCGTACGAAGAGTTTGATGACTATCGTGATGGAGAAATCAGGGATGTCCCCCGACCGAGGAGACACCATTAAGGCGACACAGGGACAATCTTCTCAAATGCCACCGTTGTATGGTCCGCGTGGCGGTGTGTTCCACGAAATGCCGAGCAATGAGGCATACCTTCCCATGCAGCCTTTTGGGCCGAGTGGTATCCCGACCGACCATGGACCTTTAGTTAGAGAGATACGCCGCGTATCCCCAGAGAGACTGAGAAACCCCCAATTTGAATAAATTCAACGGTAGGGGATCCAAGCAGACAACTTAAGGTACTTGACAATTCTCGTAGCTATAGGGAGCTAGGAGCGACCATGAAGTGCATACTCTTTCCACGATCGCTCGAGGAGGCGCGAGCTTTGGAGTGGTGGGAGAGCCTGCCGCCCAACACCATCTCGTCTTGGGACGACCTGGTTAGAACATTCTTGGCCAACTACACGGCCAATAGGTGCCTAAAGCAGCGTGAAGAGCACTTGGACACGATTATCCAAGGGGACAACGAATCATTGAGACAGTACATAGAGCGATTCAACGCCGAGGCCGATCAGGTGCGCGACCTGACTGATAGAGGCAAGCTGAAGTATCTCAAACGTGGGATCAGACCGGACCACAGCTTTGCAGAAGAGTTCGGCCTAAATCGTTACATGGATCTCACCATGTTCCTACGAAGGGCCAACGATCATATGGCCTATGAAGAAAAATAACATTCGCTAGAAAGGTCGCGCAGGCGCGCCCAGAGAAGAGCAAGATAGGTCTCTTGAAGAACAAGACAGTCCTCGTGATAGCAGGACAGACTAGCAATCTGTGAATAAATGTCGGTAGCGCTCTTTTTCCCACGGGGTTTTTATCGAGGCAGGCCTTTAAAAGTCGTACTTTGTAATTTATTTCGCATGCAAGAATGTATGATTCGTAGCTCGCCATGCGAGTAGCAGTAGAGCGGCCATAGGTTTCGCCGAGTGCCATCGAATGGCCCAAGGGTCAGAAGGACCCACAAACGAGCGTAGGCCCCGAGCGGTCTACAACGAGTGCCACCGAGCTGGCCCAATCGAGCGCCACCGAGTTGGCCCAATCGAAGGTCACCGAGTTGACCTAAAACGAGTGTCACCGCACTGACCCAATTGAGTGCCATCGAAATGGCCCAAGGGTTAAGTAATAACACACAAGCAATAGTAGGCCGTCGAAACGATCTACATCGAGTTCCGTCGAACGGCCCCGAAACGAGTGTCATCGAATGACCAAGGTCAAGCAATGACCCACTAATGAGCATAGACTGCCGAGCAGTCTACAACGAATGCTTCCGAGAAGCACGAAGTGGTCAATCGCACCTCCCAAGACGAACAAGATCCAAGTAGACTTCGGAGGTCGGCCGAGTTCCGATCAATTGAGTCACACCCCGACATGAAGTGGCAGCGTCCACATGCTCGGCTGTGGCAGCGACCACATGCACTCAGTGGCAGCATCCACACCTCGGCAGTTGCAGCGTCCACATGCTCGGCTGTGGCAGCGACCACATGCACTCAGTGGCAGCGTCCACATGCTCGGCTGTGGGAGCAACCACATGCATTCAGTGGCAGCGTCCACACCTCGGCAGTGGCAGCGTCCACATGCTCGACTTAGCGTGGTAGCGACCACACACTTCAAGAGATGGAGACTGATTGCGCAATGCAACCCGCGCTACAACATGACACATGGGCAACGATCTAAGCCTCAACCCGCGCGCTGGCGACCAGAAGCGGGGGCAATCGTTCGGGTGTATCAGCAAAATCGAGAGGTTCTATTAACATTGGGTCGTCATCCCACAACCGGCCCAAGCTCGATTGCTTGGAGCGCACTTCGCGCTAGCCGGCCGAAATTCTCGCAGACGGTCGGTAACCAACAGTATAAATGCCGCACGCATTCTCACTATCAGGTACGTTACCTTTACCTTGTGATACCCTGCCCGAGCGATCACTGACTTGAGCGTCGGAGTGTCATTGCATGTACCACCCGAGGTGCTCTCAAGGCCGGTCCCTATTCCTCATCAACGACCGAGCGTAGGAGCCACGAACGACATCATTCATTGGTCAGGTACGATCAGTGGCTGAATTGTTGGTTAAGGAATTTGAGCTAAAGATCCCCATAGTAGGAGACGCCCTATATGAGGATCCAACCATGTAGTAGCCTTAGGATATGCATAAGGCTCCCATGAGGAGAGTGTAGGTAGTGGACAGTCCGACATCAATGCAACATGAACCCAATGAAAATTGTTGACATTAAGAATACAAATAAATTTTCGGCTCTTTGTCTTACAAAAAGAACCTCTCAATGGGAAATATGTTTATGGCACCAACAAAGATAATTAGACTAGGATCACATTATATTTGCTAGATATAATGTACTGATTTCAGACATAGAGAGCCACTTGTCCGCATACTGGGGCCCCTTATGGGTAACAAGCAATGACTCCTTAATAGTGGCAAGCTAGTTAGACCCAAATAGCTGAGTGTATAGATCATAGTGTGATGCTATCTCCGAAAGTAAATCTTGTCGAATCAATGGCCAACTGCTCTCACCCATATCAAGTTCGGTAGCCATTGCTCGGTAACTACAATTTCCATATCCTTCTACATCAATCATGTTTGACACGTAGGGGTGAAAATGAAGAGGAACCCATGGTAAATATTGCATATGATGCTGTGAGAGTATCTTCGAAGTCCCCTGTGACATAGGCTATGAGATTTTCTGAGAAGTCCTCTATGTTGGTTTAGGTTTAGAGTCTTGAGTGTCCATGGCCTCATCCACATGCTCCCCATAAGAAGGTTCCCGTTTGACATCATACATTTTTCGCTTCTTCTTTGGTGCACCCTTGGTCTTAAGTATGTTTGGTGGTGGATCCATAGAGGATGTGGTAGGAAATGCTAGCTCATCAAATTGTTTCTTGAACATAAACCTCTCCTCAGGTGACATACCATTAAACCACTTCCATATCATCTCCATGGAATATGCGATGTCACAATATGCATAACTAGTTTGTTGCTCATGCTCATCCTAGACCAATGATTATCAACCATCTCCAATGGGAATGGAGCACCTGAGACATGATAAACTTCAAGTTGAAAAGTACAAGGTAACCCATGTGTAGCCCTAATGACACACCCACAACGATACTTGTCATAGCCAACACCTGAAGTTGTCTTCTGAAACTCATTAGCAATATGTCTTAAGGCCTTAAAAGAGACAAGTCCACGTAACTGCTTGTAGAATGGTGTGTTGTATTCCACGTCTACACGGTTGATACTCCTTTCGAAGGACTCCACAATCTTATCAAACTGTAGGTTCATCATACCATTCATTTCCTCCCAACACCTACACAAGTCTCCACCACTATCACCCGATATCCTCTTGAGGACCGATTGCAGCACCGACTCAACCCTAATATAATAGAGAAACAAAATTAAATTCCATACACATCAAATAGTAAAATAAATCAAATTGCATAACCATAAAATAAATTGGAGAACATACCGGCTTGTAATGGTATTCTTGTAGTGTCTCACCCAGTTAGTCCATGCCATAAGAAATCTATCCTTATAAGGATTCAACCACGTATCATGCAAGTGCTTCAGAAAGAAAGGTAGATCACTACATGAGTGATGTAATAGTTCCAAATGGCGTGAGTACTCAACCTCGTCACGTGACTTAACATGACCATGCCATAGATCCATCACTGACTCTTGCCTATCCTTCTTTACTTGCTTTTTACATGTTGCTTTCACGTTCTTCGTTACGTGCCACTCGCAAAGCAGGTTCATAGCCGACAAAAATACATCAATAATGGCACTCATGAGGGCCAACTCACTGTCAGTCAAAAACACCTTCAACACTAGACAATCTGGCTCAAAGAAATCCCTCAAGCTCTTCAATGCCCATCTAAAATTGTCATAGCGTTCATTGGCCAAGTAAGTGACGCAATGAGAAAAAGTCATCTACGTGGAAGTCATGCCCACGATCTCCAAAAGAGGTATTTGGTATTTGTTGGTCTTGTATGTGCTGTCAAGAATAAGAACCTTTGAATAACTTGATAGAGGTGGGATGCATCCACATGATGTCACCTACAACATTTGTTCCCTCAACTTTCCTGCTCCAACATAAATACTTTTTAGTTTCTATAAATCTCATAAGCACCTGAATCTCAGTTCTAGGACCTTTCAAAGAAGACCAGTACATGGTGCGCTGCCTATACAGTTGGGTCATAGAAGTCACATTACCAGCAAATTTCTTCTTCAAAGCAGTCATACTGTTTCTTGGTGCAACCTTCAATGCAACGTGCTCTTTCACGTGTTTGAAATATCTACACATACTATTTGTGATGGTGGTTGGGGCGTGAGGGTTATATGTGGATGCCACTCACAAAGATAACATCCTCACGTGTTTGAAATATCTACAAAGAAAATCAATCGTTAGATGCAAAATTACCTAAAATATGTACGTACAATTACAGAAATATCTAAACAGTTAAAATTACTTGATCCGTAGTGAATGTCGCCGACACATCAACTGATAGCTGCTCGTCTGTATCCATAAATGCCTAATTAAAAAGAAAAGCACATAAATCAGTGTATACTGCCAAAAAAATTCACTACGGATTTATGTTTCAAAACATACTTCTGCAGTTAAATCTTTTTGACTACGGAATTACCCATAAATCTGTGAGTTTTTTAAACTGCGAATTTACAATTTAAATGATACTTCCGACGCAACATATTTACAGTATAAATCCGTTTTGAAAAAGACAAAAACGGAAGTACTTAAATCCGACAAGAATTTTTTTTGACTACAGACGTATGGTAAATCCGTTAAAATGACAAAAATCCAAAAAAAAAGTCAAATCAGATTTACGTTTTTCGAAGATAAATCTGACGAGTGGATAAATGAGGGAGTCAATGGTTGGTAGAGGGAGTAAATGTAGAGAGTGGAAATGGATAAATGTGGGAGTTAAATATGAGAGGGGCATTTTGGGGGTTTTTGGATATAGCTGGGGGTATGGTGATTAGGTGTGGGAGCTTAATAGTGTTGAACGTGACTAAATGCATTGAGCAAAACATAGGCCTCTAATATAATAGAGATAAAGAACAAAAAAAAAAAGAACACTTCTAACCTTCCAAGTCAGTTTTGTGAAGTTGAGATATGCCCAAAACCTAATAATGTTTACCCATAGAACCAATGTAGATGTTGGTGGTAGTATTAGTCAACAAGAAATATCACCATCTCTTTCATTAATTATGAAATTTCTCCTAAAGTTATATGATGATCGTCCACCACAATTGATTGTATTAATAATTTTTCAGTGATATGTGGATGTCCGACAGGTTTAAACCCGGATTTGAGCGATGAAAATGTGTGTGCATATTATTTATTTACCATTTAAATCTAAACCGACAAATAATGATGATGACGACATGAACAGGCTTGCTGGGGCAACATTGTTGACTCCAGTGATAAACTATTGGTGGCGTGGTCTTCCTTCCAACTTGTCTAGAAAATCCTATCATGAAACCCCTACACAAGATCAATGGGCACTTAGAGTTGCTCATTACTTACCATGGATAACATATTGGTGGTTTACTCAGAATTGGTTTCCTTCTTTAAGTATACTGAAAGGAAATCCTGCTCCTGCCGTTTTCTCCCCCCAAGATTTACTAGTTCTTTCCAAGTTTGTCACGAACAAAGAACACAAGGTACACCAGTTACTATGCATTATGCATGCACTTTTTTTATTTTTACTCATCTTCATTTCTCTAACAAGAGGTTGAATATTAGACATATTTAAATGACTACATAAAGAACTATTTGAAGAAAAGTACTTACCCATGAATAACTTTGGTAGTAATTACAGATTCAAATTAGTGGCAATTATTCTTTGACAAAATAGTTTCCAATAAACAACCCTCACATTTTTCCAATAAAATAAAACTTGTACTACCTCAGATCTTATTTATAAGAAAAAAAATGCATTTTCTAAGTTTAT
Organism: Oxytropis ochrocephala; assembly: GCA_020916435.1. Lineage (NCBI taxonomy): Eukaryota > Viridiplantae > Streptophyta > Magnoliopsida > Fabales > Fabaceae > Oxytropis > Oxytropis ochrocephala. The sequence continues at coordinate 43,597,246 of CM037090.1, forward strand.
TGAATAAACTTATGTATCTATGAATTTAACAAGAGATACTCATGTTAGTAAAATTGAATTGAATTGGATGTGTGTAGGCACAGGTGCAACAGCAAGGTGAGCAAGAATCGATATGCCGCGACGCGGTAGTTGGATTTGGAAGTTGGGATTTTGATCCCTTTGATATTGACAACCCTTTCCCAGATAATGATACAAGGAAGGTTCATCTATGGCAAGGTAGTGACGATCGCCTTGTCCCCGCTTTGTTGCAACGATACATAGCTGAAAGAATTCCATGGATTCAATACCATGAATTGCCTGGTGCAGGTCACTTGTTTCCATGTTTCCAAGAAGTCAGTGCAGATATCATCAAAACACAATTGTTGATGGATTAAAAAGAATAATGCACTAAGTTACTAAGTTAGCTACCTTGCTTTGTTGATTTTTGCAATATATAGGTAGTGCTCTTAAAGATTCAATAAAGGTTTGTTTATTTGTGCTATATTTCTGGACAGTGAAGCAAACATGTTATACGGTTCAGAAAATTTTACTTTTAACTTAGATTTCTTTCATTCATTCATAAGTTAGCTACCTAGGCTACCAATATGATCTCATTCGTAAGTTTATTTTTAAAACTATGATTTCTTTCATTTAAAAAAAATTTATCAAACAAATTATATGGTTCAGAAACAGAGGCGGACCTAGGCTTCAGTGAGGGGGTTAAACCCCCTCAAATTAAAAAAAAAAATTCCATTTATTTTTTGTATAAAAATCTTTGGCTAAATTGAACTTTTGGTTCTTTATTTTTTACTTTGGTTTCAGTTTGGTCATTTATATTTTTTTTTATCGTTTTGGTCCCTCATTTTCAATTTCCGTGTCATTTTTGTCATTTTTTGGTATTTTTCATCTATTAACTTAACAGACGCTACGCTGGTAGTTAAGTGCCGACGTGGCGTCTTATGTGTTAAGGCTGACTTGGAATTCAATGAGTAATGTGGCAAATGAGGAACCAAATTGAAACTAAAAAAACATAAAGGACCAAATTGACATAAACACAAGAACTTCCATCTTCATCTTCTTCCTCCAAACACCATCTCCCTCATCATCTTCTCCGACGAGCCACCATTAACTCCGGCGAGCCGCCACCACCACCACCACAAATTAACCAATCACTCTTCAACTCTTAATCTCTAACCTTTCTTCCTCAAATCCAAAACCCCCCAATTTCTCAAAGGGCTCCAAATGGCGTCCTTTAGAAGTCAAATCATCTATCCTGTAATTATGATACTTGTCAATCTTAACAGTATCAACCTTCTTCCCACCTCCCACAACGTGGACCGTTAGGTATACTTAATTCATACTGACAGACACAGATGTCGGAGAAATACTCAAATATCCACGTCTGAAATAAACAAAAAAATAACAAACTCGTTATTAAATCACAACATAAATATACCATTTTTTGTAATTCATAAGCATAGAAATCTTACCATAAGCAGTGTCGCGTACCCCCTAACTGGGAGCTATCAGTCAGACATACAAATTCAGCTGCTCATAAAGATAGACCAATGCAGCTGAACCCTAATCACATGAACCAACCTGCTCCATGTCCTCCAACACCAACAACCACTTACCCTCCACTCTGTTCCCGGTCTTGCTGCAAAAGATGCTCATCCCCAGCAACAGCAATAAAAAGGCCCTAGCAGCAAAGACCTCACGGCCTTCCCGAAAGTGCTCTTGGCAGACCTCCAATAGCCACTCGAAATAGCCTCCCCTGGCTTCAATGGACTCTGCAGTGGCTCGAGTAACACTTACCCCCTGCAAATTAACTGCTAGTTGAATGACAGTGTCAACAGTGACAGACTGAGCTGGGGGCAGCAGTAGTTGCCCGTCACTGGTAGATGCAGCAGACACAAAACATCATCCAAGGTGATGGTCATCTCACCGAATGGTAGGTGGAATGAAGAGGTCACAGGATGTCATCTCTCAACAAAAGTTGATATCATGATCAACTGTGGTGAGAGTTGAATGGACCAATGGGGCTAAACCTGATCGAACCACGTACTGATAGAAATTAGGAGCCTAGTTGAGAGGATTTTGTTGCCATGTGCAGATACTTTAAGTTTCCCCGCAGCTGGCCAAATTAAAAATGAAACACACATTAAACATAAAAAATACAACAATTAAAAAAATTAAATTTAACCATTATGAAAGTAACTAATTTACTTGACCTCTCAGAATGTTAGACACCACGTGCTCCTCAAATTGAGTAAGCACCGAGCCATCTCTAGGTTCGAATACAGGTTGCTCTGCCTGACCAGACTGATGTGGCTGCTGATCAGGCATATAGTCATGATGAAAAGCTTGTTGGTCCTGATGATGAACCTCCTGATCGTGCTCGTGTGAGGTCTTTGTTGCGCAGTACCGGTCGCTTTGCCTAGTCTTCGCTCCTCCTGCTGCTTCGCTTCTTGCTTTAGGGGCCCTATCGTTTCCGAACAAGTCTACCACTACAAAAAACACGGTCATTAGCGAGGGAATTTTCGGTCGCTAACATGCCCAATTCCGTCGCTAATTGCCATTAGCGAGGGAATTAGCGAAGACGATTCGGTCGCTAATTCCCTCCTCGCTAATGGAAATTAGCGAGAGAAATGTGTTCCGTCGCTAATTAGCGAGGGACAGTCCCTCGCTAATGCTGACAACACGCTTCCCTAGTCTGATTGGCACGCTTATCAATCTGAATTATTATTATTATTATTATTATTAGTATTAGTAGTAGTAGTATTATTATTACTGTTGTTATTATTATTATTAGTATTATTATTATTATTATTATTGTTGTTGTTATTATTATTATTATTATTATTATTTTGAGAGAGGAGTGAGAGTGGTGGTGGTGTGATGGTGGTGGTGGTGGTGGTGGTGTCGTAAAGAGAGAAGAAGAAGGAGAAGAGTAAGGGAGAAAAAGAGTGAGATGTATGTGGTGGTGGTGGTGGTTGTGTGGTGGTGGTCGTAGAGAGAGAAGGAGTAAGGGAGAAAGAGAGTGGTGGTGGTGGTGGTGGTGGAAGAAAGAGAGTGAAAGAAAGAGGTATGTGGTTGTGGTGGTGTGGTGGTGGTGTGGAAGAAAGAGAGTGAGAGAGAGAGGGGTTGTGGTTGTGTGGTTGAGGAGAGAAAGAGGAGTGAGAGTGGTTGTGGTGTGGTGGGGGCGTGGTGGTGGTGGTTGTGTGGTGGTGGGTTAGAGTTTGTAGGTGAGAGAGAAGAATGAGGGTGTTGTAAGTGAAAAATAAGAGTGAGTGGTGGTGGTGGTGGTTGTGTGGTGGTGGGTTAGAGTTTGTAGGTGAGAGAGAGAGAGAGAGAGAGAGTAGAGGAAGAGGAAGAGGAAGAGGAAGAAAAGAGGAGTGAGGGTTAAAAGTGAAAGAATGAGAGAAGAGTGAGAGAATCAGATATTTAGTAAAAAAATAACTGGACATTAGCGAGGACGTGCGGTTGGTCGCTAATCGTCACTCTGGCGTAGTCGAGAAGCGATCTGCAGAAATCAAATCGCCCAGACGTTCGGACATTAGCGAGGACTTGAAATTCCGTCGCTAATTCCCTCGCTAATGGTCACATTAGCGAGGGACTTGCAGTTTATTATTATTTTGAGAGAGGAGTGAGAGTGGTGGTGGTGTGATGGTGGTGGTGGTGTCGTAAAGAGAGAAGAAGAAGGAGAAGAGTAAGGGGAGAAAAAGAGTGAGATGTATGTGGTGGTGGTGGTGGTTGTGTGGTGGTGGTCGAGAGAGAGAAGGAGTAAAGGAGAGAAAGAGAGTGGTGGTGGTGGTGGTGGTGGAAGAAAGAGAGTGAGAGAAAGAGGTATGTGGTTGTGGTGGTGTGGTGGTGGTGTGGAAGAAAGAGAGTGAGAGAGAGAGAGGTTGTGGTTGTGTGGTTGAGGAGAGAAAGAGGAGTGAGAGTGGTTGTGGTGTGGTGGGGGCGTGGTGGTGGTTGTGTGGTGGTGGGTTAGAGTTTGTAGGTGAGAGAGAAGAATGAGGGTGTTGTAAGTGAAAAATAAGAGTGAGTGGTGGTGGTGGTGGTTGTGTGGTGGTGGGTTAGAGTTTGTAGGTGAGAGAGAGAGAGAGTAGAGGAAGAGGAAGAGGAAGAGGAAGAGGAAGAGGAAGAGAAGAGGAGTGAGGGTTAAAAGTGAAAGAATGAGAGAAGAGTGAGAGAATCAGATATTTGGTAAAAAAATAACTGGACATTAGCGAGGGACGTGCCAATTCCGTCGCTAACTGTCAGTCTGCATAGTCAGAGGGTGTTCAGACATTAGCGAGGGACTTGAAATTCCGTCGCTAATTCCCTCGCTAATGGTCACATTAGCGAGGGACTTGCAGTTCCGTCGCTAATCCTCGTTTTTTGCGAGGGACAAAATTTCCCTCGCTAATCCTCGTTTTTTTGTAGTGTACCTCGAGCAGAAGCGTTGCCGACGACATGCGTCGGAGCACATCTCCTCACCGGAGTAATATCATCCTCTGCACAGCCATGTCCCCGTGAGGCCCCTCCTTGAAACGTCTCCCCCCGCACCCACCCATCAACAGGTATCCTCCCACGAACTCTCGTATAAACCAGTGCACAAGCATTAAAAAATACAAATTATTAGCAAAAAAAATTGAAACAGATTTATGTTTTTTTTTATGTAAATCTGTTAGGCAAAAAATAAAAGGTGTCAGATTTATGATAAATCCGTTTTGAAAAAAATGTGCGTTAGAAGTACTTACTTCAATCGCGTCGGAACTATGTAAATCCGTGTAGAGAAAAAATGAAAGAATACGCTGAAAGAGAGAGAGAGAGAGGGAAATTGAAGAATGATGGAATTGGATAAATATTTTGTGGCTTTGAAGTTTTCTGGAGGGTATTAGGGTCTTTTCACAAGGGTTGTGGGGGTATTTTGGTTAGTGGTGGTGGTTGAAAAAAAAAGACCCAATTTCAAATTAGTTTGAATCTTTTTCCCCTAAACATTGGAGCGGGTCAAAGACCTTTAAACCTAAAAAAAAATCTACGTAAGCAAGAAACAAGTAGAATAATTAATAGAAAAGAGTACTCCATCTATTCCTATATTTTTTTTAGAAATAATCTACTATTACTATTTATCTATTAAACTTAAAGTTTCAAGTTACTTTTGATGCATTTAATATAATTGAATGGTGCACCACCGGTGCCCTTTTCCTTTTTTCAAAAAAATGATGTTAGAAAATTATTATTTATTTTCTATCATTTATAATTTCATTTTCACTTAATATGAAAGAGTATAATAGAGTGTACTGGCAGTATTTGTCTTTTATATATTTCTCTGTAATCATGCGCTAGTCTGCTAGAGCTAAAGGCAAAATAAGTACACCAAATTTGACTACAAATAGACAACGGTGTGCATGGGGGCACCATGAAACAAACATGCTCATTAATATATATATAAATATATATTCTCCTGAGTGTTACTACTAATATATATATGTATGTATATTCTCCTGAGTGTTACTACTGACATAGATAGTCATTGTAGAGTCTCTCCTTCTACCGAAAAAATGCTGACAAGAATTGCAGCAATTTTACTGATAGTTCTTTTGGCCTTAACATATCAGGCCATTCAGCCTCCACCACCAAAAACATGTGGTTCACCAGGTGGTCCACCGATCACAGCACCAAGGATAAAACTTAGAGATGGAAGACATTTAGCTTACAAGGAACATGGTGTTCCAAGAGAAATAGCCAAACACAAGATTGTATTCTTACATGGAGTTGGTTCTTCTAGACATGATGCAGTCATCGCAACCAACCTTCCTTTGGTACTCTTCCTGTTTCATATTACTTGTCGGTTTTTCATAAGAAATTTGTTTCTTTTTAGTTGTCATTTTGATGGTTTAAGGTTACAGGGACTTGTTGAGGAATTGGGAGCATATATTGTGTCATTTGATAGACCAGGTTATGGAGAAAGTGATGCTGATCCTAATAGAAGTGTAAAAAGTTTGGCACTTGATGTTGAGGAGCTTGCAGATAAGCTTGAATTGGGAGCTAAGTTTTATGTCATTGGATTTTCTATGGGTGGACAAGCTGTTTGGGGTTGCCTCAAATTCATTCCTCACAGGTAACACGTTTACTGCTCCTACTTTTATTTCATCTTTAATAACTTAGAAAGTTAAAATAACATGCCATATAAACAAGGGCGTTGTAAGAAAAAAACAAATATAAACAAAAGTATTTTGATAATTATAATGTTTATTTAAGGAATGAATGAAATGCATCAACCAAACAAGTTTATAAATTGTTAAAAATTTGATTCCTAAACTTCAGAATAAAACCAAACACGCGTTTAAGAAAATCTTTCAACAATCACATTCCCGGTCGATGGATTCGCGAGCGTGTAATTCGCAGAATGTAATTTCAATCGGAAACAAACGCCCTAAGAGCACCACACTATGTAGTACGAAAAGAATTGTAAGAATGGCTTGATAACAACACCACACGGAGGGGTCTGCTGATAACACAATAACATTGATTTTTCTCTATTCTGACAATTCGTATTGTACTATTCAACTTTTCCCTATATTTAAATATATGCTTTAATCCTAAAACATTTTAAAACTCTCCCTTTAAAATAAATATATTAAGATTTCAATAACCACTCCTCCACTTTCTGGGAATGAAATCCTCTCCATTTATCGGACAATTTCAATAGGATATATATATATATATATATATATATATATATATATATATATATATATATATATATATATATATATATATATATTTATTTATTTTGTACCATACAATAAACATCGATCCCACTATTTATACTCACCCAACCTCATTATTAATTTTAATTTTTTTTATTTTCTGTTTTCTCATTGTTTTACTATGACTGAATTAATTTCATACAACCAATAAAGATTGATTCAAGTGGTAACTGAACTCGGATCCTACTTCAATGTCTCGAGTTCAAATCTTCTGTGTGGCAAAAATGCTCTTAAGAGGGAAGAACCACACGGGCTGACCACTTTATATTTACATTTTAAGAACCTTAACTCATATTTACATAGAACTAACTCTCGTAATAGCCGGCCACTTTATCCTTTAAAGTAGGAAATATTAAAATTTATGTTTCTCATTTATCATATATTGAATCTTTTTAAGTTAAAATTTCAATTAGTATATATTTTAAAATATGTTTCTTAACTTTTTTTAAAGTTTTTTTTTTGATAAATGAGAAACAAAGTAAGGAACTAATCTAGGAATACTGCACCTCAAAAATATTCTTTTAAAAGTAGTATATTAAAAATCAATATATATATATATATATATATATATATATATATATATATATATATATATAAATATATATTAACAAGTTATCATATCATGCATGTAAGTAAACTCAGGGGTGTGATTGAGCGGTTGGGGCACATCCTCCCTTAACCAAGTGTCGAGGGTTCGATCATCGCCTTGGGTATGGAGCAACTTTAAAGTCCTAGGCCAGCTGTCCCACCCTTCGAGGTGCCTCCAATCTAGCGAGGAGATTAGTCACTGCGTTCGGCGGTGGATATATATCCTAGTCTCGACCAAAATATCATGCATGTAAGTAAAAGTAATCTAATTAGCGGGCTTTGTAGACTCCAAAGCCACTAAGGCACTTGTCTTAACCAACAATGGTTGATACAAGTAGTAACTGGACTTGGATCCTACTTCAAGGTTTTTGAGTTCAAATCTTGGGTGCGGCAAAAACTTTGTTGGGAAGGGAGACAGTCCGACAAAACTAAGTACTTGTGGCTAGCCAGGTTTCCCGATGTAGATTAATCATCAACAAAATTGATAGAAGAGTTGAATTGACTGCATACTATGACATTATAACCAAAACATATAAGATAGAAGATTTTGTGCTCTAGTAATATTTAATGTTGAATTTAGAACATTTTTTTGACAAAGTTGAATCTAGAACCATAGAAAAGTATTATTTTTCTTTTCCTACCATATTTGTAGTAGAAAGTTGAATTGAGAAGATAGAAAAGTCCTATTTTTAACAATGCATTATTGTTATCACTCTTCTTGCATTATTTTTCTATCGATAAGTCATAAATGATTTGATTACGTACCTTAATGTTCTAAAGACCCCAAAATCCAAATATATTATGTTTATTTTTACCTAAGCCCCAAAATGCTTACACACACAAACCTAACTCTAGGTGAAAATATTTGAACATAACTTTGAATAGTTTTTTGGATAACACTTAGGTCCGTTTGCTATTGATTAAAAAATATAGTGATTTTCATGTTAAACAATTTAGAGATTACTAGTATAAAAAATAGAAATTGCTTTTAAGAGATTTTAAAAAAAAATCATAAGTTGTTTTGTGTTCCTGTAGCATAATGAAAATTCTCACTTTTAAAAAAAACATTCTATGAAAAATGATTTTTATAAGAAGCTACTCAAAATAGTTTCATATTTTAATCAGTTTTTAGATTCTCATTCTTCTGAAAAGCCTTAACAAACAGGTGGAAAACTTCTAGAGTAGATTATTTTTATAAAAAATTGATTATTCTGTGGAAAAAAAAACTATAACAATTAGGCTTTATATAGTTTTGTTCTAAGAAGTTTAAATACTCAATACGAGATGGGGATACAAGAAATTTTTAGAAATCAAAATACGACACAATTAAGCATATATGTATATGTGTATGTATATATATATATATATATATATATATATATATATATATACACACATATAACACAAATATATGACACAATAAGACACAATAAGACAATTACATATATTTTCCCCACTTTTTTGACCAAATTTCCCCACTCTTTTTAAAACATATTATTTACTTGCATTTTGTTTTCTTGTAATATTTAATGTTGAATTTAGAACATTTTTTTGACAGTTAATTCTAGAAGATAGAAAAGTCCTATTTTGTTTTCCTACCTACCATATTTGTAGTTGAATAGAGAATAGAAAAGTCCTATTTTGTGTTCCTATTTCGTTTTCCTAACATTAACAATTTTTTATCACTCTTCTTGCATTATTTTTGTTATCGATAAGTCATAAGTGATTTGATTACCTTAATGTTCTAAATACCCCAAAATCCAAATATATTATGTTTATTTTTACCTAAGGCCCCAAAATGTTACACAAAAACCTAACTCTAGGTGAAAATATTTGAAATAACTTTGAATAGCTTTTTGGATAAGACTTAGTTTCATTCTAAGAAGTTCAAATACCCACCCAGTACAAGAAAATCGAAATAGGACACAAATATATATATATATATATATATTACTGGTGAAAAAAAATATTTGAATCATAAAAATTGGACAATTACATATATCTTATCCACCCTTTTTAGAATATATTATTTCTACTATAAGTTTCAATAAATTTCATGTATTTAGTAAGATACATCGAATATGTATCATATCAAAGTGATAATCACATCTTTAGTTAATAATATATGTATTCGAGATGCATTTGAGAAGTCTCGAGAAGTATCGGTATCAAATACGTATCTAACATTGATATATTTATATTTTTGAAGTATTGAAGTTTCATATTCAGTTTCAATAGGTTGCATAGAAGTTTTGTGGAAATGAAAAATTTGCCTTTTGTTTTTGTTGTTTGAAAGTCATATTTTCTTATTCGAAATGCAACCAATCTAAAATAGACAAGTCTTAATTTTTGGCAAAACTCAATCTATGGTGTTATTGAATCGGCACATTTCATATTTATTGAGAAAAAACGACCGACATATAAGATATAAGACCTGAATTTTTTTATAAAGAATGGACACTTCTCACCTTTAAAGTTGATTTTATGAGGTTGAGTTAAAGACAAATATAATCTAATATATGATATCACAGTCTATCTCAAATCTATTAATGATGCAACAACTATTATTAACCACACACCAAACTTTTATATTATATTATATATATATATATATATATATAAAAGTGAATGCATTGAGAAAAATACAGGAAATATCACCATCTCTTTCATTAAATTAGACAAATTAAGCTACATCCAATCTCCCCCCATTGTTGACTGTATTACCAATTTCAACGACGTGAGGACATTAGCTCTTGGTTTCGATCCCGGTATAAACTGTGGTAGTGTGTGTACATAGTGTTTATTTGTCATTTCGCCTAAACTGACAAAAATATATGATAACACTAACAGGCTTGCTGGAGCAACATTGTTGACTCCAGTTGTAAACTATTGGTGGCGTGGCCTTCCTTTCAACTTGTCTAGAAAAACCTATCATGAGACCCCTGCACAAGATCAATGGGCACTTAGAGTTGCTCATTACTTACCATGGCTAACATATTGGTGGTTTACTCAGAATTGGTTTCCCTCATTAAGCATAGTGAAAGGAAATCCCGCTGTATTCTCTTCCCAAGATTTACTACTTCTTTCCAAGTTTGTCATGAACAAAGAACAACGGGCACAGGTGAAACAGCAAGGTGAGCAAGAATCGATATGTCGGGACGTGATAGTTGGATTTGGAAGTTGGGATTTTGGTCCCTTTGATATTGACAACCCTTTCCCAGATAACAATACAGTGAAGGTTCATCTATGGCAAGGTAGTGATGATCGCCTTGTCCCCGCTACGCTGCAACGATACATAGCTGAAAGAATTCCATGGATTCAATACCATGAATTGTCTGGTGCTGGTCACTTGTTTCCATCTTTTCAGGAAGTCAGTGCAAATATCATCAAAACACAATTGATGATGGATGAAAAAAAATAGTACTGCACTAAGTTACTGAGTTAGCTACCTTGCTTATATAGGTAGTGCTCTTAAAGATTTAATAAATGTTTGTTTATTTGTGTTATATTTTTGAACAGTGAAGCAAACATATTAAATATTAGAACCAAATAAATCCAATGATCAAATTTATAGAAAAGTTTGTTGATACAAGAATTAATACTATCACATATCTCAAAAAAAAAGTTTTAATGCAGAAAGGTGAAGAGATTCTCTTCATTGGACTTTTCATCCGGTGTTAAGATGAGATTTTACTGCACAATAAAATGACCGGAGGGGATCCATTCCCATGCCGAAAGCTACTTAACTTTGGAATGACTTGGATTCAACAATTTTTCTAACTTTCACCTAATTATCTTTTCCTATGGATAAAGGATCAGAGTGTCAATGATTATCATATATTTCTTATGACTTGTTGATTTACATGGAAATCAGGAGTTCTGAATAAAGTTGAAATAGCGACGAAAATTAGAGGAATAAAAGAGGAAACTAGTTTCTAAGTTTTGTGACGTTAGCATTTAGCCACAAATTAGAGATGGATTTTACCAAATTAGAAATGCAATTGATGAATGGTTAATCAATTCTGCTGGAAGCTGTGGTGTCTAATCTCATTGTTGAGTTTCAAGCTATTTGGCATGGATTGATTTTAGCTTGGAACCATGGTTATGAAGAGCTCATTTGTGAACTACCCTTAAATTGATTGAAAAGGGTGTTAATCAAATTCATCCCTATATTCTTTTTTTGAAAGTAAGTCAATTTCATTCGATAGAAAACATAGGTGGCATTAAAAGTAGAATGAAAGCAAATGTGTTGGGACATTTCCGGCCCATCCACAACAAAAGATCATCATCTCTGAGAGAACCACATAAATATTATAGACACAACTCATAGATCGTTTAGAAACTATGGAAACATAGACAAGCCAATCACATCGACCTAACAACCAAACTATTAGTAGCTTCCTCCCTCGGTCATTGGCAATCACGAAAAGAGAATCTCGTGTCTTTTTCCTCAATCCAATTATGAATGATTTTTGACTTCTGAAAAGAACATTTTGACTATTTTTGTTCTCAGGATTCACCAAATTTCCTTGATATATTCGATAGCTGAAATATACTTGGAGAGGCCGAAGCAATAGGTGCTAGTCACATAAGCCTCTTCAGTCACTATGAGGTGCCAAAATGAACACAGAAAAATACAAAACACACAAGATTTTCCTTCACTAGAAACAGGATGGGGATGAGAGAGAAGCTCACACTTCTCTCTAGAAGCACCTTCTCTCCTCCCAACCCTAGGGTTAGTGAATTAATGCTCTCCTCTCCACAATGATGGCTATGCTCCTCCCCACCAATTGGGGTTTTGCCACTGATCTCCTCCACCGCTTTTCCCTCACCCCAAACGTAACCCATCCCTGCCTAACCCCCAAACCCCTCTTTCTCCACCTGAGTAATTTCCTGAGCACTATCTGGTATATGGTATTAGCTCATATTTAGCTTGTTGACATCCCTCCTTCTTAGCTTAGTTTTGCCTTTGATCATGTCATGCACGTACCTCTTCAATTCGACTGTGCTTTTTAACTTTTTGATCAAAACAAATTTATTACCTCGAAAATATCTGTATACGTACACTATTTTAAAAATTATTTATACTATTTAATACTTTGAGGAAAAAAAAAACATGTGTAGCACATGCGATATTTACTAGCTTTTCATGTAAGTTAGACTTTTCTTGACTAAAAAAGGATGTTCATTCATTAAGATTGAGATATTACATCGATAATAATACAAATACAACACTGCTAAAAAACATAAAGGATGAATCTGCGAACAAACACACAGCGATGCTATTATTGACTATTTTTTAGGGCTTAGTTTTGTACTAGCTAGATGGGATGAAGAATTTCTGGGTTTACCAGTTGACGGTGTTCACCGGTTGATAATTTATGTTTTTAATGAAATTAAATAAAGTGATTTGGATTATTATTTATATAGCCACATAAGAATGAGTAGATGGACACATCATCACTTAATTGTCGTTAGACGAGAATTGGACGGAAAGGTCAACGATGTAACATTTTTAATACTTAGAGGACCAAACTGATACAAAAAAAACTTGAAGGGCCAAATCGTTCTAATTAAATAACTTAAAGCACCCCCAGTGCATTTTTGTCTATTTTTTATGGTTAAAATATAGGATAAGACTTAGGTGCAGTTCAACAGGTGTGGTTGGTGTTGTTTTCCAATCACACTAGGACACATGGATTAGTTTTTATAAAAAAAACAACTGAAAAATAATGAATAATATTAATAATAAATTCATGTGTCGTGACTACACCAACCACACATATGGAACATCACCTAAGTTTTTTCCTAAAATGTAAGTAAATCTAATCCAATTTGTTTTATCCTTATAAGTAAATCTAACTGATTTTACTCAGGTCACAATTTTTAAATATTTTTTAGTTAATTTTATTTTTATCAAAAATATTCTTCAATTAATACCTATTTTATTTATTTTCAGGCTATGTTTGACGTGTTTCATCCGCTAATGGATAGCGAATGAGACTAGCGTATTTGACTAGCGGGTGACGAGTACGAGTGTTTGATAAGTATTAATTAGTGTTTTAGCGTCTTTTAAAATACTAGTTCAAGTAGCTTTGTAGCGGATAACGTATATAGTCTCACTTTTTTTAGCATTTTTACCCTTATTATTTTTCTTTTCACATTAAATTTTGTTCTCATCAAATAATTAATCATTAATTAAATTTCATTTTATGTCATTTTACATTTATCAGCTATTAACTACTAGCATTAGTAAACACACAAATTGCTATTACCTAACTTATCTATTATCCGCTATTATTAAATTTCATCATACGCACCAAATTATTAACTTGACTCAAGTATCTACCATTTATACCACATCATGTTAGTTAAAATGAGGCTTGCGATTGTTCACCATTAATCGATCCACATACTAATGCACATAAAAACTCAATATCGTAAAAAATTTTAAATGATAAATATTTTTATAAAAAAATAAATAAAAAGGGTGGGTGCAGTACGTAAGAGCTGCAGCTTTCATATTCTTACCATAGCATCCCATCATATTGTGATTAGTGTTTCTAACTTGCATGTGCTTATGGGTTGATGAGTACAACCTATTAGATGACAAGGGAATTAATCCAATAAAAAAAGAAACCTTTGAAGAGAAAATTGAGGTGTTTGTCTTGTACCGGAATTGGAAAAGCCAGAGAGCAGGAAAATTAGAGACAGAATAAATTACAAACTGAAAAATATTAATTGATTACCTAAAGAGCTAAGTAGGGTTGTATTCGGAAGGGAGAACCTGTGGTAAATAGCCACAATATCTGTGATTCTGGAGTCAAATTTTTAGGTGTAGATTAATCATTGTCAAAACCAGTGAAATTAAACTGCGTATCAATAACATGGTAACCAAAGAAAATTAAGTAAGAGTATGTTAGTATAAAAATAATAGTTAATCAGTAGAGTATTTAGACCGAGGCCTTATATTATTGGACAAATAAAATTCTCAGCATTACATTTTGGAATGGAGGAAGTATATATTTACTCGAGTGTTACCACTGACAGAATCATAGCAGTCGCAGAACCTCTCCTTCAACCAAGAAAATGCTGAGCAGAATTGCAGCAATTTTGTTGATAGTTCTTTTGGCCTTAGTATATCAGGCCATCCAACCTCCACAACCAAAAACATGTGGTTCACCAGGTGGTCCACCGATCACAGCACCTAGGATTAAACTTAGAGATGGAAGACATTTAGCTTACAAGGAATATGGTGTTCCAAGACAAGTAGCCAAACACAAGATTGTATTCATACATGGATTCGGTTCTTGTAGACATGATGCGGTCATCGCAACCAGCCTTCCTTCGGTACTCCCTCGGTTTCATATAACTTGTCGATTTTTCATAAGAAATTTGTTTCTTTTTAGTTGTCATTTTGATCGTTTAAGATTACAGGGATTTGTTGAGGAGGTGGGAGCATATATTGTGTCATTTGATAGAGCAGGTTATGGAGAAAGTGATGCTGATCCAAATAGAAGTGTAAAGAGTTTGGCACTTGATGTTGAGGAGCTTGCAGATAAGCTTGAATTGGGAGCTAAGTTTTATGTGATTGGATATTCTATGGGTGGACAAGCTGTTTGGAGTTGCCTCAAATTCATTCCTCACAGGTAACACATTTACTGCTGTTACTTTTTATGTTAATCTTTTAAAAAAACATGCTAAGATTTCAATAACCACTCCAGCATTTTCTTGGAATGAAATCCTCTCTATTTATCGGACAGTTCCAATATATATATATATATATATATATATATATATATATATATAATTTTACTGAAACCGTTAAGTAAATGGAGAACATCAACATCGATCTCACTTTATGTACTCACCCAACCCAACCTCATTATTATTTTTGTTTTTATTATTATATGTTTTCTCTTTGTTTTACTATGACTGAATTGAATGCGCAGCATACAACTAACTAGTGATGTGAGATCAACCCCTGACTTTAACGTCATCCATAAATCTTAAGGAAAATGTCAATTAAGCTCCAAAGTTATGAAGGTCACATGTATTTATGTCGGATTTTTATTTTTATTTGTAAAATCCTCTTTATTTATGGGATATTTCTAATAGGAAAGAGACATACTTGCACATTGAAATAATAATAATAATAATAATAATAATAATAATAATAATAGTAATAGGCGGTAAATGGAGAGAACTTAAACTCATTTTACATAGGACTAACTCTCTTAGTGGTCGGCCGCTTTATCCTTTAAATTGATAATAAAGTAAGAATTATTTAAAGTTATGTTTCTTTTAAGGTAAAAAGCAATTTGAGATGAATATATTTATAAAACAAATCTCTATCATATGTTGAATCTTTTTGAATTAAAATTTCAATTTATATAAAATAAAATATGCTTCTCAACTTTTTTTAAAGTTTTTATTTTAATTGTTTTGATAAAATGAGAAACAAAGTTAAGGAACTAATCTAGGAATACTGCACCTCAAAAAAAAAATTCTTTTGTAAGTAGTATATAAAAAATTCAATATATATCCTAATTAACAAGTTATCATATCAAGTAAGTAAAAGAAAGGGTAATTTTTTTTACCCCCACAATTACCACCTATATTCTCACCCAATAATTTTCTTTCAATTTACCCAAATCGGATTTACATATCAAATAGTTAAATCTGTTGTGTTAATTTTAGACAACAGATTTATCTATTTGTTAGATAAATCCGTAGTGAAATATTCAAAACGAATTTATCTGACAAATGGATAAATCCATTGTCTAAATTTAACACAACGAATTTATCTATTTAGTAGGTAAATCCGTTTGTTATAATAAATATATAAAAACGAAACTATATAAATCCGTTTGTTTATAAAAAATAGATAAAAACAGATTTATCTCATTAGATGATCCCATATTATATGCTCAACAGATTTATAAACAAACAAACTGATTTATAAACAAAAACAAACGGATTTAAGTTTTTAATAACATAATTCCCTTTTCATTAACATAAATCTATTTTGATAATGTTTTAATAACGGATTTATGTTTTTATTAACATAATAAATAAATTCATTGTCTAAAATTAACATAACGGATCTATCTATTTGGTAAGTAAATCCGTCTGTTTTAACAAATATATAAAAACGAAACTATATAAATCTGTTTGTTTATAAAAAATAGATAAAAACGGATTTATCTCAGTAGATGCTCCCATATTGGATGCTCAACGGATTTATAAACAAACAAACGGATTTATAAACAAAACAAACGGATTTATGTTTTTAAAAACATAAATCCGCTTTGAATTTTTTTTAATAATGGATTGATGTTTTTAAAAAACATAATTCCGTTTCGTATTTTTGGAAGGGGTAATTTTGTAAAAATAAAATTAGTGGGGTAAAAAAAACTATCCTAAAAGTAATCTAACTAACGGGCCATGTAGACTCCAAATCCATTAAGGCACTTGTCTTAGGACCCATATAAGATAGAAGATTTTCTTGAAAAACAAAATATAGAAGATTTTGTGTTCTAGTAATATTTAATGCTGAGTTTAGAACACTTTTTTGACATAGTTGAATCTAGAACATAGAAAAGTCCTATTTTTAGTTTCTTACCATATGTGTAGTTGAAAGTTGAATAGAGAAGATTGAAAAGTCCTATATTTTAATGTGTTTTCCCAACATTCACAATGCATTTTTATCACTCTTGCATTATTTTTGTTATCGATGTGTCATAAGTGATTTGATTACCTTAATGTTCTAAAGACTCCAAAATCCAAATATATTATGTTTATTTTAGCTAAGCCCCAAAATCCTTACACACAAACCTAACTCTAGGTGAAACTATTTGAACATAATTTTGAGTAGCTTTTTGGATAACACTTAGAGTCCGTTTGTTATTGATTAAAAAATAAATGATTTTTATGTTAAATGATTTAGAGATTTTTTTTTTGTCGAGTAATGATTTAGAGATTCATGCTATATAAAAAATAAAAATTACTTTTAAGAGATTTTTAAGAAAATTATAGATTTGTGTTTCTGTAGCATAATGAAAATCACTTTTTTTAAATAAAAATGTCATTTGATGGAAATGATTTTTATGAGAAGCTACTCAAAATAGCTTCCCATTTTAATCGTTTTTTAGATTCTCATTTTTCTGAAAAACCATAACAAACGGGTGGAAAACTTCTAGAATATATTATTTTATAAAAAATTGATTATTCTATGGAAAAAGCTATAACAAATGGGCGTTAGTTTCGTTATAAGAAGTTCAAATTCTCAGTACAAGATGGAGTTACAAGAAATTTTTAAAAAACAAAATTTCTAGTAACTAGTAATATTTAATGTTGAATTTAGAACATTTTTTTGACAAAGATGAATCTAGCACATAGAAAAGTCCTATTTTGTTTTCCTACCATATTCATAGTTGAATAGAGAAGATAGAAAAGTCCTATGTTTTCCTATTTCGTTTTCCTAACATTAACAATTTTTTATCACTCTTCTAGCATTATTTTTGTTTATCGATAAGTCATAAGTAATTTGATTACCTTAATGTTCTAAAGACCCCAAAATCCAAATATATTTTTACCTTAATGTTTATTTTTACCTAAGCCCCCAAAATCCTTACACACAAACCTAGCTAACTCTAGGTGAAGATATTTGAAATAACTTTGAATAGCTTTTTGGATAACACTTAGTTTCATTCTAAAAAGTTCAAATACCCAATAGACGGGGATGTAAGAAATTTTTACAAATCAAAATACGACACAATTAAATATATAAATATAGGAAAAATTAATTAGAGCATAACAATTAGACAACTACGTATATATCGATCTTCTCCACCCTTTTTATAATATACTATTTTTACTATGGACGTGTCAAAAATTTCATGAATTTAGTAAGATACACTGAATATGTATCGTATCAAAGTGATAATCACATCTTTAGTTAATAATATAGACATTCAAGATGCATTTGAGAAGTATTATCTGTATCAAATATGTATCTAACGTTGATGCATTTATGTTTTTGAGGTATCGGAGTTTCATATACAGTTTCAATAGGTTGCATAGAAGTTTTGTGGAAGTGAAAATTTTGCCTTTTTGTTTTTGTTGTCATATTTTCTATTTGAAATGCATCCAATCTAAACAAGTCTTAATTTTTTGACAAAACTCAATCTATGGTGTTGTTGAATCGACACATTTTTCATATTTATTGGGAAAAAAGACTGACATATAAGACCTGAATTTTTTTTATAAAGAATGGACATTCCCCACACCTTTGAAGTTGATTTTATGAAAAAAGACCACCTTTTTCATTTATTTAGACAAAGCTGCATCCAATCTTAAACTTTATACATAATAATTATGAATTTTCTCCCAAAGCTGCATCCAATCTCTCCCACTGTTGATTGTATTACCAAGTTCAGCGATGTGAGGACATTAGCTATTGGTTTCGAATACTAGTATAAACAGTAGTGGTAGTGTATGTACATGGTGTTTATTTGTCATTTCGCTTAAACTGACAACAAAATATGATAACACTAACAGGCTTGCCGGGGCAACATTATTGACTCCAGTGATAAACTATTGGTGGCATGGCCTTCCTTCCAACTTGTCTAGAAAAGCCTATCATGAAACCCCTGCACAAGATCAATGGGCACTTAGAGTTGCTCATTACTTACCATGGATAACATATTGGTGGTTTACTCAGAATTGGTTTCCTTCTTCAAGTATTGTGAAAGGAAATCCTGCTGTTTTCTCTCCCCAAGATTTATTAATTCTTTCCAAGTTTGTCATGAACAAAGAACACAAGGTACACCACTTACTGTGCATGCACTCACTTCTTTTTTAATGATCTATTATGCTAACAAGAGATTGAATATTAGAAATTAAATAACTACATAAAGAATTATTTGAAGAAAAGCACTTACCCATGAATAACTTTGATAGTAATTGCTGATTAAACATATAAACAATACTCACATTTTCTTAATAAAATAAAAAACGTGTACTACCTCTAATCTCATTTATAAATTTATTGAATAACTGATATATATCTATAAATTTAACAAAAGGTACTCTCATGTTAGTAAAATTGAATTGAGTTGAATTCATGTATGCAGTCACAAGTGCAGCAGCAAGGTGAGCAAGAATCGATATGCCGCGACGCGATAGTTGGATTTGGAAGTTGGGATTTTGGTCCCTTTGATATTGACAACCCTTTCCCAGATAATAATAACATTACAGGAAAAGTTCATCTATGGCAAGGTAGCGACGATCGCCTTGTCCCCGCTACACTGCAACGATACATAGCTGAAAGAATTCCATGGATTCAATACCATGAATTGCCTGGTGCTGGTCACTTGTTTCCATATCTTCAGGAAGTCAGTGCAGCTATCATCAAAACACAATTGATGATGGTAGATGAAAAAGAAAGTGCACTAAACTACTAAGTTAGCTGATACCTTGCTTTGTTGATTTTAGCAATATATCATATAATTCGATTTCGATTTTAGCAATATATATGTAGTGCTCTCTTAAAGATTTAATAAAGGTTTGTTTATTTGTGTTATATTTCTGGACAGAGAAGCAAACATAATAAATATTAGAACCAAATAAATTCAATGATCAGATTTTTAGAAAATTTTGTTGATACAAGAATTAATACTATCATATATCTCCAAAAAAAAATCTTGTTAATGCAGAAAGGTGAGGCGATTCTCTTCATTGGATTTTTCACCCGTTGTTAAAATGAGATTTCCCTGCACAATAAAATGAGCGGAGGGATCCATTCCCATGCTGAAAGAGCTACTTCACTTTGGAATGAATTGGATTCACAAATTCTTCTAACTTTCACCTAATTATCTTTTCCTATGAATAATGGATAAGATTGTCAATGATTATCATATATTTCTTATGACTTGCTGGTTTACATGGAAATCAAGGAGTTTTGGATTTAAAGTTGAAATAGCGACGAAAATTAGAGGTATAAAAGAGGAAACTAGTTTCTAACTTTTGTGACGTTAGCATTTAGCGACAAAGAGATGGATTTTACCTAATCAATTTTGCTGGTAGCTGTGGTTTCTAATCTCATTGTTGAGTTTCAAGCTATTTGGCATGGAGTCTATTATCTTTGACTGTAAACAGCTGCTGCTGGATATATATGCCTAATGCTAGTTTATATTATGTTCCTAGGAATTGAAATGTAGCTGCTCACACTCTAGTTGGTATGGCAAAACTGTTGGGCCCTATGGCAGGGGTCTGTCCTGAATCCCTGAGCTCCGTTTCATCTCAATCAATAGAATGAGATGTCTTTCATGTAAAAAAAAAAGAAAAAAAAAAGGTATTTGGCATGGATTGATTTTAGCTTGGAACCATGGTTATGAAGAGACCATTTGTGAATCTGATTCACTACCCTTAAATTGATTGAAAATGGTGTTAATCAAATTCATCCCTATCTTTTTTCTTTTTTGAAAGTAAGACAATTTCACTCAATAGAAAACATAGGTGGCATTACAAGTAGAATGAAAGCAAATGTGTGTTGGGACATTTCTCATCCACAACATAAGATCATCATCTCTAAGAGAACCACATAAATATTATAGAGACTACTCATAGATTGCTTAGAAACTATGAAAACGTAGACAAGCCAATCACATCGATCTAACAACCAAACTATCAATCTAACAACCAAACTATCAGTAGCTTCCTCCCTCAGTCATTGGCAATCACGAAAAGAGAACCTCTAGTCTTTTTCCACAATCCAATTACGAATGATTTTTGACATCTGAAAGGCATATTTCGACTATTTTTGTTCTCAAGATTCGCCAAATTTCCCTGGTATTTGATAGCTGAAAGATACTTAGAGAGACCGAAGCAATAGGCGCTAGTCACATAAGCCTATTCAGTCACTATGGGGTGCCAAAATGAACACAGCAAAATACAAAACACACAAGAATTTCTATCAATAGAAACGGGATGGGGATGAGAGAGAAGCTCCTACTTCTCTCTAGAATCATCTTCCCTCCTCCCAACCCTAGGGTTAATGGAGGCTCTCCCCACCACCATGGAGGCTCTACTCCTCCCCATCGATTGGGGTTTGCCACTGTTCTCTTCCACCGCTTTTCCATCACCCCCGCCGTAACCCATCCCTGCGTGACTGCCAAACCCCTCTTTCTCCATCCCCCACTCACCCTCACCAAAACCCTCCTACACTAGTATGAAGTATCCTAACCCCTTCGATCTTTTTTCTTTGTACCTCCTTCATCGATCCTTCCACCCCTTTTTTCATCGGCCTCCTAGAGCAACCGCCATCACCATAACCTTAAAACCCTTATCCAAATCAACCATGTGCATGTTGTAACCGCTGCCATCAGGTCGGTGACCACCCCGATGCCTCTTTCTAGAGATTTGTTCCTTCTGCCACGATCCACAACTGCTCCCTTGACCGCGCTGCCATGGCCTCCGCCTAAGCCTCCTCCATCAGAGTATGACACTGTTTGGGAATAATCTTGTGCGTTTATGCGTGTTTGGAAATCCACTCTTTCGTATCTGAAGTAATCTTTGGCGTTTCATCTCTCTGCTAGTCAAATTCTCATCCGGCCACCCCTAAAGCCACCATGGACTTACTTCAGGTTTATTACTTTGTTGAGGCTCAGTCTTGTGTATAGTTGCTCTACCCTCTCCTTTGCTCATTAATCATGCTAGAGGTCTAGAGCTGCTGTTTGTTAAAAATTCATCCATATCTTAGAAGCTGCAATTTATCCATGCATTATTTGCATGGCTAATTTGGATAATGGTTAATTTGTGTTTAATCGTTAACCCCTGCTATTCTAATTTTTAGTAGATGCTATGGGAAGTAAAAGCACAAAACTATAGTTTTGTTTACTTGTTTTCCTTTTTATTCCCATTGATGAAAAGAAAAACTTCTAGAATGTTACAAACTTTTAATTTACTCTTCATTTTTTTTACAATCCTAACAAAATATAAGGCTTAAATGTGTTTTTGGTCCTTGTAAATATGTGGTAATTTGATTTTAGTCCTTGCAAAAAAAAATTGAAATACATCCTTGAAAATATTATCATTTTCATTTTAGTCCTTCTGTTACTAACTCCGTTTGTAAAATACTGAGGTGTACATATTTGTCTTACATGGCTTTGCCACTTCATATCTTTATTTTAAATGCTGAGTTGGATAAATTCCCAAATTGAAACTAGGGTTCTTCATTTTCTTCATCTTCATCTGAACAACTCAACCATTTCATCGTTCATAAAATCATCTCCACTTCCAATATCCACAACTCAAACATTTGAATGCTAGAAGCGAATCGCCTGGAAGTCACACAAGAGGTGGAAAGGCACGTTAGTGAAGGGTTCAAAGCATAGATGAGCTCATCCCTTCTTTCTTCTAATGAAGAAGAGGTACCTGATAGTTATGAACAAGCACCTCATATAACACGCACTAACTCAAACAGGCAGAGACTCTGAACACAGATGCTAAGAGTTTGACATCATATGACAATGACAATAACAATTACAACTACGGTTTCATGCTTCTTTGAACTACGATTGCATCTGTGTTAGGGATATCAGTAGTTTAGTGGAGCATGAAATGGTTGAGTTGTTGAGATGAAGATGAAGATGAAGGAACATGAAGAACCCTAGTTTCAATTTGGGAATTTATTCAACTCAGCATTTAAAATAAAGAGAAATGAAAATAAATGAGGTGGTAAAGCCATGTAAGACAAATATTTGACACCTCATTATTTTACAAACAGAATTAGTAATGGAAGGACTAAAATGAAAATGATGATATTTACAGGGACAAAAACATATTTAAGATGAATGAAGAAACTTAAACTTTTCTATTTTATACAAACTAAAATTACATAAATTAAAATAAAAATTTATAGATGCTTGGGAGTTGAGGCTATTAAAAACAAGAGTAAAGTGAACGTGCCTGTGCACCCATCATATCCACCAAACACAACTACTTATTCTATTTTAAGGATCAATTTACTCACAAAAGAGATAAAAAAAGTATCAGAAAAAGTTAAAAAGAAGAAAAGAATCCTATATATCAATTACTACAGTGTCAGAAATGGCAATATGTACAAGTTACACATCTGCATGGTCCACACTGTCTCCACACCACCCGCAAGTCATGCCTTGATGAATCCCTTTTACTTCAACACTGAACCCTTCCAATCTACATAATAATTAATAACCCTTTCACACTTCACACTCTCACTTTTCTCTTCTTCAATGGCAACACTAAACACTCATTTGCTTTACTTTCTTTTGGTGTGCAATATTTTCTTAGGATTCTTCCACTGCACATTATCTCTGCTAAACCCTGAAGATGAGGTTGGTTTTCTGGTTGAAGCTGATGATGTTAACATGGTCCAAAGAAACAGAGATTTTTCTAAGAAAATATGTGACTTTTCTGTTGGGAAATGGGTTTATGATGAATCTTACCCTCTATATGATCCTAACTGCCCTTATCTCAGTACAGCTGTTACTTGTCAAAAGAATGGGAGGCCAGATTCTGATTATCAGAAGTGGAGGTGGAAACCAAATGGTTGTTCCATCCCTAGGTATTTATAATTTATAATCTTATATAATGTTCACAACAATGTTTATCTGTATACATTTTTCTTATATATTGTTTCGTGAGGGTTTTTTGGTTACCGTGTTATTAGTGTGAGTGTCTTATTTGATACTTCCTTACAAAATTCATGTTTGTTATGCACTGAGAATCTCTGTAGCACCGGCACTTTAGGTTGAAAACGTGTTCGGCGTCCGACATTGACAATGACACTTCAATTACTTATATCTTTCAAATTAAAACTGGTGTTTATGTGTCTGTGTCTGTGTCGTGTCCGGTGTCCGTGTTTAAGTCGGTGTTTCATAGGTCCAAACAAACTCCTGCTTACAAACCTCTTGATCACATGCACAGGTTTGATGCATTAAGGTTTCTTGGAAGAATGAGAAGGAAGAGAATAATGCTAGTGGGTGATTCAATAATGAGAAATCAATGGGAATCTCTAGTTTGTTTAGTGCAAGGTGTAATTCCAACTGGTAGAAAAAAAGTTACCTATAATGGTCCTGCAATGGCCTTCCATGCTATGGTAAGAAACACATTTATCAATTATTTTTTTCTCTTTCTGTGTAAGTGATTAACCTCGTGATTTGAACCTGAAGGATTTTGAAACATCTATTGAGTTTTTCTGGGCACCATTGTTAGTAGAACTGAAGAAAGATCATGAAAACAAGAGAATTTTGCATTTGGATTTGATTGAAGAGAATGCAAGGTCTTGGAAAGGAGTTGATATCCTTGTATTTGATTCAGCACATTGGTGGACTCACTCTGATAAAACAAGCTCGTAAGAAAGACATATTTCATCTTCTTCATCTCTAATTTTTGTTGCTATTTCAACTTTTTCTAGTAGTGTTAGTAAATATTTCACATATCTATGCTACATTTTAAGTCCTTCAGCATCTATATCAATGGGTCAGTTTGCCACTTATAGATCCTAAAAGGTTATTTCTTGAATAATACAGGTGGGATTATTACATGGAGGGAAATAATCTGATGAGAAACATGAATCCTATGGTTGCTTATCAGAAAGGACTGAGTACATGGGCAAGGTGGGTGGATCTAAACCTTGACCCTCAAAGAACCAAAGTCATCTTCAGAAGCATGTCACCTAGGCATAACAACAGGTACCATCTATTTCTGTTTGTCTGAAACTTAAACTTGTTCATCTTCTTAAGAATTAACTACCATTCTCACTACTTGAAAATATTAACTTAGCAATGTCAGTCTCAAATTCCACCTCCCATGAGCACTTAGATGAGATGGTTCATCTCTCTTCCCGCTTAACCAAGGTCCTGGATTCGAATCCAGCCTTGAGAATGCAGCCGCGTTAAAACTCTTGAGAGAGAGTTATGCCGTGAATTGTGATCCTACCCGATTCGAGGGATTAGTCTCTGTAGTTGCGCATAGAAGATAACTGGTTCACACAACAAAAAATCTCTAAATCAGTGTTTGAAATTAGTGACGAGTTTAATTTTTTCATGATTCACTCAGAAAACCTTTTGGTTCCTAAATGATATGCAGGGAAAATGGTTGGAAATGCTACAATCAGAAGGAGCCTCTACTATTTTTGAGCAACCAAAATGTTCCTGAACCTATGACAGTGCTAAAAGGAGTGTTGAAGAGAATGAGGTTTCCAGTGTATCTGCAAGATATTACAACAATGACTGCTTTAAGAAAAGATGGACATCCTTCAGTGTATAAAAAGGCAATAAGCCAAGATGAGAGAGAAAAACCAGGAACAGGTCATTCCTCTGATTGTAGTCATTGGTGTCTCCCTGGTGTGCCTGATATTTGGAATGAGATGTTGAGTGCATTGCTTTTAGTGTAAAAGAATGCATCATTGAAATGTAAACTAAAGAGTGTACTAGTACAACAATTGCTCTAGATCAGGATATATGCTTGTACCATCTAGAGCCTTTCATCGGTTCATGGTTAGTGTTCCTGCAAGTACATTGTTGTTTGGTTTTCTATTTACAATTAATGTTATTAGATAGATAGCAGCACTGCTGCACTTGGATTTTTCACAAGTAGCCAAAGCAGGTTTTTCTGTCATTTTAAAGCAAAATATGCAGTCAAAAAGGAAGAAGAATCTCAAAGTGTAGTAATGTCAAATCTACTTCTTGAAGAACAGCGTTTAAACATACTTTTTGTCCATGCAAATATCAAATATCGAGGCTTTCGTTTTTGTCCCTACAGTATTTTTTCTAGTTCCTGCAGTAAATATATATTTTTGAATCTAAGTCCTTATATGGTCTACGTTTCAAGAACTAAAATCAAAATGGACTAGAAAAACATAAAAATGTTTATAGGGACTAAAATGAAACAATGATCTAAACCAAAAATTTCAATATAGTAGAGACAGTAAATAAAATAAAATAAAAATCTCTATATCTGTAGAAGGACAACATAATTAAATCCAAATATGATATTGCATAATTGTTAAATAAAAAGCATACAAAGATTGAAAAAACAAGAATAACGGTGCATGGGAGAGTGAAATGCTAGACAGATGAATGCAACTGTGCAAAAACCAAATGGGGGGGGCATAAGAACCATTCAACAAAGGAGCTTTTGGGAGCTATTACAGCCCCATTGAAATGATGCTGTTGGATAAAAGCACCCTAGAAGATGCAAACCAATGATAGAATGGCCAAAGGAAAAGCACAATACCAAAAAACCCTCCATCTCCTCCTTTAATTTCGTGGCTTTTGTGAGAAATCTTATAATTGAACCAAATGTTGACAAATACGTTATCTAAAATTGCCGTCTCTTTTCTTTAAATAAAGGGAAATGATGATTTTAGCATACAAGACAATAGAGGATTTTGTAACACATAACCGAAGTTGGATCAACCATTCAAATTTGTCTTGAAGAGGCTCTAGTTGTCTAATGAGTCCCACAAACAACTCAATGGTAAGATTGAAGATATACAAGGGTTGCAAACTTATTTTCCCAATGGATTTTCTGGTAATTGACATCAATGAAGAGAAATCCATTCCATTACTCTTTGGGAGACCATTCCTACAAGTGCTTTAGTAGGGGCAAAATGGGAAGATTCACTAGGTGAAGAACATTTCACTAAGTGAAGAGAAGCACTGCTCAAATTTAAATTCTTACAGCTACTCAAACTTCTCTCTTTTCTTACCCATTACATCTATATTGATATTTATTTGCTGAATCGGGCGTGGTTACTCCATTTAGTAAGCCATCGTCTAAATAATATTTTATATTTTGGTTTTTTTTAATTTTCTTCTGGATTATATATATATATATATATATATATATATATATAATAGCAACCAAACACACATCTTACTCGAATCACTGAAATAGCAAATAAAGCAATAAAACAAAACTACAGACAGCAAATAAATAAATACAGACAGGGTAGTGTCAAGTCAATCTTTCCGCTATTTGATGTATAAAAAAACTAAGAAATATCACAAAATTTCATTATGTTTGGTTTCCTGCTGTAACATAAAGTATAAACTAATCTTTAATAAAGAAAATAAAGTATAAACTAAACAATTTAAACCATATATGTATATGATAATGAATTACGGATTGACTAATATAATTTCTTACTACAACCAATTTGTTCACATAATGAACAACAAATCTGGATATCTTCATTCCAAAGAATAGAGGACAGACAGAGCTAACCATCTTTCAGTGTCGTTGCCCAAGCGAAAATCCCATCATCTCTTTCTGCTATATATTCATAGTCACAGAGGTAAATGTTACTACAATGAACCACCTGCATTCTTGCCTTTCTCTCTTACCATTGTCTTGACAAACAACTCTCCAGCCCTGTACGAAGATCGTACCTGCACAACACAATAAATAAAGAGGTCCCCATCATGATGTCGAAAGTTCAAGAATGACTAGATGAATGAACAATCTAGCTATGAATTTGGCACATTGTTATAGTCCATTTATTGAAGATTTGTTGTCTTGTCATATAACAGGTGATTTGTATGCTTAATTGTTAAGGCATGCCAAAAAAAAAGGTGCAATGATATTTTAATGCATCTGCTAAGAGCTTACCAGTGGTCCACTTGCTACGTATCGAAAACCAATAGACTCCCCGTATTCTTTCCAGAAAGCAAACTTTTCGGGCGTAACATACTCTTTGACTGTCAAGTGCAAAGGAGTCGGCTACAACAATAACATTTTTATTTAATTTCAAATCACAACAGTCAATAGAGTATAAAACTATCAAGGAGTATCAAACATGTTACAATACGGCAACTTTTATAGTAAGATCACGTAAAAGATTAGCGTCAACAGTAAGCATGGACAAAACTTTCAAGTTTGATTTCTAAGGTTATGGGAAGCAGGCAAGGGAAGCACCAAAGCCATTCACATCAGCTAACCTGTAAATACTGGCCAAGTGTCAGAATATCCACATTGATGGCCCTTAAATCCATCAGTGTTTCCTTCACCTCATCATCAGATTCTCCAAGGCCAAGCATTATTGAAGATTTTGTTATCATGCCCTCCTTGCTTTGTTTCGCATGGTTTAGAACTGACAAGCTTTGTTCATACCTGCAACCATACTGCAAGTAAGAAATAGAAATACAAAAATGATGATTTGGAATGGAGAAAAACACGCCTAAAAAAACAGAATGAAAGTTTCAAATCATGTTCCCCCATACTAGCAGTAAAGTAGTTGGAAAATTTCCGGTTATGAATTGGAAAATTTCAATTAGCCAGACCTATAAGTAATATAGCCAATACAGAATATGGAAGCAAACAAAAAAGAGCTGCAAAACATTTAATGAAATTGTAAGCAAATGTTGACAGGATATATTTTTGATTTTTTTTTCATGCATACATGTTTTTCTTTTGCACAACCGACAAGCACAAGTGCTCTTATTTAGAGATGTTCCGTTATGGACATTATATTATGTAGTAACATTTTTATGGTTCTGACAAAGAAGTTGGATCAGCAATGAAACTTACCCAGCCCTGGGATCTCTAACAAGTCTTTGAAGCCGTTTGACTGTCTCAATATTGTGAGCAAATACATCTAAACCTGAGTGAACCAGAGTTTCTACAGCCTTAAGATCACCCCGAAAATCAGAGGTTAAACATTCAACCATGATCTCAGGTTTCAGATTCTGCAAAATCAATGAAAAAAGATTATGCTCGAACTTGTGAGTACTTATAATTTGCATTGTATACCTTCTGTAAAATGCATCTTTATCTTTAAACAATAATCCAATATATCAATGCACCTTCATAGCTTTGACAGTTTGTGCAAAATGCCCACTTCCCCCATCGGGTATATCATCGCGGTCCACACTTGTTATGACAATATAATCCACACTGAAAAATTATGAATTTGTAATTATCAGAGAATTTACTACCGCAGCCAAGCTTTGTTCTATTAAGTGAGATCAACTATGAGAACCACTCAATGCCATTAATAGGGAATCAGGTCCAAGAAAAATTGTATGAAGTATGTCATATACCAAAGAGATGCACATCATATGGCCATGCTCTATGTAAGCATTATAGCTTGTACAAAGATATGAATTTGATTAACTTTCAGACATAGTTAGATCTGTGCTGAATGAGAAGGTGACCTTCTCTGATTCAGATTCTCATGATTAACAAACAAATTACTAAAGGATTTTGGACAATATGTGTATGTGAAAGAAAATTGTTATTGCGACTATCATCACATCATTTTTTATGTTTTATAATGTTTTAAAATCATTCCCTTGTTGACCATAAAGGCATAAACCCGTGAACTTATTTAAAGGCTTATATAGTCTGTTCAGAAGTAGACTTGTTGGCCTATTTGAATTTTGAAGGCCTTATTGTAAAGAAGGCCAAGTAGTTTTTAAGATAGGACAAGTATTTAAAAAGATCAAGTTAGGTCTTGAAAAAGGACTAAATCAGGTAAATAAGTCAAACAATGTCTTATGAGGGCCTTGTGTTTAGCAAACCTTTAGGCCCTTATAAGACAAAGTTTGGCTTGGCTGATTTTGACCCTTAATGAATGAATCATCAGTGAAGTGTGCAGATTATTAATCCATGGCGCACGCAACATAAACATCAATATGACATAATATACGCACCCCCAACTTGCAATGGCCTTGGCAGTATTTTCTGGTTCCAACGGATCAGGAGGTGCTGGGTTTCTGCTGGTCTTTACAGCACAAAATCTACAACCACGGGTGCAAGTATCCCCAAGTACCATGATTGTAGCAGTTGAAATACCATCCTCGCCTCCATTCCAACACTGTCCATCAGAGTGTAAAGGCCAAAAACTATTATCATTAATTGCATTTATATACAGATTCTTTGTCTGTTTTGATTCAGACAGCTATTTTTCAGCATGTTTGATTACAATGACTCTGTAATCATGGTAAACAAAACCCAATATCAATATCTATTAATCAATGGTTAACTTCAACCAGAAGGATTGCTATCTAAGGGTCTTTCCTATGCTATGAAGAACAGAAGCTAAAAAATGAAAAAAGCAAAATCCCATTAACTAAGAGCAATATATATGATATAATAATTAAAACCAGTCATAGCATGAAGCTACAATCAAAGATTGAACAAAACCAATGCAGGCTCTCTCTATCACTGGTAACCCCCAAGAAACTCAAAGTGTAAGATCGATCGTAAGAAAGAACGACCAGGGAGTTGGTCTAAGGAAGCCC
The DNA here is from genome assembly GCA_020916435.1 of Oxytropis ochrocephala. Lineage (NCBI taxonomy): Eukaryota > Viridiplantae > Streptophyta > Magnoliopsida > Fabales > Fabaceae > Oxytropis > Oxytropis ochrocephala. The sequence continues at coordinate 43,627,868 of CM037090.1, forward strand.
CTCAACCACGTGTCAAATTATAGTCCGTGATCGCTATTGCGGTCAATGTTGAGGTTTTCGATGCCTCCGCGACCACAATTACAGCGACATTGGATGTAAACATAACCGCAGTTGTGACCGCAAGTGCAACTTAAAACCTCAGCTATATCTACTCACCACTATTTGCTCTTACCTAAAATTCTGTATTCTATTACTACTAACTTCCTGAGCAACCCATCACACAGAGAAGTAACAACAGGCTTGCTAATTACACTAAAAGGCAACATACAACAAAACGTGCATGAATCAAAATGAAAACTTTCAATTAACCCAATTATGAAACTCAAATTTTCAACAAAACTCAATTTTTTAACAAACCCATATTATTACCAAAGACAAAAAAATTCAAAAAGAGCAAGCTGAATTAAGTGAAAGTTAAAAAGAAGAAATAGAACCTCTCCAATATTGGGGCACTGTGCTTCCTGACAAACAGTATTGAGGTTCAACTGGGAGAGCGTTTCACGTATCTCAGAGAACTTTTCACCCATAGGAGCTTTCTGTCTCAACCATTCTGGTTTCTTAACATTCGGGTCTCTTCCAGTGAATGGACCTAACCCACCTGGGTAGGGTTCACTCTTCTTCTCCGCTTCCATCAGCTTCGGAATTGCCGACAGTGGCAGAGGTTGTTGTGAGACAACCTCGGAAGATGACAGCGATTGAATATTGGCCTCGCATCGAATTGTAAAAGGGGAAGATCTCGTGGTTCTGGGAAATGGAATTGAGAAGGAACAAGGTTGGAGAAGTGATTGCTGCAACATTAGAAAGAGAGAAAGTAAAATGTTGAAGTGTTGAAATGAAATGTGCGGCAATTGCAATTGCAGTTGTGGAAGGTGACTTTGGTTCCTCCGCCCGTTGGAATGGAAGATTGTTCGTTTAGGCCGTTCAACTACAATCAAAATAATTAGCTTAAATTACAATTTTTTACCCTCCACTTTCTTCAATTTTTATTTTTGGCCAATTTGGTAATTTGGATGCATATAGGGTGTGGGAGCAAATCAAATCTCTCGGTGAACCGTTAAAATTGAACGTACAATATTGTGTAAAATACTATGACTGGTTAAGATTGGATCAACTAGTATTAAATCTTAAGTTTTGATGAATTTTTATACTAAATCCTACAATCATATTTAATAGTTCACCCGTGAGTGATTTGATTTACTCTGTCGCTCAATAAGTACTCTGGTGATTACAAATCCTAATCGCACTTTTTATCGTTCAAATTTAGTGAGTTTTTTTTTGTATTTTTTCTTTTTTTTCAAAATAAATTATTTTAGGGATTAAAAGTGCCAAAGAAATGCAATATTGTACTCTAAAAGTGAAATGTGTTTTCTACTCTCCATCTCACATATTCAAGGTTGTTAGATGTCTTCCACACCACGTCTTCATCAATAACGACTGACATTATATTTGTCTTCCCTTTTGACGTGTTGCTGCTTTATTTCTATAATACTACGATGTAACGTGCAGAAGGAAAGATTGTATTATTGTATGGAAAAATTGTAATTTCTATCGCACAATTTGCAAATATTCATTTGAATCTACATATTTTCATCCTTTCAATGCTATAATCAAGGTTTGGGACTTGCCAATAACACGATAAAGGTTGTATTCTTATACAATATTTCATTGTTTGTGGCTTTATTCTAGAACCATCCAGTAAAAAGAGGGGATTTTATTCCTACCGTAAATAAGTTAAATCGGGTTTAAATCGACTCAATAAGAATTGACAGCATTAGAAGCTTGACTCAAATACATTATGCGCCCTTTTTTCTAGCTAAAACTTTATTCGATTCAAACTCACAAAGAACTCAATTTAAATGGTTAGCTCGAATCACATGAATCAATCCGAGATATGAAAGTCAAACAATGTAAGTATATCTAAAGTTCAACTCATCTATCGAGTAGACAATTCTTAACATTTTTAAAAATACTATTATATTAATAATCTCTTCAAAAACAAAAGAACAAAAGAATAGACAAAATAACCCAAGATGTTAGTCTAGTGGAGCATAATAGGTCTTGTATCAAACCAAATTGGGTGTTCAAACTCCAACTAGTCTCTTGGTGAGGTATGTAAATTCCTTTGTAAGTGCTATTCGAGCACCATCTTCTCACTCTAAATTTTTTGTTTTAAAAAAATAGACAACATGATATTACTGAAAATGATCCCCAAGTTCAAGAAGTGGATAAACATAAAAACCAACTAGAGAGGATGCACCAATGTCAGGCATGCATGCATACATGACCAGGTAGATAAATAAATCCAAGATCAAATCAGCTGTTTTACCAAATAAGTTCCAAAAGACAATTAGTTGATGCCTCAACAGCAAGATGACCTATCAATGTATCACCGAAAGGGTGTTTAATAGGTTACAGAATTTTAACAAAGCCTTAACTATGCTCTCACATTCTCCAAATATATGGCACTTAATCTCTTCAGTTAACTGGTAAGCCAATAGAAAATACAGCTTCTGGAGATATACCTACAATAAATAAACAGCAAATGAATTAAGAACAAAAAAATCCAAGAACGTTGCAAAAAAGGATTCAAGGGGAAGGACTGTCAGCTCACCATCAACTTCATTTTGATTGCCATTGGTTGGTGGCTCTTGGGTTGGGGTGAGTCCATCATCGGAAGTCTCTAAACCCGCTCGATATAAAAGGCTCCGGACAGTGTCTGAAGGTTGAGCACCAACAGAAAGCCAATACCTACAAAAGACAAGGAAAATTAATGCCATTATAAACATGATGGACATGTCTGTCGAATCAAATTCATAACGATGGGACGAGGTTGAAAACCCCGCTCAATTATCACTAATTTTCTAAAACTAGAATTGAATTAAGATACTTACTTCACTCTTTCAAGTTTGATGCTCATTCTTTTCTCATCATCTTTTGCTGTACAAAAGTAAAACAAGTTATAATAAGTATTTGATTGACATCGAGACAACAACTTGAACCATCCACTTTCTCATCCCTAACTGGTATACATAACAGTAACAAATAAGCATGACATTTGCAGCTTGCATTTTCAATCCTTTTACTATGACAGTATAACCAATGTACAGAGGTAGTCAATGTCTATAAATTACAATTCCAAATAATGAACATGGAGAAAAAACGGAGTCCAAATTTGCTTGTTTTTTCCTTCCCTCTCTCCTAAGGAGTCATTCCACTCGAAGGAGGCCACACATATCACTCAAAAATGACACTTTATCAGTCTACTACCTACTTTCTAACAAAACTTAGTAATGTAATTACAATTTAGATATGAGACATGATACATTACACAGTAAAACATCTTAATGACTCCACCACTGATGGGTTTAATCCAAATATGCCACTCACTTCATACTAGGATTTAAGTTATTGCTGGGTACACTGAGGTGCAAACTGATAAGTTCCAAATAAAGAACCAAAAATAGGGAAGATTAAAGGAACAATGAGCTTTCTTAATGGAACATAGGAGAAAGAGAGTTCCTTACAAGCAGAGAAATATCTGAGACCCAATCAATAAACGATACGATAGTAAAAAAAATGAAGAAACAAAAAAGGGTGATTTGTAGAGTCAAAATCTGCCTTCTTTTCACCCCAAAAGTCCTCCAATTGCAATCCCAATATTTCCAGCAAAGGTTCCCCCTCTACTGATTTTCTTCTTTTAATTCCACTCTTGACCTACTCATTCACTTCCAACCTTAATTCACCTTGTGATTAATAGGCTTATTAAAACTAGGTAAAATGTCGTATGTAAATGTTAACGTCAGTGACATATGTTAGTAATTGAACAGATTGACAAAGGTAAATGATTCTTTAAATTTGAAACAACACTGCAAAAAATTGTAAAGAAGCCAAATTGCATATTTGAGTGAAGTGAAGGGAGTAAGGAACCAAAAATAACGCTGTCAAGCAGTGGCAGATTTAGGATACAGAGTCGGAGGTGTCAAAGTTGTTTACTACCTCCGTCCCAAAATATAAGCACCAGAAGTACATCTATTTAGATTAATTAGTCCAAATACGTGTACTTATGGTTCTTTTATTTTGGGAGTATGCTAGGAATGTGGTGCAAAATTAGTGGCTTAAGTGCAAAAATAAATTTTCTGCAAAATATCTTTTATAAGGGATTTAAGTGCGAAAATAAAATTTCATGGTGTGCAACTGACTCCCCTGGATTACATGTGGCTCCGCCACTGCTGGCAAGCAATACCACCACCAACAAAAGATATTACCAAGGGTTGATAAAAGCAAAGTTTCTCTCCTTAGGGTATGTTTTGGAGGAGGTTTGAGACGTTTTATAGCCTCCTCAATTTAGAATTGAAAAATATGTCCCCCCTCCTAAAAAACCCTCACAAACATACCGTTAGGGTCAGTTGAGTGAAAAGTTCAACATAAGTTCTCTCTCTCTCTCTCTCTCTCTCTCTCTCTCTCTCTCTATATATATATATATATATATATATATATATATATATATATATATATATATATAAACTCATCCTAGTATTTATTTTCCGTAACTGTAATGAATACCTAAAATGACTCTTGTAATTTCATTACATCCTAAAATCTCTATGATATTCATAATACTAATTATATATCCTTTCAACAAAATCCTAGATAGGTCAAAGCCACTGATGATAAGCAAAATCAATGAGAAAACATATTTACTCAAACACCAGTGAGTGCACTTACCAATCCACCATAAAATATACTAAAAGGAAAGACAATTTTGTTTACTTTTTACCAAAAGGAAAAAAATGCAATTTTAAACCACAGAATTGACAAAATTTGAGAGCATTTCAGAGAAGGATAGAGAATTGAGGCTAACCAATTTTGGGATTGTAGAAACCTAAAATTTCAATGTGTTTGCCATCTCTTCCTGCTTTGCTATCAGTGACAATGACCCGGTAAAATGGGTGGTTCCTGCACCCAAGTCTGGTTAATCGAATACTCACCACCATTTTTCACTCTCTGGTTCCTGCAATATTACCAACGAAACCAAGTTGAAAAAAGAGTATTAAAACGCAGAAAAACACTTGTTAAACCACAGCGAAGAGTTCAATACAGTGACAACAGACAAAAAAATGGTGTGATGTTTTGTTTCACTCATTCCCATGGTTGGTTAGCAACAGAGAAGATAAAGAAGTAATTAAGAAGAATGATGATTCAGAGAAACAAGCAAGCAAAAAGAAGAGAGAAAACCTGGCTGGCTCCGAATCAACCTTGCTACTGCTCTTCTCTGCTCTATCTATCTCTTAGCGGTTAACGCTCTCCCTCCCAATCGTCTTATCTTATACCCTTTTTTTCCGACACCTTATTTTCAATAAATTGATTATTCTTTTTTATATATATAATTTTTATATTGAACAAAGTTACATCAATATTATTTTTAAGGCTTAAATATAGATATAGATTACCCCCTCTGCAAATATCATATTTATCCATATACCTCTTGTAAAAAAAGTTTTAAAATAAACCTTGCAAATATTAATTAGTTGCGATTCTGCACTCTTGTTAGTTTTAGTTAACTTGAGTTAGCTCTATCTTTGAGTTGGTTGACACTTGGAGTCTTGGACTGCACACGTGCTCTAAGGTTTATATCTTATTCATTCATTCATTCCTCATTCACTCTTCTCTCTCACGAACTAGTGCACACCTTCGTCCCTCTTCTTCTCTCTTCTTCTCTCTTCTTCCATCTTCGTTAGTTCAGAGCCATGGCCACAAGCAACACCTCTTCCAATGGTGTATCAAGAAAATGGGCAAGCTCAACTCCTTGTTTGTGGTTGTCACGAGCCAATGCGTTTATGGATTTCAAATACTTCTGAAAATCCTAGAAGAAGGTTCTGGAAGTGTATTAATTTGGGGGTAACTTCTAGTGGTTAATTTTAATTATTGTTTTCCATTGATATTTTCTGTTTTCTATTGTATGAAACATTGTCTGAGATCTTTGTTGTTTGTTTGTAGAAGCGAATAGGTTGCAAGTTGTTTATTTAGGATGATGAACTAGAGCTTCATAGAGTGACCATGGTGACAGTTTCAGAAACAAATGAACCTAAGGCTAAACAGTTGGAGTCAGCAACAAACACGATTGGTCAATGTAAATGTGGTGACATTTTCATGGATTGGGAGTCAAAGAAAGTTTTAAGGTTGAAGCAGAAGTTGTTAGATGAGAGGAAGAAGATGAAGTGGATGCAAGCAATACTCATTTTAGTCATAGTGTTTGTTGCATTTCAGAAATTTGACTAGTAGGATACCCGTGCATATGCACGGGAGCTGTCGTGTTCTTTCAATAAATGAACTTAGACATGATTTAAATAGTGTGAACATTACCCCGTGAAAATAAATACAAATTCAAAGTAGATAAAAAAGTAGTCACAAATTCAAAGTAGATAAAAAAGTAGTCACAAATAAAAAATACATAAATATTAAAATCTAAAAATGTAAAATTATCATTTAAAAACAACTGTGCACTTATCCCGTATTTTTTATATATCAATGCAGTGTTTTTTATATATCAGTATTGTTATCTCGTGTTTTTTTATATATCAGTGCAACTATCCCGTGTTTTTATTTATATTACTGCAGTTGTCCCTTATTTTTTTATATCGGTCACGATAATCCGTGTTTTTATATATATATATCGATCTGATTATCTTATAGTTTCAATTGATTATTTTAGTTGATTAGTAGATTATAATAGATAGTAAAAGATAGATAGTAGATTATCAATAAAAAAATATTTATCCCGTGTTTTAATATATATCTGTGACAATTATATGTCCTTTTTTAGGTTTAGTGACACATATTTGTCACATGTGTTTTAAATATTAATTAGTAGTTTAAATAGTGATCAAGTCTTCTTGTTTTTTAGATATTAATCTCGTGTTTTTTTATATTTCAGTGCAATTATCTTGTAACTTCAATTGATTATTTTAGTTGATTATTAGATTATAGTAGATGGTGAGAAAAGAAAGTGCAATTATCTCGTGTTTTTTTATATATCAGTACAGCTATCCCGTGTTCTTATAGATCATTGCAGCTATCCTGTATTTTTTTTAATATATCAGTGTAGTTATCCCGTGTTTTTTTATATATAAGTGCAGTTATCTCATAGTTTCAACTGATTATTTTAGTTGATTAGTATATTATAGTAGATAGTAAATGAGAGATAATACATTATCAATAAGAAATATTTATCCTCGTGTTTTAGTATATATCTGTGACAACTATTTGTCCTTTTTTTGGTATTAGTGATAAATATTTGTCACATGTGTTTTAATATTAATCAGTAGTTTAAATAGTGATAAAGCCTTCTTGTTTTTTAGATATTAATCTCGTATTTTTTTTATAATCTCAGTGCAGTTATCCCGTATTTTTTTATATATCAGTGCAGTTATCTCGTAGCTTCAATTGATTATTTTAATTGATTAGTAGATTGTATTAGATGGAGGGAAAATAAAGTGGGTGGGATTAATTTAAATTTTGAAATTTGAAAAAAGTAAGTAGGAGAAAGTAGAAAAAAAGTGGGAGTGAAATGAAAGTGTATTGGGAGAAGAGATTTAGAAAAAAGCGTGATAAGAAATTACAGTATTGCCCTTAGCTAGGTGAGTTGTCAAGTAAATAGAGAGGTTAGTTTGGGTAATGTAAGTGTGGTTTGTTTGAATAAATAGATAGATATTAGATTAGATATCCCGTGTTTTTTTATATATAAGTGCAGTTATCTCATAGTTTCAACTGATTATTTTAGTTGATTGGTATATTATAGTAGATAGTAAATGATAGATAATACATTATCACTAAGAAATATTTATCCCCGTGTTTTAGTATATATTTGTGACAACTATTTGTCCTTTTTTTGATATTTGTGATAAATATTTGTCACATGTGTTTTAAATATTAATCAGCAGTTTAAATAGTGATCAAATCTTCTTGTTTTTTAGATATTAATCTCGTATTTTTTTATAATCTCAGTGCAGTTATCCCGTATTTTTTTATATATCAGTGCAGTTATCTCGTAGCTTCAATTGATTATTTTAGTTGATTAGTAGATTGTATTAGATGGAGGGAAAATAAAGTGGGTGGGATTAGTTTAAATTTTGAAATTTGAAAAAAGTAAGTAGGAGAAAGTAGAAAAAAAGTGGGAGTGAGATGAAAGTGTATAGGGAGAAGAGATTTAGAAAAATGTGTGATAAGAAATTACAATATTGTCCTTAGTTAGGTGAATTGTCAAGTAAATAGATAGGTTAGTTTAGGTAATATAAGTGTGGTTTGTTTGAATAAATAGATATTAGATTTGGTAAAAAGAAATAGGATTTAGGGTATCAGTATTGTAAATTTAGTATTTGTGTGACTGTTTGTGTTTTTGTAATCAAAGGCAAAATGAATGGGTTGGATTAGGAGCAATGTTAGTGACAACCCATTTAGTTTTATATGTAAACTCTAGTTTAATTATGAATGAAGTTTAACTTTGTTTATTAAGTCAGTTTGGAATTTCTGTTATCTGTTAATTTGTTCAGTTAAGAGTCTATTGCCTTACTGATAAATGGAGCAACACTGAATGGACCAAACATTTCCCACTAGCTTTTGGGGTTATTGAAACTGAAACCAAGGAGAGTTAGGGACCAAATATTTGAACCTATTTCCTCTCTCTTCTATCTACATTTCTCTCTCCTCTCTTAGTCTCTCCCAACTCCTATGGGCGTCCATGAGTGAAATCTTTACTTAAAGTTGAAGAAAAATATAGATTTCATTATTGGCTTATTCCTCCATTACATTGGTAAGTTATTGTTTTTGTTGTTAAGAATTTTTCTACTTGTTTTTTGGATTCTCATATCGCTTGTAAAGTCAGTTCACATGTGTACAAGATTTAAATTTGTACTCTCGTGAATTAAATTCACTAGTAGTATATAAGAATTGCAACTCGATTACTTGAAACTGAGTTCATGCACGAACGTGTGAACAGGGGCAGATCTATGTATACCTCAGGGTGGTCAATCGCACATCCTGAAAAAATATTATTAGTATCAATACTCCTATTAAAAAATAATATTAACACCAATATCCTATTAAAAAAATATTTTGCACACCTTGGAAGTATTTGTTTGCATTGAAACTCCTAGTTTTGCACCTATATAATACACCATACTCACACTCTTACACATTTCTAATTCTTTTCTCTCCCTACGTTTTTTCACTTTCAAGCGTGTTCTTCTTTCTTCTCTTCCTCCTTTATTATATTTATAGTAATGTGTGTGTTTAAAAAATTTTGCACACTCTAATTCAGGATCTTAAATACGCCGCACTGCGTGTGAACTCAATTCAGAAGCAACTTTTGAATTATCTATAAGAAAGAATTGCAACTCGATCGCTAATAAAAAATGAACTATTATCTATGAAGATAATGCATCCAACAGTGCACAACATTAAGACCCCTAATTAGGAGCCACAATCTTAAAAAAAAACAAGTCACATTTTTCAAAATTAACACTTCGATCAGAAATAAAAGGCTAAAAAATACTTTTAGTCCCTGCAATTATCAAGAAAATCCAATTTAGTCCATGCAATACCAAAATTTTTAAAATAGTCTTTGCAATTACTAAGCGTTAATACTTTAGTCCCTGCTGTTACTTTAATATTAACACTGTTAGAGTTTGATGAGGTGGATGCCAATAAGGATATTTTCACTTTTTTTTCTCTTCACCGTGTCTACTGTTGTTGTTGTTGCGTATATTTTCAATTTTTGTCCAATTTCGTTTTTCTTGTTCAGTGCGTGTCATCTTTAATTGTTGGTTGCATCTTGCTCCTTGATAAATTTGTGACATAACAAGCTCTGGTTTCGCTGGTTTTGGTGTTGATTTCGCCCTTGAAAGTGCCCAAAAAGTCATAAAACATGATTCTAAACTTCCATTTTGTTTTCGATTGTTGATCGTTTTCGCTGAAATTTGTTGCAAGCAATCACTTACTGCAGCGATTTCGCACCTATTGCAAGTTGTTTCATGAATTTTGGTTGAGTTTTGAGCAATATACCATAGTCACATAAGCCTAAACGCGTTTTTGCTCTAAAATCGAGTTTTCAGTAAGTTCTGATCCTCTTTTGTGCAAATTGATGATGAATTCGAATTCCTTGTAAAATTTCACCTAAAATGGACTACGCATTTGCTTAATTTGGTGAAGAATTGCAAATTCTGGAAATTGTGGCTTGAAGGTTCATCTTCAACCTTGCTGTGTGATAAGAAATAAGAAGAAGATGCCACCTCAGCAAACTCTAACGGTGTTAATACTAAAGTAACAGCAGGGACTAAAGTATTAACGTTTAGTAATTGCAAGGACTATTTTAAAATTTTTGGTATTGCAGGGACTAAACTGGATTTTCTTGATAATTGCAGGGACTAAAAGTACCTTTTAGCCGAACTAAAATAAGGAAGAAAGTTAGATAACTCACCAATCCAGCAATCCGTCACATTGATTTTAGGACATGTGGGACCCATATGTTCTGAGCACAGACGTGTCAATAGGACCGCTTGGGGATCCATCTATTAGAGTTTGATCTTGTGCTAAAGACTCGTGGGCCTGGGCCTCAAGTTTGGGCCTCATGGGCATCACGAACATCATAGGCTTCATGTTGGGCACGAACAAGGTGAGGGTGCTTACTTTTCCCTCACCCCCTCCTACTCTTTCACATCCCATAAAACCTTTAAACCCGAAAATACCCTTAATTAAAAACACATTTCCTCCCTCCCAAACCCCTCACACCCCCTCCTCCTCTCACCACAACCGAACAGCTTCCTCTCCCTCACCCTCTTCGAATCTCCTCTCCCAAATCAGCTTCAATCTTCGATTTCAACATCCAAAATCATTTTTGGAACATAAGGTACACGATTACTAACCCTCTTTTACTTGCATTTCAATTGTTTTGGTGTTTTTTAGCGTATTTTAAAATCTGCAAATCGAGAAGCATTCGGTTGAGGACAACCGAATGCTCCTGGGAACGAAGGTCAATATGAAGTCATTCGAACGAGGCCAACTGAATCCATTCGAATGAGGCCAACCGAATCCATTCGAATGAGGCCAACCGAATAGGACTGTCATTTTTAAAATAGTTTTATTTCAATTTCTAAATTTGTTTATAATGTGGTTATTTTTTTGATTATGTCAAAGTGTAGAGGTGGTAATTCTCGAACACTGACTGAGGTCGGGCGGCCAGGAGCCACCCATGAGCGGTTTCAACCAGTAAATGGAAGGAGGGCATACGCGTCTTTGCCGTGATGGGCTAGCTAGAGGCGAGGGTAGGGGTAGGCGTGCTCGATTTTGCGACCCCAGTTCCCAGGTTGTGCAGGGGAGGATGACATTGGGCAAGACATTGAGAGAGATGCTTACCATCCCTGCGGTGACTTGGTTTGGTCTGCTTTGAGGACTTGAGTGCAGCTGATCCTATATGACATTTATGGACTTAATTATCTATTTGGTGAATGTATTGTACGAATTTTATTTTGTGGACTTATGTATGACATTTATGTTTACTTAGTTATCTATATATTTCGGTTGTTCTAGCTTTAATTTTTTAAGTTAATAACACATGTTTAGTTTGTTAAGTATTTTTCCTTCAGTTTTAACAAAATTACACCTATTCGGTTGCCCTGACCCGAATCCATTTGAATGGGCTCAACCGAATACCCAAAAAATGAAAAGTGGGGTGTGTGTCAAAAAAATTGCCCTTCGGTTGTGCCTAACCGAATAGTTTCGGTTGCCCTTAACCGAATCGGTGAAAAATCGTATTTCATTAATGGTCTTTTGGTCTTTTCTCACCCTTAGGGGGTGTGTTTTGAGTAAGAGGGGGAGTGGGAAAAGCAAACAGCCAAGGTGAGACGCTTGTGGAACTGGTCTCTACAACTTTTCGCTTATTTACAGAAACTGTATGAGGGATGTGATCCATTTGCTGACCATAAGGTCCATAGTCTAAATCATAACGCTAGTGAGCTCAATTTATTAGGAAAATTTTAAAAAATAAAATAACTCTCATGAATTGAGTCACTGTGCAGTTCACGGTAACGCTAGTGAACCCATTTCATTAGCGTTAGAGTAAACTCCTTTCACGATGACACTAATGAATTTAATTCACTAGGCATTTTTCATTAAAAAGAGCTTGTGAATTGAGTTTACAAGCGTTATAATGAACTCAGTTCCCAATTACAGTGAACTCAGTTCACGAGGCAAAATTTAGTAAAAAAAGTCATATGAACTGAGTTCGCTAGTGGCACTGAGACCTGAGTTCGCTTGGGCAAATTAACTCAATTCACAATAGTTATTTTTGAACTGAAAGTTATCATCAATTAAGTTCACTATAACCCTAGGTAACTCAATTCACGGTAAAAAAAAATAGATACTACTTGATTAATTAATTATGTTATATAATAACATGATTTCTAGTCATCATATTACAAAGTTTAAGTCTTTCCTAATCTCATGAAGCCATTGATTGTAGTAAATGGAATTTCCAAAATTTTCCATACCATTGACATGCATCATCCATCAGCTTAAAGTTATTTTTCATATAAAATTATTCTACCAACAAATATAATTGTTGATCAAAACAATAATTAACTATTATTTACCCAAAAAGAACTATTATTAAAAAATGTAAAAAAAAACGCCAAGAATCTGCAAATTAAAAATTTAGTGCAAACAACTTACAATTTTAACCAGAAAAATGTAGCTATGTCAAAAAAATAAATAGAAAAATGTAGCTCATAAAAATATTTTAAAAAATCCTTCAAAAATAGAAAAATGTGTGACCAAGCCAGCAAGAAAAGATTCCTGAAAAGAAAATTAGAGAAGAAAGGAAGTTACAAATCCGCCCTCCGAGTACGACTCGGCGATCTTCTTCTCAACCAGCTTATTCGGTGTGTCACCCAGCTCACTCTGCTACCTCCTTCTCGTATTCAACGATCAGGTTCATTCTCCTTTTTCTATTTTCTTTTTAAGTTTTGTATTCTCGAAATATTCTCGATGTTCCAATGGGGTTCGCACTTGGCAATTTGGCATGACATCTTCTTTCAAATAGAATTTTTCTATTAATAATAAAAATACTTCATTATTTTCATTTTATTGTGTTTCAGTGAAAATATTTGCTATATAGTCCAGCCCAAGCAAAGATGAGTAATGGTGAGGGAGACAAAGAAAAGGATATGTGTGTAGTGGTAGTTGATAAAGTGAGTGGAAGATCATCAGTGATAAAATGCTTATCAAGATATCCCCTAAAGTTTATTACCCCCAAAAAGGTATTCATTTTAACAATCAATTATCTTTCTTTCATGAGTCATGTTTTAATTGAAGTGCATATTCTTGAATGCTTGTGTTAATAGGGAAAAATATATATTTACTTGGCATGTAAAATAATGTTTATTTAACTAATTGCTTAGGTGGGTTCTTCTAAAATTGATGCTGTTTGGGTTTATGCTCTCAATTTTGGAGGTGGAATTGTATCTGTAAGTTTACTTCTCTTTTGTGGTTTTCCCCCCTTCAAACTGCCTTGGTTTAGTGTTTTTATTTGCATATGAATATGATATGATTTTGGACTTGTGGTTGCCTTGTGAGGTATAGGGTGATCAAATTTCATGCAAATTTACTGTTGGAGATGCTTGCACCATGGTGTTAACTACCCAAGGTTCCACAAAGGTTGACTAATTCCCCTTCAAGTGATTTATTTTGAATTGTTCTGGTTTCTGTATCAGCCTATAAGATGCTCATGAATATCACATTATCTTTATGTCATTGATAAATTTTTAGTCTCATTTTAGGTCTATAAAGCTGTGGGATCTAAGTGTTCTCAACAAATAATGGAGGTAACAATAATACTATATATTTCTCTTGAGTTTCTCACATTTATGCTTGTCATTATTAACATAACGACTAGTCGGTTTGCATGATAAGAAAAAGTGAGTCTCTCTTGGGGACTAATCACTTTTACTTGAGGACTATCATGGTTTATGTTTGTGGCATGAGTATTATGATTTTGGTGGGATTCTAATAATTTGAATTTATTATTTTTTATGGCATAACATGCGTCTACTTTTCAAGAGAGTTCTATTACATTTCTTTTGCTATGGTTAACATATAAAGTTGTTTGATCCATGTAATTGACTCTAATCGGTGGGAAAAAGTCTTTGGTTTTCGTTGTTGAAAGATTTGACTTTCGATTTCATTATTGATTTCAAGTGACAACTGACAATAGTTAATTCATCCTGTGTAGTAGGCTAGAGTTGGAAGCAATGCGCTTTTAGCCATCATTCCAGATCCAGTAACATGTTTTTCCACCGCAAGATACCATCAAAAACAAATCTTCACTGTGTCTTCAGACTCAAATTTGGTCGTTGTTGATTGGATTACTAGTGGGCGTCATGAAAGTGGAGAAAAGTGGGATTTTGATCTTTACAGAAGCACCAATAACATATTTTTAGATGATGGTCAACCTTTGTTTCTGGATACGGTAATAGATTTACTACTGTCCTTGTTATGGTTGTATTAATTGTACTTTCAAATTTCTTGAGCTTGTAAGATTTATGACTGAAAACTGTGATCTTGTAAAGGAAATATCATGTTAGGAGCTAAATTGACAGTATCCAAATCTAGCAGCATATGTTGCTTTTGCATCTTTCTCTCCCCTTTATAGGTTGTCATGACATTACTTGTAAAATGAAAGCATTCAAATCTTTCAGCATGTGATGCTTTTGCATCTTTCACTCTTATCAAATGTGGTGCACAGATAACATGCCTCTTGTGCTAGTTAGAACTTTGAGATTGAGATTCTCTCCTTTCTTTTATTCTATTTAAATGGCTTCTTGTTACAAGCAGATGTTATTAGAAAAAGACAAAAATGGACGTATGAAGGAACACATGCAGGGATACCAAGTAACTGCAATGATTGTAATCCTGGGGTGAGTGATTGGTGCTGTCTTACTTATTCTAGATTTATGTGTTTTATATCATGAATTTGTGTACTACATGCTTTATTATTTTAGGCCAAAGATGCAGTATATCCAGAATCTAGTTCAAGAGCATGTGAAAAGAATTATGTCTGAGCAATTGCAGCATCCTGCTGCTTCCTTGAATCAGCAAAGAGACAAGGCTGATTATTTCATGACAAAGCCAAGCTTCATGGCTTCTTGCAGTGTCTTTGGTCCTAAGGTAAATGATACCCTGCTTTCATGACTCTTTAATATTCTGTATGTTTTAGTTATAAAAAAATATCACTGGCTGCAACTTCATTTTGTCTGCAGAGAATTGGTCTTATAGTTCGAGTGGCTTCTGTGACGACTGAGTCCGTTTACAAGTTTCTGCAACATGAATTGGCTCCTTTGGAGCCAATGATCGGGGTGCCACCTTACAGATGAGTGTTATCTGAAAGAAACATTATGGTTTTAATTGCAGACCTATAAATGTACACTAGCTTTACATTCTTTTATTCATGTATCCTCTAACTGAAGCCATATTGTGAACCATGTATTGTATTATACCATCACTGTGATGAGTATGGAAATTTGAGGCAACCAGGATGTGAAAAATCAATTATGATGGTCTTGGCTGACATAACACACTTCTTGTAGAATGTTAATTTTTCATATAAAGTTGAATCAATTTTCTCCTGCCTTGCCAGCAAAGGTGTTGCTGGGAAGTTTCCGAATCTTTTTCATCTTTTTCGTCTTGGGTTTTGGTTATGCTATTTTCCCTGGCCTATGCAGTCAATGGCTGATTGCAAATCGCTAGTGCGGTACAGCGGGTAGTGAGTGGTATGGCCGATATGTCAAAGTTTAGGGAAATAACACAAGAAATTTATACCTTAATACACATAAACCCCCAAAAACACCAAATTAAAAGACATATTCGTAACTGATAATCAAAGTTTATTGTTCCCAATATAAAGCAAATAAGTTTTAGCCTCCAGGGCTTAAAATAAGTCGTTCCTTAAGTGGAATTACTATTTCCAAGCTCTTTCCTCATTACCATGTTCACTCTCTTCACTATTGGTCCTCATTTGTGCCTTTCTGTCTACATGTTTTGTGGTTTTGTAGCAGCAACTTGATTGCTCATTCTTTTTTGCTGTCTAGTGAATGTTGCTCAAGGAGGGATGTCGGCAAGTCGCAGAAAAGGCTGCTTGAAAGTCCCAGAAAGATCTATCAGAACGACTATCCATTAAGTAAAAATGAACTTTCTTTAAGAAGAAATTTTTGTTAGTTATAGGTCTAGGGGTTTATGGGGAAGATCCAAATAATGTTTATAGAGGTATTTTTATATTACTCACCGAGTTTTTCACATTGACCATGAGAGTTGTGGCATCGAGCTAAATTCTTACCAATTAAATCAACACGTGGCAGGCAAGGTAAAAGCTAAATTTTTACCAATTGAACCAAAATTGATAATTCATTAACTATGCGATGAGCTCAGGTAATGTTGTGTGTTTGAATGTTATTAACCACACAACATTTCCTGAGCTGAAATATACGGTGTTGGTATACATTGTCTATGTGTGTCCAAAAATAATTTCTTTTATTTTGCTACATCAAATTTGATAATCCAAAGTTACAAAACCACCCTTAAAGATGAGGTTATTTGTAAGTAGAGAAGTTTTTTTTTTCTAAGACTACTTTGCTTTATTGCCAATATTTGTATTTGTATGATAACCAATGTAAAATCTAGTTGACTCTGACATTGAACAACATTACAGAAAAGCATACTTGGATTGAGGAACTGAGGATAACTTGAGTGAATGAGTGTTTTTCTTCTTATGTACTGAACTTTAAAATAACAATATTTCCATTTGATGTGTATAAATAGTTGTTTTCTTGGATTTACAATAACATCTAATCTCTATGCTTACAATCAAATGCTTTCTGTAAAATTGAAACAAGTTGTTCTACACTTAGTTTAACAAAGTCTACATTAGGAAGATGAAGACCTATATTATATTCGTCTTCAGTGAAGTCTACTTTCTTCAACGTTGATTTGTAACTCGTATCCGCTGATATGGGGGGACCTCTCGCAACCGATACCTGTAAAACAAGAAAAAGAAATAACTGAGCTTAACATACAGGAGTTTAAATGCAGATGCATAAATGATGGATAGAACTAGATGATTCTATTGCAGCAGTTTAGAGACATGACAAGAAACCATTCATTTGTTTTCATCTGTTTGGTTTATAATTTGGTACACCGTATCAGAGTATATTTTCGGTTAAGCTTCCACTTGGGATGGAGCTAGCCTTCTGGAGTTTTGTTAGGCTCAGTCTATTCTTAATTCTGATAGTAGCCATACGGTTTTCTATTAGATACTGCAAGAACATGTTGTAATAAGTTTTCATCCAAGTTATCCACGAGATTTCATGAGGACATGCATGTGTCCAAATTTGCATATTCAACATCAGCTTTTTGAATCGACCTTAACGATGGGTAGAATTTATTCAGCACTTATACCAATTTGAATTCGAATTCCAGTACAATGGTTGTCTTGTCTTTGTAGGGGGGAAATCTAAGGTAATCATTTTCTGAAACAACTATATGATCCATGATCATTCATTAGAAAAAAAATCCAGGAAAAGTTTGCTATGCCTGGAAATTCTAATGTTTACACCCTATTCAATATAGTGGTAGTTCCCATAGGTTCACTCAAGGCAAAGGAAATGAAATTTTAACAGTATTGATGCAAAGAATAGACATTTTCACAGGAAAAATTTATGGAATCTCATGTGATTGAAAAGGGCATTATGATTCATTATTTTCTAAAGATCATCCATCCCCAGGCCTACCACTTTCATACATAGCCCAAATAAAAGTTGATGAGGGAGGAACTCACACAATGTCTTTCTCCAAGTTCAAACAGCCAAAATCTCCACAAAGCCATAACCTTCCCATCCATTTTAGCTGATATATTAGTCCAGTTTGTGTGAGAAAACTCCACTTTACTCAACCCTTCAGTCAGTCCACTCCCTATGGCTTTAACATATGCTTCCTTTAAGCTCCAATATCTGCAAAAAGCAAGTGCATCTTTGATTTTCAAAAGGTCCTTCATCAGTTCAATAAATAATCATTTTACATTGACAAAGAATTCTACTGGTTTGGAAGATAAGAATATGTTCTCTATCAGACACTGTCTACTGTAGAATGAATATAATGAGTGATATTGCTTTTAACCAAGTTTGTATGATCAAAATACAATTGACTTCAGATTTCAGTTTGAATCTATCTATTACTACACCGCATGCCACTAATCAAAAATTAAAACTTAATTGATAAAGTGTGGAGAAAAACTACAACTAATGAAGATACCTGTAAAATTGAATCAAAACATCATCAGAAGTGGGAGCATTGACTATGTTATCCCATTCCAAAGCTGAGAAGTACGAAGAGAAGTAGCGAATAAATTGCGTAACCGTTTCTCCCTGGGGTATATCATAGGATACAATATCAATCCCCACAAGGCATAGCGGTTCAGAAGCTATGGCGACATAGTCACCGTGATGGGAAACATTAAAATTCAAATTAGGGAATGGAAGACCTAATTTATGATAATCGAATTTCAAATATGGTTTGCCTTGGGAAGTTCTTTGAATGATGAAGTGGTTATGTTTGAGGAGATCGTATAAAAGAGCGTATTGAAGCATTCGGCTGAGGAGTGCGCGTTTGCGATCTTCGAATTTGAGAAAGTGAGTAATGGAGGAGTGTTCGTTGGAAGGAAGAAGGGAGAGAGCGAAGGAGAAGTCATGGGGGTGTGGTTCCCACTTTGATATGTCTACCACCCATCTCCTCACTCCTTCCTCCATTCTTATTTCTCAAAGTCAAAACCCAGCACTGCAGCACCTCTCTCTATTTATTGGGTGTTTTTAGGGTGAATAAGCCAATCAAATTACTCACAGATGAATCGCTAAAATTGACCGTGAGATATTATGTAAAATGCTATGAGTGATTAAAAATGAATCAAAAAGTACTAAGTCTCAATTGTTGATGATTTTTTTTGTGACCAAATTGTTGATGAATTTTTATACAACATTCAACGATAATATTTAATGAACCACGACTGAGGGATTTGATTTGTACTTTTTTCCTTCACTGAGATTTGGTAGAATTTACCCAACTTTTTTCTTCTAACGTCTGTCTCTCTCTCTCTACCATTATAATATACTATAGATGAAGAAGAAATAGACAAAGAGAATGAGAGAAAAGAGAGGATTTGTATCTACTCTTGAAGGTGTAATTTACAATGTCATGAGTCCTATTTATAGGACACAAGTCTTGTAACCTACAAGTGAATTAAGGTCTAATATTATGTGCCTTTAACATATGCAATGAAGAGCAAGTACAATGAGTGAAAGCTTTTTACTAATAGGAGTTACAAGAGCATCATAGGAATATAGATAGACATCCAACATATTCACAACACCTTTGCATGTTTATTAAGAATATGCCTCATTAAAACCTTACTAAGAAAAAACCCAGTGGGGAAAAATCTCAGTGAAGGAAAAAAGTACAATATCATTTGCATGAGAGCTACCTCATTAAAAACTTACTAGGAAAATCCATTGGGATAAAACTGTGGTGAAGGAAAAAAGAATGCAAAATATCTTTATTTCTCCCTCTCATGCATGTAATCATCTCTAAGACAATGAAGGTCGATCTTTTGTATAAACTTCTCAAGAGTTTTGATTGCAAAGACTTTGTTAGAGGAACTGCTAAGTTATCGCATGAACATACTTGTTGAATGCTAATTTCACTATTCTTTTGAAGATCGTGAATGAATAAGAATTTGGCGATGTGTTTTTATTTTGTCTCCTTTCACTTGAGCTTCAGAGTCGGTATTATCTTCAGAACTTTTTCCTTAATTGTTTGTATTTTAACATGATATGAGGAAGTGATAACCATGGATTGCTATGTAGATCATGGTGATGCCTCAATGTCACTATATGTAAATAATCACATATTTCTGAACTGGCTTCATCTGGATCAGAAAAATATTTCGTCTCTGCATGGTTAATTTGGTGAACATATATTCATAAAATAATTGCTTCAAAGCTATCGTGAAAATATAAAACAAATATATATCTCATTTTGTTCTAATGCATATTGATTGGTGATAAATTTTATCTCACTAATAAGTATCAAATAATATTATCACGTGCGTGCACTAATTTAAAGTCTTCGAGACTGTAAGATTTGATATATTCTTGACACACACATCATGTACTCAATAGATATAATTTATCATCATTCAATTAGCTAATTGATCGATCTGCAAGTCGAGATAAAATTTTGTTTCCCAAAAAAAATTATTTCAAGATATGTCTCTATATCTTAATCCTTCTATGATTTTCTAGATGGATACCTATCTATAGTTTAACCTCTGAATTCATCAAATATAATTTGAAGTCATTCGTCTAGAATTCTTTTTTTAAGCAAATTATAGTTTTTGAATGCTCTTCAGGAGTTCCATAAAACTATATGGACAAGTGATGTCATTTTTATGTCACTATTTTAAAATATGCATTGAGACGATGATACCTCATGCGTTCAAATTATATTATCTCATAGAGAGACTTATTAAATTTGAGTAATCATCTTGAGAGTCCGAACAATATGTTTCGAAATATTAAATCCTTCAGGGATCTTCATATAATTTGAGTAATCATCTTGAGACTTATTAAATTTGAAGCTCTGTTTGGCAAAAAAGTAGCGGATGAGCTTATAGCGGATAAACTAGCTTATAGTGGATAGCTGATAGCGGATGACGAAGAATGTGTTTGGTAAAATTAGCGATTAAACTAGCTGATGTTATACCCCAATTTCGTCCGCTCTCTCTTTCTTTTTCTTACTACTAGTTCACATGTCTAGATCAACGAGATTAGTTCTCAGACTTGTGAGTCGATTTTCATTAATTAGGTCAACGCTTAGTTAGTTCATTGCTATTTGGGCTTGATCTTAGTGTTTCACTCGATTGGGTTTAGTTCTAATTTTGTTTACTGTCTATATAACCAAAAATAGAATATCATAAAATCGCAAAAATACAATAAAATTAAAATTAAAATTTATTACAATTGTCCAAGAGTCCAAAAATACAAAAAGTACAAATAAAAATAACGGGAGCAGCATCAGCAATCTTTAGGACTTCTTAGCAAGCCCACATCCCAGATCTTCAAAAGTCAAAAGCCCAGTCAAAGGTAATTAAATGCTAACCCTAAGTTTTTAATATAAATAAGCAGTCAGTCCACAGTAAAAGACACACAGAAATCAAAGCAGAAAACTACTGCGAAATTACCAAAAAATAGGATTAGAGTTTCACATCGAAACCCTAATCCCCTAAACACGGTCCTAAAATCTGAGTGACGGCAAGAGTGGTTCGAAGGTATCACAGTTGCAGTCGGTCACTATTACTCGAACAAACACGCAAGGGAATCAAAACAGAGGTTGGAGTTATAGGTTGGTATTCAAAACCTAATTTTTTTTTATGTCCATATGGTTTGTTAAAATAGGATTCGCCCGTTGTTAGAACTGAGAACGAACGTCAAAAATGTAATAATTATTGGAGTAGTTTTCAGACAACGTTTTTTCTGTCTAATAGTCTGTTTGTCTTGAAATAATGCTTAAAAAACTAGTTAAACACTTTGTAATTTTGAATCAAAGTGGTTTTTGGTAAAAATAAATATACTCAGAAACCCAAAAACACCATATCAAAGCTGCTTGATTGTTTTAAAGAAAAAAAAGAGAAAGAAAACGAAGGGAATCCAAAAGATAACAGAGGAAGAAATAAAACTCGCCGGTGGGGTTCCCTTCGCCGGTGTCTCCCCCTCCGGTCGTCCTCTACAAATCGCCCTGAAGCCATCTCCAATCATCCAAAAACCGATCCCGTAACCACCCAAAAACCCCCTCTGCCGCTGCTAACAACGACCCACTCCGTCGCCCTCCAAACCGTCGAAATCGCCGTTCAAACTTCTCTCTCTCTCCAGTCGGTGCTCTCTCTCTCTCTCTCCGCGAAGATCGGCGAGAATGGCGCCGGAAATTACCCCCTCTCTCTGCGGCGCCGTTTGAGTTGGAGGAAGGAGGGAATAGGTTTTAGGTTTTTTTAGTTTTCAGGTTTAGGGTTATATTGGGCCCTTTAATTTTTTTAATTTTTTTAAGGGTTCTGAATACTATCTGCACCCCCAGTTTGACACGCACACCTCCCCCACTTAAGCTCAGTTTCGCATACTGGGCTCTCCTATGCGAACTGGACTTTCTTTTTACACCTCCAATTAATTATGAAACCCACTGCGACTAATGAAACCCTAACTTACTATTTTCACCCCTGTTTCACTTTTTAATTCTTTTCCAACGCAAACGTAAATAAATTTTCTCGCGAATTTAAATAAATGGCTAAGTCGGTTGTACAACCGGGTTAGTCATTATTTTAAGACCAATAATTTATCTGATTGATAACCACGCAAATTTAACAAGTACGAATAAACTATTTTTCTCTAAAATAAACAGCTAAGTCGGTTGTACAACCGGGTTAGTCATTATTTTAGGGCCAATGATTTATCTGGCCAAGTAACTCACGAAAATTTAATAAACACGAACAAACCATTTTTCCTAAAAAAAATAGGGGATTAAGTCGGCTGTACAGTCGGGTTAGTCAGCGTTCTAGAACTAATGAGCTGTACAGTTCAAGGAATCCTAAGATCCCTACACTAAAAAACACCAACCCATAAACATTTTCGGGAAGAACTACGTAGCTTTGATTCCTCCATTGCATCTGGAGGTACGTAGGAGCAAGACTCAAACTCTTGTCAAGCACTAAAAATCAAAAACTTAAATAAGTCTTTTTCTCTACAAATAAAAGGGTAATAATTAAATAAATCTTAAATTAATTAGACAATAGATGTCGTGGGGTGCTAATACCTTCCCCACACATAACGACTCCCGAACCCTAACAATGCCTCGTCCTAAAACTTAAAGGGATTTTCCGAATTTGCCCTTAAACTAAAATTTGGTGGCGACTTCCTTTGAACCTTTCGAAGAATCCATTCCCGGATTTTTCGGTCGCTACAGCTGATAAATGTAAAATGACATAAATGACATGTTTAATGAACGGTTAGATTTATTTATATAATTGCTTGAAATTTTTATTTTTATTTTACTTAAAATTCATGATAGTCTAATTTATTTATTTACTTGATAAGTAAACTAATTCTTTGTATGCATAAAAATTAAAAGTTGTCCTTTTTTTTATTTTTTTTACCAAACAAAAATCACGCTTGTTACAGAAAAAAAAAATAATCTATTCTAATTTTCTAATTGCATTTGATAAGACATAAGACGTAAGATGAAACTTATAGAAATAAAATAAAGCTTTTGTCAAATAAATAATATAAATTAAAATAAAGCTTTGACCAAGTAAAAAAGGAGATGAATAAAACTTAACAAAAATTAAGCAACAGTGCAGTCGCATAGTTGAAATACAAAGCAATAAGCAGCACTCACAAAATATTGATGAAAAAAATGCAAAAGTACCTGGACAGAATTCAAAATTACAAATATGAAAAAATTATTTTATTGAGAACTAAGGACAAAGAAAAAAAAATTTAAAAAAATAATAAGGGTAAAAACAGACTAAAAAGTTGAGACGCTATAAGCTTGTAGCGACCGAAAAATCCGAGTTAGGTCTCTTCGAAAGGTTCAAAGGAAGTCACCACCAAATTTTAGTTTAAGGGCAAATTCGGAAAATCCCTTTTAGGTTTAAGATAAGGCTGAGTTTAGGGTTCGGGAGTCAGTATGCGTGGGGAAGGTATTAGCACGCCACGACATCCTTTGTCTAATCATTTATGTTTTATTAATATTTACCCTTTTTATTTACAGTGTAAAAGACTTAATTAAATTTTTGGTTTTTAGTGCTCCTACGTACCTCCGGATGCAATGGAGGAATCAAAGCTACGTAGTTCTTCCCGAAAAAGGTTTGTTGGTTGGTGTTTTTTTAGTGTAGGGTCCTAGGACTCTTTTGCTATGCATGATACCATCGATCTTGGGATGTTTGACTAACCCAATTGTACAACCGACTTAGTCCCCTACTTTTTGAAAATGAGTTTTTGAGAGAAATTGGTTTGATATGAGTTTGTTTGATTTTAGAATAGGTATTCTAGGACTCTTGAACTATCTGACTCACTCACTCGTCTAGAACACGACTAACCTAGATTGTACAACCGAGCTTAGTCCCTATTTTTGGGAAAAATGGTTTAGTTATATTTTTATAAGTTTTTAGGATTACTGAATCATGCATGACTCATTGGTCCTAGAATGATGACTAACCCGGTTGTACAACCGACTTAACATTTTATTTGATTTTGGGTAGAAAAATATTTAATTATTGTTTTTGCATTAATGAGAAAAATGTTCGAATTTAAAAGAATTAAAAGAAATGAGAAAATAGTGAAAATTGTAAAAAGGGGGTGTTGTTAGTTTCAGGAAGTGATATAATTAAATAAGGGAGTAGAAAGGAAGCCAATTCGCATTTGGGGCACAGTCTACGAAACTGGGCTTGAATTAAAAGGGGAGTGCGTGGAAAAAACAAAGGGGTCTATCTAGTAATTTGAACATTGTTATTTTAAAATAAATAAATAAATAAAAAGATAAGAAAGGGTATTTAAGGCATGTAGGGTATCAACACAACCCTAATTTCATTTCCTCCCCTTCTCACGCCGCCAGCCTCCTAAGATAGAGAGAGAGTGAAATTTTCTCTCTCATGAGAGAGAGAGAGAGAGAGTTATTACTTCGCAAGAAAAACGGAGAGAGGGAGAGGGGCCGAAAATTTCGCCTAGTCCAATGGAAGAAAGAAGGATCTTCGCCTGGGAGATGAGAGCCATGGTGAGAGAAGAAATGAAAGGAAGAAGAAAGGGAGAGGAGAACGTAGAGGGCGGCGGGGGGAGGAACCGGACGGAGGTGAGAAAGAACTCGCCGGAAAGGATGAAGACGCGAACCAGTGGGGGTTAACGGTGACTGTGGTTCGGTTTTGGGGGTTGCAATGGTGAGGGGCCGGTTTTGGCTTTATGGTTGCTCGCCAGAGTTCGCCGGAGAAGATGAAGTCTCCGACAGTGTTTACAGGTTCGTTTTTTTTTTCTTTCTATTTTTTTTTTTGATTCCTTACTTGTTCTCTTCTACCTCTCTCTATTTCTAATGGGCTGGTTTTTCTTTAAACTTTAATTCTTGGTTTGAAACTTTAGTATTCTTTGTTCATAGAGATTTGCAGTAGCAGAACCTTTAATTCCTGTTTATCCTCTATAATAATAAAAAAAAGTGCAAATGGCTTTCTATTTTTCCTTAAATTGTAAATCGTTACTAGTATAGAAAGTGGATTAGTATTTGGTCATCTCTCGAGGGTTTACGAAAACATGTTACGCCACTCATTAGAAAGCATACTGCGAGGTGAGCATTAACAACTGATTAAACACTTATTTTTTACATTTCAGATCTAATAACACATATAAACAACCAACCTAGTTTCCAGCATCTGTTTGGTCTCCGGTTGCGCTTATGTCAGCCTGTGATTGTTACTGGCCTCGTGTGCGTGTTGTTGTTTCCTTCTCTCGGTTGACTACTCTATTGTTTCGGATCTGAGCCGAGTATTTTTCGGATTAAGGTCCTGATGTTGAACCGTTAATCCTTTTTAGGGTGATTTTCGCAACCTTTTTTTGTCCCTTTTTAACTGTGTTTGACTGTTTATTTATACTACAATATTAGGTTTAAACATTAATTGTATTTTGACTGGGTTTTGAATTATTTTTTAGGTTTAAACATTAATTGTATTTTGACTGGATCAACCCAGGCCCAGCAGATTGGAGAGCAGCTGCTGAAAACCCTAGATCTGTTGCTACCTTTTACTATTTTCTTTTTGCATTTTCGGATTTGGCTATTTTTTGTATTCCTAATATTACTTTTTTTTGCATTTTTGGACTTTTGGACATTTTGAACACTTCTAAATTGTAAATAAAATTAAATAGATTTTTTTGGCATTTTTGGACTATATATACTATTCAAAATAAATTAAATGGAAAAAATAAAAATAATAAAGAGAAGTTGGACCAAATACAAAAGTGAACCGGGCCCAACTAAATAAAAACGCTTAGAATAAAGCCCAAATAGAAGAAATAAGCCCATTAAGCGATAAATACTAAAAAAACAAATTGGAACCACGTTTGTAGGCCCAAATCAAAATGATAAGCCCAATATGGAGAAAAACGACTTAGATTAGTCTACTTATGTTCAATTAGGCCCAAATATCGAGATTAAACTGAAGAATGCATGAAAAGATCGATCATTCGCACGTATGCCTAGCTTAAGTAACGGTATTCGAGTTTAATTGAACGGATAATTGAAATTGGCTTAAATTAGAAAGAGACGCTATTCTAAAAACTTATAATTGTGTGACTTCGAAATATGAATTATATAAAACAAGCGACTAAAAGAAGACGGACAAAATTGGGGTATAACAAAGCTATAAGCTCAAACGCTACTTAAAGTAGCGTTTCAAAAAATGCTATAAACTACCCCAAAAACACTATCCGCTACTGCTTGCTAAACACCTCTAATTTTTTTCATCCACTATGCACTGGTCAAATCTGCTAGTCAAATCCGCTATAAGTTAGCAGATTTGGTTTGCCAAACAGAGAGCATGAGTAACCAAATGGGCTGGGTGATAGTGTTTAAAATGGGCGTTTGCTTTTCCCACGCCCCTCCTACTCAAAACACCCCCCATAAGGGTGTGAAATGACCAAAAGACCAGCCAAAGCGTCTTTTTTTTCAAGAATTTTCACGTGTTCGAACACGGGCCTTCGAACAGGTTCTAATGACATCGTTCGAGTGTGTTAAATTTTGACATCACACACTTTTTTTCACCTGTTCGCATGAGGTTATGCGAACCTGTTCGCATGACCTTGTTCGAACCCGTTCGAACGACATCGTTCGAGTGTGTTAAATATTGACTTCACACCCTCTCGTGCGTAATTTCATCATTGAGCGAGGTCATTCGAGCGTGTTGAGCAGTCGTTGAGCGATACTATTAAACACGTCTCCGCGGCATTTCACGCGAGGTTATTTTTGGAATAAAATTTATTAAGGGGTGTGAAAGAGTAGGAGGGGGTGTGGGAAAAGCAAACACCTTAAAATGAACCTCAAAAGCAATAAACAAGCTTATAGGAAGGAAGTTTATTTGGGTACAAATATAGGAAGTTACTATTGTCATCTTGTGAATATTTGATAACACACCCCACGGAAGTTTATTTGTTATGCTAATTTTAATTTCTAAACAATTCCTGCCGTATTAAAATAAACTTCCAATAAATGAGGCTTACATGTATGCTGGGTGTTTTACATAGAAAACTGAATTATAAAACAAATACCCAATTATCATTCTCGTGGGTGTAGTAGTTGAACTAACCCATGTGAAGAAGATATCTCTCACTCAATTATCATTCTTAACATTGATTCCATTCTCTCTTTGTCCCTACACTTGCTCATCAACTCCAAGTACTTTGTAGCATCATGAGATGATGATAGCCCTTCAAAAACAAACTTCAACAACCGACTATGTGTTGCTTGCATCACATGGAAACAATGCTCTAGTGCTCTCTCATCTTCCTCTTTGCTCAACTCCACTGCCTCCATTAATGGAAGTAGTTCCAATTCCTCTTCCATGAAATGTTGTTTGCATTGTTCCTAAATAAACATCAACAATTTGACAAGGAAATTTTCTTTGATAAGTTACATTTATTAATAATGTCCAACTACAACCATTATTGTGTGCAAAACGCCAAAACTCTAACTCGTCTTATCTTATGCTAGGAAAGAGTTCCAAATAACATATTCCATTGTTCATTAATAATGTCCGTGAGTCCGTGACATGTCATATTCAATCCAATTACTTGTTTGAACTGGCCATACCACTTATTCTCATTTGGACCCGCTGGTCGGATTTAATAACACATCTAAAAATAAGTAATAATAGTCTATGTTATTTGTGAAGGCACTCGACAATATTCCTATGCATTAAATATTTTTTTCGAAAAATTAGTTTTCACAGTCCGTGAATATATTGATTTACCTAAAAAATATTTTCCTAAATTAAACGTAAATGAAAAGAGTCCAAAATGAGAATAACATCATAAATATGATTATTCCTTTTTTGTTTTGTGATTACTTACCTGAAATGATTTGAGCCTAGAAGAAAGATTGTTCAAGGCTTCACGGTAATTAGGGTTTGCAGAGTCTAAAACCTCAACGGATTTGATGATTTCTTTGATGCCATTCATGATAGGAAGGTCCCTAGCATGTTCCTCCTTTGCAACTTTCGATAGCCCTACCATCCACCATTATAATCAATTAACCAAGTTCACATGCACCATTGCTTCAAAGGCAAGCAAACAATTATCCTACTATGCTATAAAATTTTAATACACATGAAGGTCATAATAGTAACTTTCTAATATAAAAAATAATTATATTTTTGTAAAAAAAAAAATGAATGTTTTTTTTTTGTGACTGTGTACCTCGGTCAGCAGTATCAAAAATGGGGAAGAGGATTCTCTCTTCCATTTGTGCATGCTCCATCATCACCTCCAGCAATTGAGAGTAGCTTCTCCCAAACTTTCCCATTTCCATCTTCCAACTCCCCATCTTAGGATCAACGGCTTTTCTCCCTCCACGTGTCGCCAGATCCTCCGCCCACCTCACCATCCTCTCCACGTGCCACGTCACACTCTTATGCTGCAACCGCGTTACCCTCACCATCAACGACGTCGTTTCATCCTCTCTCACAGTCACAGCACTGCTCGCTGCCGTCGCAGTCGCCGTCGCCGTCGCTGCATACGGTGTCGTCTCCGATAGGCTTGGGAACCGCGCGTCAATAAACTGTAGAAGCGCGTCGCGGGAGCCTGAAGCGTATTCGGTACTAACTGGGAGCGAAACTGGATTCTCCCATTCGGATCTCCGGCCACGCGCAGTCGTATACGGAGGTGCCGGCGATGGTCTTGTGGGTGGAACGCCGTCAGACGAAGCGGCGTTGTGGAGAACGGCGAAACGAATGTATGCTGAGAAAATGCTATCTGGTGAGCCGTGTAATCTGACGGCGGGGTACACGGTGGCTCTGTCCGGAGGTAAAATCTCCGCCGTTAGTTTCTCCGACGAGTTTAAACAGTTCCCCATTAACTAAATATGCTTGAAAATGATAAAAATGGAAACTTTGAGGAGGATTAGATTGCAATTAGTAGAGATTTTTGGAAAACAAACGGAAAACAGAAAAGGGTGTAAGAATTTTGGTGGTTGGAAGCAATTTTAGCAACAAAGAACTATGAAAGGTTAGAAAATGGGAGTTGTTTTGATGTGTAAATGAAGTGAAAGTGATTTTCACCAAAAAGAAAATGAAGTGAAAGTGACTATTCCTGTAGGAGCTAGATTGTAAAGAGATTAATTAATAAATGAGATGCTGTGATATGAGTATGGGTTGTATTACTTGAAGATGAAGGGATGAATCATGAACGTGACTAGTGTGTGAGTGTGATAAACTGTTGTGCTATTTTTGGGAAGAAATAAAGTAGATTCCTTCATATCTCTTGGACCTATGCTATCTATCTCATCATATATAAAATCCAATGTTACTGGTGTTCTCCTTTCTAGGCTGTTTAGGTATAATAAAACTTGGTTGAATCTTGGAAGTAGTAATTTGATGTTCGAGTTTACAACATCACCTCGTGCTAATAGAAACAAAATAGTAAGGGTTTCGGTTCAATGTTAGGGGGGTCACTCCCTATGCTCACATGGAGAGGAATGGATGAAGATAAAGTATATATTTTGAAGATTAAAAATGGGTTTTGCTTTTCCCACTCCCCCCTCCTACTCTTTCACACCCCTTAATAAATTTTATTCTAAAAATAACCTCGCGTGAAATGTTGTGATGACGTGTTTAACACCTGTTCGAACGATCTTGTTCGAACACGTTCGAATGACCTCGTTCGAACAGGTGAAATTACGCATAAGAGGGTGTAAAGTCAATATTTAACACACTCGAACGATGTCGTTCGAACGAGTTCAAACAAGGTCATGCGAACAGGTGAAAATACACACAAGAGTGTGTGAAGTCAAAATTTAACACATTCGAACGATGTCATTCGAACCTGTTCGAAGGCCCGTGTTCGAACACGTGAAATTTTTTGGAAAAAAAAGACGTTTTAACTGGTCTTTTGGTCGTTTCACACTCTTATGGGGTGTGTTTTAGAGGGTAAGGTTAAAATTTTAAGGGCTTTGATTTTCTCACCCCCCTCAACCTACATCTCACCCCCATATTTCCCAAAACGGACAAAAATACCCCTGAAAATTTACAAAAATCACATTTCACATTTCACATTTGATAATTTTGAAAAAGTAAGTAAATTCGAATAGGTTTTTTGATTATTAGGTAATTAGAAAGAATTTCGGAAATTACCTCCCTTTTGAGATATTTCCGAAATTCTTTTCGGAATTACCCAGTAATTCCGAAAATCCATATTTTTTTTTTCAATTATTAAGATTTTCTAATTACATTTATTTTTTTAACAGTGGCGAGTAATGCATCAACGTAGAAAGTATAACGTGTAGGCATCCAGAGCTAAAATCTCATCATTGAGAGCTTTTGCTCCTTCAACATTTTGTTGGTTTCTCTATCAAAGCTATCCTCCAAAGTCTTGACTTCTTTATCAAAATCTTTTATAAGCCTGAAATAAAAATCAGATCAAAATTCATGCTTCTGAAAAAGTCAGATCTTTTATAAGCCTCAATTAAAAAACCAAGGTAATTCATCATCAAAACTCATGCTTCCAATGCCAAGGAAAATAGGATTAGACTCACAAACAAAGTTGTTACTTCTGAAAAATCACAGCTATAGAGTTGTCTCGTAACATAAACCCTTTTATTCTCCATACCATATCCATAAAATCATTTTAGGCCACACCCCTAACAAACAACAACATACACAGTGACAAAACGGGTCAAAATAAATGATGAAATAAATCACAATGACTAAACAAATGTAATTTGATTAGTGATGAACATGTTTCTCATTGTTAATGATTTTTCTAAGAATGAGGAATTGCAAATGTGTTTATGACTAAACACTTGATTCGGAACATGATTTGAAATTGATTGATGAGAACAAACATGATTTGAGAAGTGAAAATAAAAATTTCAGGAAGTGTTAAACAGATTTAAAATGTATCCAAAACATAATTCATTCTATTTGATATCCTTGTCAAAGCTTGATTTCAAATGTTGTATATTCATGATATCATAATTCATTTGAAGTACAATGGCCAAAAAATATGAGGAAGCAGCTATTTGATATTTGATATTTGATACCCATACCTTCGAAATCAGTGGTTGTAGTTTTAAAGTAGGGCAAATCAGAAGCACATGTGAAGGAAATCAACAAAGAATTAACACAAGCCTAAAAAATAATTCCATACATCAGTTCCAGTATACAAAATTTCAAACCATCTATATAATTCTTAAGATGCCTGCATAAGCCTAAAAAACAATTCTATACATCATTTCCATCATCCAAACCATTTACCAATAGCCAACTGGCCTAGAATCTCACATTGAAGCAAGATGCAGCAGCTCGAGAAATAAAATATCTTCTTGTCCCAAAAGCAGTGCCTACAACCATAAAGTGCATGTGATAACATTTTAATAATATAGGTTAACCATAAAGGAGACTATATTATATAAAGTTTCAATTCATTCCAAATGCTGAGTTAACTTGAAACATGTCATCCCATGACAAAAGCCCAATTAAGCTTCAGGGCAGGGGAGAGTCTGTAAACAAAAAACCAATATGAGTTTAATCAGATTGTCGATTTGGTCAATCGCAGACGTCTTCTGAACTGTTTGCACCACCACATTCGAGTGCCGTTTGTGCTGCCGATCTCCCATATCTCTCTCTGCGCCCTATAGAGTAGTATAGAATACTTAAATGACCCTGTGGAACACCCTATAATAATAATGATGATAGAATCCTAATCTATCCAAAAATGTTCTTACTATAGTGAAGCACATGCATTTATCAAAGCTATTGCAGGAATAAACTCCTATAAATCTGAAAGTTCTCGTCTTTTGGTATCCACAATAGCCAAAATTTGTTGAGGGAGTAAGAAATTACTTGTGCAATTTCATTAGAACAGCAATGCAGTCAAGCTAGTTTAACTTAAAAAATATGAATGCACATGGAAAAGAGCTTCTGCAACTTAATTAGAGAAAAATCCATGTTAGCCACAACTAACAGCACATGATAGAAACTCATGGAGATTGTAAATCAAAAGAAAACTAAAATAACTGAAAAGTTCATAAATGTGAATGTACTGGGAAATGAGCTCTTACTCAAAATGAACTTTAAAGAATTTCTATGAAAACCAGGTCACCATCTCAATTGTGAGGATGAGGAGGACCGTGATATCTTCTACTACACTGGTCTTTGCCAAAGATTGGAACGATTTTTCAAGTATTGATCCACATGGACGACCTATCAAGGTGGTCCACGGTAGAACCCACCTTTCTTAGGAGTGTGATTCTTGGAGACCCATGCTTACATCTCGAACTTTAAAAAGTGAAAATGCTAACCAATGAACATATGCATCATCTGGTTTTATCCCTTCTCCTAAGTCCTACCATGCCTAACACAACTCAAATTATCAGATTCAAGTATCTATGCATACATCACATGCGTAGCCACAATTTGAGCAAATATGCAAAAAGTCAGGAACATAGAAAGACTAAACCATGAATCAGCTTCAGAAACTTACAGGATATTGAAGATCTACACCTGCATCAGCGCCAACATAATACCCTTGATTTTCTGGTTCTCCATAGAAACCACCATAACCTGTGATAATTCTAATGTAAGAAATAAATCATAAATATACAATCAATATAAATGAATAGAGAACTAGCAGAGGGATCAGGATCTTTTACCAATGGAACCATACATAGATAGTAGTATCCATAATAACCATTAGCAGCATAAGGAACATTCTGATCTGTGGACAAATATTCATGATCCACATCCCCTTCTTTAACACTACCAGATGTATCTCCTATAGATGATACACATGATCTTGCATCGGATGGAGAACTTGCCCCTTTGAAGAAAAACTCGGACACACATGATATTAATGAAACAGTTCATTTCAAATGCAAGTATACAGAAAGTGGATAAAAAAAATCTGATATCCTAAGCTATATAGATACTTTATAAATCACATGCAATTTAAATAAAGAGATGGAGATTACCATGTTTGAATTATTGAGTTCAATCGTTGAAGAATCACCATGAAGCTTCTTCCCACTCATTTAATCTGCAGCTGTTAAAATCAGAAAATTCAACCACAAGTGACCTAATCTTCTGCAAGCAAAGAAAAACACCTTTTTTAACATCAAATGCTAAATTCCAGAACTACATATACATTTCAACAACAAAAAAAGCTTCACGAAATTATCTAATTTACCTGCTAAACAACTATCATATAATGGAAAACCAGGTGTTGAATACATAAATGCACTGAAATAAACCCAAATTTACATTCTCAAATTGAAGAACATTCCCATATGAAGAAAAAATAAATAACCAATCATCTGAGGTTTTCCCTCGTCATTAAGACATTTCATCAAACATATCATGTGCACAATGCTCATACTTTTTATTATCAGACAGAACATGAAGCAAATGACAAAATAAATGAAGAGATGAAGAAACTCTTACCTTCGTGTGAGCCTCCAATTCGAAACCCAGCAACCAAAATCCCTACACATACACAACTGAAGAATTAGGGTTTTTGGAAATCGACATTTTCAGAAGCAAAACTAAGGGGTTTTGAGTTCTTACCAACGCTAAGCATCACAGCAGCAAGATTGAAGCGTTTTCTGTAACACCCTCAGTTTTCTATGTAATTGTTTTTACGTGTTTTCACTTGTGTGTTTTCTCACGCTAAGCGTGTGAATTTAGTGAGAATTTGTTTGGGTTTTCACCAAACCGAAAGTAGATATAGGACCTAATATATTATATTAGGTTGAGGTTTAATTTTCGTTCCAAAATTCCACCGAATTTGGACGCGTTTTGAGACTGCTTGGGACGAAATTTAACCGCTTAAAAACTCTAACCATGACCGAATATGAAAATGTTCGACGTTAAGGTTTTTAATTGTGATTAGAATAATTTAGTTAACATCCGATGCGATGTTAGTTAAAGTAAAAACGCTAACTATCGCTTAACCGTATTATTATATTATTCTTTTAAGTAAAAATCTAGATATTTTACTAAATTTCACCGTGAAGTTATCAAACCTATCTTTAAAAATAAAAAAACTCATTTCCTCTCTCTGTTATATTCCTCAGAGTCCCACGTATCCTCCTTCAAAAAATTACATTTCAATTGTTTTCACTCTCATTCACAATGACTCTCTCTAAAAGCATGAGTTAGAAAGAAAAAAAAAATGTTCATCCTTTTCACTCTTCCTTCCTTCTGAACGTGATTTTACTGAAATTTCCATTTGGCTCAACTCTTCTCTAATCTTTCTTCCATTCCTCTCTACAAACAATTGAAGTTGATCTTTCAAGCTCTCTCTCACTGTGAGCATCTTTTTCCCTTTATTTGTTTTGCTTATTTCTTTTAAGTTTATTTTTGTTCCCTTACATGTATATTAGTTGTCATAAGTTAATATGATCATGGCAAATCAAATATTTTTTTTTATAAGATAACCTCAACATAGGCTGTTAAGGATCCGTGAGTTTTCTTTGACAATACTCTTTTTTTTTTTATCTAATAAAAAGAAAATTAAGCTTTTATGAAAAGGAAGATAAATATGTTTGTAAAAGTTTCAATTTTTAGTAAAGTTTAAAATTTAGAGTCACCAAAAGTTTTCGTAATTTTCTCAGAGCACTTTCGATCGTCATAAAAATTGAATCTTTCATACAAAGGAAAATGTATTTTTCGATTTTCAAGTGTTCAAATGATTTTAGAAACCGGATAAGGCGTTAGGAAAAGAAATATCGAGAACGGGACTAGTAGCTTATCACGCTCTAGTTACCACCCTTAAAACGAGTACTAGTATTGCAATTTGAGACCTTTGGACTTTATGTTTATGCGTTGAAGGTTTCGCGACACCTGGACCGGCTCTAGCTCGGATACCTCGCTACTCGACAGAACACGTTTCAGGTAAGGGGAATTTCTGCATAATGAGTTTTAGCTTCATGGGTGTTGTGTGATTGCTTGAATTGTCTCATTGGATTGTTTTTTGGTGATAATAATTGTAGTATTATTATGTGAGATATTATATTGAATATCCCGTGATTGATTATTGTGAAGATGTGAATGATGGTGTGTCTTTGAATTGTTTGTGTGTTGGAGTCATAACTATTGTTATGACCAATTGTTTTGTAACTTGAGCTGAATTGGACTCGAGTAGAGAAATGGTAACGGTATAAAGATAAAGGGAACGTAACATTTTAGTGACAGATCATGTGAGGTTTCGAAAAGAAAAAAAAACTGAATTTCGAGAGTTAATTAGAAATAATCGACTTAAAACAGAATAAATATTTTAGACAGAAACAGACTTTATGAAATAGCGTTTTCGATTGTAAATACCCGAATTTCTCCAATGGATTTTCGGTATAACCTCATTTGAACAAACACGCTCGTATTTTGAAAATGAAACCTTTGGCATTTGAAAAATGGAGAAGCAAAGAGTTGATTTAAGAGTTGTTGGTTAACGATGAAAGTAAGTTAGTAAAGATAATAATTGAGTATTCTGATTTTAGAAAAGAGAAGCGTTTTCGAAAACTCAAAGTGGGACTCTAGTCCGTCAAAAGATAAGGATACCCGGAAAACTATGCTAAGTGGAATGGGACGCTTAGTGTGGTTCTCTAAAACTTTGAGCGCATCGTGTTAAAAAGAGAATTTATGAAAATGGGATACTCGATGATTGTTGATATGTAATGAGACTTTCAAAGTTGAGTGTTGATTTTGAAATGAGAACTTGGGGCCGAATCTTAATCTAGATGTGAGAAAATCTAGTAAAGATTTCGTATTGATTATCTAGGTACCATCGAGGACCTAGAGCGCTGAGAGTGTAGAACGTTTTAGGGCGTTGTTCCAACCCGAACGTGTTGTAGTCTGTGTTGAAGATCGCTCGAGTAATTCTTTGTAGGTCCGGCGGGAATCCGGATCTAGGTTACAGAGGACACGGAGACATAATCATGGTGTAAATGTTATGTCTGTCGGTGTTGATCTAACGGAGAATCTAGATCACAGTATTGGCCTAGGTGACGATCTAGTGCTATTCCATTTCGTATGGAAATTTTGATGATATTGATAAATCGATGTGAGGAAGCGATTTCTAACACGAACAGGAATACCTTTGATTGACTAACCACATCATGTTAAGGTGATGAGATTGTTTGTGTATCTTATGTGTTATTTTTTTCGTTTTGGAATGATATCTAAATATAAGTAAGTAATGTATGGTACATGTATATATGTATTATTTTTGGTTTTACCTATGTATAGCTTATGATGAACTCGTGGACGAGGAATTCACCCTTCTTTGTGTTTTATTTTGTATGTGGTATATTTAAAATTGGGTTGAAGATGGCTTGAAGGACAAGATGGTTATGAAGGATTTGCAGGAGATGGACTTGCCCTTGGATCTCGAGGGGAACAAGTTCTTGATTTCCCGATGGAGGAAATTTGGATTATTGGGAGTTTGACCCCGTCTCCCAAAAGATCCGGTTTAGGAGTAGTAGTATCGACTAGTATAGATGATGAAGGTAACCGTCTCTCACGATTCACGTTACAAGACTAGGTTCACTATTAATATGCCGTTTGACTTTTTAGGATGTACCTTGGACCCTCCCGTGCGACAATACTATTGCAGGACTAGGCGACATCGTACATCGCGCGTACGTGCGTGGAGTTAGGATTGGGCCACGTCACGATCACTACTCGAAGAAGAGCGCCATCCCTAGGAGACTTGCTAGACCATCGGTGACTGAGAGATTTTCCGAACACTGTTGACCCGATTCCGGTGATTCAGTACCCTTTGCCCCATTCTTGAGGATGGTGCTTGGGATTTTGATGTTCTTGATGACATTTCAAAGTCACATATTATACCGTAGTTTACTCATCTTTGCTCGCCACATTTGCCGATGTTTTCATCTATGCGTGTTCCTATTTTTCCGATCCGGAGGCCGGTGGCGAGTCTCACTGAGCGAGTTCATCTTCGAGGAGCACATGTGGTGATTCATGTTTCTAGTGATGAGGAGTCTGATGATGAGGAGGACCCGGAAGCGAGTCCATCTTATTATCACTAGTGAGATTAGCTGAGCTGAGGTCTGGTGTTTGTGTATGATATTGTTAGGTATTTTGGAGGGCCTAGGATAGTGGCTGTGACGTGCTGGCGAGTTGATGGTAAAGCCATGTATGTCTTTTTGAGGATTAGTGTCCTTGTATATAGTTTCCTTTTCTCCCATAAGTATTAGGGATTGACTATGTTTTGATGATGTTGATATGGTGCCGCCTGAGTGCGTGCTTTGTACATTAGCCTTGACTATGCCGCCTGCGAGCGTGCCGTGCAGCTTGTTGCAACCATGAGTTTATGTTTAATATATATAGTCTTTATCTTGGACCTATTTATAGTTATTATTCATAGTGAAGTATACCTTAGTTATCTTAAAGTCCTTATCCAGAAAATATTTTCAACTTCGTCAATTTCAAAAAAAAAAAGGGTCCATTTTTCGTAAACAAATACAAAGTAAGAGGAGTTAAGTTAGCAAGGTGACACTTCAGAAATGGGGTGTTACATTTTCCAGCTTCAATCATTGTGAAATCATAGTGAATTCACAAACCCTAGCAGAGCTAGGTTAGAGACACAAAGAGAGTTGAAAGAAAATCAATAAGAAGATAGAGAAGAAAAGTTGTGAATGAGTTAGGGATTTCGTTTTTATTTGAGGAAATTGTAAAAGACTGAAGATGAAAATGGGAGAAAATTAGTTGATGGTGTGGGTTGAGAGAGAAGGAAGAGAGATGGCGAGAGAGGAAGAAAGAAAGGAAATGAAGAGAAGAGATAACTGATAGATGGAGATGAGAGTGAAAGAGAGATGAGAGTGCTGAGAGAACGGAGAGAGAGATAGTGTGAGAGGAAGAAAGAAAGGAAAATGGTTGTGTTGTTTCTCTATGTACCTGTCTTTTCACCTGACATCTTCACATGGGAGTGGCAGGATATCACATGGGAAGGAAGTCAAATCCAACATGGAGCTTATGTGGCACACATGGTAGCGAGTGAGTGGCTGGAGAATTGGAGGGAAGAGGGGTGTTTTGGCGGGAAGCTGATGTGGCACAGCTAATGTGGAGAAGCAACAAGATGTATAGTCTTAGATTGCACTTTCTTCTCACTCCTATTTTTTTTCCTAATTTCTCATACTATTTTCCTCAAATTTCAAAATTCTAATCAAACACACTTACTTTCTTTTTCCACTGTCTATTATAATTTACTAATCAACTAAAATAATTATTTGAAACTACGAGATAACTACACTGATATATAAAAAAATACAAGATAACTGTACTGATATCTAAAAAAACACGAGATTAATATCAAAAAAATAAGAAGACTTAATGACTATTTAAGCTACTGATTAATATTTAAAACACATGTGACAAATATTTGTCATTAATACCTATAAAAGGACAAATAATTGTCACGAATATATAATAAAACATGAGATAAGTATTTCTTATTGATAATCTACTATCTATCTAATACTATCTATTTATCTAATCAACTAAAATAATCAATTCATACTACGAGATTATTGCACAAATATAAAGAAAAAACAGGATATCTTCACTGATATATAAAAAAAACACAGGATTAACATGAAAAAAAACTTAAATGACTATTTAAACTACTGAATAATATTTAAAACACATATGACAAATATTTGTGACTAATACCTAAAAAAGGAAAAATTTCAAAATTCTAATCAAACCCACTCATTTTCTTTTTCCACTATCTATTATAATCTACTACTCAACTAAAATAATTAATTGAAACTACGAGATAACTGTACTGACATATAAAAAACACGGGATAACTGCAATGATATATATAAAAACACTAATATTTTTGTGATCGATATATTAAAAACAACTGATCGACATATTTGATATTCTACTATCTATCTTTTATTATCTATTATAATCTGCTCATCAATTAAAACTATGAGATAACTACAGTGATATATAAAAAAACATGGGATAATTGTACTGATATATAAAAAACACCAGATAACTACAGTGATATATATAAAAACACGGGATAGCTGCACTGCTATATAAAAAACACTGCCCTGATATATTTGATAATCTATTATTTATCTTTTACTATCTACTATAATCTACTAATCAACTAAAATAATCAACTGAAACTATGAGATAACTGCACTGATATATAAAAAAACACGAGATAACTGCACTAATGCAAAAAAAAGATACCTTCAATGGTATATATAAAAACACCGGATTGCTGCACTGATATATAAAAAACACGAGATAACAACACTAATATATAAAAAAACACTGCACTGATATATAAAAGAACACGGGATAAATGCACAGATTGTTTTTAAATGATACTTTTACATTTGTGGATTTTAATATGTATTTATTTTTTTATTTGAGACTCCTTTTTTATCTACTTTAAATTTGTCTTTTTTTCACGGAGTGTTGTCCAGACTATTTAAATTATGTTTAAGTTCATTTCATGAAAAGAACACGCATGGTAGCACCCCGTGCGTATGCACGGGTATCCTACTAGTATCTATTTATTCAAACAAACAACTTACAAAATTACAATTTTAGACATCTTACTTTTTTGACACATCACTACTTTTGTTTTATTTTTAATTTTTTAATTCCGCTTTCTCTTCATTTCTCACTCACTCTCTTTCAATCTCACATTTCTCAATATTTATTACTTCTTACACATCTATTATTAATGGTCCCCACACCCTTTATTTAAAAAATATTTTTTTTCCCAATTTTTTTAATCCACTATATAATCTAATATAATTACATTAATATTAAATAATCTACAATTTACTATTCTTTATTATCTAACCTAATATCTATTTATCTATTTATACAAACAAACCACATTTAAATTACTCAAACAAGCCTCATTATTCACTTGACAATTCATCTAACTAAAGACAACATTGTAATTTACTATCATACTTTTATTAAATTTCTTCTCTCAATGCATTTTCTTCTCACTCCCACTTTTTTCCTACTTTCTCTTACTTTTTTGTTCAAAATTCAAAATTCAAATCAAACTCATCAACTTTCTTAACCCACTATCTATTAATCTAATCTAACATCTATTTACACAAACAAACCATACTTAAATTACTCAAACAAATTTCCCTATTTATTTGACAACTCATCTAACTAAGGGCAACATTGTAATTTACTATCACATTCATTTTCAAATTTATTCTCCCAATGCACTTTCTTCTCACTTCCAGTTTTTTTAAGTTTCCCCTCTTTTTTTTCTTTTCAAATTTCAAAATTCAAATTAAATCAAATCTACTAATAAACTAAAATAATCAATCAAAACTGCGAGATAACTGCACTAATGTATAAAAACACGGGATAACCTA
Source organism: Oxytropis ochrocephala (assembly GCA_020916435.1). Taxonomy (NCBI): domain Eukaryota; kingdom Viridiplantae; phylum Streptophyta; class Magnoliopsida; order Fabales; family Fabaceae; genus Oxytropis; species Oxytropis ochrocephala. The sequence goes on from CM037090.1 coordinate 43,668,644, forward strand.
GTTTATAAAAAAAACACGATATTAATATATCAAAAAAGGAAAACTTAATGACTATTTCAACTACTGATTAATATTTAAAACACGGGATAAATGTACTGATATACAAAAACACGGGATAACTATACTAATATATAAAAAACACGGGATAACTGCACTGATATATTTGATAATCTTCTATCTATCTTTTACTATCTTCTATAATCTACTAATCAACTAAAATAATCAATTGAAGCTAGCTACAATATAACTGCACTGATATATAAAAAAACAAGGGATAACTATACTAATCTAATCTAATATCTATTTATACAAACAAACAACTTACAAAATTACAATTTTAGACATCTTACTTTTTTTGACACATCACCACTTTTGTTTTATTTATTATTTTTTAATTCTACTTTTCCTTTCTCGCTCACTCTCTTTCAATGTCAAATTTCTCAATATTTCTTACTTCTTACACATCTATATATTAGGGGCCCCACACCCTTTATTTAAAAATATTTTTTCCCAATTTTTTTAATCCAGTATATAATCTAATATAATTACATTAATATTAAATAATCCAGAATTTACTCCTATTTACTATCTAACCTAATATCTATTTATCTATTTATACAAACAAACCACATTTAAATTACTCAAACAAATCTCCCTATTTACTTGACAATTCATCTAACTAAGGACAACATTGTAATTTACTATCATACTGTTATCAAATTTCTTCTCTCAATACATTTTCTTCTCACTCCCAATTTTTTCTTACTTTCTCTGACATTTTTTTTTCAAAATTCAAAATCCAAATCATACTCACCAACTTTCTTTACCCACTATCTAATCTAATATCTATTTATACAAACAAATCATACTTAAATTACTCAAACAAGTTTCCCTATTTATTTGACAACTCATCTAACTAAAGGCAACATTGTAATTTACTACCACATTTTTTTCAAATTTATTCTTTCAACAATGCACTTTCTTCTCACTCCATTTTTTTTTCAAATTTCGAAATTCAAATCAAATCTACTAATAAACTAACATAATCAATCTAAACTACGAGATAATTGCACTAATATATAAAAACACGGGATAACTTCACTAATATATAAAAAAACACGATATTAATATATCAAAAGAAAAAGAAAAACTTAATGACTATTTCAACTACTGATTAATATTTAAAACACGGGATAACTGCACTTATATATAAAAAACACGAGATAACTATATTGATATATAAAAAAAACACGAGATAACTGCACTGATATATTTGATAATCTACTATCTATATTTTACTCTCTACTATAATGTATTAATCAACTAAAATAATCAATTGAAACTATGAGATAACTGCAATGGTGTGTATAAAAACACAAGATAACTGCACTGATATATAAAAAACGCTTCACTGAAATTTTTTATAATTTACCATCTATCAGTTACTGTCTAATATAATCTATTAATCAACTAAAATAATCAATTGAAACTGCTTTAAATTTGTCTTTTTTTTTCACGAGGTGCTGTCCAAACTATTTAAATTATGTCTAAGTTCGTTCATAAAAAGAATATGGCAGCACCAGTGCGTATGCATTATATTGTAAAAATAAGGACTCGGAGGATACATCTAACAATTGCCTAAAATAAGGGGTGTGAATAGCAATTCCGGAATCCCTATCAAAACCGCAAAACAACACTAAACCCGGCCCACTCAAACCGCGCCAAGATAAACAAGCCCTAATCCCCCTACAAGTCTCTGTTGACGTTGTGTTGCTCTCTCCACCCAAATTCAAATTGTACCGATTCCAGGCATCAACTCGCACCATTTCACGAAAACGCAAAGCGAGATACTCAGTTTCAAGCTTGCAACACACAATTTGGTACGAACTCACTCTCGTACTGTCTCTCAATTTGGTTATGCGTGCTGTTCATCTTTCGTCTCTCTTTTTTATTTTATTTTTATACTCGTCTTTGAAATTTTTACTGTGATTAATTATAATATATAATTTAGGTAGTTCTGCACTTGTGTTGAATTGAAGTGTTAGAAAAGATGAGGCTATTAACACACAATATGTTATCATCAAACATAAAGGGAGTAGTAAACGGGTTTCCGTTGCGGGTAGAAGCACAAAAAGTAGTTGAGAAGAATGTAGAGATGAACGTTGACTTTCTGAAAAAGATGTTCGACAAGATTGATTGGAAGGCTTTTGTGGTAACATCACGAGCCATGGGATACACTGTACTACCTGAAGAAGCTGATTCTTCGTTGTTGGAATCAGACAAGTTTTTGAAAAGGTTTCACCATGCTCTTTTAGAACTTCACCTTGAAGAAGGTGCTCTTGTTTGTCCTGAAACTGGAAGACGTTTCCCTGTTATTAAGGGTATTCCTAATATGCTTCTTCATGAAGATGAGGTCTGAAAATTTGTTGTTAATCACTTTCTTTGTTATTAATTTGTAGTTAAAATTGCTGGTAATGGAAATAATTCAACTGCAATTAGGATCTCTACCAATTGTTGCAACATCTTGTTAGGTTAAATTGCATCAATAGCATTCAAGGGTTTTTTGATTTGGATGAGCTTTTGTTATTGTCTTACTGCATTTTGATTTTGTGCTAACTATTCTTGTTTGAGTGTCTATTGGTATTGAAACCAAAGATAGTTGGGGGAGAACCCATTTTCATTAATTGATTGAATGAAAATCGATACAGAATAGTTGCTGTACAAAATTGATACAGGATAATGCAGGTAAATTAGAGTTACTCAGATGTAAGTTGGATTTGGATTGGGTGGGGTTAATAAAACTTGCCAATATTGTACTAGAGATAACTTTTTAGTTAAAAACAAGATCTGACATTGCAGATTGTAAATTTTTGACCAGAAGTATTTTATACTTGACTGCACTCTGGATTTTGTATGTTGTATCTTTCTAACCACACTCTTAGTATATTCTAACATCCCTAATTTCATTAATTTCGAATTAAGAAATTAACGAGTGATTTATTACTCAAGTAGGTAGTAAATCAAGTCACGGATATGAGGTTGTCACGAAAACAATTTATAATTGCTTGAGTAGATAATTTAAATGCATTATTGAGTGGAAATTAGAACACTAAGGGTATTTTAGTCTTTATACCACTCACACTAAATGAGTTACAAGACTCAAAAATATCCAAGTACTCTCTCATTCCACACTTGTGTGAATAAAGAAATGGTAAAGTTAGAGAGAGAGAGTGATGGAATCGTGAGAAAGAAAAGAATAAAACGGCAGAAAGAAAGAAGAGAAAAAGAAGAAAAGAAGGAAAGAAAAGTAGAGAGAGAGAAAGAGAGAACTGAGAGGAAGAGAGGAGAGAAACGAAGAGAAGAGAAGAAGGAGAAGAGGGGAAGTTCTCTATGGATTCTCAACGGTTGTAAGTAATTCTTGTACCATTCTTTTCCATTTTTCACGATCTACCTTTTGATACTAGTTTTGTTAACTATCTCTCCCTCTATTCCGTTTCACTATTGTTGAAGCTCCAAAGTTCAAGTGGAGAGAAATGGAAGTTAGAAGGACGAAAATCAACCCACATTCTTTGTTGGTTCGATTTGGGTCGATGGGAGAGTATTGGAGTGCTTGGTTTGATTGGGGAGCTTTTGGAGCAGTTCGGTTTGAGTTCGTGAAGTTTCGGAGCTAGTTCGGTGTTTCGGATTCGGAAACACTCGGTATTGCGTGATTTTCATCACGTTAGGTGAGTTTTACTCGCTTAGGGTTTTTGTTTTATGTTGTGTTGACTGATTGATTTCTGTTGTCGAAATTGCTCGTGTTTCGTAAATTTTGAGTCGCGAAAACTGCAAATTGGTCACGAACCCACTGATTTAATAATTCTGGACACAGTTTCGGTTTCTTTAAAACTGGGACTGTTTGGTTAACTCAAAAATTATGTGGCTGATTGTTTTTGAAAATAGACTTAACGCCGGTCGTTTTGGCACTGGTTTCGTTAAATTTGGAGTTGTGTAGCTCAAGTTATGAGTCTCCGAAGTTAGGTCAAATTTCAGGAATAAAATTGGGTATAGGTTCAGTGTTTTAGTTCGTGTGTTCACAATTGAACTCCGTTTTGAATGATTCTTGTTTCGTTGGAATGTAGACTTAATTCCCTACAAAGTAGGCACCGGTTTCACCAAATTTCATTTAGAAATGAGAAAGAAAATTGGATTGTAAGTTGGGCAAACAGTTCTGTCAATCTCTGGTACCTCAGTGTAGTATTTTGTAAAACTGTACCAACTGGATGCTTATTTCGGAAAATGAAAATCGTACGTAAAAACTACACTCAGAGAGCTTTCAATGAGTGGTCTTTTGTAGAAATCCGATGTCGTTTGCTATTTTAAATCATTGGTCGAAACAGGTGCACTGCTGTAGGAAAATTCTGCATTTATGTTGTGTGCAAAAATGTTGGTTTGTGTCATTACAAATCTCGAAGTGAACTCCTTGATGTAATTGCTTGCGATTGATGTTGTTGTACTGGAATATGTGTATGTTGTAGCTGTTGTGGTTGAATTTGGATCGAAACATAGTTTGGGATCGGTCGGAGAACGAAACAGAATGAAAATGGGCATAGTTGTGTAGTCCTTATGTCCCCAATATCCAATGTTTCGTTTCGACGCTCCGTTCGACTTCAAACTTGTTTCAAATCATTTTCCTAACCACTTATATTATATATGGATGATGTTGCTATGTTTTGAATGTGGTTTGGTTTGACTTGGTTGAATCTATAAAACTCTAGAAAAACTGAAAACTTAGATCACGTGTGGGAATCAATGTCTAATAACAAAATTGTGTTTGAACTGATATATATATTATGTCTAGTCTGGGTGACGACCCACCGGTTAGCATACTAGGAGGGGGAAGTCATGAGCCCCTAAACCTAGGCTCTCGATGATAGGGTTCACCTAGATTAGCAGGTTTGCAGTCGGTGTTATGCTAAAAGTATTATTATACTGTGTCGGGATTAGCAGGTTTGCAGTCGGTATTGTACAATTGTTTTGACGTTATGAATGCACAGTTTGCCGGGATTAGCAAGTTTGCGGTCGGTATTGTGCAATTAGTAACGTGCATGGTTTATTTAATAAATCACAAAGTTAACAAGATTTTATAATTGGACCGAGTGATAGGTAAGGGGTCACGGTAAGACTCACTTAGATTTGTTATCTCACCCTACAAATGTTGTTGTTTTACAGAGAAACAGGGAAAGAAGATCCTTTATGGAACGAGTGGATGGTGTGCTCGAGAAGGAAATGAAAGACGTAGTTATTCTATTATTAGTTATGGTTTTCCCTTGTATCTTTGTATTTGATTTATAACTTGAATTTGTTCTAAGTTATGTATCGTTTCCGCTATTCTTGTAAAGATGTAAATCTAAGCAGGAAATGTATCTCTGATGTATGCAAAAAAGGTACATTTTAGTATTTCTACTAGATAGAAATATGAGGGTGTTACATATATCAGTTAGTGTAAGTGATGTTGTGTCATCCATTCTAGAAGGATCTAAATATAGTTGTTAGTTATGTTTCAGTTACAACAGTGCGCATGTTAAGCACTGCTGATGCACAGGATAACAAATGTATAAATACCAAGTCATGTAACAGAAATCATTTAGTGAAAGAAATATCCAGAAACAGATTCACTCTCTCTTCTCTCTCTATACTGTTATACCAAGTTTACATGTTATCAGTAGACTAGTCGGTCCATGGCGACAGAACCAGAAATTCCTCCGACGCCACCGTTAACTACTCCGGCGACCACTGCCGTGCCTATCGCTTCTTCTCCACCGATTGAATCGTTGGTTACGTTTACGTTGAAGATCTCGGATAAGCTTGATGAGAAAAATTTCCTCGTTTGGTGGCAACAGGTCGAGCCAATGATAAATGCGCATAATCTGCAAAGTTTTATTCATTTTCCAGAGATTCCTACACAATTTCTCTCCGATGTTGATCGTATCGCTCACAACGAAAATCCTCTCTACAGAAATTGGATCAAACAGGATCAATGGCTGTTATCGTGGCTTCAATCTACACTTTCAGGTGCGATTATGCCTCGAGTTCTAGGATGTGTTCACGCGTTTCAGCTTTGGGATCGTATACACGATCACTTTCAGAAATTGACTCGCGCGAAGGCGAGGCAATTACGAACTGAACTTTGTTCAACGACTCTCGATTCGCGATCCGTTGCTGATTACTTGCTTCGAATTAGGCATGGCAACGGGGCGAGTCGGGGCCGGGTTTTGCATCCCCCGTCCCCGCCCCTATCTCTAGCGGGGTCGGGTTTTATATCCCCCATCCCCGTCCCAAACGGGGTCGGGTTCCCCGCGGGTACCCGTTTTCGTCACTAACTTATGCAAAAAATAAAAAAAAATTATATTTACGATAATTAATTTAATAAAATAATAGCTATTATACAATGATAAAATAAAGTTAAAAGTATTAAAATAGACTTTTCTTTTCAAAATAGATCAAAACTTAAAATAAACAAAATTATGAAACAAAATCAATGAATATATTTGCATAAAATAAAATTAAATAAATAGTTAATGTGTTGTTGAACGGGTTTCGGGCGGGGTCGGGGTGGGTATCGACATCCCCAAACCCGTCCCCGCCCCCGGTCAAAGCGGGTATTCCCCGTCAAACTCGGGTCAGGGTCGGGTGGGTGCCCGCGGGTTCGGGTTTTGTTGCCATGCCTACTTCGAATCAAGTCAATTGTTGATAATTTGGCTTCGGTTGGTGATTCGGTACCTCTTGCACAGCACGTTGACGTCATTCTCGAAGGACTGCCTCAGGATTTTGCACCAGTGGTTTCTGTCATTGAAAGTAAATTCGAAGCGATGGAACTCGAGGAAGTGGAAGCGCTCTTGGCGGCTCACGAAATGCGCATGAAAAGTTTAAGAGAAAGCGTCTGTCAAGTAGCTTCAATTAATCTCACGCACTCTGCTTCTGGTAATACTTCAACAGAGCCTGAATCTACTCAACAAAACACTGGTAACTCTGTTTCACATTCTAACTCTGATAATAATGCCTTTGTGAATAAATTTTCAGGTAATTTCCGAGGCCGTGGTGGCCGGAATGGCCGTGGTCGTGGTAGATTTGGCAATGTACAGTGCCAAGTTTGTTTTAAATTTGGTCACCTTGCTTAAATGTGCTATCACAGGTTTAATCAACATTTTCAGGCGCAAATACCCACTGATTTCCAAGGTTTTCAATCCTTTCCTAATTCCTATGCAAATCTAGCCCCAAACACCTTTCCTATGTACCAAAATACTTGGACTAGACCTAATTTCAATCCTTATGGCCAATATCATGCTAGACCAGCACCACAACAACAACAATCATCACCTTATCACCAAGCATACATGACCACATCCACACCAACACCAAACACTACTCAACCTCAACTTCCATTGCCCTTGACACTGCAGCCTCACTCCATACCACCCTTCAATCTCAAAATATCCACCAACAATCACCTTTTGAGGGTCCAGATTAGATTTTCATTGGAAATGGCCAAGGTTTGAATGTTAAAACTTGTGGCTCTTCTACTTTCTCATCTCCTATCAACCCTCAAGTTAATATAGTGCTTAATAAACTAATTCATGTGCCTAAAATTACTAAAAATCTGTCAAGTGTTTGTCACTTTTGTGCTGATAATAATGTTTTCTTCCAGTTTCATGCTAAAGATTGTCTTGTATTTGACCAGGCCACCAATGAACTGCTCATCCATGGTCCTGTCAAAGGTGATGGACTCTATGAGTTTGATCCATTCCAATTCCATCACCTGTCAAACACCAATCAGTCTTCCAATGCTTCGGGCTCGGTCTCAGTATCTTCTGCTACTGCTTCACAGTCACATAGTCTCAATAATACTGCCTTGCAACCTTCTGTTAATGCTGTAATTTACCCTTCCCCTAGTCTTAGACATACATGGCACTTAAGGCTAGGCCATCCAAATCATGTAGCAATGAACAATAGATTTTCCAAATGTAATATTCCAATATCAAATAAAGATGTTTCTCAATTTTGTGCTGCTTGAATAATGGGTAAAGCTCATAAACTATATGCTCCACCTTCTGAATCTGTCTATAATACACCTCTTGAACTAATATTTAGTGACGTTTGGGGCCCTGCACCAGTTGAATCTACCAATCAGGCCCTCTACTATGTCACATTTGTTGATGCTGCCACTAGATTTACTTGGCTTTACCTACTCAAAAGAAAATCTGATACCCTACCCGTATTCAAACAATTCAAAGCCTTAGTTGAAAAACAATTTGGGTTACCTATAAAAGCTATACAAACAGATTGGGGAGGGGAGTTTAGACCCTTTAGCACCTACTTAACAGAACTGGGAATTGTTCATAGAGTGATTTGCCCTCACACACATCACCAACATGGTGTGGTGGAGTGCAAACACAGACATATAGTTGACTTAAGCCTCTCTTTACTTAGCCATGCTTCACTACCTCTTAAATTTTGGGACTATGCAGTTCAAACAACAGTTTATCTAATCAATAGACAACCTTCAGCACCCCTTAAACACATACCACCTTATACTGCCCTCTTCCACAAAGATCCTGACTACCAATTCCTCAAAGTCTTTGGATGTGCTTGCTTTCCATTATTAAGACCATACAATGTGCACAAGTTTGATTTTAGGTCTCATGAATGTCTTTTCTTGGGATATTCCACTTCACATAAAGGTTACAAGTGTCTTTCCCCCACTGGGAAACTCATAGTCTCAAAAGATGTTGTCTTCACTGAGTCTAGATTTCCTTATATTGAACTCTTTCCTTCTTCAAAGTCCAAGTCTGTTCCTTCCACTCCTAGTGTCACTTTAGGCCCTCTTCCTACTATTTCTGAGCCAAATACAACCTGCTGTGTGCACTTGAACATTCTAGCATTGCACCATCACCTGCTCCAGCAAACACATCATCATCATCCAATACCACCACCTCAACAGAATCACCACCAGACACTTCATCACCAGCTATCCCTCCACCAACACAAAATACTATAAATTCACACCCCACTAACAATTCTCACCCTATGCAAACTAGATCCAAATCTGGCATTGCCCTACCTAGACTAAACCCCTCAGTTTTCCTCACCACTAGTGAACCAAAAACAACCAAACAAGCTATTCAGAACCCTCAATGGCTTGCAGCAATGCAAGCAGAATACACTGCCCTTCAAAACAACAAAACTTAGTCGCTTGTACCCCTACCACCTAACAGGAAAGCCATTGGTTGTAAGTGGGTATTTCGTGTCAAAGAAAATGTGGATGGGTCTGTGAACAAGTACAAGGTAAGGCTTGTGGCCAAAGGGTTTCATCAAATCCATGGTAAAGACTATCATGAGACATTTTCCCCTGTGGTAAAACCAGTAACTATCAGGATCATTCTCACCCTTGCATTAACCTACAAGTGGTCAATTCATCAATTGGATGTGAACAATGCATTCTTGAATGGTGTCCTAGATGAAGATGTTTACATGGAGCAGACCTATGGTTTTGTATCTAAGGATCCTACACTTGTTTGCAAGCTGCACAAGTCTTTATATGGACTTAAGCAGGCTCCTAGACAGTGGTTTGAGAAGCTGACCAGTACTTTACTTTCTCTCGGGTTCAAATCTTCTAAGTGTGATCCCTCACTGTTTACTTTTTGTGCAAAGAGGTCTGTAGCTTATTTACTAGTATATGTTGATGATATAATTCTAACAGGCAATTCTCCATCACTGTTGAAAATTATCACTCATAAACTACATCAGAATTTTGCTCTCAAGGACTTGGGGGAATTGGACTACTTTCTAGGGATTGAAGTTCATAAGCAACCTTTTGGTTCTCTTGTTCTAACTCAATCCAAATATATTAGAGATCTTCTCTTTAAAACATCTATGCATGATGCTGCCTCTGTTTCATCTCCTATGGCCTCCAGCACAAAACTCTCAAAGATCGACTCAGCTCATTTCAAAGACCCTACATTGTATAGATCTGTAGTTGGAGCACTCCAATATGCTACCTTGACTAGACCTGAGATCATCTACTCAGTTAATAAGGTTTGCCAATTCATGGCAAACCCTTGCAGAAGTCATTGGCTTCATTGTTAAGCGAATCATCGAGGTACCTCAAAAATGCTTATCGATCACGATTTACTTCTCGATCCTGTGACAAAGAATAAACCTTTCAATTTAACGAGGTTTTGTGATGTTGATTTGGTGGCGATCCCGATGATAGACGGTCTACATCAGGTTCAACAATGTACTTTGGTCCCAATTTAGTATCCTGGTGGTCTAGGAAGCAACCATTGGTTGCTAGGTCCAGTTGTGAAGCTGAATACTGCAGTTTAGCTCACACCACAACTGAAATTCTATGGATTCAAACACTTCTCTTAGAGTTGCATGTGAAAATGACTCCCTCCACCATCTACAGTGATAAACAGAGTGTTGTGGCTATGGCACACAACCCTGTATTACATGGTAGAACGAAGCATATGGAAATTGATCTATTTTTTGTAAGGGAAAAAGTTTTAGCTAAACAGCTTCAAGTATCTCATATTCTTGGGAATCTACAAGTGGCAGATGCCCTCACCAAACCTCTTTCAACTGCAACCTTGTTGGAGTACAAGACCAAGTTCAAAGTGTGTCCTGTTGCTGCTATACACTCCCCACCTTGAGCTTGTGGGGGGGGGGGGGGGTGAGTGAAGCTCTATTAACTAGTATTAGTTAGTGTAGTATATCAGTTAGTGTAAGTGATGCTGTGTCATCCATTCTAGAATGATCTAAATATAGTAGTTAGTTATGTTTGATTCAATGCGCGCATGTTAAGCAACTGGCGATGCATGAGATAACAAATGTATAAATACCAAGTCATGTAACAGAAATCATTTAGTGAAAGAAATATTCAGAAACAGATTCACTCTCTTCTCTCTCTATTCTGATATACCAAGTTTACAAGTTCCACTCGAATGAATTTATTTATGATTTTTTAATTATAGGGTTTTCTAAAGGTAAAGATTAATCCTTTATTGGCACGTTTTATTTGCTAAAAAGTAGGGAATCAGACTGGACAACTCTCTAGTTGTACTTTGTTTGATTTGAAAAACTGGTCATGGTATTGGATAACAGTGGGGGCATGAGACTGGACAAACCCCAAATTCATGTCCTTCATAAAATCACAGTACAACTTTCTGTTCACCCCAAAAGTTACAAAAGTACTATTTTTATTTCATACTCAACAATTTTTTCTCTCCTATTTCTCTTCTCCACCTTCTCTCTCCTCTATTCTCTCTCTCTCTCCCTTCATTCCTTTTCTCCCTCCCTGCTATCCCTCTCTCTCTCTCTCTCTATTCTATATATCTCCTCATACCTTCACCCCTCTCTCTATCTCTCCCTATCTTTATCCCCGTCTCTCTCTCCTCTATCCTCTTCTCCCTCTCCGGCCTCTCTCCTATCTGTCCTCTCATCTCTCTTCTATATATTCTCATATAATGACCTCTTTTTTCGTGTCCTCCCCCCTCTCTCCTATCCTCTCATTATTTTCACTATAATTTTATAATTATATTATAACATGTTATATAAAATCATTATAAACCGCATAAAGAGAATCATAGTAAAATTTATGTTTTTTGTTTGTGCCATCCAAGATTCATTGACAAGCGATTATCTTTGAACACATGTTGTCAAGATCGCATCGCTGAAGCATACCATCTTATTCATCCAATACTTACCTGTTTGTGAATCGAATGCACCCTAAATTTCAATGACGCAAGCTATGCGAATGAAATCATCAAGTAATGTTTTTGCCAAGACTAATAATACTAGCTTAATGTTTAGATTTGTTGATGGGTTACCATAAATAGGTCTCACCTGATCAAAAAAACCGAGACCTAAATCTGGTCTAAAGTTCAAGGTCTTGTGAGTTGTGAGTTGTGAGTTGTCATATTTATATTTATTACTTTTTTTGGACTATGGTTTATATTCGTTTTTCGTGTGGTGTACATGAGAATATAAGATAACTTACGGCTTTTTTTTTTAAGCAAAATATGTGATATGTATCCTATACTTCTTCCTTGGAAAATACTTATTTTGCTGAATAATATGTTTTTATTTCTCCCGACATACTCTCTCCGCCCCATATCAATGAAGTATTAATAAATTTTCCCCCATTATACTCTTGAAACGTTGATGTAGTTTTCTTTTTCCAATTCTTTTTTAATGGGCTTTTTCCAATTATTAATTATTTAGAACACGTCAAAAAAAGTAATTCTTAATTATTAAGAAAGAGAAGAAATAACTAGGGGGAATATTTGGAAAATTTGATATAATTATCATGAATTTTTGTTATTAATTATTTTTCTTAATGCGTGTGTCACAACCTTAAACATCAAATAAAATGAGAAAGAGATAATAGTGATTTAAGGGTTTATCAATTATTATGTCTTCTCTCCCATCAAAACTTTTTATTGCTATAAGTTTAAAATTAATAAATACAATTTCCACGACGTTAAGTTTATAAATGGATTATTTTGGCATTTTTTTAAATAGAATGCTACTAGTATGTATCACCCGTGCTAGCACGAGCATACATCTCATTGTAACGTAAAAAGTTGCTTGTACATAACCATAAATAAACTAATTATGAATTATATTATAATATATAGATATGTATATGTATATATATAATTAACACCAGAAGGGATGATATAACATTAGGTTCATCAGAAGGGATTGTGAGGCTAAGATAAGAAAATAAGTAAAAAAATTCTGACTTTTAGATTTATCTTTAGCGCCTACTTTGACTGCATGAAAGTTAATTGTTTTGTAAATTAGAGTATGGTATTATCCGAATTAATTTGAATTATAATGGAGTAGGTTTTTTATACACTAATTGAATTTTTGTAAAATGGAGAATGTTATTGGAGAATTAATTTGTTGTGAGAACATGTGTTTTCTTATTGGAAATCATTTGGACATTATATTTTATGTAATTTTTTTTACTGTCAAGAATGCACGCATGTTCAGTATACAAACAAAAGAAAACTAAGTAGTAATAATATAACAATTTTAATTAGCCATCTAGTATGTATGATGACTTATTTACCGCTTTTTGCAGTATATACATCCTCTTTTTTAAATGTAATTATAAATTATTTTATTCTTAATATATTTTGTATATTGATTTATATGTATTGTACTCCCTCCTTTCCTGATATTTGGTACTTTTGACTTGTTACACACAAATTAAGGTACAATTAATTTTTGCAGGCGAATTACTAAAATACCCTCTCTATAGTTGTCTTGGAAATATTAGAATCAAAATAAAAGAGTTAATAGTTGTCGTGGGTTTTTAAAAGACTCAATAAATATGAAGGGTATCTTTGAAAAAATTTGTTGAATCGTACTGTGGTAATTAAAAGTACTATTGTTTTAAACAAAAATTAATAAAAGGCCAAAAGTACCAAAGATCAATAATGGAGGGAGTAGACATTTATGATTATGTAATTGTAATTTGTTAAAAAAAAGAATACACGTTCTTAGATTGACTTATTAAAATACAAAGGGCAACCTGGAATTCAGGAATGATTTTTAGTTAAGTGACTTATAAAAAAATTGTGTATAATGTTAAATATGAGCTTTATTTTAGTAAAAAAAACGTGCAATTTGTTGATTGTGCTAGAAATTTAATTAAATAAAATCGTTAAATTTGTATATAAAGATATAACTGTTTACAAAATTAAGAAAATTGTATTTCACTGTTGCTTGAAAACAGTGCTTGATTTACTTAACTTATATTTTTCGGTATTGACAAACTTATGCGCATTTACAATTTCTAATTTTTAAAATGAACGTAAATTAAAATTGAAAAGAAGATGGCGAAAAATTTGTAGATGAAAAAGTGGTTTTTTCTAGGGGTGGACAAAATATAATAACCCGTCCGAAACCTCTTAAACCGAGCCATAAATGAGATTTTCGGTCTGAGTTGTTGTAACCGTCGTAACCCAAAGAGTGAAAAACGGATTACATTGGTTTTCAATGGTCGGATTCGGTTTTCAGGTTACAATCCAATGGTAACCGAACCCAACCGCTAACAGTGTAAGTTGTAACTATTATCTATTCTATTTTATTATTATTATACTTAAGGCTAAAGTTTGGAACTCGTAAAAGCCTAAAAGTTTGTCCACTTTCACTGCACATTTGTCTTTCCAAGGCGGACTCAATGAATATCATTTCTTTCTCTCACCCCTAATTTATTCATATTTTTTATGTTTTTATTCTTTCTCTCTCTGTTCACTATTCATCTTCTCCTCCATTTGGTCTGTATATCTGGGTGTGGTTGAAATCATCTCTACAATTTCATTGCAGCACGTTTTGTAAGCCAGTTACTTACTTCTTCTTCAAACCGACTCAAACCACCCGAGAAACCCATCAAACCGTGAACCCGTCACCCGTTGCAACCGATGGCTTAAATGGTCGGCTGCGGCTTCATTCCTAGACTATTCGGTTTTCCATGGATAAAGACTTTTCAACCCGTAACCGATCACAACCGACCGGTGTCCACCCCTAGTTTTTTCACCAGCAAAAAAGTATAAGGATAATTTATAGTTGTTTAGGCGAGAAATTGACATATTTTTAAACTAAGATTGGTTTTACTATTATCTTAATAGTAGGTATGGCAACAGGTATGGGTCGGAGGTGGGTTTTGTCTCCCTGTCCCCGTCCTCACCTCTAGAGAGGTTGGGTTTTCCTCTTCCCATTCCGGCCCCAAATGGGGCCGATTTTCCCCGTGGTTGTCTTATTCCGCCTCTATTTAGAAAAATTAAAATATTAAAATAAAGATAATTTTTATAATTTTTTTCTTATGCAATGATAAAATAAAGTTAAACGCATTAAAATAGAATTTTCTATTTAAAAGAGATCAAAATTAAAAATAAACAAAAAATACTAAGCAAAATGATTTTTTTTATTAATCAAAATGACACTAATGGCCATTTTACAACTGTCTCCGAGGGGATTCAAACTCAGCACCTTCAGGATATAAATGCTAGCTCTTACCACTGAGCTAACACCTCAAGTGTGGTCAAAGTAAGATAAACACTAATAATTAAAGTTTGGTCAAAGTCACCCAGACCCCTTGCCAAAGTCGGTTTTTCTCGTCAAACTCGAATTGGGGTTGGGTAGGTGCATGCGGAGTCGCATTTCATTGTCTCCCTAATTAATAGATTTTTTAGGGTATTCCCTAATAATTAGAGTTATTGATGAAAATGACGTTTATACATACATACATACATACATACATACATACATACATACATACATACATACATACATACATACATACATACATACATACATACATACATACATACATACATACATACATACATACATACATACATACATACATACATACATACATACATACATACTTTATATGCAGCATATATATAACAATTACAAAGTAAAAGGTGAAGTATATATATTTTTTGGTTTCTAATCTAATCTAATCTAATATCTATTTATACAAACAAACAACTTAACAAATTACAATTTTAGACATCTTACTTTTTTTGACACATCACAACTTTTGTTTTATTTATCATTTTTTAATTCTATTTTCTCAACCTTTCTCATTCACTCTCTTTCAATCTCACATTTCCCAATATTTCTTACTTTACACATCTATTATTAGTGGCCCCTATACCCTTTATTTAAAAATATTTCTTTTCTCAATTTTTTTAATCCATTATATAATCTAATATAATTAAATTAATATTAAATAATCTACAATTTACTCCTATTTACTATCTAACCTAATATCTATTTATCTATTTATACAAACAAACCACACTTAAACTATTTATACAAACAAACCACATTTAAATTACTCAAACAAGTCTCCCTATTTATTTGACAATTCATCTGACTAAGGACAACGTTGTAATTTACTATATATCATACTTTTATCAAATTTCTTCTCTCAATTCATTTTCTTCTCACTCCCACTTTTTTCCTACTTTCTCTTACTTTTTTTTTTCAAAATTCAAAATTCAAATCAAACTCACCAACTTTCTTTACCCACTATCTACTAATCTAATATCTATTTATACAAACAAACCATACATAAATTACTCAAACAAATTTCCCTATTTATTTGATAACTCATCTAACTAAGGGCAACATTGTAATTTACTATCACATTCTTTTTCAAATTTCTTCTTCTAATGCACTTTCTTCTCACTCCAATTTTTTTAACTTTCCCCCTTTTTTTTAAAAAAAAATTGAAATTGAAATCAAATCAAATCTACTAATAAACTAAAAAAATCAATCTAAACTACGAGATAACTGCACTAATATATAAAAACACACAGATAACTTCACCGATATATAAAAAAACACGATATTAATATATAAAAAGGAAAACTTAATGACTATTTCAACTCTTGATTAATATTTAATCGCATCTCGATATATAAAAACACGCGATAACTATCTTGATATATATATAAAAACGGGATAATCAGATCTTGATATATAAAAACATGCGATAACTATACTGATATATAAAAAACACGGGATAACTGCACAAATATATTTGATAATCTATCTTTTACTATCTACTATAATGTACTAATCAACTAAAATAATCAATTGAAACTATGAGATAATCTGCGCGATATATAAAAAACATGGGATAACTATACTAATATGTAAAAACACACGAGATAACTGCAATGATATGTATAAAAACACGGGATAATTGCAATGATATATAAAAAACACTTCACTGAAATATTTGATAATCTATCATCTATCCGTTACTGTCTACTATAATCTATTAATCAACTAAAAATAATCAATTGAAACTATGAGATAACTTTACTGATATATTAAAAAACACGTGATAACTTTATTGAAATATAAAAAAACATGGGATAATTGCACTGATATATAAAAAAACACGGGATAACAACACTGACACTAATATATAAAAGAACACGGCATAAATGCACAAATTGTTTTTAAGTGATACTTTTACATTTGTAGATTTTAATATTTATCTAATTTTTTATTTGAGACTCCTTTTTTAACTACTTTAAATTTGTCTTTTTTTTTTCACAAGGTGTTGTCCAGACTATTTAAATTATGTCTAAGTTCGTTCATGAAAAGAATATGGTAGCACCCGTGCGTATGCACGGGTATCCACCATGTACACACACCACTACACTGCTCACAACCTAATTCGAATCAGCGTCTCTATGTCACTGAAATTGTCAAGACAACCAACAATGAGGGACAAAGGTGAATTATATTACTCATAGTCATAGATCACAATTGAGTTCTAAACACAAAATTGCCACGAAAAGGAATGTTTGACACATGTTTTTTTTAAACGATTAAGTGGCTCAAGTGGATTAATGAAACTTATGAAAGGGTGTTGTGGACTTTTTCTCAATTGTGTATAGTAATGATGATAATTATTTTTATTTATTTATTATTATTATTATTAATATTATTTTTATTATTATTTATTTATTTTGAGGTGATAATCCGATCACAATAACATTAATGTATATGATATAACAACAATTTGGCCCCAACAAATGATGTATTGGAAGAGTTTTAAGTAAAAAGCTCTCAAACTTTTTCTTTTTTAAATTCAAATTTGAAGATGCAATTTGAATTGAGAAAAATAATGAAGCACATTGAATACAGTTGAACCTATTAATTCCTCCACATTTATTCATTTAATGGCCGATTGACAATCTTTAATTAGGTGCTTGAATTAATCGTATGGTATATGTGGAGAGAGTCATAGAAAAATTGACATTAAATTGTCCTAAAAAAGGGGAGCCGCAATTTTGTGGCTTGTTAGCCATCTAAATTGTGACTCAGCCTCAACTTCGATTTACAGCCGTTCAGATTAAAGAAATTGCTTGTATGTTTACCTTTCTAGCTGACGTGTTTGCCACCTATTTATTTAAGAATGCGTGAGACATTTTGAAGATGTCTAGGTGGATGACTTATGTGGACAAATTCCTGATTTAATATACTTATGATTACTTCATTCATACAGTTTAGCTTATACTTTTCTTAACAATTACTATAAAAGTTATCCCTCTCCGGTCTTCACAATTATCGAGAATGATGACATTTTTTTACACTCCGTTCTTCGACACAACATTATTATTATTATTATTATTATTATTATTATTATTATTATTATTATTATTATTATTTAGGTCTATTTTGCCACAAGAGTTGTGAAAGCCTCTTGATAAGATCCAAGGGTTCAACATAGAACTAAGGGTTCACTCTCACAAAAACACTGAGTTTTTGTGCAAATCAGATGATCATTAAAAGTTCTTGCAAATTCTGGTGCTTTCTTGTTAAGAGGAAAGCATGCTGGTTGCTAATTGCGCCTTTCAATTTCTTTAACATCCTACATCCCTAAAATTTATAATAGGCTTCTAAAATTTTTCAAATTGTGACTACATGCCTATAAGGCATGCAAACAACTAAAAACAGAATTCAATCCTTTTTACAAACCATTGAAAAGGTCCTAAGTACTAAGGAGCATTAATTTGAATATTTTCTTTTGCTTTGGTTTTTGCTTTGGTTTTTGCTTCAAGATATAGCTCATTCCTTCTTTGCACTACACCAGAATTAGTATATAGGCAGCGCTTTTTTTCATCAATTTTTTTCTATTGCGGAGAATCCGCCGGGTGTCGTAGCATGCCATCTTAAATTCTTTCATCCTCATTCCATGTCAAGTGTTTTGCATCTTCTGAACTACGGTACATGCGCCTAAATCGAGGAATTATGGGAAATACCACAACACCTTTTCTGGAGCAGATTCTTTCTTTTTATACCGCGATGTATTACATTTAGGACACGACTTTAACAATGCATGTTCATTCCGAAATAGAATGCAATCATTGCGACAAGCGTGTATCTTCTCATAGTTCAAGCCAATGGACCCTAACTTTTGTTTTGCATCATACGTTCGAAAAGGGAGCACATTATCCTTTGGCAACATTTCTTTCAATAGTGTGAGTAATTCAGTAAAACTCTTATCCGTCCATCCGTGGCAAGTTTTCAAGTTATACAACTTTATCACAGCCAATAATATTGTGAATTCAGTACAACCCTCATACAACGGCTCTCTGCATCCGTTATCAACTTCTCAAACATTTGAGGACGATCATTAAGATCGTCTTCAAAAGCCTTTGCCATCTCTTCAACTTCGTCCCCAACAAATGTAGGTATTTTGGTGTCAACCGGTGCACATCTCTCAGTACTATTACCCATATTCGAAGATTCAACTCTTTCCTCACCATGCATTGTCCAACAGGTGTAAGTTTGATCAATTCCATTACCCTTTAAATGTCCTGTCAACTCGTCTGCATTAACTGATTTTACATAGCAACAACTTAAACAGGGACATATCATATTACTAGATGTTCCTAAACGCTTAACAACACAATTCACAAAATAATCCACTCCATCTCTATATTCCTTGGATAGATTTATGGCGGACATCCACTTTCTTTCCATAATGTCCCAATATCTATAATAAATTCCTGATAAAAGAACTTAAACCTATTATATATATATATATATATATATATATATATAGGTGAAAAACACACAATTTACAATTTTATTGAAGCATCAACAACAACAATCTTTCTTATTTGTCAAAAAAGCATCACCAATAACACTTAAAATATATGTAGCAAAGACCACATACCGCATACCACAAAACAGTTCCAAAAAGAGTTCCAAAAATCATATCAATTTCACTTTGGTTTTTTCTCAAACACCTTCTATGCACAAAGGGTTCAAATAACTAATTAGAATGCTTAAAAATATATATCTCAACTCCTATCAAACTACATTCATGTCAACTAACTTCACTTTGGTTTTTTCAACTAATTTTATCTATTTTCAACTCCTAGGAAAAACATATATCTCAACTCCTATCAAATATTCATCTCTAACCTAACAAAAAACCTAAAAAACAATGAAAATTAGAAAACTAACCTTTGACAGAAGATGATGAAGGCAAGCAATGAGGGTCCTTTGAGGTGGTGCTAGAGAGAACGAGAGTGAGGGAGAGAAGAGAACCGAGAGAGAACCAGTGAGGGAGAGATGAGAGAGAGCGAGCTGATGAGAGTGAGGGAGAGAAGAGAACCGAGAGAGAACTGAGAGGGAGTGGTAGAGAGAACCGAGAGGGAGTGCTAGAGAGAACCAACTGTGAGGGAGTTTCAGAACAGTGAGTGAGAGCTGAGAGAGAGAGAGAGAGAGAGAGAGAGACGTTGCACAGTGAGTTAGGTAGTAAAGTTAATGGCAATGGGTGGCGTTTTTAAAAAATGCTGGGTATGGCTCACGCGTTCTACGCGATGGGCAGCATTTTTTAAAAAACGCTGGGTATTTGGTAGCGCGTTCTAGGCAATGGGTGGCGTTTTTAAAAAACGCTGGGTATGGCTCACGCGTTCTACGCGATGGGCAACGTTTTTAAAAAAACGTTGGGTATTGATACTGCGTTCTAGGAGATGCGCAGCGTTTCTTCAAAAAGTGCTGGGTATGAGTTAGCGTGCTTTCGTAATAGACATCGCTCTATAGGGAAACGTTGATCATTGCTTACTTATTTTGGCCAAAAGTAACGTTTTATGACAAAACGCTAATAATACTGGTGCTCTCTTTTGGCCAATTTGACGTAGTGTTGGGACTCTAGGATGTCCTCATTAGGAAGTGAGGGTTTAAATTAGATGTATTGTTTAATTAAGAGGAAGAGATGGAAAGGGAATGATCAGAGCCAAAATGACTCTACTTTGTTTGGTTCAGGAGGGAAGGAAAAAGAGAAAACATATTTAGAAAATATATCGAAAACATATTTATACCATTATTGTAACACCCTCATATTTCTATCTAGTAGAAATACTAAAGTGTACCTTTTTAGCATACATCAGAGATACATTTCCTGCTTAGATTTACAATCTTTACAAGAATAGCGGAAACGATACATAACTTAGAACAAATTCAAGTTATAAATCGAATACAAAGATACAAGGGAAAAATCATAACTATTAATAGACGAACTACGTCTTCCATTTCCTTCTCGAGCACTCCATCCACTCGAACCATAAAGGATCTTCTTTCCCTGTTTCTCTGAAAATCAACAACATTTGTAGGGTGAGATAACAAATCTCAGTGAGTCTTACTAGTGACCCCTTACCTATCACTCGGTCCATTTATAAAACCATAATTAGTAATTCAAAAAGAATTACAATATACAATCAATCATGTGTAATTCGATAAATGAATTACATAAGAGTTCATAGTCCGATTCTTGATGGCTATGCACTATCCTTTTATTAATCACTTGTGACATGTCACCAACAACCTAAGGAAGCTTGAGTGACAAAATCACAATATACACATTTAAAAGTTTTATCAATTCTAGTACATCACCAACAACACATAAGGAAGCATGGGTGAACCCCAACATAGCCAATAAGTGTACAACTCTCTAAAAGCGGATAGCTATAATTTTAACATGGGGGCTAGGACCGGGCGCATGACTTCCTCTCCTAGTATACTAAAGCGCATGGAGGTCGTCACCTCAATTCGATATTTCTTATATATCGTGAAACGTGGATCTGGTTTAGATGAACATAATCATCCCGAGTCAATTATAAATTAAGAAATGGAACATTTTGTTCAATTCACTTTCCAAAACATATGTCCTCACACGAGACTCTAAGTTTTACTGAAATATTCGTAACATTAACCGTTTAATTCAAAACCACTTTGAACATGTATCAAAATTCCTAACGAAAATTCGCAGAGTTTCCTCGAAATATGGACATCCCAAAAAAATACTTACTTACCGTATAATCAGTCCGGACAATTTACAACCACATACAAAACATAGCAATTACTTCAAGTAATTCGTTTGAGATTTGTAGGGATACGACACAAGTGCAGAATTTTCTATAGCGATTGCACCTACTTCCGGTGAATTAATTAAAATAGCAAACAATATCGGATTTCAACAAACGAACACTCATTGAAAAGCTCTCTGAGTGTAGTTTCTACATGTTATATCCATTTTTCAAAAACAAGGATCCAGTTGATACAGTTTTTAAAAATACCACACTGCTGTACAAAAATCAGACAGAACTTGTTGCCCAACTTGCAACTCAATTTTCTTTCTCATTTCTTAAAGAAATTTGATGAAACCAGTGCCTACTTCGTAGGGAATTCAGTCTACTTTCCAACGAAATAAGAATCATTCAAAACGGAGTTCAATTGAGAACTCAAGACTTGAAAAACTGAACCTATACACAGTTTAATTTCAGAAATTTGACCTAACTTGAGACACTCATAACTTGAGCTACACACCTCCAAATTTAACGAAACCAGTGCCAAAACGACCGGCGTTAAGTCTATTTTCAAAAACAATCAGAAACATAATTTTTGGACTAACCGAACAGTCCCAGTTCTAAAGAAACCGAAGCTGTGTCCAGATTTTCTAAAACAGCGAGTTCAAGACCAAATTGTGTTTTTCGCGACTCAAAATTTACGAAACGCGAGCAATTTCGACAACCACAAAAATCAATCAGTCAACACAACATAAAACAAAACCCTAAGCGAGTAAAACTCACCAATCGTGATGAAAATCACGAAACACCGAAACTCTCCGAAGCTCGATCGACCCGTAACACACGAACACGCTCCGAATTCGTTCCAAAAGCTCCCAAACAGCTCCCAATTGAAAAAACCAGCAGCTCAACCCTCTCCTCCTTCTGTTCCACGAACCAAACAGCAAGGGGAAACACTCCTAAGCTTCCAAATCCGAAACCCAAGCATTCAAAACCCTAACTTGAGCTTCCCAAACCTTAAGCTAGCTTCCAAATCACCAAACTTCATTTTCTTCAACCTTGAGCTCTAATGGGTCATCAATGGCACTTGGAGAATGAGAGGGAACCAAGTCAAGAAATTAGTACCTTTGGATTGAGAAGAAGAAATGGAGTATAATGGAAGTGTTTTTACTTACCTTCCATGGAGGATCTTAAAGATCTCCTCCTTCTCTCTCTTCTTCCTCCCCCACGGCTCATCTCTCTCTCTCTCTCTCTCTCGACTTCTCTCTTTCTCTCTCTCTAACTTTCCTCTTCTTTCTCTCCCTCGGTTTCTTTTCTCTTTCTATTTCTTTCTTTCTTTCTTATCCGTTCCCCACTCTCTCTCTTTCTAACTTTACCTTTTCTTTATTCACTTAAGTGAGGAATGAGAGAGTGTTTGGATATTTTTGGGTCTTGGATTTCATTTAGAGTGAGTGGTATAAAGACTAAAATACCCCTAGTGTTCTAACTTCCACTCAATTATGCATTTAAATTATATACTCAAGCAATTATAAATTGCTTCCGCGACAACCTCACATCCGTGACTTGATTTATTACCTATTCGAGTAATAAATCACTCGTTAATTTCTTAATTCGAAATAACGAAATTAGGGATGTTACAATTATATACTTTTTATGTTATGATTTCTGTAAAGATATTGTTGTCAATACATCTATAATACCGCAAAACCTTCTTCTCTCCCCTTCCCAATTCCCCCTCAATTATTGAGGGGAATAAAAATTGGGTCTACAAAGATTTTGCTCCTGTCCCCTCCACTTCACTCTAACCAAACACCATATAAGCATATTTTTCAAAACCTCTTAAATAACTAATATCTTTAACATTTGTCTATTTACGCTTTAAAAAATTTCATAAAATTATTTTAGATCCTTTCATATTAAATTAGGATTAATTATGTTTTTGATCCCTATAAAATTTGCGTTTTTTGTTTTAAGTCACTCAAAAAAATTACCAACTTTTGGTCCTTAATTACAAAATTTGAGTTTTACGCTATTAGTCCCTTATGACTTTCAATAACGCTTTATTACTTTTAATAGCATTTTTTTGACATTTTATAAGCGCTATTAAGAGTCTTGAAGCGCAATTAAAAGTCATGAGAGACTAAAAGAAAAAAAAACTCAAATTTTATTGGGACCAAAAATTGGTGAATTTTTTTGAGAGACTAAAGCTAGAAAACCAAAAATTTACGGGACCAAAAACATGTTTAGTCCTTAAAGTTACAGTAAATATTTTATAAAACCATTCAAATGTTTTAACATTTGCACTAATTATGAGGTTATTCTCAAAATAAATACTTTTTTTAGACCTTTATATACTCTTTAAATACATTTTTAACATTTTCATATTTGTTACTTTAAAATGTAAATTATTTATAATGATAAATTATTATTTTTTTCAAGTTTTGTTTTATATATTAAAAGTAGTCAAGGAAAACTTGCCTTGAATGAATATCTTCATGATTGAATAAATATTTAATATTTTAAAATAATATAACCATTAATTTTATTTTGGTCAAAACAGTTATCATTAAATAATAGTTGGTTAATTTGACTAATTCGATTTAAATGAAATATATTGTGTGCATATATTGATAACAAGATACTAATAATATATTTGATTAATTGCACTCCGACGTGAATAATATATATATATATATATATATATATATATATATATATATATATATATATATATATATATATATATATATATATATTGCATTTAATAAGTTTAATAAAATTAATAAATATTAATTAATAACTGAAGAAATGAAGACTTTTAAATTTTTAATATGACTAATTTTTGTATATTATTAATAAATTATATTACCTTGAATAATAATATTAACTATTTTAATGTCGATTAGTCGTACAACTAGGAAATTAGGAATTTGATGTAATCACACGATTGATCTAGATCATTGGATCAAGATTCAACATTCCTAGTAAATTAAGTGCATGTTTGGTTGCATGTTCAATTTACTATTATCGCGTCTCGAAGTAGGCTTATATGATATGCTATTATTTGTAGCTTTAACTTGAGCACATTTAGCTCGGCTTTCACCGTAGTACCAAACACTCACTTAGTTCGAAATATAAGTACGAGACGTATATCCACTCATGACTCATTTGTCTCCATCATGTAAATAATGATTTTGTAAAGATAAGATCTCCACTGTATCATTACTCATCCCACTGTTGATGGTGATAAAACAAAACAAACCATGCTGGTGATCCTTGTCTTGTTCTCTACATGAAACCGCTATAGATCAATGCACGTGATTTCCACCTCTGATCACGTGCAAATAACATGAGCAATTTTCCAATAATAGACAACGTGAATGTACGGTTAAGAATTCCATTCTAAAATCCTTCGCACTTTCTGCCGGATTTGCTTATAATAATATGAGTTTATTTAATGTACATATACGTTACAGATACCTTATATAGTTTTTACAATCACAAATATTATATTCAGTCAAAATAACTATACTGTAGTAAACTATTCACTATTATATTATACACACAATTATTTGTGAATGTTCAGTTTCAGTGTTTAGAGAAAGAGAACAGACGCTGTAGCAGAGAGAAATTACAAAGGTCTTTTTCATTCTCTCTCTCTGTGCTATCTTTTCTTTCCTTTTCAGTCATCATCACTTTCTAAGTAATAAAACAAAAACAGAGAAAAACAAAGGACACCAATCAAAAACTTAGAAAAGCTCGTTCTTTCTGAACAACCTTTTTCGTGTTTTTGTTTTGCGAACAAGCTGAGAATTCACATGCACCAAAATCTGTCTTGTTTTTTTGTCACTGTATGTCTTAGTATTCTGACATTTCTGACTTTTCATACGGCAAATTAAATTAAATTCGATTTGGAATATTAAGAATTAGACTCAGATTTCGAATTGAAAGTTTTGATGAGATAGTTGCTTTTAATTCGTCAATTTAAATCTAAGGCTGAAAATTATTGTTTGAGCTAGTTCTTCTGATCTCATTTGGGAGAGCGAGATTTTCTTCCGATTTTTTTTGTGATTCTGTATTATTCAGTTTTATGATAATTTATGAAAGTGAAGTCGTTAAATCATTCTGAGAAAATGTAGGTTTTTTTTTTTTGCAGGGTGAGATTTGTTGAGGGAAGTGAAGGTTGAAAGAGGATGAAGAACTCTGTTTCAGATCAGGCTTTTTTCATTGAGAGTGATGAAGAAGATGGGGAGAAGGATTTGAACAAAGAAGAAACTGATGGAAATGAATCTGATTATTCCAATGACTCAAATGATAACCAGGGACAGAGAAAACCTAGTTCTTACAGCATTGCATGGCCTCAAAGTTATAGGTCAGCTGTTTCTTTCCTGTTTCATTTCCTTTGCTTTTTGTGAATTTCTTGGCTTTGGCATGATAGAATCTATTTACTCTTTTGCTATTGTAGACCAGATACATCAATTATTTAATGAACTAGAAAGTGCATTTTTTGCTTATAAATGACACTGGAGTTAGTACTTTTCTAGAGAACTATTAGGGTCACGAGGCTCCCCAGGTGGGGTTGGGGAAGAGTGGTTATACGCAGCCTCGCTTCTTGTAAGTGGAGAGACTGCGTTATCACTTGAACTCATGATGAGAGCCTAGACTAGTTCATTGAGTGGGAGAGTCTCGTGGCTTTAAGCACCACATTGAGCTTTCTTATCTATTAAATGCGACAGATTGTTCGAGGAATTGAACTTTTGATCTACAGTTCACAAGGCTTGCTCCACCTCTTTTCTCTATTAAGAAAATAAACTATAGAAAAAAGCCAAGGTTTTTAAATTTTGAGTGTGTAGACGTTCACTTATATTCCCTCTAGTTCTATTTAAAAGTGAAAAGTCACTTTTTAGATTCATTGAATCACAAATGTATTTGGTTAACAATATAGACTAGATACATCAGTTATTCAATGAACATCAAAAGTAATTTTTCTTTTATAAATGAGACCAGGGGGAGTATTACCATAAAAAGTTTTGAAAATTTGCTGATAAATATGACCAACATTTTGAATGACTGGCGTATGGGAGATTAAAGACAAATGAGGTTGACACGGCCGCAATTGTTGTCGCGACGCGGTCGCAGAAACTCCAAAAGCCTCGACATTGCGGTCATAATTGCAGTTACGGATTTCTATTTAAAACCTCTGTAACAGTAATACGCCTCATGTAATCGCGTTCATTACGCTGTTCCATAAACCTTATTTATCATGCCACAATTGCTGCTAATGTACTCAATTCAACATGGAACTGTTGTGATTAACTTGAACTAATGATGAAATCAGGATCTGTCATTTTGTCACTGTCAAAAGGTTTAAGAAATTTATCAGACATTCTTATTGAGTTTCGATGTTTATGATCTCTTATTTTGCTGAGTATGTAGTGAAACATATACTTTGATCTGAATTCTTAATATGATGTAATTAATGTTTCAGGCAATCTATTGATCTATATGGTAGTGTGCCATCACCAAATATAGGATTTCTGGGGACAACATCATTGTCAAGATTAGGAAGCTCCTTTATTGCTTCATCATTCACAAGGAGACACACTCCTGAAGTTATACCAGCAATAAAAAAGCCTCTGATACCACCTACAGCTGATGAACAACAACGACGTAGCTCGCATAAGCTTTGCTTCCTCACCATCCTTTTAGGAAATCTTCCATTAGGAAAGATGGTTCTAAGGTCTCCCATGAAGTTCATATTCCTGGCCAATGCACTTTTGGACAAGCTGTGCTTAATGGCATAAATGCCCTTTGTGGTGTAGGAATCCTTTCAACTCCTTATGCACTTAGAGAAGGAGGATGGGCTGCACTTTCTGTCTTGTTGATCTTTGCAGTATTTTCGTTCTATACCGGCTTGCTCTTGCGTTATTGCTTGGATAGTGAACCTGGCCTTGAGACATACCCTGATATTGGTCAAGCTGCTTTTGGTACTACTGGCCGTGTCGTCATTTCAGTATGTGTTTTTTTTTTTTTTGCATATCTCAAATATTATTTCAGCATCGGACATCAGACACGTCTTTAACCTGAAGTGTCGGTGTTATAGAGGGACTGTTAGTTTAAAAGCATTATCTCTTATCTGTCACTAACATTAATTTTGTTCTTTTTGGTGTGGTGCAGATAATATTGTACATGGAATTATATGTAAGTGCATATTCCTTCACTTCATGGAAAATAATTTGGAGGTTTTATAAATTTGTTATTGAAATTAATTTGCTATTCTTTTATGCAGGCTTGTTGCATTGAATACATAATTCTGGAGAGTGATAACTTGTCTTCATTATTTCCAAATGCATACTTAAGTTTTGGTGGAATTGAATTGAATTCACACCTTCTATTTGCAATTGTGACCACTTTGGCTATTCTTCCTACTGTCTGGCTTCGCGACCTTCGCATTCTCAGTTATATATCAGGTAACAAAGTAAATACAATATCGAGTTTAATTGGTATACACTGTCGTATTATTATTTGGAAGACGATGAAAACACTTTAACATTTTCATTCTAGCTTGTGGAGTTCTCGCAACGATTTCAGTGGTTCTATGCTTGTTGTGGGTTGGCGTGGTAGACGACGTTCCCATGCATACAAAAGGAACAACAGCATTCAATTTTGGAACTTTTCCTGTTGCTATGGGTCTCTATGGTTATTGCTTTGCAGGACATGCTGTGTTCCCAAATCTATATACAGCTATGGCGAATCGAAATCAATTCCCTGCAGTGCTCTTGACATGGTAATCATCTATAACTAACTCAACCCTGCAAAATCAGCTGGTAAAACGAGTACGTCTGAAGCCTTTTAAGCACTACTTAGATATCTAATATTGATTTTTTTTTTTCCTTGTAGTTTTGCTATTTGTACAACTATGTATTTTTCTGTATCTGTTATGGGATACTCAATGTTTGGAGAAGATACACTGTCTCAGTATACTCTTAACATGCCTAAAGCCTTAGTAGCCTCCAAGATTGCTTTGTGGACTACGGTATGCGCTACTTTTCGCATTCTAAATTCTACTCAAGGTGTTTTCTACACCGCTTAAACATTCATTCAGTGAAATTGCTAACTTATTTATCTTGTGTTTTGTTTTGCAGGTGGTTAATCCATTTACCAAATATCCTTTAAGCACTATATAAAATCATTTTCCTTTATTATCATTTGTGTGTACAATGTGAAGATGAAAAGAGATGTTTTTCCATAATTAGTGACACATATGCTTTGAGTTTAACTCCAGTTGCAATGTCTTTGGAAGAGTTGATACCATCAAATAGTCCAAATTTTCAATTATATTCCATTGGCATTAGAACAGCACTAGTCATTTCTACACTACTTGTTGGTCTTTCAGTTCCCTTTTTTGGTTAGTCTTTTTATCTTCCCTCCTTATATATTCTGGAACTATATATAAAAATCAAATTTCCATTACTATGGTAAATGATTTTACTGTTGTACAGTTTGATTATGTTTTGTTGTGAGCATCATACATATACATTTTTTTGCAGGTTTGGTAATGTCATTAACTGGATCATTATTCACAATGTTTGTTGTAAGTTCCCCTTTATTTCATCTTTTTCTCTCCTAAGAGCATTAGCCATAACATTCAGTTAATTAAATTCAACATTGTATATGCAGTCCCTTATATTACCTGCTGCTTGTTTCCTAAGCATCAGAGGTGGAAGAATCTCGCGCTATCAGGTATGATCATTGCCTTGCCTATTCATAATAACACTTAATGCAATCATAAGCTATAAGTTGTTTTCATAAACTATCCTTCAAGTCTACAACGTCTATGGAAATATATAAGTTGAAAACAACTTATGAATATGTCGTAAACTGTTTTCATAAGTTCTTTCAAATCAAATAGCCTTACTTATGCCAGTAGATAAACTTAGATAAGCCAATTCAAACACGCCTATGTATGAATGCTAGAGGACCAAATATTTTCAAGCATTTCTAGTTTTTTAGTTATGATTACCTTCAATGAGACACTACCTAACCTAATTTTTTTTTCATTTTGATATTTGTACAGGCAGCACTTTGTGTTACAGTGATAATAGTAGGTGTTGTATCATCTGGTGTTGGATCATACTCAGCTATCAGTGAGATTATTGAGCAATTGTTTGGATGAAATTTTGGTTATCTTTGTTCTATTATTACAAAAAGAAGTTCTGCTCAATTTTGAAGTATGGCAAAGTTGTCATACAGAGTAGCAGAGAACCAATTAAGAGACTGTAAACAAAGATGAAATGTTTTATTAAGAAGAGAAAGTTGATAGAGTTAGAGAAGGATCTAGTTTTCAAGTGGCAATTTGTTGATGGATTTGAATAGGATAGTTAAACTTCAATTTAAGAACAATGTTTTCGTTGATTTGCTTTGCTTCCTTGTTGCTTCTTTATATTATATATCTATTAATTAAAATCACTATCTCCAAACGTTAGAATCCCATTTCCATCAACTGAAATGTGGTTGCATGCAGCATGCTATGAAGCTAGTTCTTACAATCTATTTATATGTATTAACCAAAAGATTATTTTGTCAATTTAAAAATAACAATGACCAATGAATCATACAAGTGTCACACATATGTGTCAAATTAGTCTGTAATCACTTAACATATGGGTGCCTACCGGCATGTAGCACAACACTTACTGCAAACTGCAAAGATCATGCCACTCACCAAGCCAAAACAAAATTTTGAGTCAACAAACAATTAGGGTGTTTAGTAGTTTAGGCAAATTCAAACCAGCCCACATTCCAATCCAAACTGATATGTTTGGTTCATATATTTTGGCGTTTACTTTTCTCACACCCCCTCCTACTCTTTCACACCCCTGAATAAATTTTATTCCAAAAATAACCTCGCGTGAAACGCTGTGAGGACGTGTTTAAAGACTGTTCGAACGACCTTATTCGAACACGTTCGAATGACCTCGCTCAACAGTGAAATTACGCACAAAAGGGTGTGGAGTCAATATTTAACACACTCGAGCGATGTCGTCGAACGTTCAACAAGGTCATGCGAACAGTGAAAAACGCCCAAAGAGAGTGTGAAGTCAAAATTTAACACACTCGAACGATGTCATTCGAACTCGCTCAAGGCCCGTATTCAACAGTGAAATTTCGTGAAAAAAAGAGGTTTTGGCTGGCCTTTTGGTCTTTTCACACCCTTGTGGGGTGTGTTTTGAGTAGGAGGGGGTGTGAGAAAAGCAATGACCTATATTTTTAGTGTTCGGGCTAAACTCAAAATAACCAAAACCAAATCATAATTGTTTGGTTCGGACAATGAATTTTAAAAAACAAACCTTCGAACCTGAACCAACTCATACTAGGTCATATTAGTTTTGCTATTTTAGAAGCGCACGGTTTTATTTGGTTAGAATTTTTACATTAATAATTTATGATTAAGTAGTAAAATTTAATACTATGAATTGCAAGGTTATTAATTGATTTGAGTTTCATTTGGTGCAATATTTCAATATTAGAATTTTTTTTAGCTATATAGAAGTCTTGGAATATTACGATGAAGTGTTCATTTTTATATTTTAAAAAATTAATATCTTTAATGAATAACTCGTAAGCTCAATCCAAACCATTTAATATCAGATCAGTTTGGTTTTGGAAAAAAAATGTAAAATCCGAACCAACCCAACCCAACCTGAGTAATTATAATCGGTTCGGGCAACATATTTGACCAAATCCGATCCGAACAAACTCGTGATAGCCCTACACACAATTTGCACATGTCGTTTGCATTTGCACCACTTTAGATATAGAGAACTTGTCTCTCCTTGACTTTTTGGATTTAGATTGAGTATCTTTAGTTGTAGTAGTAGGTGTCTTTGGTGACTTTAAGCTTATTTTTAGAGAAAAAGATGAGATAGAAAGTTAAATAAGATGAGAAAGAAAATAATTAAAAAGGAAATAGACACAAATTGCTACAAGTTTGAATTTCTTTCCTTTTTTTTTTTTTGACGCTTTCCTTCCCTTTTTAATATTGGCAAATTGGATAAAATTTCAATTTGATTCTTAAATTGCTCACTCTTATTTAATTCTTAAATTATACAAATATTATATTTCGTCCTTAATTTTAAGTCTTTTTTTTTACACTTTTTGTTTGTGTTTCAAATATATGATTGTTTACAAATATCTAATATATTTATTATATTTTTAAATATATTCTTTGTTAATACTATTAAATTGTCTTGTAAGTTAATATTCAACATTTTTATACACAAAGAATAATTTAGAGATAGTCATACACAAATTATACATATTAATTACATTATCAACTTTTTCTTATTATGATAAAACAATGTATCATCCACAAATCACTATGTAAGACTAATCTTTCAAGTATCGATATCTATTTAGGGGTTGACTTCTCCCAACTTTTCTTAATATGTGTAAAAACTGTGGCAGAGTCTTATATTAAAGACATATAGAGCAAAAATTGCCACTAAATTATTCTAAATACGTTTTTAAACTATCACATTCCTCTTATTTAGAACGTAATGGAGAGACTCGACTATTGGATTTAGAATAATCTAGGAACATTTTTTTATAAAGATCAAATATGGAGAAATGAAACCCCAATAAGTTGGTCCAATGGAGCATAACATAATTTGTATCTAGAAGTTGTGGGTTTAAATCCTTTTTTTTTCTAAACCAAGTTACACTCCACGACAACTGTGATGATTAATCCTTAAAGATATAAGAAAAATACTAGTAACACTATTTTTTAGACATTCTCTCAAACATTAGCTCTATGAAAGTGGCGGATCCAAGATTAAAAAATAGGGTGTTTCTTCAATGACACTAAGATAGCCAGTATTACTACAGAGCGGTATGTTGTTGCTCTTTAATGATGTAAAGCAGAGACATATATTACCATAAAAGTAGGATATTTGGACTGTATTACCCTTAAGACACTGTATGTTAGGGGACCATAGTTAGGGGACTCGATTAACCGGTATTGAACGAATGAAAAGTTTTCATTTCCTTTCTTGGACTAAATTGTCATTTTCACACTAAATTTTTTTTCATAAAGAAATGAGGAAAGATGATAATTTAAGTAAGAACCAAAGTGAAGGTTTATTGTTGACAAAGTTGCTTGATTAGTGAAAAAGGAAGCGAAAGAAGCACACAGTTTTGGTTTGTGAGTGCCACAACAGCGAAGAAGGCAAGGAAGTAAAAATGTGGCAACATGTTGGGTCCCACATTCACGCCGCATCATTCTTCTCAACGACTCCAACAACCACCAACTCAACTGCTTTCTCTCCGTCCTGCTTCACCTTCCCTTCCAATGCATCTCCGTCGTCCATTTCCATTTCACGTTCATCTCCTTCGTCGATGCCAGAAGCCGTTCCGTTGAATCAGGAGGAGGAGGATGATTCTGTTTCGTTTATTCACCTTCAATCAATCTGTAGCGAAGATCACTTCGATCGCGTCGTTGCTGAGGCTCACCAGCGAAATGATCCTCTCCTTCTTGTTTG
Organism: Oxytropis ochrocephala; assembly: GCA_020916435.1. Lineage (NCBI taxonomy): Eukaryota > Viridiplantae > Streptophyta > Magnoliopsida > Fabales > Fabaceae > Oxytropis > Oxytropis ochrocephala. The sequence goes on from CM037090.1 coordinate 43,702,089, forward strand.
GTACCTTCACCTTCCTTCTTCTTGCTGTTACCGTTACATTTTTTAATTCATAATTGAAATAACGAAAATTAGAAAAGTATATTGATGGAAACTCGTTTGTTTCTCTTGCTTCTTTGTTTGTTCCTTCTGTTTTGGGGGACCGGATCCTCTCCATTTTTGTAGAGGAAATGGAGATTACCATTTCTTTTAATAACAATGAGACACGTGGCTTAAATGACATCCAAAGGCTCTGATTTAATGTTATTAAAAAAGAGTTAAAAAACTGAAAAGCCAAAACTTTTGCTCGGGAACACCAAGCTGAGCACTGTTCATCTTCCTCAAGCTTCTCTCAACGCCCTTCACACGAATATCTGAGTCTCAAGCATCACAAATTGTATTGGCTGATGAATCTTGATTAAGACCAAAAGAGTTTCATGAGTATGTGTCCAAGCAAGCCGGTGGAATGGACACTATTGGTTATACAACAAGACAAGACCTTAAGAACTACCTCCGAACTAAAAGGATGCAGTCATTAAGGTTTGGTGAAGTGGGTGCATTGTTGATGTATTTCAAACAAAAAAGTAATAATCCTTCTTTCTTTTATGACTTTCAAATGGATGCTGATGACCAAATAACAAATATGACTTGCACAAATTGAAAATTACAAGTTCATGAAAGTGATCACTTATTGTCACAAGATAATGAGCATTTACAGATTTACTGGCTTTGAACTATCAGTACTTGACAATGAGTCATGAGATACAACAAAATGCTATTTGTATTATCATTACTGCAAAATTATTTTTACAAGTACAACTCAACACAATTCAACAATACAACTCAGCCACATTTGGACCAAAAAAAAAAACTCAGCCACATAACCATTACATAAAAGATTTACAAAATCCAAATAAAAAATCAACTTGGACAGCAACACTTTCAAACACTTGGACATCAGCGATGCACTTGAAAACACCTTCTCTTGCCTCTTCCTTGTCAGTATCTTGATATCAAGTATTAATGGAAATAGGAGCCTTCTCCAATAACAAGTCTAATGAAAAAGCACTGCCAACACAAGCAATTAACAACAAATTAGAAACAATTTTCCAGATGAACAAATTAGAAACAATACTTGAATGTAAAATATATATCATTGCAAAAGAAACAATACTTGAATGTAAAATATATATCATTCCAGAAGAAGACAAGCATGAATAAAAAAAATACAAAGAAGAAGAAGAAAAATCAAAGGCAAAAATTTGGGCAAGAAGGATCCTAGAGATGCTGTTTCACGGAGAGGCACAAGTCAGGTGGCGCGGTGCACCGAATAAGCACGACGGCGGTGGATCGGAGAGTTGCGACGGCGGTGGATCGGCGAGTTGCGACGGCGGTGGACTGAAGAGTTGCGACTACGGGGCAACTTGGGTGGAGTTTTGAAGAGGTTGATTGTGATCTGAGTCAAGGAAGACAAAAAAAACAAGTTGGTTCAATAATAAGATCTCAGCCGTATATTTAATATTTTACACGTGTCTCATTGTTATTAAAAGAAATGGTGATCTCCATTTCCTCTCCAAATGGAGAGGATCCGGTCCCCTGTTTTGGCTTCGTTTGGATATGTAGTAAAGAGTGGAGAGGCCTGAAATTGAATAAACCTATCTTTTATTGTTGCGATATTTTATTTTACTAATTAAAAAAAAGGAGGAAAAATTGTTTCATTCTGTTCTCCTCAGATAGGAGGGGAAGAGAGAGTGTGGAGTGTTGGATAGTGTTGGAATTCCCTCCTTAATTGTGATGCACTAGTCACAATGCATGGGAAAGGGGATGACTATTCCAAGGTCTTGGAATTTTTTCTTTTGACCTTGAGACATGCACATTCATCTTTGAAGAATGCATTTGAAGTTTCTAGACCACATTGGAATTGTGGAAATTAATATCCTCCATTAATCACTATTTTTGGAGAAGCCACATTCTTCTCCTATAAATAGGAGGACTTGTGAAGAGTTGCAAACATCACATCTCATCATCCAAGTAAAGAAATCCTAAGAGAGTTAGAGAGTATCTTTGTATTCCTCTTTGAGAGAAAGAGAGAGTTCTATAGAGAGAAAAATTGAATTCCATCCGAGAGGGTGAGATTCATAGAGATCCTCAGAGATTGAGAGAAACACTTGTAATCCTACTTTCATAGTGGAGATCTTTTAACTGGACTAGGTCCCGTGGTTTTTCTCGAGAGGGTTTTTCACGTAAAAATTCTGGTGTCTTCTTCTTCTCTACTCTTTTCTTTTTACGCTTCCGCAGTGCCCGTTTTGCGTTCACAAAGGAGGGAATAGGTACCGCTATTTCCCAACAGTGGTATCAGAGCTGTTGGTTCAAAAATTCATTGTCCTGTGCAACTCAAGATGGAAGGAACATTCGCTCATGATGGAGACATGTTCAAGCTAACTGTAGATAACTATTCCTATTGGAAGCCGATGATGGAAGACCATCTATACTGCAAGGATTTGTATGAGCCAATCACAAATGAGGACATGCCAGAAGGAAAGACTGAAAAAGAATGGGAGGTTCTGAATCGGAAAGCTGTTGCTATGATTCGGAAGTACATCGACAAAAGCTTGTTTGAGCATGTATCAACTTATACCAATGCGTATGAGTTATGGACGAAGCTTGAATCTATGATTCAAAAGAAAACTCCCAGGAACAAAGCTCATCTTGTCCAACGGTTGGTGAAATTGGAGTACTCTGACGGCCAAAATATGATTGAGCATCTGAACATTTTCAAAGGTATTGTCAATCAATTAACAAAAGCATATATGAAAATTGATGATGAATTGCAAACTCTTCTACTCCTTAGTTCTCTACCTGAGAGTTGGGACACATTAGTTGTCACTCTCAGCAACTCAACACCAGATGGAAAGCTTAGCTTGGATACTATCACAGATAGTTTGCTAAATGAAGAGTCCAGAAGGAAGGAAAGAGGAATGAGTAGTCACTTAGAAGCCAATGTTGTTGAGAATAGAGGAAGGAGTGAGCATAGAAGCAAAGGAAGCCGTGGGAAATCACGAGGAAGATCCAAGTCTCGCCCCTAGAGGTTTGACTGTTTCTATTGTGGAAAAGATGGTCATAAGAAGCGAGTGTGATTCTTGAAGAGAGATCGTAAGGCGGAGAAGTCCATCCCGATCAGATAGATCCCAAAAAGAAGTTGGAAGAGAAAACCACAACAGCAGTTGCATCAGACGACGAGAATGTGTTCCTTGTTAGTGAGGTAAATTATCTAAACGTTGCTTTTGATGATTGCACTTGGATAGTTGATACTGGAGCATCTTTCCATGTTACTCCTCATGAAGGATTCTTCTCATCTTATCAAAAAGGAGATTTTGGAAAAGTAAAGATGGACAATCATGTCACAAGCAAAATTGTTGGCATAGGAGAAGTAATTCTGATGACAGAAAATGGGAACAAACTTGTGCTGAAGGAGGTAAGACATGTACCTGAGATGCGTTTAAATCTTATCTTGGCAGGTAAGCTAGATGATGCTGGAATGAATAACCAATTTGGTGGTGGAAGATGGAAGCATGGTTGTTGCTCGCGGTAGAAAGGAAGGCTCTCTGTACATCATGCATGGAAAGCTATGCAAAGGGGAGATAAAATAAAAAAGAAAAACTCAAAAAAAATGATATATTTCAACTCAAAAAAAAATGATATATTTCAACTCACTCCTGTTGTCGGTCTCTCATTGTCATTCTTGTTGCGGCTCTCGTTGCTCCTTATTGCCTCTCTCGTTGTCGCTCCCGTTGTTGGTCTCTTGCTATTGCTCCCGTTGTCAATCTCTCGTTGCCGCTCCCATTGACACTTGTTTATATTTTTCATGCAAGGATCATTTAATATTAATTTAATCATTTTAATTAAATTATTAAATTATTTAAAAAATATATTTTAGATTTTTTGATAGTGGTTAAATTCTTTTTGTCAATTGTTAGTGGTTAAATTGATTGGTTTTAGTTGTTTTAAAAGATTATAGTAAATAGTAAATTCTAGATCATTTAATATAAATATAATCATTTTAATTAAATTATTAAAAAATTACTTTTAAATTTTTGATAGTGGTTAAATTTATCTACTTTCAAACTAATAAAAACATATGCTAGCACATTTACATTTTTAGACATCTCCAAATTTTGACATTTGTCACAAAATGAGGGTAAAATGGTAATTTTACCACTAAAAAAACAAATATTCGCAGCTTTTTGTCGCTTGAAAAAAAAAGCATCGACTTGACATGACAGATACTGACGTCACTGTTGTCGCGTGTTTACTTTTTTTTTCAAATTTTTTTCTGTTAGCTTTAATGCTTTTTTTAAAAAAAAAAATGCTGACACGCCTCTGACGCGTGTCAGCTTTTAAAATTATTATATTTTTTAAATCTTTCTTATTTTTATTTTATTTAACTGTTTTTTTTTTAAAATTGTTTTTCCTTTTAATTCTTTTTAAAAAACAATAAATTTTTTCAATCAAATATTTTTTTCCATCATTTTTTAACTCGATTTTTTTTCCTTTTTTTTGTCAAAAACATTAAAAAAAAATTCCCTTTTTTTTACTAAAAAACAATTAGTCTCTAATTTTATAATCTACTCAAATTATTTGATCAATAATCTACATAAACTAATAAAACTAATCATTTCTTTTTACTACGGTCAAATTAATCATCTTAACCACCTATGAAGCCCGGATACGGGATACGATACGGGATACGATATGACACGATACATGGATACGGGAAAATTTTGAAAATCAAGATACGATACGGCAGGGATACTTCAATAAAAAATTTAATTAAAATTTAAAAATATAAAACATAAAGATACTTGTGATCAAAATAAGTAAGCATAGTTAAATGTTTTTTCCCCACCCATTTTAAAATATATTTTTCCTCCTACGAACATGTCACAAAAGATATACAATTTACTATTAGAATATAGCAAAAAACAACACCATAAGTCATATCCAAAAGAAGTTTAAGCTTTATAGAATTGCCTACTATTAACTACTTAACACTAATTGTGTCATTCCCCTCCTCCATATCCATCATCAAAAATAACATAGCTTCCAACTCTCTGGTTCATCAAGAGATATCTCTCGCTAATTCAATTCCAACACCATCAAGTGGATCATGTGCATCTCCACTAACGCCCCACATATTTGTCTCTCCTTTGCTATATCATTCATCTTTTCTAAAAAAAGACGAAGATTAGTATGCACATAACTTGTGCCCTTTTTGGATCCATTTTATTTCTCTTCAAATAATGAATAAAAGAGTAAATATCTTATTGTTTTTTGATTTAAAAATATATATAAAATCTATGATACTTCCAGGATACGTATCCGGTAAGTATCCGACAAGTATCCAGTAAGTATCTGGTTTTTTTTATTTAAAAATAAATATAAATTCTAGGATACTCCCAGGATACGTATCCGGAAGTATCGGATACGTATCGGTATCGGATACGTATCGGATACGGGTACGTGGCCTATTTTGAAGTATCGGGGCTTCATAGTTAACCACTAAGAATTGTCCAAAAACACAAACCTTTAACAAAAGTTTAAAATTAACTTTTTTATACATAAATGAATATAATTAAACTTATATTAACTCATTAAATAAAATAAGTGATAATACGTGGCAACGGGAGCAACAATGCGAAATTGACAATGGAATCGACGACGACATCTACAACGGGAACAACAGTCGAACGATAGAGCCAACGAAAGCACCAACAGAGCGCTAACGAATATGATTTAATTAATATTAATTCATATAGAAAAATATGACTTAACATTCGGCAACGTGAGCAGCAACTAATATGATTTAATTATTTTTAAATGAAATAAAAAATATGAGTTAACATGTGGCAACGGGAATGACAACGAGAGACTGACAATGGGAGCTGCAACGTGACTGGCAACGAGAGTCGCAACGAGAGTCAACGGGAATGTCAACGAGGCTGCTAACGGAATGCCCAACGGGGATGCATATTTTACCTCTATTGTCCTAATACATTATTATCGATCAATGTAATTCTGATTGTCAATCTCCTTTTAATTTCTTCGACTCAATATAATTTGCATTTGTATGTTATATGCCACAATACTTATCTCTTTCCTCTTTCAATTTCAAATTATACATTTTCGACATGCAACGTCAGCAGCAACTAATATGATTTAATTAATATTAAATGAAATAAAAATATGAGTTAACATGTCGCAACGGGAGTGACAACGAGAGACTGACAATGGGAGCTGCAACGCGACTGGCAACGAGAGTTGCAACGACAACCAACGGGAGCGTCAACGAGGCTGCTAACGGAATGCCCAACGGGGATGCATATTTTACATCTAATGTCCTAATACATTATTATCGATCAATGTAATTCTAATTGTCAATCTCCTTTCATTTCTTCGACTCAATATAATTTGCATTTGTATGTTATATGCCACAATACTTATCTCTTTCCTCTTTTAATTTCAAATTATACATTTACGACATTGTTCACAACTTATGAATACCTTTCAAATTACTATTATAACTTCATCACAATACACCGACCATACAGTATCACCCGTGCGTATGCACGGGTAAAATACTAGTTTATTATTCAAGATTGTAAACAAACTAGTGCGATGACCCGTCCGATGAACAAGGCCAATGCTTCAGGTTCTATAGAGAGAGGGGGCAATGGTTTAGCGTCACACTTTACATATTTTGGCTCAAAATTAATTTGAAATTTTGTTACAAAATTAACTTTTTTTTAAATAAAATTCGTTATTAAGGAATAAACTTTGCATATCTAAACAATTAAAATTTTTCACACACTAAAGTACCCAAAAAGTATACTGCATAGTGTTAAACTTTATATAATTTGTTACGAAATTAATGTTCGATTTTGTTACTAAGAAATAAACTTTGCATATTTAAACAATTAATTTTTTTCAGACAGTACCGAGAAGGTACACTGTACAGCGTTACACTTTTTATAATTTGTTACGAAATTAATGTTCGATTCCAAAAATTTGATTATGGAGGTACATTTTCTATTTAATCGTAAAGTGCCACTAAAATATAAAACATGAAAGAAGAGAGTGACAGAGGAGAAAAGGGAAATAAAAATATGAAGGGAAAAAAGGAAGAAAAAAAAGGGGGAGAGAAAGTTTGGAGAACAAAAAATAAGGGGGGGTAGGGGGAGAGGGGTGGGGGGGAGGGGGTAGGGGGAGGGGGTGGAGAGAAGGGGGTTTGGAGGGAAAGGGAGGGAAGGGGGGAATTTTGGAGGGAATTTATGTAGGTCCCACAAGGGGGAGACTCAATAGGATGTATATTCTTAGATTCTTAGATAAGAGATGATGACCTCAAAGAGGAAGAATACCCATAATGGAGAAGCAGAAACAGTAGAACCAATGATGTTGAACTAGCAAAACCTAAAGAGCAAATCTAATCAACCAAACAATCAGGGAAAACAGACAAAATGAGACCACAATGTGTTGGAGTCACGATCACAAATTCGCAAAAACTAAAACAAACTGCGGAACCAACATAGCAACAAAGCAAAATCGCCAATACATAGAAGAGGAGAATCACATAACCAACATAGTAGCAGAGCAACCGGGTTGAACCAACAAGTCAAAGAACCAACTAAATGAAACTGGGTGTAGGGAGGAAAAACCAACAAATTGCACTGCCAATACATAGAAGAGGAGATTCGTGTCGGTGCTAAGAAGGGGAAGGAAAAGTGAGAAGGAGAAGAGAGAGCCTTTAGGGTTACAATAAAATGTGCAAAGATTGTGATACAATAATGTTGCAAGACTATTTGTGCTAGAAGCTGAAGGACTAAACTAAATTATACTTAATATAGTTACAACAAAAACTTTGTGCTCCAAAGCCTGGTGTATGATGTTGTTGAATTTGTGGCAGAGTCATAATGCGCGTTTTTGGGACAACAAGAATGACGACGCAACACCAATTGTTTGGGTAGGGAATCAACTGTTGCAGGATTAACAAAATGCACGCTGTTTGAATCCTCATGCAAGTTTGTCTCCAGTTGTTCCGACCTCGGATGTGTGGCTGAAACCAAGGGAGGGGTGGTTGAAATGCAATGTGGGTGCTTCCTTTTCTTTGGTGTCTAACAAGGTGGGGGTTGGTATGTGTCTCCATGATGATCGTGTAAATTTCATCAAAGCCAAATATCTTTGTTTCTCTCCCGCTTTGGATGTCCTCTTAGGCGAGACAATGGGATTACATTTAGCCATCAATTGGGTTCGTGAATTGGGCTACAAGGATGTCATCTTCGAGATGAATTCTAAGTTTGTGGTTGGTGCACTCAATTCTAAGCGTATTATTATTATTATTATTATTATTATTTGAGTTTGGTACTTTGATTAATGCTTGTAAGAGTCTATTTTCTGTTTTAATTGCAACTCTTATGTTGAGTTTGCTAGGAGGAATGCTAACAAGGTTGCTCACACCTTAGCAGGAGTGACCTTGTTGTCAACTAGCCCTCAAGGATCCTCTGTTATGCTATCATGTATCTCTGATTTAATCATCAATGGAATGCAGTAAATGCTTATTGTAAAAAGAATAACTAAAACTCTAACTTATAACTAGGGATGACAAAATCATCCATTAATCCACTATCTATTCAATTCATTCATTATAAATTCATCCGGTCCATTTATTATATACTAAAAATATCAATGGATTGGATCCTATCCATCCTTTTAATTTTATGAATTGTTTGTGTTTATGTTGCATCCACTACTTTTCCAAATTCATTGGACTACTCTAAACAAATAAAAATAAAAAACGATCGAATAAAAAATAAATCAAATTTTTATAATAATAGAGGATATCCTATTTATAAGATTATTTATTCCTTTAGGATAATAAACTGCACATAGACATAATAAAATAATAGATCATATTCTTTTAATGAGAAAATGCCATATTTTTTTTTTTTATAATTGCTTAGTTGAAATATTTAAAAAGACAGAAAATGCCTTATTGGTTTCATTGTGTTTGCCCAACTTACCCATAAGAGAAACAACTTAACAAAATGTTGTGCATTATCCTAATTTAGCATGCATGTAGTAGTCAAATGTTGTGCATTATGTTTTAACTCAAAAGTGATATACAACTTTTTACATTCAATAAGCCCAATGAGAGTCCCTGCCCTCAACCACTTAGTTATTTAATTGTTAACCCATTAGATGGTTAATCCTAATGTTGAAACCTACACAACAATGAGGATTGTCCGCTATCATATTGTTCGGGCCATCCTTCAACATCTCAAATACATAATTCTTATTCTATATTATCCTATTAATATGTGTTAATCTGTATCTACAATCATCGTGTTATAACTTTAAATTCTTCACGTGTTATATTCTTAAAATACATAATTTTTGAGAAATTTATTTTGATGAATTATGTCTATTCACTGTGTTAATAATAAATACATTCAGATTTTTGTAAATAACTTCAAAATAATTCTGTGTTTTAAACTAATAATTTCTTTTTTTACTCGTTATAGTATCCTAGTAAATTCAAAATTAATAATCTTTTTTTTAGGTAAATTCTATCATACCGTTTGAGAGTGTTCACCTTCTTTTTATTTGTTTTTATGATTCTCATAATGTTAAATTGTTTATCTAGTTAATAATCTCAATTTTGCCTGTAATATTTTATAAAACAAGAGGAACTTTTATGTTAGAAATGTAAAATAGAAGGAATGGTAGAACAGTTTTCTTTTCTAATAATAATAATAATAATTTTAGTTCCACCAATCAAGCAAACTCATCTAAAAGTAATAAATACTAAAGGATTATAGTTTAACTTTTTTTTTTGAAGCAGCAATTGTATTGAATAAAGTTCAATGGGTACCTCCGTAGTCACAAAAGAGCCGGAGATACCGCTCGACCGACATGCAGTGGCCCCTGGGCCCAACTCACCTAAACTTTTTAATCTCAAAAAAAAAAGTTCAATGGGTACTCCAACTTAAAAAAATTACAAAGGGTCTCATTAAAACCTCTTAAAGCCAAAACCCAGTGGGAAAAAGACTATAAGAGAAAAAAGAGTACCCCCAACGAAATGATAAAAAGTTAATAGCAGTTACAAGATTGTCAATAATATCGTAGTACTTGAAACCAGCATCCCCTACAACTCAAAATAGCAACAACACACTGAACATGTACTTAATTAACAAACCAACAGCAGATGTTTGACTCAAAACCACTTCAACCACAAAACCACACCAAATCATCACTTCAGCTACGAAGCCTCTTGCCAACCAGCTACCAACACCATTGTATCCGAGGACCCAAACAAAGCTTGCGTCTCCAATCCTTTAATTGTAGTTATAATCAGCAGTAACACAAAACACATGGAAAAAGAAGAAAAAAATTGGAACACATATTCCCAATCGAGAATAAACAAAAAAACTTTCACAATAAAATGATGTTGAGAATAATTTCCTAATGAAAAAAGTGTATAAAAGAGAAAAAAATTGAGTTAGCATAAAAACCTTTCAAATGCCGAGTCTCACCTTGGAAGGGTTTGTCTTGCAAATGTGACGATACGATGATATCATTTATCATCACGATGTGAGACTTCCTGTTAACCAAATGGTGATATAAATTAACGGATATATAGTGCAGCACATTAATTAGTCATAGAGAAATTAACTATAATGGACAAAAAACAAAGATAGAGCTAACGAATAAAATATATATATATATATATATATATATATATATATATATATATATATATATATATATATATATATATTGGAAAATATGTGTTATGTCCTTATAGTTTAATTTAGTGAGAATTTTCATTTAGTCCTTTAATTTTACAATGTGATATTGTAATTGAACGTTTGAGATTGACTCATAATGAGTAATTTAGAAATGATTAATTTGAGTCAATATGAAATGTTCAAATTTTTAAATTTTTCTTTAAATATAGTAATTGAAGGCTCGTGTAGTGTAGAATATCGTAATTGAATGAACAAAAAATAAAGACAGAGCTAAGAAATATTTTTTTGATGCTAGTAGTCTCTCAACACCTTTTTAGTAATGATATTCAGACAAAAAATTTCAGACAAATATAGACAAAAACCAATTCACAACACCAATTAACCAAGTTTTTTAGGCTATTAACCAAGTAACCAATTAACCAAGTTTTTAGTTAATGGCTAAATAACTCTGAAAAAACAGGTTGGTTAATAGTCTAAAAAACTTGGTTAACTGATGTTGTGAATTGGTTTTTCGCTATATTTGTCTCAAAACTTTTGTCCATATAACATTACTCTATATTGATGCTAGTAGTCCGGAGTCCCATTACCCTATATTGACAAGTGAGGTTGATCCTGTCTAGGAAACAAAGGGTCCACAATATTTATTTATAATTGCAGAGATCATGAAGTGCATTGGACCCCACCCCATTTGGTTTGTAAATCATCCAATATGTCCTAATGCTATGAGTCAGACTGCAGAGGGATTCTTAACATGAATAAGACTGCTACATTGAATATATTTGCATTAAGATTATCATACGGAACAACCTGCATGCATACCTAACAATAGACATTTGCATGCTGTGTGCCCCACATGGATTAACTTAGTTCTAAATGTTGATAATTAATAATATTTATTTCCATTTGAAAATAAACAAAAATATGACAAATATTTATCTATTAGAAAAAATAACCCATTTCTCTCTTCAAATTGGCCAATCCAAATATTCTTTCACTAATTAAATAAGCTTCTTTGATTAATTGATACAGACAGAGAACATGTCGGTCTCTAGGACAGAGAACAATTAAATAAGCTTCTTTGATTAATTGATACAGACAGACAGAGAACAATTAGGTACTACATAAATTAATGCCATATAACAACACCAACACTTTGTCCATAAAATGCCAAATTTTAAATATAAGAAGGAGACAAATATAACGAAATATTCTTTGATGCTAGTAGTCTCTCAACACCTATAAAAAGGGCCTACATTCTTCCCTGTAACTTTTATTGTAACTTGTAAGTGGTACCTTGCAAGTAAAGTATTCTTTGCATTGAACCACCTTAATTCCAAGACTAGGTACTACAAGATATTGTAAAACCCGAGTGATTAAAGGAGGGGGGTTTTAAAATTAGGGACTAACACATATTTTGGAACTTTGAAGTTTGTAGACTTTAATTGACTAAAGCATGAAAAATAAGTTGAACTTTGAAATACAGTATTGCATACCTTCTTCTCCATGAACAAGTGTTGAATAGTTGTATTAAGATCACCTTTCCAAAGCTTCCTTTCGTTTTCCACTTCAATTGTTGTTAGGTATGGTGCTATTGTGACTCCCGATGAGAAAATCTCCATTTGAGGGCATCCTTCAACATGTAGATTTGTCAAAGACGGGAACATGAATGTGTGTTTCCCATGATAGCAGAAGCTTCTAAGACTTGACAAACAAGTGAGTTCCAAGTATTTCAACTTTTTGAATATGATGTCTTCTTCCTCTGCATCTTGCTCATCAATAATCTTCACAACATCCAATATCATCTCACAATCTGTTATTTTTAGTGATGTGAGTTGCACTAGGCTTTTAGCTGTTGAGGATGTTATCAAATATACCAGCTTTTTGCAATTTTCTACCACCAATTTTTTTAAATTTGTGAAACATGTTGACGGTGGCACCAAGCTTACCAAACTTGGACAATTCCTTATTGATAAGTCTTCAAGTTGTTGAAAGAAAGGATCGTCCAATGGAAAGTCTTCCTCCCAGATATACTTGAGCTTTTCCAATTCATAAAGCCACAATTTTCTTATTTGCTTAGAAAATTGCATGCTCAGGTGACCTTTAGTTGGGAACAACGTTTCAAAAGAACTATTACGCACTTGAAACGTTACCAAATTAGGAAATATTGCATGGAAATGCTTCACAAAGTCAGCTGGAGTTTCATCGAAGCATTGCAAACGAAGAAATTCTACTTTCTCAAAGATATTTACCGGACAACAATCATTCAACATTCTCAACAAATCTGACCCATTTAGTGCAAAGTCATCCAAATTTGGGCTTAACTGAAAAATTAAAAAGTAAAATAAGTACTATCACAAAGGCAAATAGTTAAGAAATGAGAGGGCTTGTTGAGATTATATAGGCATAGTGGGTTTTACCTTTTCAATAGAAAAGATTGCTTGTTGAAATGGCGGTGGTGCATCATGAATTTCATCCACCTCATCGGGTTGTTGTTGGAAGTCCAAATTAATATTGAAGGAAAACATTTTTAAAGCTTCACAGCGATATACATTCAAAACCTTCAACGAAGGGCACTCTAATGTATGCTTTCCTGGATAGAAATTCTTGAGGTTCATCAACCTATATAGTTTGAAAACTGTCAGTTGAGGAAAATTAAAGCTACATGTCCTTGATCCTTCTTCTTCCATTGCTGCAGCAATAATTTTCTCAACACCATCACAAGACTCTATCTCGAGCTTCTCAAGTTGTTCAAGATCGTGGCATATCGACAATGGCAAAATATATAACAAGCTTTGACATCCAGAAACATCAATTGTGCATAAGTTTCCGAAGCTGATAATGTCATAAGGATCATCATTCCATATGTCCTTCAATTTTGGTAAATTAGACAAAGTCAACCTTTTCAAACGACTACTTTGTTTTATCAATATTTCTTCAGACTTCTTCATACCTTTCACATCAAACAATGCTTCTAATGAATCACAATCTCTTACTTCTACCTCTTCCAATCCATGTAGAACTTGGAGCAAATTTGAGGGAAAGAGCACATGTGATAAAAAATCACATCTTTGCACCACTAGAGATTTCAAATTGCGAAACACATTGTCATGAGGTTGGGCGCCATACCACAAATCCTTGAGCTCAGGGTATTCAGACAAGGTCAAAGTTTCGAATTCACAAAATGCAACCTGTTCCATCAAATTAAGAAACAAAATATCGATAGACAAATCAAAATTATTTGCAAACAATATTTAATTTTTATAATTAATGAGAGAGTTTACATTCTATATATGTGGTCTTTTTTCTAGCTTTCGTTATTGATTTGTGCTTTTACATAAAAAAAAGGCATTGTGAGCAATTGTGATAAGTAATGAACCCAAAGAACAAGCTAGATTGAAAACTAAATTGGTATAATTAAGTAAAGGAGTTTTCGAAAGTTTTACTCTATTGTAATTAAGTTGATTCAAACTGGAGATTGGAAATTATGTTGTTTATGTGGTTGTTTAATAAGAAAACAGTTTTCTTCTTGCTTAAAAGCTTTGCCACTATTCCAATAAGAAAATAGTTTTACTCTTAATCTTTTGACTTCTCTTAATCTTTGTTATTTTTCTTTATTGGCTTAAAACCTGAGTGGTGTTATTTTCCTTTTTGTGGGGTTATTGCCGCTAATATAAGGGTTTTTTTCCCACCCCTCCATATACCCCATACCACTATAAATGCCCAAACAGATGAGATTACCCTGATATCCAAACAATCCCCGGAAATACATCATAAATACAAAAACTCGGAGGCCAGTTTTTTAGGATTCCCGGATTTACCGCATTTTACGGAATTTTCAGTGTGTAAAATGTGTTCCGGATTTACTGTAAAATGAGGTAAATCCGGGAAACCTTAAACCCCCATCCGAATTTATCCAATTAAGTGGTATGTTTTTTCAAAACTTCCCGAATTTAAACATAAATTCGGAACACAAAATTGCAAATCGGAAATACCCCGTTTTGAGGTATTTTTGGGAATCCAAAAATTTTACAAACCGGCTTTAGGGATAAATCCGGAAAACTTTAAAAAACGTTTTTTTTATTAAAAAAATCAGGGGTATTTTTGGGTTAAAAGGCATTATGGGGGGTATGGGATATAAGGACGGGGTGCGAAAAAAAAACTCCTAATATAATAGGGTTTTGTCAATGCTTCTGCTTTTTGTAATTTAACTACAATATACTTTAGTATATTGGTTGTGATTTGCTCTTAGAATCAAGAAACATATAAGATTTTTTGGTATGGTTGAACACTTCGAAATCGTGCTCAATAGATAATTTATTGAATACTATTCATCATTATTATATGTTATCAGCTTTGTTTATGATTATTATAAGTCAAATAAATTGATCCCCTTTATTTATTGATGTTTTTTGTTTTTTTATCCAGCAACTTTTGTCGATAGATTCAAGTATTAAAACTGTTCGCACTTTTTACCTATACATTATGTTTGCTGTGGTATAATGTCTTAACTACACGACTCTTATGAATTTAATTGTATTTTATACACACAAATGTAACGCCAAACATTGAAAAACATTTTAGTGGTTTGGATCCACTCCCATGAAAAGTGTGTCCAGTTAAATCATGACCATTCATTGTAAAATGGAGAGAGACTATAAAATAAATAAAAAAGTAAGCAAAAGGAGCTTTTAAGGGTGCACCTCCGGTGAAGTCTCCACTGGAGACAATCTGTTTAGTACATGCCTAATGAATTTGTTCTCTATATTAATATCATAATGTGGTATATGGTATATTAACTAGAAAGTGTTTCAAAATATATTTGAAGATAAAAAATTTTATCACCACATCGCCCAGATTTTTTTGGTTACATATCACCCACCAAAGTAGTTATCACATCGGTAGTAGGAGTTGAACCTACGCCTTTGTGAAAATGAGTAATCAACTCCTTACCAAATGAGCCAACCCAAGTGTTTCGTAATATTGATCTTTTTATGGTAAGTGTAATAATATATATTCATTTGAAATAGGAAAAGTAAACAATTTTAAATGCAAAGATTTCAAATTGTTAAGTTAGTATACTTTCAAATTACAATTATACTCACGCATTTAGTTACTTTATAAAAAGATGGACTGGGTTTTTTGTCCAAGTTAGAAATGTGTAGATTGTTGATGTACACCTTCTATTTTTTGAGTGGATGTAAATTAGGAGCCAATTTCAGGAATAGTAAAAAGAATAAACATATTGTTAATAATAAGAGATAAAAGTTTGTCAAAAAATAAAATAAAATAATAAGAGATAAATTTTGTACATGAATGAATGCATAATTACCTTATCTTCAAACATGTTCCTTACTGCATCATTTAGATTCCCATTCCGATGCCCCTTTTTATAATTTTGCCCAATTTGGACTTTTGGAAGAATTGGTGCACTTGTGTTTCCCTTAGAGAAGATCTTCATGCGAGGACATTCCCTCACAACTACTTTCTCCAACAATGGAAACTTGAAGCTGCAATTATTGGAACAAAAGTTGTTGAGCTTTGGTAAACATTCCAGTTTCAATACTTCCAAACTAGTAAATGCAATGTCATCAACATTTTCCTCTCCCTTGATTACTTCTTCAAGTGAATTACAGTCTTCTACCATCAATGTTGTGAGCTTCACAAGACTTCTTGCCGTAGAAGATGTAATTAAATATATCAGCCCATTGCAGTTTGTTATCTCCAAATGTATCAAGTGATTAAAAATAGCTGAGGAAGACAACAAGTTTTTCAGACTAGGACAGTGTCTAACCCATAAGTATTCAAGAAGCTCAAGAATTGGGTCAATTCGGTATCCTTCTTCACATATATGCTGGAGTTTAGGTAGTTGAAACAGTGACAAGTTTTTGAGGCGTGTGTGTATCTTCTGACTTACTACTTGTCTTTCAACTTGGAATATCTTCTCAAAGGAACTCCATGCAACCATCATCGTCTCAAGAGCATGCATATTTTGGAGAAACCAATAAGGGAATGTAGCATCTTCACTTTCATAAGAGTTCAAACCAATAAATGTCAATTTGGTGAAGAAGGTGTCTACATTTTGTGCTTGCAATATCATGTCACCATCCCTATTGTTTATTCGCAGGCCCTCCAAGTTTGGAATCACCTAAAAGATATTCAAACAACATTTTAAAAGAAATGAGTGTTTGAAATTAACTCAATGTAATTAATATTGACCCAAATTAGTCATTTCTATTTTCTGCCCTTACCACTGTACTTTCATCGATTTCTTCTGAGTTCAATATAAATTGTTTGCTGTGTTTTTCTCTTTATCTTGTTATCATTTAAAAGTTAATATGTGTGATTGAATTTGAATTGGAATTCTAAGTAAGAAAAATATGATGTACGCACCGAACCCGTTTGTTTTTCCGTTTCAAAACTATTATTTAGTTTTAAAAAGTTTAAAAAGAGAAAATTTGTTTTTTTTGTTAATTTTTATAAAATATAGAAACTTTTAAAACCAAATTAATATTTGAACAAAAGAAAAACAGGTCATCGGTCAAAAAAATATATATATTAGACCTATAGTCTTTAAAAGTGTTTCGTAAGGCCCTAAAATTCCTCTAATTTTGTCAGTTGAATATTTGATAAATGGGAGAAACTATTGTTAGCACTCATTAGTAGTAGTAGTAGTAGTAGTAGTCGTAGTATATTTTATAGACTATACAAGCTACTTCAGATGAGCTAATTGCAATAAGGTGGTTGCACTGGAACTAGAATTATAGGAAAGAAAAATACAATGTACACCATGAATATTAAGAACAATAATGTTATGTAGCCAAAAATTTCAGCCAAAAATAGACAAAAACCAACTTACAACACTAATTAACTAAGTTTTTTAGACCATTTAACCAACCTGCTTTTTCACAGTTTTCGAGGCGTTGATTAAAAACTTGGTTAATTGATCACTTGGTTAATGACCTAAAAAATTTGGTTAATTGATATTGTAAGTTGGTTTTTGTCTATTTTTGTCTAATTTTTTTTTGTCCAAATAACTTTGTTGTATTTAGAACTTGTTTAATTTACCTTTTGAAAACCACACACAACCATGAAAGTGATACATACCTCTTCAACAATGAAAACTTGCTGCATTAAAATTGGGAGTTTTCCATCTCGAGATGTTTCAGGCTTGCTTGTAGATACAGTTTTGTATAAATTCAGTTTGGTGCAGAATGCAACATCTATTGTTCTCAAAGATGGAAATGTTAAAGTATGACTTCCTGCATAGAAACCCTCGAGTTCATCTAAGTTCCAAAGAGTTAAAGTATTAAGTTGATTAAACTCAAGAAATATGGGAGCTATGCAATCAAATTCTTTCTTCTCTGCAATAATTTCCTTCAGGGTCACACATTCCTTTATGCAAAGCTCTTTGAGAAGTGAGCAGCAAGTGGCAATAGTAGAAAGTGGAAATAGATACTCCAAGCTTCCACAGTTATCAAGATGTACATTTTCTAGATTGTGAAAAGTCATAATTCCTTGAGGATCCATACTCCATATGTCCTTCAATTTTGGTAAATTTGACAAAGTCAACCTTTTCAAACGACTACTTTGTTTTCCTTGAATTTCTTTAGACTTCATACCGTTCACATCAAACAATGCTTCTAATGAATCACAATCTCTTACTTCTACCTCTTCCAATCCATGTAGCACTTGCAGCAAATTTGAGGGAAAGAGCACATGTGATAAAAAATCACATCTTTGCACCACTAGAGATTTCAAATTGCAAAACACTTTGTCTTGAAGTTGGCGGCCATACCACAAATCCTTAAGCTCAGGGTATTCAGACAATGTTAAAGATTTGAAATTACAAAATGCAACCTGTTCAGTAGTCAAATTAAAAAAACAAAATATTAAGGTTTTGTTTAGTAAAAAGTAGCGGATAGCGAATAAGCAATTTGATAGCAAATGATGTGTTAGGTAAAATTAGCTTTTAAACTAACTGATAAATGTAAAATGACATAAAATGACACATTTAATTCATCAGCAGATAAAAGTAATGCATTTAGCCATAAGTTTTATATTCATATGTGGCAACAACTATGATTTGAGTTACATATCTCTTTTACTTTAAATCTTAGAAATATTTGTTTCCCTTTTAAATTACACATTTCTTTTTACTACTTTTGGTAAATGAATAAATACTTTGTAAATAATAAGAAATTAATATGCATATCAATGCATGCATAGTTACCTTATCTTCAAACATGTTCTTTATTGTATCATTTAGATTCTCATTCCAACACCGCCCTTCTTCAGAATTTTCCCCAATTTTGACTTTTTGAAGCATTGGTGCACTTATGTTTCCCTTAGAGAAGATCTTCATGCGGGGACATTCCCTCACAACTACTTCCTCCAACAATGAAAAGTTCAAGAAGCACTTACTGGAACAAAACTTGTTGAGCCTTGGCAAACATTCTAGCTTCAATATTTGCAAACTAGTAAATGCAATAATGTCAACATTATTTTCCTCTCCAATGATTATTTCTTCAAGTGAATCACAGGCTTCTACCCTCATTGTTGTGAGCATGACCAGACTTTGTGCTGTAGAAGATGTAATTAAATGTATCAGCCCATTGCAATTTGTTATCTCCAAATGTATCAAGTGATTAAAAGTAGCAGAGGATGGCAACAAGTTTTTCAGACTAGGACAGTGTCTAACCGATAAGTATTCAAGAAGCTCAAGAACCGGGTCAATTCGATATCCTTCTTCACATATATGCTGGAGTTTAGGTAGTTGATACAATTGCAACTTTTTGAGACGTGTGTGAATAATCTTCTCACTTACTACTACTCTTTCATCTTGAAATATCTTCTCGAAGGAACTCCATGCAACAATCATCGTCTCAAGAGCATGCATATTTTGGAGAAACCAATAAGGGAATTTAGCCTCTTCACTTTCATAAGAGTTCAAACCAAGAAGTTTCATTTTGGTGAAGAGAGTGTCTAAATTTTGAGCTTGCAATATCATCTCAGCATCCCTATTGTTTATTGCCAGTTTCTCCAAGTTTGGAATCACCTGAAACATATATATTTAAATAACAATTTAAAATTGACCGGGAACATGTTTGCTATTAACTATCCCTATATTTTTCTCAATTTCTTCTGAACTCACATTTGAGCTAGAGTTGTGGATGGGGTACTAGCAACACTGATCTTTAACATTCTACGAACATTTTATGATTGGATAAAATTTTCTAGCATTACGAAAATTATACTCACTATCTTAGTGAGACCTACGTGAATTTCATATAAATGAAGATATATAAATGGGAGAAACTATTGTTTGCACTCCTATTAGTATTAGTAGTAGTATATTTTATAGACTATACAGGCTACTTCAGATGAGCTAATTGCAATAAGGTGGTTGCACTGGAACTAGAATTATAGGAAAGAAAAATACAATGTACACCATGAATATTTAGAACTCGTTTAATTTTCCTTTAGTTTTGAAAACCACACACAACCATGGAAGTGATACATACCTCTTCAACAATGAAAACTTGCTGCATTAAAATTGGGAGTTTTCCATCTCGAGATGTTTCAGGGTTGTTTGTAGATACGGTTTTGTATAAATTCAGTTTTGTGCACCTAAAAACATCTATTGTTCTCAAAGATGGAAATGTAAGAGTATGACTTCCTGCATAGAAACCCTCGAGTTTATTTAAGTTCCAAAGAGTTAAAATATTAAGTTGATTAAACTCAAGAAATATGGGAGCCATGCAATCAAATTTCTTCTTCTTTGCAATAATTTCCTTCAGGTTCACACAATGCCTTATGCAAAGCTCTTTGAGAAGTGAGCAGCGACTGGCAATAGAAAGTGGAAATAGATACTCCAAGCTTCGACACTCAACAAGATGTACATTTTCTAGATTGTGAAAAGTCATAATTCCTTGAGGATCCATACTCCATATCTTTTTCAACTTCGGCAGTCCTTCTAGAGTAATTTCTTTCAAATGCATTGTATCCTCTATACTGTCGTTTTCACTGGATGTCAATTCAAATATCTCCTCCACTAAAGCACAATCTTTAACCTCCAACTTCTCTAGATTACCATAAGTTTTCTGCCATGAAGTAGGAAAAACAACCACAATTTTCTCACAAGTTACTACTTGCAACGTCTTCACTGTGTCAAATTGCCAGTGCCATATTGTCTTCAAGTTTTTCATGTCCTTCAATATGATTGTCTCTAATTTAGCAAAATGAACCTATAATTTTTTTTATGAAATCATAAATAAATTGCATAATGATAAATATTAATTAAATTAAATGCGACTTCAAAAATAATATCCAAATACTAAGAAAGCATACCCCTTTCGATGCAATAGTACCATTGTTTCTGTTTTCTGTAGCTATTATCTCATCCATCAAATGACATTCACTAATTTCAAGTCGTTTGAGGCTTTTAAAACTTTCAACCATGGTAGGCAATAGTAAATACTTTAGTCCACCACAGTTCTCCACAATCAAGCTTGTTAAGTTGCTCATAGAATGTTGATTCTCGTCCCAAATTTTATTCACATTGAGTGAGCTCAATCTAAGGGCCTCCAATTTTGGAAACACAGCCTACATAGAAACAAATTAACAAATATCGTAATGGGAGACTTATAGCAAGAATAACAAGAATAAAGACAAAACGCGAGTAGTTGTATGTGCTTTAATTTTATGATTGTCCATTCACTTGTCAATCTACAACTTATAAATAGGATTCAATCTTATGTGTAGTGACACACTTGAGAAGAGAATAATACAAAGCTATCATATTCTTCATCTTTCTTCTTGTCCCTTTATATCTTCTACATCTTCTTCTTGTTCTATATATTTTATTTTATAACACGTTATCGGCACGAAGCTTTAAGCAACTTAAGTACTAAATATGTCGAACTTTTCAAAACATGATTTTGAGGCTCTTGACATTTCGGGAAAGAATTACTTGCCTTGGGCTTGAGATGCTGAAATTCATTTGAATGCAAGAAGGTCATGGAGATACTACTAAAGACGGAAATGAAGCATTTAATCAACAAAAAGAAAAAGCCATGATATTCCTTCGTCACCATCTTCACGGGGATCTTAAAAATGAATATCTTACGGCAAAAGATCCACATCTCCTTTGGATCAGTTTAAATATATATATATATGAGCACCAAAAACCTATTATCCTCCCCAAAGGTCTTTATGCATTTACATTTATAAGAGGCTTTACAACTGTAACTGCATATGATTAAATGATATTTAGAATCACTTCTCAATTAGAATTGTGTGTGTGAGAGAACTAGTGCAAATTTAAAATTTTAGGGGGTTCAAAATAACGTTAAGTGAGTAAATAGAACAATTTTTTTCCAAGGGTTCGCCACGACAGGTAGTGTAATAAAAAGGGAGCAAGAAACATAGCACAATTCACGACTAACATTCTTTGAATAGATATTTCACATCCAACATTTCTACTAGTTTAATTGTTTATGTACGAAACTTGTCAATTTATTGACTAATAGTCTGTGTGAGTTTATTTTGGCTCATTAGATCCGTGTAGGAGTTATACCTTTCTTAATTTTAAAATTCTATCATTTGTATATCCTGAAAGAAATTAAATTTAAAAGCAATAGAACATACCAGAGCATTGAAAAATGGTGTAGAAACATAAGATTTAGACCCTTGATTCTTTTGCTCGGTTACTGAAGATATCAACTCATGAGTGAAGAAATTATCAAGTGTTGGCAAATGATCTAAGGTCAAAGAACGCAATGAAAGAAACTCATCTAGCTCATTAGTAATTTCTTCAGCTGCACTTGAATTGTTGTCTCTGAGCATTATCCCCTTCA
This sequence comes from Oxytropis ochrocephala, assembly GCA_020916435.1. NCBI lineage: Eukaryota > Viridiplantae > Streptophyta > Magnoliopsida > Fabales > Fabaceae > Oxytropis > Oxytropis ochrocephala. Next base: position 43,724,722 of record CM037090.1, read on the forward strand.
TAGAATGACATTGAGAAACTTCGATCTCAGAAAGATGGGAAAGTTCTTTAAGCATTGAAAAGGAGAGAAGGTATTTCAACTGGACACAATCTTTAACTTGGATAACACCAAGCTTGCAAAAAGAATTAGTTGCAAGTGGGCCATGACATATCTGTTCCAAGTTTCTAAGATTCTTAAGTACTAGTCTTTCCAAGTTGATGAAGGAAGCCGGTGCTCGATCTCTATTCATGGTGTCAACAATGTGCTTCATGTTTGTATTGTTTTGTATGTGGAGTCTCTTTAACGATGGAAACCCTTTTGCATCAAGTTGATAAAGCACATTTTGAATTCCATCTATTTCATCCAAGCACAAATACTCAACACCTTTAATCAATGCTTTAATCCCGTGCCCCAAATCTATGTTGCTAGGTATTTTGAGCATTAATGTGTTCAAGGTTTCATTTTTAATTTGAGACCAGTCCCATACATCTCCAATAACTATTTTATATCTTTTGAGATTCTCAAACACCAACTGCACGTCTCTTGACAAAACCCTTGCCTCACGAACTTGTAATTCAAGAGTTGTCAAGTTCGACAACTGTCGAAGTTCCGCAAAGCTAGCATTTGTGTTTTGATCTAGTGTGTTCCCATCTTCCCACTTAAAGGAGGTATTTCCCATCTTCAACTCCTCCAGTTTAGTCAAACATGATATGATATTGGGAGGGATGATTTCTATTCCAGAATGGCTCAAATCAAGCATTCTTAGTTGACCCAATTTCCCTATTTCACTAGGAAATTTGTTCAACGAAGATTTCCAGAGGCTAAGGATTTCTAAATTTTTCAAAGCTCCAATAACTTCCATATTTTCCAAAACGCATTGTCCCAAATACAATGTTTGTAGACCGGTTAAGGACTGAAAAGAAGTGGGTAGTGACAAGTTCAAGTATGTTAAATCTAGCACTTTAAGGCTTCCCATCCCCTCAAAAAATGTATCCGGGATTTCTAAAGAACGACTTTGACTGGACAAAATGAAAAGCTCAATGTTTGGGCAATCTAACCTTTGAGGAAGTTCATGAATATGGCACTTATCTAAGAAGATCTGCGTGCAATTTGTCACAGATTGATTTATTGGCCATTCCTTCACCACAAATACATGTTTATCCCTATATGCTATGGAGATAGCTCCTTTCCGAACAATGTCATGCATTTGTATGAACCCAGTTGGGCTACTTTCAAGCAACAGACAATATGACTTCAAAGATCCAATTATTTTCAAAAGTCTATTTCTTGCATCTCTAACGGTACTTATACCCTTGAATATCTTCAAACCTATTGCAAGTTGTAAATAGTACTCTGTGTTGCTACCCACTACTGCCAAAAGCAAAAATAATTCTTTCATTTCCTCGTTGTCCAATGAGTTGTAGCTGAACTTTAACACAGAATCAAACTTTGCATCACCAACACTTTGTAATTCCCTCAATGCATCTTCCCAATAGCAAATTTCTTTCTCTCTCAATGTTCCCCCCATTGTCACAATGCTAAGTGGCAAACCACCACATTTTTTGGCCACTTTAGTTGCTACATCTCTTAATTTGATATCATTAACCACATTATCTCCAACGATAAACTGAAACAAGTTCCATGCTTCTGTTTCATTCAAGAGTTCAAGCCTGAAAATGAAATCCTTTTGAGCGTGCATTTCTACCAACACATGTTCACTCCTGGAAGTCATCAGTAGTTTGCAACCATTACTTTCATCTCCTGATGGAATTCCCACTTTCTCCAAATCAAGTCTAGTCCAGATATCATCAAGAATGATGAGGATACTTTTCTCTACGTTGATTCTTTGCTTTAGGCGGTATGCTCTCCCAACGATAGTTTCCTCCTCAAATCGCAAATGCAACATGTCTGAAATCTCCCCTTGAATTTTTCTAATATCTGGATTTGTGGATACATTAGCTATAACCACTGCATCAAACAATTTGTTTTGCTTGGCTATTTCAGCAACTTCCTTCACCAGAGTGGTCTTACCCACTCCACCCAACCCATTGACCCCAATAATGCGAGCAGTAGAGTCTTTTAGAGCCTTCACAATGCCCTCCTTAAATGCCTCTCTTCTCTTGAGCTTTTTCCCACTTGTTGTGGAGGAGAAGGCTACTTCATCTAGAGCAGGAAGATAAGCAACTCCCCCATCAAACTTCCCTTTTCCTTGGGCTTGAACAACAAGTTTTGCAATCTTAGTGGCTTTTCTACTCAGTTGATGACGCGAAATGCAATTGGGAAACAACCACCCAGAGCAACCAACCTTGGCATGGCGAGGATCATCTTGAAATTGATTAGCCGTTTCAATGATTTTGTTCACCTCATCCAACCAGCTTGCCACATTAGTTTCAATCACTTTTCCATTCCTCCTTTCGTCCTCAACACGGTGCTCCATTCTATCTCTCACACCCTCAAGCTCTTTAACATGATCTGCTAGCTCCTTCAAATTGGCTTTGTAGAATAGAAAATAACCAGCTTGTCGTCCAATAGGTGCAACAGTATACTCAGCTACTTTTGCAACAACAGAAATCAGAATATCTGTCATGTTTTTTTCGTTAGTCTACTTCTTTGTGATCTTGAGGAGATTGGAACTGAAAGTAAAAACAAAAATATTAGTTTGTATGCAAAAATAAAATACAACAAACAAATAAGACAAACATTCTAAACATTAGAGAGAGAGAGCATTACCTTCAGTTTGTATGTGCTTTAAAATTAAGAGATGTAGCTTTTAATTTAATAGACAGTTTTTAATTATTTTAATTTTGAAGGAGAACAAAAAAACGTACCTCTCGATCAAATATCAGATTAAATACTAGAGCTCTTGTCAATCTCTTCACAAGTTACAAAATAAAAATGGAAACTATCTCAAACAACTTTCCCTTGCTTTTTTGTTTTGGTTTTTCTTTTGAACTGGAAACTAGACAAAATTCAAAAGACAAAGAAAACACAAACAACAATTTTTTGGGTTTAGTTTTTTAAACAAAGAAAATCGGAAACGTAAACAATTTTTTGATTTTTTTACTTTGATTTTTTTTTTGATTTTTTTAGCTGAAAAAACAATAAACAAAAACTTGGAATTAAAACAAGAACGTCAAAAGCAAATTTGAAGATTCAAAACAAAAGATAAAGAATCAGCAAAAACAAATCATGATGTATGAGCTGAAAGGGTTGAAGGAGAATTGAAACAAGAATCTAAAAGGCACGAGCGAGAGACGAATATGAAGAGCTGAAGACTCGAAATTGAAACCAACCAATTCTGCGGACAAATAATAAATGAATTCCCAGCTAAAAAGATGTTTGGTTTGTTGGTGGACCACCTAGAAGTGCTTTTGAGATTAACTTTCGTGATTTTAGAAGAAAAAAAGATATTTGAGTTCTGATTGTAAAATTGATTCTTTTTCCTAGAATTGATTTTCCTTGAAGCAACTATTTGTAGCTTCTGCCAAAATCAATTCTGTCAAAATCAATTATATCAAAATCAATTCTACTCACCGCCAAACCAAATATACACCGACTCGCATAGAGGAGCCTTGAAATTATTGATGCTAATAGTGAGACCCACACTTTTTAGTACAACAAAAAAAGTTAAAAGAAACACATGCATTACAAGAAAAGCAGCACTAATTGCACGTGAACTTTCAGAAAGAGTGGGGTCCTGCACTCAAATCTGTTGAAATTTGTTGAAAAATTACACTTTAAATAGGGCGATTTTTTCCCACTCCTCCTACACTTTAAATACCTACACCAGCATCCAATCACACACCATCTGCAGCATCAGACCAAGTATCTCAACCTTCAACTACACCAGACATGGAAATTTTAGCAGACATAGTTCCTGCACCTGATGCCACACCAGATATGCCTCCACTACCTATTCAATCATTATGCCTCCTCCACCTCCTAAACATCACATTATCACAAGATCCAGAACTGGGCACTTGAAACCCAAAGTTTTCTTAGCTGTGGCAGAACCAAGTAATGTCAAACAAGCCATGAGTGAACCTCAGTGGTATGAAGCCATGAAGACAGAGTATGATGCATTGTGAAGAATGGAACTTGGTCCTTAACTACTTTACCTTCTCATAGACAAGCTATTGGGTGTAAGTGGTTGTTTAGGGTCAAACAAAACCCAGATGGAACCCTAAACAAGTATAAAGCACACCTCGCGGCTAAAGGTTTTCATCAAGTGCATGGGAAAGATTTTGGTGAAACCTTTTCTCCAGCAGTTAAACCAGCAACAATAAGGATTATTCTGACTCTATCCATCACCTACAAGTGGGAAATGCAGCAAATTGTATCAACAACGCCTTTATAAATGGTTTTCTCACTAAGGAGATATATATGAAGTAGCCTCCAGGCTTTGTGTCTAAGGACAAAACTCAAGTTTGTCGTCTCCATAGGTCATTGTATGGGTTGAAATAGGCCCCAAGGGCCTGGTATGAAAGACTTACCCAAGTTCTCTTGTTTGGGTTCAAAACCAGTAGGTGTGACTCATCCTTGTTCATATATTCAGCCCATGGGGTTACCCTCTATGCATTGGTGTTTGTTGATGATATAATCGTCACTGGCACCTCAAGCAAATTGATACATGATCTCATACACAAACTGAACATCACATTTGCTCTCAAAGAACTTGGTAGGCCACAATACTTTCTGGGGTTGGAGCTTAAAACTCTGTCCAATGGATCAGTTCTAATCACTCAAGCTAAATACATTCAAGATCTTCTCCACGGAGTCAATATGTCAGAATGCAATAGCTTGCCTACCCCTATGGTGCCTCATCCTAAACTTAGCAAGCATGGCTCAGATTTGCTCAAAGATCCTCATCAGTATCGCTCAGTGATTGGTGCCCTGCAGTATGTAACCTTGACACGGCCAGAGATAGCATTTACAATTAACAAGCTCTGCCAATATCTTTCACAACCTCTAGAATCTCACTGGAGGGCCACCAAGCGGCTACTTAGATATCTTAGTGGCACTCTGCACTATGGTTTACATCTGCAACCAGGACCATCTGATGCCAAATTTTCTGTTAATGTCTACTGTGACAGTGATTGGGGGAGTGATGTTGATGGCAGAAGGTCAACAACTGGTCTATGTGTGTTCTTTGGCCCTAATCTCATCACTTGGAGTGCCAAGAAGTAATCTCTCGTGGCTAGATCGAGTGCAGAAGCCGACTACATGGCAATGGCACAAGCTACATCTGAATTGATGTGGATCCAGTCCCTTTTAACAAAGTTAAATGTGCCACACCAGACCCCAACTCTCCTATGTGACAATCTATCCGCAGTGCTCCTAGATCACAATCCTATTCTACATTCAAGAACAAAACATATAGAGCTTGACATTCATTTTGTGAGGGAAAAGATAGCCTCCAAAACCTTGACAGTGAAGCACGTTCCAGCTATGCAGCAAGTTGCAGATGTTTTAACTAAAGCTCTAGGCACCTCTGGTTTTCTAGCATTGAGAGACAAGCTCAAGGTCAAGAACTTACTTGAGCTTGACAAGGGAGTAATAGAGAGTATAGCCAAGATACACATAGAAAAGTCAAAGGGTGAGTCAGCTCCCACTAAAGACACGCAAGCTTCCACTAGAGACACGCAAGTAAACTCATCACTATCACTTAGCAAAAGCTCAACTGAAAGAAAAAAAGAACACCTGAAGCTTGCTTTACCATTGGAAAACCCTAGAAGCTTAGGGAAGGTCAAGCTCAAGTAGTTGGTTACAATTCTGTTGTAAATTCTGTTTTACAGTTGTTGATTAGTTATAGATGTAACCAATTCAGTTTTCTGATTTGAGTTTGTGGCTCATTGTATATATAGCCAAGCTCACCATTGATGTACTCAGTTTTCAAATCATAATGAAATTCTCACAGATTCAGATCCTTATATTCTCTCTCTAGTTTCCTTTTAAAAACTAACAAAAAAACACAAATTAATTTAGCAAGTCAATGTGTACGTAATGGAGACTACGATTCTTCTCAGTAGTTGTGAAAGTTTGTAAGGACGAGGTTTATAGCCAAAACCCAAAGCCTCCTCAATAAGTTACTACCCCTGTCCCGTTTTATAAATTGTTCAAGGTTTTCGCACATTCCTTAAGAAAAAATAATTAGTAGTCTAAGTTTTATAAAAAGTATCGCCTTATTTATCAATTAACCATTTATTTCTTTACATAGATAAATGCAGATCATTTATTAAATGTAAAAAGTTGTCATGATTAAGAAGTGCAAGAGTGAAATGCTTCCGTGGAAATGTAAAACAACAATCTATTTGAGACAAATTGAATTTGCTAAAACAACATATAAAATGAGATGGAGCTAGGTAGTAGATTTATGTGTTATTGACATGTGACAAGGGTTGGACTTAGGATCTTGAGTTGCAATTTCTTTAGAATAAAATATTTTTGAAAATATCATAATTTTTTATTATATGTAATAAAATAAATTACACACAGTAATAATTATCCTTTACGTGATTTCAGGTTTTGGAGTTGTTGAATAACTAATTTGTTACAATGTTATTGAATATCTCTCTATTATTATAAGTCACTAGAATGTCATTCACTAATTTCAATTGAGTAGTAGAATACAACAATCTTATCCCAAGTAAGTAGCTCAGTTGGCAAGCTAAGAGATACCAAAAGAGTGCACCAAATGAGTACAAAAAGAGGTCTCGGGCTCAAATCCCGGAAACTAACATTCCCCCTCCCCTCTATCATTGCTTATATATAAAAATAAAAAAAAAAAAGAATACAACAATCTTATAGTAAATTACATTTAGAAACTTAGATGCAAACTATAAAATTGAGGGAGTAAAAATAAGCTTTTTATAAAGGCCTAAAGACAATTATTGTTTTTATCGGGATTCCGTGAAATATATGTAGAGGTTCGACTTGGATCTAGATTTTCTGCTGCGGCAGAAAGATCTTGCGCTCCCTGCTAGCGCAAGACCATTCTTCCACAGCAAAGGAAACCATCAATACAGAATTACAATTACAATCATTACAGAATTACAATTTTTTTGAGTGATGCACGGGAAACCATCATTACAGAATTACAATTACAATACAATTTAACTAAACCTTATTTATATTAGTTTGGTCGGAAAAGAAAAAGGTACCACGATTAAAGAGAAAGAGCATGTGAAGAAGGTAAAAATTGAACTTCAGTACATAACAATCATAATAATAAATAACATAACTTATGTTTCATTCATTCATTCATCCGATAATAAACAAAGACACAAGAATGAAAAATATTAGCAAAGACGAAGTGAAGAAGAAATAGGTACCTCTGTCGATCTACACTTGTTGTTCAGAAAACTCCAAAAACATTCATTCAATACTAAAACCTTACGGCAGTCCCTTCAAAGGTTTGGATGACTTTTTAGATTTTTTGGGTTTTACAAGTTCAAAAATAGAAGATAAACAATCTAACAAAAACTCTTCTCTTTTTTTTTTTTGGTTAAAATAAAAGGGCTAAAGAGTTGAAGGAATTTAAATGACAAGTGAAACGGAAAAAACAAAAGACTCAAGAGTTGGCCATTTTTTTTTTTCTTTTTTCGGTTTTTTTTTTTCTTTATATGAGTTGAAAAGTGAGAAGGAAGAAAGCTAGAACGAATGAACAAACTGTGAAAGGATGGAGAAAGAATGAGCAAGTAAAGTAAGGCTCTTTTGTTTCGATTTTGATCCAAAAGCAATACACTCTTAGCTAGCAAGGAATGCTTATGGGTTTTTTTTTTTTTTTCATGAATCGAGAATATATCAAGATTTATAAATAAACAATTTAAGGCTAAGTTTTTTTATACCCCACCCCCACCCATTATTGTAATTCCTATTTAACCCTACCATAAATAACAATTTGACTTTCATTAATTTCACTGACATTGGGGACCGACAAGACACGCATCGTATATACCTCGATGGAAGGTATATACGATTACATTTAATATTTAATGACGACGAAAAATTGTCGTATATATGTCCTTCAAGACATATATACGATTGCATTATTTAATCTTCGTTGATTACCCATCGTATATATGTCCTTCAGGCATATATACGATTACATTAATAAATGCTTCGTTGACTACCCATCGTATATAGGTTATATACGAGTGGGCTTGAAGATCTAATCGTATATACATCCGGGCCATGTATATACGATGTGAAAAAATACCCATCGTATATACATGGTTGAGGAGGTATATACGATCGGGTTTTTTTTCGCTTTTTCTCGAAAGTTGCTATCTGTTTTGTTGGAAGCAGATATTGACCCGCCTCTGACAGATCAGATGCCGACTCTCGGTTGGCTCTCGTTGATATTGATACTACAATCGACTTTCACGACGGATACTCAGATATTTTTGTTACTCAAGTTTGGTAAATGGAATTAATTTACTTAAGTACTTAGTAAGTTATATATTTTGTAGATATTTTCTACACGCAGTTGTGGAGGAGTGGGCCAAAGTGTTGGTAGAAGTATCGGTGTAGTTGTTGTTATTGTGAGATCTCAAAAAGCAGCTGGAAAGAGGGGAAGGCGAGATAAGATTGTTTTTGGCTGTGAGAAACAAGGCGGGTTTACTAATGATTCGAGGGTTTTCGGTTCTAAAAGGAGAGGATGTCCTTTTAGAATGAAAGCTACTTGCACTGTTAGCCGTGGGGGTTGGTGTGTGACGGTTAAATGTGGTAGACACACGCACGAGTTGCTCAAAACTTCCATTGGTACTTTTTTTTTTGGGCGCCTGTCTGAGGCGCAAAAGGATCTGGTTAACCAGCATGCAGATCTTGATGTCGGACCGAAAGCTACTATTACTGCTTTGAAGAAGCTAGATCCGGAGAATGTGACTAGTCTTTGTCAAGTTTATAGGCAGTGTCACAAACACCGGTCTACAAAGAGGGGTCCTAGAACGGACATTCAGGAGGTGTTGAGATTGATTGAATCCCATAATTATCTATGTTGGTCTAGAAAGATTCCGCAATCTGATGTCGTCAGTGATATCATGTGGGCTCATCCCACTTCTATAAAGTTGCTCAGATTGTTTCCCAAAGTTCTCATTCTTGACTCAACCTACAAGACCAACAGATATAATTTGCCTCTTCTACAGATTGTGGAGTCACAAACACCGAGATAAGCTTCCACGTTGCATTTGCTTATATTGGGCAGGAGCTTGCTATTCATTTTCTTGGGTATTGGAGCGATTCACGAGGTATATGTGAGTTGCATTCTATTCATCCTCGAGTTTTCTTGTGATGCCAGAGATCTCGGTTGTATGTCCGCTATTCTTGATGTCTTTCTGCCGCTACAAATTTATTGTGTCATTGGCATGTTACAAAAAATGTCAAAGCGAAGATTAAGGAGTTGGTTCACAAGGATAGACGGGAGGAGGTCGAATCTCTCCGGCTATGTATTATTGATTCTGTTGATGAGTCAGAGTATCTATCTAATCTGAAGTTTTTGAGGTCGCTTGCTCGATAAATCGCCTCATTAAATATGTGCACGACACATGGTAGACAACGCACAAGGAGCGATTTATCTCGGCATGGACTAACGGGATCCACACTTGGGGAATTCCACAACCAACAGGTATTTCTATCCGTTACTCGATTTTTTTTGACACGTGGACATATTTTTTTCGTCGATTAAATTTCTTTGACACTTGTTTATTATTTCTATCCGATACTCGATTTTTTTTGACACGTGGACATATTTTTTTTCGTCGATTAAATTTCTTTGACACTTGTTTATTATTTCTATCCGATACTCGATTTTTTTTGACACGTGGACATATTTTTTTTTGTCGATTAAATTTCTTTGACACTTGTTTATTATTTCTATCTCGATACTCGATTTTTTTGACACGTGGACATATTTTTTTAAATCGATTAAATTTCTTTGACACTTGTTTATTATTTCTATCTCGATACTCGATTTTTTTTGACACGTGGACATATTTTTTTTCGTCGATTAAATTTCTTTGACACTTGTTTATTATTTCTATCCGTTACTCGATTTTTTTTGACACTTGTGTATTATTTCAGAGCGGAATCCTTGCATTGGTCTTTGAAAAGACAGTTGAAGACTTCGAAGGGTGATCTATCAAAATGTTTGATATCTATTGATGACATCTTTGGCAATACATTTTGATCAAATTATCGGGTCTTTTCAACGAAGCATCGCCAGAATTGAAGTCAAGTCCAATATTCCCTTTGTTTAAAAATCTTCAAGGACTTGTTTTTTTATCGCGCACCGAGAAACATGGTTAAGGAGTTTGAAAGGTCGAAATCGGGGTTGGATACGACAAAGGCGGTCTTGGTGCATTCAAAGGAAGACACATCTACTTCCTTGTGCTTGTGAGATAGGTATTTTTCATGCTTCCGGCAATTCTATTCCGCTCAATGTTGTTGATGATCACTGGAAACATTTGAGCTTGGATGCAGTAGATGATAAATCCACTCAGGATAAATCATCTACCTGTGATATTTCTTATCAGTTTGATGCTATCTTGGCAAGATTTGATAAAGTCACTGAGGAGGAAAAATATCTTATTAAGAGGCAGCTGAATGAGATAGCTTTCCCTTCTACTTCTTCTATGGTTGCACCTAAATCAAAAGTCAGAACGAAAGGTGCACCTAAGAAGAAAAAAGGGAAATTTTTTGATGCTAAGCGTGATCCTTCTGGGTGGGAGCATGTGGATGAGAAGGTTAAACAGACTGAAGAATCTGGGGCTTCCAAAATTCCTACACAGCGGTCAACCAAATTATCCTGTGGTGCTTCTAGAGTATTATCACGCATACCAGTGAGACTAAAATCCACTTACCGTTTGTTCCAGCACACGTGCGCAACTATGTTGAAAAAATTGTTGATGTTGAAGGTGACGGTAACTGCAGTTTTAGAGCAGTCGGTGTTGGACTTGACATGGGTGAGGACTTGTAACACTCCCTTCTACTTAATACTAATTTAATTAGTAAAAATCAGAGTTTTTCAAAAACTTTTCCACGCACCTCAAAGAGAGTGCTACATTTAATAAAAACATCATCAAAGTATAATTAAAATTCACACGCATCTAGTGCGTGATATATGCATCATAACCAAACGGGACGAACCCTCAAAAACCTGTTTAGTTTTTTTTTTTTTAGATAAGCAAGAATTTCATTGAAACCGAACACAAGTCGTGCCCAACAGTTACAATGGTAAGGGGAGGGCCTCCATCCCCGGGTGTCACTAATCAGAGCTGACTCAAAGACTCAAGAAGGTCTTGCACCTTCACTCAGAATCACCTGTTTGTCGCCACGGGAGCAGGCAACACAAAAATGCTAGGGTGAGTCTCTTTACATAAATAATAACAAATAAGATAAGCATTATATTAGGAAAACATCTAGTAACAACAATCCAAAATAATCCAGTCATTTACCATTCCATTAAAATATCAACAACAATACCATTGAGTTAATTATACATCAACAAGGATTCTAAGAATGTATGAGTTGTTGCATGTATGCAATATGCATGTGGATCCATTCTCGTCATTTTGGCCGAAGCCCTCGTCATTTGGCCGAAGCCCTCGTCATTTGGCCGAAGCCAACCCACCTTGTTTATATGCATATGATTTATGTGACTCCATGACAATTACATCACAACACAACAAATGCGTCACACCAATCATCAACTCACCTCTTTGGTCGAAGCCCTCATCATCTATTAACCACCTCTTTGGCCGAAGCCCTCATCGTTTATTAATCACCTCTTTATCATTTTCTCACCACCACACACCACTTATTAAATTAAATCCCACCTAAGGACCTAACCACCTCATAAGGACCTTCTCCACACCTAAAGACCATTTTGACCCACCAAAGATGAATTTGGTACCCAAGGAATTATTTTGACATACTATGATTAATTTGGCACTTAGGGACTATTTTGACATATTAGGATTAATTAGACACTAAGGGATTATTTTGTCACGCCAAGGATTAATTTAATTCTTAGGGACTATTTAGTCACACCAAGGATTAAATTAATTCTTAGGGACTAAACCATCACTTAGACACATTTTTTGGGCACCAGGCGCCAAGTGGCACCATTTTGGCGCCCACAGCACACCACTGTGCACGTGGCGCACAACTAGGCGCCAGGGGCAGCCATTTTGGCGCCCCTTACCGTGCCACAACCAACAGCACACACTCGCAGCAAAGCCACGCACCCAAGCGCAGAATGGCGCCTCACTTGGCGCCGCGCCACCCAGCTGCACGCAGGCAACAAGCACACACGCACACCAGGCGCCAAGTTCCCAGGGAATTGGCGCCCTTCCCCCTGCACCCGTGCCAGCCCTGCCCAGACACACATCAGGCGCCAAATTCCCAGGGAATTGGCGCCAGACACACACACGCGCCTCGCCGCACCACACTCTAGACACAGGCGCCATATTCCTAAGGAATTGGCGCCCCCGCTGCACTCCAACCTGCATCAAACAAAACTCACCTAAAGCAGATGAACCGGGCGCCACTTTGCCTAGCAAATGGCGCCCCTGCCCTGCACAACCGCACCAACCAGAAATTCAGCCCCTAGGCGCCATTTGCCTAGGCATTTGGCGCCCCTCCTTCAAACACCCTCACCAAAACTCTTCAAACCAAAATTTCTACCCAACATTTTAATTCTCACATGAACAATACACACATAGGCATTAAATCCACTTCATTAAATTACCATATTCACATACTTCCCTTCATGGAAACATTTCCTCAAACATATAACATGCATAATTCACAACACATATTTTTCCAACAACAAGCAACATGATATCAACACATTAGGCATCTCATACATCAACCAACATATAATCAACATCAAAATCACACAAGCAAGTCATTCCTAGAGCTATTCCACCTATAATACATATCCTACAAATTATTATAAATGTAGTAGAGAGTCCCCTAACCTCAAGTGAGCTAAAGCCTCCACCAAACACTAAGAATCAACAAAATGAAACTCCCTCCTTTAATTTCCAGCCAAGGCCGAATGGTCTCCTTGCTTGGGTGAAAAAGGAAATTCAAAAATAGCACAAATGAGGCCATAGAACTTAAAGAAATGGAATGGGGAAAAGAAATGAGGAAGATTTGGACCAAGGATTCACTTACCAACACCAAAACTCAAGAAAAGCTTCCACCTTTCCTCCTCCTCCTCACGCCTGTCAAGTGCACCCTCTTCTTTCTCTCTATTCTTCTATTTTTTTTTCTTTCAAAATGAGGGTAATGAGACCCTAGATTAGGGACCCCTTAAGTTTTATGACTACTATTGGGCCCAATAATGGCCCTTGGGCCTTATTCCCACTCCTACAATTAATTTATTTCACCTCCTGAAATAAAAATAAATCCAACTTAGTTATCCTATTTAAAATAGATTAGAACCCTTTTAGATAAAATAAACTTTGACTATTTAGTTAACCTAATAAAATGTTGCTAGCCTTAAATAACTTAATTAATTAAATAATTAAATTATTTTGGGCGTTACAACTCTCCCCCACTTAAAGAATTTCGTCCTCGAAATTACCTGAATCAAACAACTCTGGGTAAGCCTCCTTCATCTTGCTTTCCAATTCCCAAGTCATGCTCTCGCCCACAGCTCCTAACCAAACTACCTTCACCAAATTGATCTATTTGCCTCTTAAGACCTTCACCTCACGGTCCTCAATCCTAACTGGCATAGTCTCCACCGTAAGGTTCTCTCTCACCTCCACATCATCCATGTGAACTACATGCGAAGGATCAGGAACATACTTCCGCAACTGGGACACATGGAATACATCATGTAGATTAGAAAGATTAGGTGGCAAGGCCACCCGATAAGCAACTTTCCCAACTCTCTCTGAAATCTGATATGGTCCGATGAAACGTGGGGTTAACTTCTTAGACTTCAATGCACGACATACACCTGTCGTTGGAGTAACTCTCAAAAATACATGATCACCAGCTTGAAACTCTAGATCCTTCCTTCTCTTATCATGGTAACTTTTCTATCTACTCTGTGAGGCTTTCATCTTCTCTCTAATCATCTTCACTTTCTCTGTGGTCTCACGCACAAGCTCAGGACCTAGCACCACACTTTCTCCAGTTTCATACCAACATAACGGAGTCCTACACCTCCTCCCGTATAATGCCTCAAAAGGCGCCATCCCGATACTCGAATGAAAACTGTTATTGTAAGTGAATTCAATCAGTGGCAAGTGAGCATCCCATGAACCTCCCTGCTCAAGAACACATGCTCTCAACAAATCCTCAAGTGACTGAATGGTCCTCTCCGCTCGCCCATCCGCATGCGGGGATGATATCTTTGAACTCAATCTTAATTTGGAACCCAAGGCCTCTTGCAAACTCCTCCAAAACTCAGAAGTGAACCTAGGATCCCTATCAGACACAATACTCAGAGGCACACCATGCAGCTTCACAATCGTCTTAACATAGATATCTGCCAACTTCGGAACTGGATAAGTAATATTAATCGGTAAAAAGTGCGCAGATTTAGTCAATCTATCAACAACCACCCATATAGTATCAAATCCCCTCGCTGTAGTCGGCAAACCAGTCACAAAATCCATGGAGATACTATCCCACTTCCATTCAGGAACATCCAATGGTTGCATCAATCCTGGCGGCTTCGATGTTCTACCTTCGATTTCGACACGTCAAGCAAGCATACACAAACCGAGCCACATCACGCTTCATGCCGAGCCACCAAAGCAGCTCTCTTCAAATCTTGATACATTTTAGTGGCTCCCGGGTGGATACTCAACTTACTCCGATGACCCTCTTCCAGAATTGCCTTCTTAATTTCATCATTATTAGGAATACAAATCCTCCCATGGTACCTTAACACATCCTGCGCATCTATCTCATAATCTTCACTCTGAGAGTGGTCAATCCCAACTGCAACTTCAACCGACTTTAATGTCCTTCTTTTGAGTTTCCGAATAACATTCAAAAATTCATTGTGGATCTTCAACACACCCAATCTCACACTCTTAGGTGTCACCTCACGCACTAAACTCAAATCTCAAAGCTGTTTCAATTAATTCAAGTTCTTTCACCATCATTGCAGATACATGCAAGGACTTCCTACTCAAAGCATCAGCTACCACATTAGCTTTCCCCGGATGATAGTTCAAACTAAAGTCATAGTCTTTCAACAATTCCAACCATCTCCGTTGCCTCATGTTCAATTCCTTCTGGTCAAACAGATACCGCAACCCTTTGTGATCACTGAACACTTCAAACTTAGAACCATACAAGTAATGTCTCCAAATCTTCAAAGTAAAAACAATTGCCGCGAGCTCCAAGTCATGAGTGGGGTAATTCTTTTCATGAATCCTCAACTGTCTTGAGGCATAAGCCACTACTTTACCATTTTGCATCAAGACACCGCCTAGCCCCATCTTAGACGCATCGCAATATACCACAAAAGGCTCTCCAGATTTGGGCAATGTCAAAACAGGTGATGTTGTCAACCTTCTCTTCAATTCTTGGAAACTTTCTTCACATTTGGAATCCCACACAAACGCCTTTCCTTTACAAGTTAATTGAGTTAGCGGGAGTGCCAACTTAGAAAACCCCTCAACAAACCTTCTATAATAACCGGCTAGTCCAAGAAAACTTCTAATCTCCGTAACTGACTTAGGAGTCTCCCACTGCATCACCGCATCCACCTTAGATGGATCTACCGCAATCCCATCACCAGAAATGATATGGCCTAGAAAACTCACTTCCTTCAACCAAAAGTCACACTTTGACAATTTAGCATACAACTTCTTTTCTTTCAATACTTCAAACACTAATCTCAAGTGTTCTGCATGCTCCTCTTCGGACTTAGAGTATACTAGAATATCATCTATAAAGACCACTACAAACCGATCCAAGTAGTTATGGAAAATACGGTTCATGTACTCCATGAACACCCCTGGTGCATTAGTGACACCAAACGGCATAACAGAATACTCGTAATGCCCATATCTAAATCTGAATCGTTGTCTTACGAATATCCTCATCTTTCACTTTAATCGATGATAACCTGACCTCAAATCAATTTTGCTAAACACCTTCGCACCTACTAGCTGGTCCATCAGATCGTCGATTCTCGGAAGTGGATACTTGTTCTTGATTGTTAATTTGTTCAGCTGTCTATAATCAATACAAAGCCGCATGCTTCCATCTTTCTTCTTTACTAAAAGTACTGGCGCTCCCCAAGGTGACACACTAGGCCTTATGAACTTCTTCTCAAGTAAGTCCTCTAGTCGACTCTTCAACTCGAGATAATTCGGATGCAGACATCCTATAGGGAGCCATAGACACGGGTCTAGTGGCAGGCACTAGATCAATACCAAACTCTACTTCTCTTTCAGGTGGCACATCAGGGATTTCATCGGGGAACACTTCGGGAAATTCACGAACTATTGGCAATTCTTCAATCTTGGCTAGGCTCTCAAGCGGACAACGATGCCATCAATGTAAAGCGAAATTTTAGCTTCCTCCTTCATAGCTCTATGCAATTGACGAGAATGCAACAATGCGCATTCTTCCCCAGCGGAAGGAAAACTCACGGATCTACTAGCACAATTAATATGCACTTGGTTATCAACTAACCAGTCCATACCAAGAATGATGTCCAGACCTCCTAAAGGCAAGCAAATAAGATCGACAAGAAACTCTCTGCCAAAAACTAACAGAGGGCACCTAGCACACATTAGGAAGTAGTTATGAACCTTTGGTGGGGTATCAATAACCATGTCCCTTCTCATAGTAGACAAAACAAGACCCAATTTCTCAAAGACACAATGCAAAGAATGAAAGAATGAGTAGCACCCGGTGATCTACTATAGCAATCAAAGGAGTACAGTTAATAAGACAAGTACCTCTAATTTCGTTGTCTCCCTCGGATCCCGCCAAAGCAAACACCTTCCCTTTAACTTTCTCCTCTTGGGTTTAGGACACTTAGTGCTAACATGTCCTACTTCACCATGATTAAAACAAACCACTTCTTTCTTTTTCACAGCGGTAGACTTGTGGCCCTCCGACCACACTTGTAGCAACGAACCTCGGTGCACTCACTACTCTTATGCCCCGGTTTCTTGCAAGAGTAGCACACAATATACTGCAGATTCACCTCCCCCACTTGAGCCTTTACCCGCACTTGCCTTCCACTTTCCTTTACCTCCACCAACCTCATATGGTTTTCCCCGAAACTGAGCATTCTTCTTCTCCCTCACAATCTTGTATGCAGAAGCACTGTCTTCCTCATAAATTCTACACTTGTCCACTAACTTGGCAAAATCCGAATCTCTCCGGTATCCAATGGCTTTCTTAATTAATCTCTGGCCGCACCATTCTCAAACTTTAAACACTTGGAAAATTCTGAATCAGCTTGGTTGTCATAATAAGGGCAGAACTTGACCAACTCCTCAAACTTGGCTGCATATTCAGGTACAGACTTGTTTCCCTGTTTCAGCTCTAGAAACTCCACCTCTTTCTTGGCCCGCACGTCTTCAGGATAGTACTTCCTTGTGAACTCCTCCTTGAACACACCCCAGGTGATCTCTTCACCCGCAACCTCCAACCTCTGCTTCTTCCTCATCCACCAATCATCAGCTTCTTCTTTCAGCATATGTGTCCCAAATCTCACCTTCTGCGCTGGGGTACACGCCATAACACGGAAGATTCGCTCTATCTCCCTCAGCCAGGTCAATGCTCCATCTGGATCATATCTACCCTTGAAGGTAGGTGGGTTCTCACGTTGAAATGTAGCTAACTTGCGATCTTCAAAGATCTTCCTACCACCTCTCTGCTCCCCATAGCTTCGAGCTATGGCTTTGCGAGCCTCGGTGAGAAGGCGACATCAATTCTTGAGCCATTCAACCTAACACCTGCAAAGATTAACATCCATTAAACAATAATCCAACACTACCTAATTGTCATAAATACCATGACAGACATACTTGGCCGGACAGACTGAACTGCTCTGATACCACTAATGTAACACCCCCTTCTACTTAATACTAATTTAATTAATAAAAATCAGAGTTTTTCAAAAACTTTTCCACGCACCTCAAAGAGAGTGCTACATTTAATAAAAACGTCATCAAAGTATAATTAAAATTCACACGCATCTAGTGCGTGATATATGCATCATAACCAAACGGGACGAACCCTCAAAAACATGTTTAGTGTTTACAATAATCCAGAAAATAATTCACAGCACAGCGGAAATAACAACTGAGTTCAACATACTCAATACATAGTCTAAATCAGTTTAATACATAACAAAAAATAATGGTACTAAACCCCATCCCCGGGTGTCACTAATCAGAGCTGACTCGAAGACTCAAGAAGGCCTGGCACCTTCACTTAGAATCACCTGTTTGTCGCCACGGGAGCAGGCAACACAAAATGCTAGGGTGAGTCTCTTTACATAAATAATAACAAATAAGATAAGCATTATATTAGGAAAACATCTAGTAACAACAATCCAAAATAATCCAGTCATTTACCATTCCATTAAAATATCAACAACAATACCATTGAGTTAATTATACATCAACAAGGATTCTAAGAATGTATGAGTTGTTGCATGTATGCGATATGCATGTGGATCCATTCTCGTCATTTTGGCCGAAGCCCTCGTCATTTGGCCGAAGCCCTCGTCATTTGGCCGAAGCCAACCCACCTTGTTTATATGCATATGATTTATGTGACTCCATGACAATTACATCACATCACAACACAACAAATGCATCACACCAATCATCAACTCACCTCTTTGGCCGAAGCCCTCATCATTTATTAACCACCTCTTTGGCCGAAACCCTCATCGTTTATTAACCACCTCTTTATCATTTTCTCACCACCACACACCCCTTATTAAATTAAATCCCACCTAAGGACCTAACCGCCTCATAAGGACCTTCTCCACACCTAAGGACCATTTTGACCCACCAAAGATGAATTTGGTACCCAAGGAATTATTTTGACATACTATGATTAATTTGGCACTTAGGGACTATTTTGACATATTAGGATTAATTAGACACTAAGGGATTATTTTGTCACGCCAAGGATTAATTTAATTCTTAGGGACTATTTAGTCACACCAAGGATTAAATTAATTCTTAGGGACTAAACCATCACTTAGACACATTTTTAGGCACCAAGGCGCCAAGGGCAGCCATTTTGGCGCCCCCTAGCACACCACCAAGCATTGGGCGCACAATTAGCGCTGTGGGCAGCCATTTTGGCGCCCACTACCGTGCACAACCACCAAAGACACACTGCGCAAGAAGAAAGCCACGCACCCAGGCGCAGAATAATTTAATAATTTATTTAATTAAGTTATTAAAGGCTTGCAACATTTATTTAAGTCAAATAATTAATTTAGAGTTTTATTTTATTTATGAGGTGTTATAGTGATTAGTTATATTAAAAATAGGGTGTTTAATATAACTAAGAGGTGTTGGGTAGTAAATAAGGGAGTGGTGAATTAATTAAAATAGTGTGTGGTTGAAGTAGCTAGGGGGTGTAAATAAAGGGCCCAAGCCCATTAATAGGCCCATATCCAATAAAATGAGATGGCTGTTACTTTTACCACACCCCCTCCTACTCCAAACACACCCCCTCACCCTACACATTTACCAAACTAACCCCACTTACAATTCTATTTCCTCTCTATCCTCTCTCCTCTTCTTCTCCAACACCCAAAAACACTCCTCTCCAACACCTAAACCTCCCTCTCTCCTCCAAAACCCACCCATCCTCACCTTCATCATTCACTCCCATTCAACTACCCATCATTGGCAACTAGCTCAAGGTAATAACCCTACCAAACATTTTTCATTTTGGTTCTGTTTTGAGTTTTTACGCCATTTTTTTTCTCGCAAACGCGCTTCCGGTTCGAGCAGGTCGTTCGAACATGTTCGCATGAACGTGTTCGAACAAGTGTTATTTGGGGTGTGAATTTGATTTGTTCGAGCGGCCTCATTCGAACATGTTCGCATGAGGCCGCGTTCGAGCAGCGAGTATGACAAAGAATCGATAAGTTGCGGCTTACATCGTGCTTTTTTGGTTTAATGGATGAAAATGAGGTGCATCTGGAGCGATTGAGTTGTCAATCTGTAGAAAGGCGAGATGTCAATCGTCGTAGATTGACATCTCAACCGACGTTGTTGAATCCCAAGACTTTACTAGTTCCTTCAAACCGATACGGTAAGAATGAATTAGTTGTTTTAATTTTAGCTAACTATTCAAATTATGTAACCGACACATGGTAATTGAATTTGATTATTTCCTACTCGTGAGGAGTTGCTGCGACTTGGAGTGCGTGCGGTTGGGAAATCTCTTGGGATGGTGATTGTTATAGGAAGATCGACACGGACGGCGATCGGGTAAACAATATCGCATGTTGATTTGTGATAAAATTTGGATCATATAAGACAAATGTTGAGGAAGGCACAAACACTAGAAAATGTTGTTGTCCACTTGGTGAAAGGGAAATTTATTAAGAAGCTTGGAGGATGGATTTTGAGGGTTATGAATGGAACTCATAACCACGGGATGGTTACTTATCATGATGGACGTCCGTACATTGGTAGGTTAACTTCAGAAGAGAAGGAACTAGTGGCTAGAATGACTAGGAATCATACTCGGCCTAAATTGATCCTTAATGAGTGAAATTTATTAAAGTTCGATGATAACTATACGGTTGTGAAACAAATATACAACTGTCGTCAAAGGCAACGGTTGGCTATGCGTGAGGGTAGGACTGAGCTCCAACAACTCATGTTTTATTTGCAACGCGATAATTATGTTTAATGGATGATGAGTTGAGTGTAGAAATTGAACTTGAAGCTATCAGAAGAAGGTTTGAGGCCTCTGATCACGCCGGTAGAGTTATGATTAAGGCAAAAGCACGTGAATTGGCATTCCCAGACACGACTTCTATGTGTCCACCTCCGGATACGATCATTACAAAGGGAGCACCGAAAAAAGATAAGAAAGGGAATGTTGATTACTCAACAAAGCGAGACAAGTCATTTTGGGAACATGTAGATGACAAATTTGACTCCCCCCAGGGTTCATCTAGTGGATGTTTTGCTCAGTCTCGTAAACAACCTACTCCCCCAAAGCAAGAGTGGAACGCGTCTACAAACCCACTCTGATTCCGGTTCAACTCCTGCTCCTACTTTGTCAACGTGTCCAGCACCTAATCCATCACAAAGCAAAAAGAGAACTCAAGCTGACAGTGCTACTACAATCCCTACTCCTCCACTACATAAGAAACCAACACCCACACCTATTGTTACAGAAGCTGCTACTGCTACTGTTTCAAAAGCTCTTACTTTGACACCAGCTCCTGTTCTTACACCGAATCCTATTGTTACAGATGTTGCAGTTATGGATGTATTTAATACATACATCGTAGGGATGCCGACATACATGCGTCCCTATGTTGAAAAAATTGTTAATGTGGTTGGTGATGGTAACCGTGGATTCGGTGTATTGCAAAGCATTTCTTGGAAGGGGTGAGGAGGCTTGGCAGTCAGTCAGAACTGATCTGATGGAGGAGCTTAACCAATACAATGACTTCTACACTCGACTGTATGGTGGTATTGGTAAGGTCACATTTTTGATGAAGTCGTTGTTGAGGGCACATCATGGGAACAATGTTGAAGATAATTGGATGACTATACCGGATATGGGGTATCTGATCAGTAACAAGTACAAAGTTGTCCTCAGTTGTTGGTCACCTAATTGTTGTTACACAATTTTTCCCTTCAATGTTGCGCCATTGAAGAAGTGCGACGATTCAACATCCTATTCGTATGCGAACACAAACACTTTTTGCGAGTAAAGTGTCTTCTATTTAGATTCAGTGTAGTCATTCCAAAACATTACATAACATTATGTTTTTTGTTGTCTTTTTGAAGATCTTTATGAAGCCTGGAAGTCCAATGCCCCTGCCGGATTTGATGTGGATGACTAATAGGGCACCCATAGCAAAGAGGTTGGGACTCGCTTTTATTAGCCGAATGCAAAAGTGGAAGTGTTTGCTCATACAATCACAACCCCCATCCCCTTCCTTGTGTAGATTTAAGTAAAGATATCGATGGTAGTCAATGTTAAATTAGATTTATAATTTTGGTACACAACTTTGTATATGAATCTTGGTAAACAACTTTTGAAATCACCAACAGCGTTGTGATTACGTAGACAACTTTTGAAGTCAATGTTAAGTTAGAGACATCTCTCTTGTATTATGCGAGAGATTCTGTAATAATTCGCTCGATGCATTCAAAACTTAAGCTCGAAATAAACCATCACCGTGTTTCGTTTTTACGCAAGTTTCGTTTACGCATAACAATGGTTCGAATGACACCATTCGAACGCTGTTCGAACGGAACCATTGAACAGTTCGCATAAAGCCATTCGGCGGCAATATAATAACACACCCACACACACACGGTTGGCAATATTCATTAACACGCATGAAAGTCGTTCGAACTGTTCGAGCGATCTCGCTCAACAAAGAAAAATTCCTTAACACGCATGAGTTCGTTCGAGCAGTTCGCCCAACGCGTCGTTGAAATCACTTAAACCACGCCACACGAGCGCCCCACGCGAGGTCATTTTGGAAAAAAATATTAGGGGCGTGCGAGAAGTAGGAGGGGGTGTGGGAAAAGTAAAAGCCAATGAGATTAGGGTTAGTGTCTCCACCATTTTAAAAGAAAAAAAATAGAAGGAGAGAGAGGGGAGAAAGAGAGTTGCCGAGAGAGAAGGGAGAAGCTTGAAGGGTGAGCTAGATTTTTGGGTTTCTCTTCCACACCTACAACCCATCATCATATATCTAATTTCTACACTATATAATTCTTCCCAACTCACCACAAATCAGAACCCCTGAACAACAAACCCCAAATATCAATTTTGAAGACCAATCTTTATCTTTGTGAGAAGCATTGTGTGTTCATCTTAGAGGTGGATTTAGAGATTGGGAGCTTCAATGATGTTAGAATCAGTTATAATCTTGGTGTTTGAGCAAAGATAGGAGTGTTTAGGTCTCTTTTTCGTGTAGATTAGAGGGCATGAAGTAGGAGACATATTCTTTGGAAAAAATTCTGCAATAACATTTCTGCAGAAAGTGTTGTTAAGTGGTCAACTTGGGAGCTTTGCATGTCATGGATGGTGAGGGATATGTACCAAAGAGCTTGATTAACTGTTAGGTGACATAGCAAACATGATTATTCAAGCTTAACATTGCAAAATAGCACTCATTTTCGTGGAGAACAAGGAGGTAAAAGTTCAGAGGAGCTGCTGAAATTCTGGGCAAAATCAGTGTGTGGGGCTACTTTGTGGGTCATGTAATTTGTTGATTTTTGTGAAATCTTAGCAAATTAGATCAAGGAACCTTTAGAGGGTATGGCAAGCTAGAGAATAGAACTTATAATTAGAGTTTTGGAGGTTGGGAATTAGTTGATTGAAGGCTAGCAAAAAGGAAGATCAAATCTGTTTTGAGAGCAAGAAGGAAGGAAGGGGGAGGGTTTTCTTCACCTTGGCTCTTGCTCAAAGTGGTGGAGTATTTATTTTTTGTGGTTCTTGTGTTGGTGAAGGAGAGACTACTTGAGTTCTTCAATTTTGAGGTATGGGGGCCCTCTTTCATAGTTAATAATTTATAAACCATGAAATCATAGAGATTAGGTGTTAGGGGTAATTGTTTAATTTAATTCATGAGGTATTTAAGTGTTTGGGTGATTGTTTGACTTCATATGTGATTATATTAATTGTTGTGTAGATATTGAAGTGTTGTTGTATTGATTGTTGATATTAAGGTGATTTATATGAATTTGATGTAATATGGTGTGATAAGTGTTAAATAATAATGAGGTGTTTAGTTGTTAGTTGACATAATTGATTAGAAGAAATATTTGTGTTATTAGGTGTTTAATAAATTATTGATTTAGAGTTGGTTGGAAGGTGTAGGTTGTTGTAGAGAAGTTAAAATTAGGTGTTAGGTGTGCAAGGTGTCTAAGTGTGGGTTTCAAAATAGTCCCTAAGTGTTAATTTGATCCTTATGGTGCCACACTAGTCCCTAGGTGTCAAAATAGTCTCTAGGTGCTAAAATAATCCTTATGGTGTTGGATTGGACCTTAGATGCTAAAATGGTCCTTATGGTGTTGGGTTGGTCCTTAGGTGCTAAAATGGTCCTTATGGTGTTGGATTGGTCCTTAGGTGCTAAAATAGTCCTTAGGTGCTAAAATGGTCCTTATAGTGTTAAAATAGTCCTTAGGTGCTAAAATGGTCCTTACGGTGTTAAAATAGTCCTTGATGTGATATTTAGTCCAATAATGAGGTGTGTTGAATAAGCGATGGGTAGGCTTCGGCCAAAGCGACGAGTTGTGTTGTGGTGATGAATAAGCGATGGGTAGGCTTCGGCCAAAGCGACGAGTTGTGTTGTGGAGATGTTTAAGTGATGAGTAATGATTGTTGTGATAAATTTCTTGTGTTGTGATGCATTGCCATGGTGTCACATAAATCATGCATATAAAGCGACGAGGGCTTCGGCCAAAGTGACGAGGGCTTCGGCCAAAGCGACGAGGGCTTCGGCGAAAGTGACGAGGGCTTCGGCCAAAGCGACGAGGGCTTTGGCCAAAGTGACGATGATGGATCCACATGCATATTGCATTTCATACATTACATGCATGCTCTGGTGATTGATTGGGTGTTCTGAATTAATGGTGTGTTTGGTGTAAATATATTTGGTGTAGTCAGTATATGTGACGAATCGTATATTAGCGAATCGTATATTTGGTGTGATTGTAATTGGTGTAATCGAATTAATGATGTATTTGAATTATTTGTATTTACGGTGTGCCTATTCTCTCTGTGTTTCTGTTTTATTTATTATTATCTATGTATTGAGACTCACCTCTCTGCGTCGTGTTGCCTCGTATATGGCGCAACTCGCAGTGATAGCAAATGAAGTAGTCTAGTGATGGTCATGCTCGATATGTGGCACCGGAGCGGGAAGTCTTAGATATTTAGTAATGTATTTTGATGTATTTAGTCTGATATGAGATGTTGTATTAAATACTTTGAGATTTGTTGATGTTTCCGCTGTGCTGGTGATTTATAACCAGGATGTTGTAAATAACTAAATAAGTGTTTTTGAAGGTTCGCCACCATTTGACGCGTGCTTATGTATCACGCACAAGTTGTTTTATGAAAATTCAATTCGTCGTTTTATGTTTTTGAATAAATGTAGCACTCTCTTTGAGGTGCGTGGAATATTTTTGAGAACTCTGATTTTAAAACTGACTAAATAGTAATGTTTCATTCATTCATCCGATAATAAACAAAGACACAAGAATGAAAAATATTAGCAAAGACGAAGTGAAGAAGAAATAGGTACCTCTGTCGATCTACACTTGTTGTTCAGAAAACTCCAAAAACATTCATTCAATACTAAAACCTTACGGCAGTCCCTTCAAAGGTTTGGATGACTTTTTAGATTTTTTGGGTTTTACAAGTTCAAAAATAGAAGATAAACA
The DNA here is from genome assembly GCA_020916435.1 of Oxytropis ochrocephala. Classification (NCBI taxonomy): domain Eukaryota; kingdom Viridiplantae; phylum Streptophyta; class Magnoliopsida; order Fabales; family Fabaceae; genus Oxytropis; species Oxytropis ochrocephala. The sequence continues at coordinate 43,750,320 of CM037090.1, forward strand.
ATCTAACAAAAACTCTTTCCTTTTTTTTTTTTGGTTAAAATAAAAGGGCTAAAGAGTTGAAGGAATTTAAATGACAAGTGAAACGGAAAAAACAAAAGACTCAAGAGTTGGCCATTTTTTTTTTTCTTTTTTCGGTTTTTTTTTTTCTTTATATGAGTTGAAAAGTGAGAAGGAAGAAAGCTAGAACGAATGAACAAACTGTGAAAGGATGGAGAAAGAATGAGCAAGTAAAGTAAGGCTCTTTTGTTTCGATTTTGATCCAAAAGCAATACACTCTTAGCTAGCAAGGAATGCTTATGGGTTTTTTTTTTTTTTTCATGAATCGAGAATATATCAAGATTTATAAATAAACAATTTAAGGCTAAGTTTTTTTATACCTCCACCCCCACCCATTATTGTAATTCCTATTTAACCCCTACCATAAATAACAATTTGACTTTCATTAATTTCACTCTGACTGGGACCCACAGTAATACGCATCGTATATACCTCGATGGAAGGTATATACGATTACATTTAATATTTAACGACGCGAAAAAATCTTTGTCGTATATATGTCCTTCAAGACATATATACGATTGCATTATTTAATGCTTCGTTGACTACCCATCTATATATGTCCTTCAAGGCATATATACGATTACATTAATAAATCGCCGTTGACTACCCATCGTATATAGGTTATATACGAGTGGGCTTGAAGATCTAATCGTATATACATCCGGGCCATGTATATACGATGTGAAAAAAATACCCATCGATATATACATGGTTGTGGAGGTATATACGGTGGGTTATTTTTTCGCTTTTTTTCTGAGTTGCTATCTGTTTTGTTGGAGCAGATATTGACCCGCCTTCTGAGCAGTGCAGATGCCGACTCTCGGTTGGCTCTGTTGATATTGATACTACAATCGACTTTCACGACGGATACGGTATATTTTTGTTACTCAAGTTTGGTAAATGGAATTAATTTACTTAAGTACTTAGTAAGTTATATATTTTGTAGATATTTTCTACACGGCAGTGTGGAGAGTGGGCCAAATTTGTTGGTAGAAATATCAGTGTAGTAGTTGTTATTGTGAGATCAAAAGCATTTGGAAAGAGGGGAAGCGAGATAAGATTGTTTTTGGTTTGTGAGAAACAAGGCGGGTTTACTAATGATTCGAGGGTTTTCGGTTCTAAAAGGAGAATTCGTTCTTTTAGAATGAAAGCTACTTGCCTTATTAGCCAAGTGGGGTTGGTGTGTGACGGTTAAATGTGGTAGACACACGCACGAGTTGCTCAAAACTTCCATTGGTACTTGTTTTTTTGGGCGTCTCTCGAGGCGCAAAGGATCCAGTTAACCAAACATGCAGATCTTGATGTCGGACCGAAAGCTACTATTTCTTGCTTTGAAGAAGCTAGATCCAGGAGAATGTGACTAGTCTTCGTCAAGTTTATAAGCTGGCCACAAACACAGGTCTACAAAGAGGGGTCCTAGAGACGGACATTCGGGAGGTGTTGAGATTGATTGAATCCCATAATTATCTATGTTGGTCTAGAAAGATTCCGCAACTCGATGTCGTCGGTGATATCATGTGGGCTCATCCCACTTCTATAAAGTTGCTCGGAGTTGTTTCATAAAGTTTTCATTCTTGACTCAACCTACAAGACCAACAGATATAATTTGCCTCTTCTACAGTTGTGGGAGTCACAAACACCGAGATAAGCTTCCACGTTGCATTTGCTTATATTGGGCAGGAGCTTGCTATTCATTTTTCTTGGGTATTGGAGCATTTGCGAGGTATATGTGAGTTGCATTCTATTCATCCTCAGTTTTCTTGATGAGACAGAGATCTCGGTTGTATGTCTGCTATTCTTGATGTCTTTCCCTTTGCTACAAATTTATTGTGTCATTGGCATGTTACAAAAAATGTCAAAGCGAAGATTAAGGAGTTGGTTCACAAGGATAGGCGGGAGGAGGTCAAATCTCTCGGCTATGTATTATTGATTCATTGATGAGTCGAGTATCTATCTAATCGAAGTTTTTGAGGTCGCTTGCTCTCGATAAACTGCTCTCATTAAATATGTGCACGACACATGGTTGACACCGCACAAGGAGCGATTTATCTCAAAGATGGACTAACCGGATCCCACACTTGGGGAATTCCACAACCAATGTGTATTTCTATCCGTTACTCGATTTTTTTGGACACGTGGACATATTTTTTTCGTCAATTAAATTTCTTTGACACTTGTTTATTATTTCTATCCGATACTCGATTTTTTTGACACGTGGACATATTTTTTTTCGTCGATTAAATTTCTTTGACACTTGTTTATTATTTCTATCCGATACTCGATTTTTTTGACACGCGGACATATTTTTTTCGTCGATTAAATTTCTTTGACACTTGTTTATTATTTCTATCCGATACTCGATTTTTTTTGACACGTGGACATATTTTTTTTCGTCGATTAAATTTCTTTGACACTTGTTTATTATTTCTATCCGATAGTCGATTTATTTTGACACGTGGACATATTTTTTAAATCGATTAAATTTCTTTGACACTTGTTTATTATTTCTATCCGATACTCGATTTTTTTGACACGTGGACATATTTTTTTCGTCGATTAAATTTCTTTGACACTTGTTTATTATTTCTATCCGATACTCGATTTTTTTTGACACGTGGACATATTTTTTTTCGTCGATTAAATTTCTTTGACACTTGTTTATTATTTCTATCCGTTACTCGATTTTTTTTACACTTGTGTATTATTTCAGAGCGGAATCCTTGCATTGGTCTTTGAAAAGACAATTGAAGACTTCGAAGGGTGATCTATCGAAATGTTTGATATCTATTGATGACATCTTCGGCAATACATTTTGATCAAATTATCGGGTCTTTTCAACGAAGCATCGCAGAATTGAAGTCAAGTCCAATATTCCTTTGTTTAAAAATCTTCAAGGACTTGTTTCTTTATCGCCTTTGAGACACATGGTTAAGGAGTTTGAAAGGTCGAAATCGGGGTTGGATACGACAAAGGGCGGTCTTGCGGTGCATTCAAAGGAAGACACATCTACTTCCTTGTGCTTGTGAGATAGGTATTTTTCATGCTTCCAAGCAATTCTATTCCGCTCAATGTTGTTGATGATCACCGAAACATTTGAGCTTGGATGCGATGAGATGATAAATCCACTCAGGATAAATCATCTACCTGTGATATTTCTTATCAGTTTGATGCTATCTTGGCAAGATTTGATAAAGTCACTGAGGAGGAAAAATATCTTATTAAGAGGCAGCTGAATGAGATAGCTTTCCCTTCTACTTCTTCTATGGTTGCACCTAAATCAAAAGTCGAAGCGAAAAGGTGCACCTAAGAAGAAAAAGGGAAATTTTTTGATGCTAAGCGTGATCCTTACGGGTGGGAGCATGTGGATGAGAAGGTTAAGCAGATCAAGAATCGGGGCTTCCAAAATTCCTACACTGCGGTCAACCAAATTATCTCGTGGTGCTTCTAGAGTATTATCACGCAGCAGTGAGACTAAAATCCACTTATTGTTTGTTCCAAAGACACGCGTGCGCAACTATGTTGAAAAAATTGTTGATGTTGAAGGTGACTTCGTGAATCTGCGGTTTTAGAGCGATCGGTGTTGGACTTGACATGGGTGAGGACTCACGGCCTCGATTAGGCAAGCTTTGTTTCAGAAACAAAGGACGTGGAAACCTTGTATTCGACATGTTTGGGAAGAACCGATCGTTAGAGCTTCGCAAAGCTTTAACTATTGAGTCATACTCTGACGTCCACCGAGTCAAAGTGGTTTGATTTGCTCGAGATGGGGTATATGGTTGCAAACGGTATAATGTTGCATTGGTTCGAGCTTTTCTTTGCCTATGAATTTCACTTATCTCGCCTTTGAGAGGCACTTACAGTTCATCTAAGTTGAAAATCATATACATTACGAACGAGCAAAATGTACAATGGTTGCATCTTTCAATCTCTCCCACTTGTCTGTTGCCTCCTATTGCCCCACAAAGCTGGTACCAAAGACTACTTACCGCAGTCCGCTTCATGGTTGCATCCGTATGCCGGACGTTTTACTCTATGGCGATCTATGTGTCCTCATAAAATGCGACCTCCCACCACGGTGATGCGCCTAGATTTATAGATTTAGCTGATGATTCTATTGACGGCTTGTAGATAGATTCACACATTTTTTGTATTACACGTGTATATATTACTATATCGCGTTTTTGTAATTATATGCGTTTATTTTATCCAATATATCTACACCGTTGATGTTAATCAAATCACGAGACTTCAAATTATAACCACTAATAAAATCATAACTAACAAAAACAAAGCCCATCGTATATATCTCTTTTGGGACATATATACGATGTGCATTTTTAACGCATCGTATATATGTTCCTTGTGCGTATATACGATTGACTTAAAACGCATCAATCGTATATACGCACAATGAACATATATACGATGTCAAATTTTTCAACATCGTATATAGGCCAAAAATAAGATATATACGACTCGTGTAATTTAGTGAAAAAAACAGATTTTTTGAAGGGCATTTTGGGAATTTCAATGTGAGTGGGGGTTTAAGGGGAGAGGGAGAGGGTGGGGGTACAAAAAAAAAACCACAATTTAAATGTTTACTAACACCACTTGACCACTAAAAATAATGTTCACTAACCCACGTTCCTTGATAAAGAAAAACTAAATTAATTTAGCAAGTGGGAGTGTAAGTCAGACAATGCTTAATTATTTTGTGGCGTTTGAATCCCTTTCTGCCACCAAAAATTTCTAGTAGGTGAGAGAAAGACCCGTCAATTAAAATATTATTATTTTAATGGATGTGTCTTTCTCTCACCTATTGAAATTTTTAGTGATTGGATATCGAAGATCATTACCTATTACGTTGTTCTGAAAGTTGGTTAGGTCAGTTATGAAAACATATTGGTATTTAACGATAACCATGGTTGTTAAACGGTTGACTTAACTATTAAAGTCATATGAGTTAAACGGTTGAGTTAACCATGGTTGTTAAATGGTTGTTTAGTGATAACTATGGTTGTTAAACGGTTGACTTGACTATTAAAGTCATATGAGAGTTAGAGAAGGATCTAGTTTTCAAGTGGCAATTGTTGAAGGATTTGAATAGGATTTTTGTTCAACACCAATAGTTTAAACTTCAATTGAAGAACAATGTTTTCGTTGATTTGCTTTGCTTCCTTGTTGCTTCTTTATATTATATATCTACTAGCCTCATTACCCGTGCGATGCACGGGGTGAGTTAGTATCGATGGATGTAAATACATTAAATCAACTCATTATGATAAGGTAAATATTAATTAGGAATAATTTAGTAAATCTATTTATTTTTGACATGAATCCAAAAAAATTAATTGCATAAAATTACTATCTTTAATATGGGTAAAAGTAGTTTTTTTTTGCTTATAATTAAGTCCGGAGGTATATTGGGGAGTTCAATTTTAAATGAGGCTAAAGTTCCCGTGAAGGAAGTTAAATTATAAAATTAAATAACAATATTATAACTACTCTATGGTGTTTGCGTTTGAGCACCCCTAGTGCTCCATTAATGAATTATTGCTTACCTAAAACAAATAACAATATTATAAAATTAAAATAAACTTTAACAAAGACAATGGAATTGAACATCCACAGATATTACGAAAAAATTCTAGTTTTTTTAATAACGTTACCTGTATTCATCAAATGTCAATATAAAACCTTAATCCATAATACGGTCCTATCCGGCTCGAGGGATTAGTCTCTAGAGTTGCGCGCAGAGGATAACCGGTTAATACAAAAAAATGTAAATATACAAATTTAACCCATAATTAAAGAGAAAAGAATACAACACAATTTGAAAGTGAAACATGTACGTAGGTATCATGCAAAGTTTGATTTAAAACCAAATACCAATTTAAGTATGCTTCTAATACTTGTTGACGTAAAATTATCTAAATAAAGAAGGAAATTCCAATTTGGACATGTAATTTTTTTCTAGATTCTAAAGTACCCCAAATCACACTGTCTAGCATCACAATTTCGGGACCCTTGAGTTCCCCAAAATACCCCAAAGCACACTTTTTTCATCAAACATATTATTGAGGAACAAACTTCGCGTATTTGAACACCTAAATTATTTTCGGGACCCTTAAGTTCCTCAAAATACACTGTCAACATCGCACTTTAGGTATTTCATCACAAACCTATTATTATTTTTTACAAACCGGTTATTTACGAAGAAACTTCTAGTATTTGAAGAGTTAAAAAAATTTCTGAATCTTAAAATACCCTAAAATAAACTGTCTATCATTTCACTTTACGCATTTTGCTACAAAATAATTTTTTTCCATCAAGTACACCAAATCACACTGTTTAGCATCTCACTTTACTTATTTTCTTACGAAATTAAATCATTTTTCACCGAAAATTTGCATATTTAAACATGTAAATTTTTTCGAGAATGTAAAATACCTCTTAAAATACAAAAAAGAAAAAAAAATACAAAACCTTAAAATATAAAAGAAGAACATTCGTTGTGATGAAAACTCTCTGTTAAGAGAAACCACACGCGGTAGAGAAAAAGTCAGTACTACGTGTGCTAGAGACGTGGTTCTCGGTGTAGATTTATCATCGATAAAGCAGATGAAAATTGTGCACCAATTACATGATAAAAAAAAAGTATAAGAAAGAAAAAAAAAAAAAAAAAAAGTAAAAGAAAAACTGATAGAATTATGAGGAGAGTAAGAGGACGTTGCTTGGAGCAAAGCAAAAGCAACAAAAAATTAGAAGATGAAAAAAAAAATTGAAGCTCCCGCGCAATTGACAAGCCGCGTTAGATTCTTAGATCTTTATATTGTATGCGGCTTGGCGCTTCCTCCCGCCAAAGCTCGCAATTTTTTTTTTTTTTTTTTTTTTTTTTTTTTTTTGTCTTTTTGTCTTTTTTTTCCTGTTTTTGGTCACTTTTTTTTTTCCCTTTTTTATCTCTTATATTTTAATGTTTTGTTTTTTTTTATATATTTTGTGTAAATCAAAGTATCCTCCAGGGTGATTGTAGACTAATGTATTTGACGATCAGAGATCCATTTAAGGGTTGAACTCTTTCAACAAATGTTTTTTCATACGATCGATCAAATGATTGAACCCATGACCAAATGGTTAAAGGACCTCTTTTTATATTTTAAGGAGTACATTGTAGTCCCAAAAATTTAAGATATTTGAATATGTGATGTTTATTCTTCAATAATCAATTGAGTTATTATTACTTTTTATATAATTTTTGGTTTTTTTTTTTGCGATCTGCGAACTGCAACTTTTTTTTTTTTTTTAGTTTTAGTTTTTTTTCTCTCTTTTTTCCATTTTGTTTTGTTTCTTTTGATTTTTCTTCTGCTTTTTTTTTCTTCTCTTATATTTTAAGGAGTGATTTATTGTCTCTAAAATTTTTAGATACTTAAATATGTAAATTTTGTTCTTCAATAATCGATTCGGTAAAAAAATTCATTTCATGAAAAACTACGTAAAAAGTCGATCCTAAAAATGTGGTTTGGTGTACTTGATCGTGAAATTTTTTAATTTTGTAACAAAATGTATAAAGTTAAATGTTAAGTAGTGCGTTTTGAAGTACTTACAGGATTTGAAAAAAATTAACTCTTCAAATACTGAAGTTTGGTAAAATATAATAATAAGTTTGTGAAAAATCAAAATACGTAAAGTGGGATGCTAGCGGTGTATTTTGGGGTACTTTAGGACCCTAAAAATTGTAGATGTTCAAATACACGAAGTGTGTTCCTCAATAACCATCTCTTTTTGATTTTATAATCTTCTTATTTAATTTATAATTTCAATTTAATTTTATCTACGAAAACTTCAAACCACATTTACAATAGATCATCAATCGTACTTCTTTCAACTTTCTTTATGTGCTTCTATTTTATTGATAATTTCCATCAAATCCATCACGATACCACGTGTTTCATTTTCTATTTTATTGTCTTCTTTATTTTTGGTCATTTTGCACCAACGAGTATTAAATCTTTTCTTTAATTGGTTTTTATATTTTTATCTTTCTTTAATATTCGAAAGTACATGTGTTCTTCGCATTGACTCGTGGGAATTTTAGCCATGTTTACAATAGAACCTTCATCATCTTCTTTTCATGGGACCTTCAAATCACATTTACAATAAAACCTCCATATTCTTTTTCAACTTTGTATAACTACTTCTATTTTATCATGGGTTTTCCTTCAACTATGCATGATACCCAAGTGCTTAACTTTTCATTGTATTGTCCTTCTTTTTTCGATAAGCAATTTCATTGAAATGAGCACAAAGGTGTGCCATCCCTCTACAATGAGAGAAAAAAAATATACGGAGGATGTCCAATATTTCTCTCTTATTATGGGTTCATTTTTTGAATTTGTATTTAATGAATGTTAATAATTATTAAAGTTCTTTAGACTTTTTCTTCTTATTTTATCTACAAAGGATGTTCAATTTGAATGTCTTTCTTAAAGTTCATTTTAAATTTATAATATTTTTAGTTAATTAATATTTATAATTTAATTTCTTATTCACAAGAATTAGATTTTATATTTTACAAAGTCACTTCATTTGCCTAATGGCATAAGCTACTTATTAGATTTTATATCACAATTGACAAGCTCAATGTTGACCAAGACAAAATTTTCTTTCAAGACGATGCTATATTATTCTTTCGAAAGATATTAATTACTCGATTATACGATGAAATTTAGCCATAATTAACTTATGTCTATAGGAAGTTTCACGTACACATAATTAACTTATTTTTCACCAGAGCCTATAAATATAAGTAACCCCCCATTTGTTACACCTGGTAAAATTATTTATGTATTGACCCGTCCAGAGGACGGGTATTGAGGCTAGTTAATTAAAATCACTATCTCCAAACGTTAGAATCCCATTTCCATCAACTGAAATGTGGTTGCATGCAGCATGCTATGAAGCTAGTTCTTACAATCTATTTATATGTATTAATTAACCAAAAGATTATTTTGTCAATTTAAAAATAACAATTACCAATGAATCATACAAGTGTCACACATATGTGTCAAATTAGTCTGTAATCACTTAACATATGGGTGCTTACCGGCATGCAGCACAACACTTACTGCAAACTGCAAAGATCATGCCACTCACCAAGCCAAAACAAAATTTTGAGTCAACAAACAATTAAGGTGTTTAGTAGTTTAGGCAAATTCAAACCAGCCCACATTCCAATCCAAACTGATATGTTTGGTTCATATATTTTGGCGTTTACTTTTCTCACACCCCCTCCTACTCTTTCACACCCCTGAATAAATTTTATTCCAAAAATAACCTCGCGTGAAACGCTGTGAGGACGTGTTTAAAGACTGTTCGAACGACCTTGTTCGAACACGTTCGAATGACCTCGTTCGAACAGGTGAAATTACGCATAAAAGAGTGTGGAGTCAATATTTAACACACTCGAACGATGTCGTTCGAACGGGTTCGAACAAGGTCATGCGAACCTGTTCGCATGACCTCATGCGAACAGGTGAAAAACGCCCAAAGAGAGTGTGAAGTCAAAATTTAACACACTCGAACGATGTCATTCGAACCTGTTCGAAGGCCCGTATTCGAACAGGTGAAATTTCGTGAAAAAAAGAGATTTTGGCTGGCTTTTGGTCTTTTCACACCCTTGTGGGGTGTGTTTTGAGTAGGAGGGGGTGTGGGAAAAGCAATAGTCTATATTTTTAGTGTTCGGGCTAAACTCAAAATAACCAAAACCAAATCATAATTGTTTGGTTCGGACAATGAATTTTAAAAAACAAACCTGCGAACCTGAACCAACTCATACTAGGTCATATTAGTTTTGCTATTTTAGAAGCGCACGATTTTATTTGGTTAGAATTTTTACATTAATAATTTATGATTAAGTAGTAAAATTTAATACTATGAATTGCAAGGTTATTAATTGATTTGAGTTTCATTTGGTGCAATTTTTCAATATTAGAATTTTTTTTAGCTATATAGAAGTCTTGGAATATTACGATGAAGTGTTCATTTTTATATTTTAAAAAATTAATATCTTTAATGAATAACTCGTAAGCTCAATCCAAACCATTTACTATCAGATCAGTTTGGTTTTGGAAAAAAAATGTAAAATCCGAACCAACCCAACCCAACCTGAGTAATTATAATCGGTTCGGACAACATATTTGACCAAATCCGATCCGAACAAACTCGTGATAGCCCTACACACAATTTGCACATGTCGTTTGCATTTGCACCACTTTAGATATAGAGAACTTGTCTCTCCTTGACTTTTTGGATTTAGATTGAGTATCTTTAGTTGTAGTAGTAGGTGTCTTTGGTGACTTTAAGCTTATTTTAGAGAGAAAAAGATGAGATAGAAAGTTAAATAAGATGAGAAAGAAAATAATTAAAAAGGGAAATAGACACAAATTGCTACAAGTTTGAATTTCTTTCCTTCCCTTTTTTTTTTTGACGCTTTCCTTCCCTTTTTTAATATTGGCAAATTGGATAAAATTTCAATTTGATTCTTAAATTGCTCACTCTTATTTAATTCTTAAATTATACAAATATTATATTTCGTCCTTAATTTTAAGTCTTTTTTTTTACACTTTTTGTTTGTGTTTCAAATATATGATTGTTTACAAATATCTAATATATTTATTATATTTTTAAATATATTCTTTGTTAATACTATTAAATTGTCTTGTAAGTTAATATTCAACATTTTTATACACAAAGAATAATTTAGAGATAGTCATACACAAATTATACATATTAATTACATTATCAACTTTTTCTTATTATGATAAAACAATGTATCATCCACAACGACTATGAAGACTAATCTTTCGAAGTATCAGATATCTATTTAGGGGGTTGACTTCTCCCAACTTTTCTTAATATGTGTAAAAACTGTGGCAGAGTCTTATATTAAAGACATATAGAGCAAAAATTGCCACTAAATTATTCTAAATACGTTTTTAAACTATCACATTCCTCTTATTTAGAACGTAATGGAGAGACTCGACTATTGGATTTAGAATAATCTAGGAACATTTTTTTTATAAAGATCAAATATGGAGAAATGAAACCCGAATAAGTTGGTCCAATGGAGCATAACATAATTTGTATCTAGAAGTTGTGGGTTTAAATCCTTTTTTTTTGCTAAACCAAGTTACACTCCACGACAACTGTGATGATTAATCCTTAAAGATATAAGAAAAATACTAGCAACACTATTTTTTAGACATTCTCTCAAACATTCGCTCTATGAAAGTGGCGAATATAGGATTAAAAAATAGGGTGTTCCTTCAATGACACTAAGGTAAATTGTATTACCACCAATGTAGTATGTTGTTCCTTTAATAACACTAAGACAAGATATATTACCCTAAAGACAGTATGTCAGGGGACCATAGTTAGGGGACCCGATGGGCAAGGATCGTCTGAAGTTAACGCGGGAAACTGCAGGATGCAGTTAGTGTAAAAAACACTTTTAACATCGGTTCGTTTATTCAACCGATGTTAAATGTCTGTGTAAATAGAGACATTTAACATCGGTTGAATAAACGAACCGATGTTAAAAGTGTTTTTTACACTAACTGCATCCTGCAGTTTCCCGCGCTAACGTCAGTGGATCCAAATCCGGGACCCGATTAACCAGTATTGAACGAATGAAAAGTTTTCATTTCCTTTCTTGGACTAAAATGCCATTTTCACACCAAAAAAAATTTCATAAAGAAATGAGGAAAGATGATAATTTTAGTAAGAACCAAAGTGAAGGTTTATTATTGACAAAGTTGCTTGATTAGTGAAAAAGGAAGCGAAAGAAGCACACAGTTTTGGTTTGTGAGTGCCACAACAGCGAAGAAGGCAAGGAAGTAAAAATGTGGCAACATGTTGGGTCCCACATTCACGCCGCATCATTCTTCTCAACGACTCCAACAACCACCAACTCAACTGCTTTCTCTCCGTCCTGCTTCACCTTCCCTTCCAATGCATCTCCGTCGTCCATTTCCATTTCACGTTCATCTCCTTCGTCGATGCCAGAAGCCGTTCCGTTGAATCAGGAGGAGGAGGATGATTCTGTTTCGTTTATTCATCTTCAATCAATCTGTAGCGAAGATCACTTCGATCGCGTCGTTGCTGAGGCTCACCAGCGAAATGATCCTCTCCTTCTTGTTTGGTACCTTCACCTTCCTTCTTCTTGCTGTTACCGTTACATTTTTTAATTCATAATTGAAATAACGAAAATTAGAAAAGTATATTGATGGAAACTCGTTTGTTTCTCTTGCTTCTTTGTTTGTTCCTTCTGTTTTGGCTTCGTTTGGATATGTAGTAAAGAGTGGAGAGGCCTGAAATTGAATAAACCTATCTTTTATTGTTGGGATATTTTATTTTACTAATTAAAAAAAAGGAGGAAAAATTGTTTCATTCTGTTCTCCTCAGATTGGAGGGGAAGAGAGAGTGTGGAGTGTTGGATAGAAGGTTTTATTCTTAGTGAAATAAAATGGAATTGTGAAATAATTCTAATGTTATGCCTAACAGTGCAAATACTTCTTCCTCTTGATTGAGGATGCATGACTCTTTTACCAACATGGGATTTGAGGTGAGATTATTTGGTTTGCAGGATGGCAAGTTGGTGCAGAAAATGTATATATTTAAAACCTAAATTGGAAAAGTTGGCTGTAGACTATCATCCAAGGTGAGATTCCATTTTGTTTTTTTAATTAATCTCACACACGACTATAGTAATTTCAAAGTGTATCCATCATTGTACAGATTGGTTCTCTAATCCTTCAACCAACAGAAATCATTACTGGTACTTTCATTTGAGCCACTTCATATGAATGACTTTTCCTTTTAACCCCTTAACATCCTTTATGATTGAAAACTTTCTCTAGCTTTATTGTGCTTCCTTCTAATAACATGCTTCATAGAATTATTTGGGGCATTATCCACAAGAGACAAGAGATAATCAAAGGCATAATGCACAAGAGATAACCAAGGACTTGTTGGGTTGGCTGATGATATTCCTACACGTGCTAATATGCTAATGAATTATTTCTCAAGCTGAGGCATATTGCACTCTTTTTACAAATAAATAAACACGCAAATGAATATTTGTCTGACCCAAATTCCTGTTTTTACAAGTCTTGTTAGATGCTTACTTTATTGGTGGGTTGAATTTTTAAATGTAAAATCAAGATAATGGACGGGTATGTGGGATATTTGTTTTGAAATAAGAAACTGGGAAAGTTCTTAAGTAACAAAGTATGTAAAGGTGATTTCATATAAAGCAGATTCTTGTGGGATATAAATACTTTTATATTAGGGCATTGTTTGAGGAGTGGGAATGAGAGTTTGCAAGTTTCTCCACAGATAGATCTAACACTTTTCATGTACTTGTGTTTATCAAGCATGTTTAGAATGCGATGTTGTATTTTTCCATCCCAAAAGTCAAATAAGCAATTCTGGTGATGTCATTGATAGATAGCTCTTAGATGTATTTGATTTTGACTTTTCTCCCTAGTGAGGACATCTCACACATCTCACATGTGTAATTCTTTTATGCTTTCATGACATTTAAGTTCAGATTTTGTCAGCTCAATCAAGAATATGTTTGTGGATTTCATGTAGATTGCAATTCTACAGTGTTAATGTTAATGCAGTTTCACACAAACTTGTTGCTCGTGCTGGTGTGACTGTAAGTTACTCTTAGCTTTCACATTATTTTCATCATTTTTCTTTTCCTTTCTCGATGTAACGTGTGCAAAGTGTGTTGAAAAATTGTCTGTTATCATATCTGCAACATATCAATGTCTCTTCTTCAAACACACGTATTCATGAGGGTTCTTCAGCATTAACTACTTTATTTATGTGGTCACATGTCTATTTCTTAAAAGAAAGTTACCATCTTAATTTTATAAATATTTGACTTGAGAATGGAAAATGTTGCCATCCCGAGATAAAGAGAGCTGTTCAGTGATAGTATATTGAATGATAAAACATTAAGAGAAGAGGACTCCATCTCATGGTTTCTTCTTCAACAATGGGTTTCCCCTTTTATAATGAAGCTGCTGCTTGGTTCCCTAATAATAACAACAATTCTGCATGAATCCTCTCTTACCCCTCTCCTATTTAAACGAAGCCCTTGATTTGAAGTTTTTTGACCACCTAATCAGATTTGTAATTACTCTTAACCAGCTAATCAATTCTGTAACTACTGTAACTGCATTGCTTCAATTTCTTTTAATCTTCTGTCTCAAACTCCCTGGTCCCTTCAAAAAGAAAGAGAGCACAAGATGTGAAATTGTTATGAAAGAAATAATATAGAAACTTGTATAAGAAGAATTAAGGAGAGATCTGGTATTATATATGGTATCTTTAAATTGGTATGTCTTCACAACATACATGGCTTGTGCCCGGTGAAAATTTTTCTGGTATTTTTAAATTGTGTACGATTTGGCGAAGCCGAAGACCATTAGAGGCCATAGTAAGAAGAGTTGATCAAGTGGAGAGTAACCCAATGAAGAGAAGTAGATAAAGATCAGGGAAAACTATGGGAAAAATCATGATAAGACCTTGTTCTAGAAGGTCGTTCCAAAAAGTCGGTGTTTGATATAGCATAATGGTATCCTTATAGTCATTATACTTGGTGGGAACAGACTTTTATACTGGTTTTAATAACATTTCACAAGGCATATGTGATCATTTGAATTCTACTACTACGTGATGAGTATGCATGTTAATATGTAAATTAGTGGAATGTTCTGCATGATCTTCTTCTGGTTTTATCAACATTTCACAAGGCATATGTGATAATTTGACTTGAACTTCTACTTGATTAGTCTGCATGTTTAACTAAATTAGATATTTGGACATGTTGTCTTATTATGTCTTTTTTTTCCATGTACTTTCATGTTGTGGGCTCTCGACCATTGCAGAAAATGCCAACCATACAAGTAAGCACCATTTGCAGTTTATTTGATAGCTCTGTTGTATTTATATCCTGTTATCCAGCCATTGATTTTAATGTTCTTGTTGCTTGCAGCTATGGAAAGACAGCATGAAAAAAGCCGAAGTTATTGGTGGACATAGTCATAAAGCATACTTGGTAATAAATGAGGTTCAAGAGATGATTGAGAATGAGTGCACTATGTGAGTTTCAAGTGCTGCATTAAAAGGTGTTGAAATCCTTGTAGTTGAGGGATATCTGCTGAAATCGTGATGTTTAGATAGTAAGATGCCAAATGTATATAGGAACATTGAAAGGAGAGGTGGACATGAACAAAGAACACTGTGAGACTAGGAGAAATAGTTCTCCTGAAAGAATTTTTCCCCCTTCCATCTTGGTGTATATCAGTTATCTAACTAATCAATTTAACACGTACATTCTCGATTTGTCTTGAACTTATTTAAAATAATTAGAATTTAGTAATGTCACTATAAATAAATTTACTTTTTAAGTTTGAAAGAAAAGTGAATGCTCTTTTTATGTTTCAAAATCGAAGGAAAAAAAAACAGAGAGAAGGATATCATAAAAGAAGGAAGTGCATATAGTCTTGAATTTCCCATTGTATTCTTAGATATTTTTAAGTTTAACTAATATTTTACCTGTGCGGATGTTATGAACCTTTTAATACTTTGAAAATTGTCAAATTTAATAAAATAAAAAAGAAAAACTCAAAAAAATGATATATTTCAACTCACTCCTGTTGTTGGTCTCTCGTTGTCATTCTTGTTGCGGCTCTCGTTGCTCCTTATTGCCTCTCTCGTTGTCGCTCCCGTTGTTGGTCTCTTGCTATTGCTCCCGTTGTCAATCTCTCGTTGCCGCTCCCGTTGGCACTTGTTTATATTTTTCATGCAGGGATAATTTAATATTAATTTAATCATTTTAATTAAATTATTTAAAAAATATATTTTAGATTTTTTGATAGTGGTTAAATTATTTTTGTCAATTGTTAGTGGTTAAATTGATTGGTTTTAGTAGTTTTAAAGATTATAGTAAATAGTAAATTCTAGATCATTTAATATAAATATAATCATTTTGATTAAATTATTAAAAAAAATTACTTTTAAATTTTTGATAGTGGTTAAATTTATTTATTATTCAAGATTGTAAACAAACTAGTGCGGTGACCCGTCCGATGGACGGGGCCAATGCTTCAGGTTCTATAGAGAGAAGGGGCAATGGTTTAGCATCACACTTTACATATTTTGGCTCAAAATTAATTTGAAATTTGGTTACAAAATTAACTTTTTTTTTTAAAAAAAAAATTGTTATTAAGGAATAAACTTCAGATATAAAATTTTTCACACACTAAAGTACTCAAAAAGTATACTTTTTCGGACCTATTTATAAGCAAAAAGTCACTTTTTAGGTTCATTTGGAAAACTAATGTATTTGGACTATATTATAGTCTAGATACATTAGTTTTCCAAATGAATCTAAAAAGTGGTTTTTTGCTTATAAATAGGTCTAGAAAAAGTATTGCATAGTGTTAAACTTTATATAATTTGTTACTAAATTAATGTTCGATTGTTACTAAGAAATAAACTTTGCATATTTAAACAATTAAATTTTTTTCGCATGAGACTTAAAAGGTACATGTATAGCGTTATAATTTTTATAATTTGTTACGAAATTAATGTTCGATTCCAAAAATTTGATTATGGAGGTACATTTTCTATTTAATCGTAAAGTGCCACTAAAATATAAAACATGAAAAAAGAGAGTGAGAGAGAGAAAAGGGAAATAAAAATATGAAGGGGAAAAAGGAATAAAAAAGGGGAGAGAAAGTTTGAAGAACAAAAAGGGGGGGGTAGGGGAGAGGGGGGGGAGGGAGTAGGGGAGGGGGGCAGGGGAGGGGGTGGAGAGAAGGGGTTTGGAGGAAAGGGAGGAAGGGGAATTTTGGAGGAATTTTTGTAGTCCCACACATGGAGACTCAATAGGATGTATATTCTTAGATTCTTAGATAAGAGATGATGACCTCAAAGAGGAAGAATACCCATAATGGAGAAAGTAAACAAGAGAGAACCAATGATGCCGAACTAGCAAAACCTAAAGAGCAAATCTAATCAACCAAACAATCAGGGAAAACAGACAAAATGAGACCATAGTGTGTTGGAGTCACGATCACAAATTCGCAAAAACTAAAACAAACTGCGGAACCAACATAGCAACAAAGCAAAATCGCCAATATATAGAAGAGGAGAATCACGTAACCAACATAGTAGCAGAGCAACCGGGTTGAACCAACAAGTCGAAGAACCAACTAAATGAAACTGGGTGTAGGGAGGAAAAACCAACAAATTGCACCGCCAATACATAGAAAGAGAGATTCGTGCCGGTGCTAGGAAGGGAAGGAAAAGTGAGAAGGAGAAGAGAGAACCTTTAGGGATATAATAAAATGTGCAAAGGTTGTGATACAATAATGTTGCAAGACTATTTGTGCTAGAAGCTGAAGGACTAAACTAAATTATACTTAATATAGTTACAACAAAAACTTTGTGCTCACAAAGCCTGGTGTATGACGTTGTTGAATTTGTGGCAGAGTCATAATGCGCGTTTTTGGGGCAACAAGAATGACGACGCAATGCCAATTGTGTGGGTAGGGAATCAACTGTTGCAGGATTAACAAAATGCATGCGGTTTGAATCCTCATGCGAGTTTGTCTCCAGTTGTTCCGGCCTCGGATGTGTGGCTGAAACCAAGGGAGGGGTGCTTGAAATGCAATGTGGGTGCTTCCTTTTCTTTGGTCTAACAAGGTGGGGGTTGGTATGTGTCTCCATGATGATCGTGTAAATTTCATCAAAGCCAAATATCTTTGTTTCTCTCCCGTTTTGGATGTCCTCTTAGGCGAGACAATGAGATTACATTTAGCCATCAATTGGGTTCGTGAATTGGGCTACAAGGATGTCATCTTCGAGATGAATGCTAAGTTTGTGGTTGGTGCACTCAATTCTAAGCGTATTATTATTTGAGTTTGGTACTTTGATTAATGCTTGTAAGAGTATATTTTCTGTTTTAATTGCAACTCTTATGTTGAGTTCTTTTGGAGAAATGCTAACAAGGTTGCTCACACCTTTAAGAGTGAGTGACTTGTTGTCAGCTAGCCCTCAAAGATCCTCTGTTATGCTATCATGTATCTCTGATTTAATCATCAATGGAATGCACTAAATGCTTATTGTAAAAAAAAAAAAAGAATAACTAAAACTCTAGCTTAAAACTCTAACTTATAACTAGGGATGACAAAATCATCCATTAATCCACTATCTATTCAATTCATCCATTATAAATTCATCCAGTCCATTTATTATATACTAAAAATATCAATGGATTGGATCCTATCCATCCTTTTAATTTTATGAATTGTTTGTGTTTATGTTGCATCCACTACTTTTCCAAATTCATTGGGCTACTCTAAACAAATAAAAATAAAAAACGATCGAATAAAAAATAAATCAAATTTTTATAATAATAGAGGATATCCTATTTATAAGATTCTTTATTCCTTTTGTCAAAAAAAAAGATTCTTTATTCCTTTAGGATAATAAACTGCACATAGACATAATAAAATAATAGATCATATTCTTTTAATGAGAAAATGCCTTATTTTTTTTATTTTTATAATTGCTTAGTTGAAATATTTAAAAAGACAGAAAATGCCTTATTGGTTTCATTGTGTTTGCCCAACTTACCCATTAAGGAGATTTGGCTAATGGAGGATAGCACGATATTCAGAGGCAGAGAAAGACCATGCTAAACCATAAGAGAAACAACTTAACAAAATGTTGTGCATTATCCTAATTTAGCATGCATGTAGTAGTCAAATGTTGTGCATTATGTTTTAACTCAAAAGTGATATACAACTTTTTACATTCAATAAGATGACCCTATGAGAGTCTCTACTCTCAACCGCTTAGTTATTTAATCGTTAACCCATTAGATGGTTAATCCTAATGTTGAAACCTACACAGCAATGAGGATTGTCCGCTATCATATTGTTCGGGCCGTCCTTCAACATCTCAAATACATAATTCTTATTCTATATTATCCTATTAATATGTGTTAATCTGTATCTACCATCATCGTGTTATAACTTTAAATTCTTCACGTGTTATATTCTTAAAATACATAATTTTTGAGAAATTTATTTTGATGAATTATGTCCAGTGGCGGATCTTGCCAAAAAAATTGGAGGGAGCCAAAATAGTAACAAATATATAAAACAAAATTAATGGTGTATTTATAATAGTTTGTTTGGTTTAGTGGTCAAAATTATCTATGTCAATTTTAATGTCCTAAGTTCAAATATTGCTTAATGCTAGCTTTTTTATATTAATTTTTGAGAAAAATATACAAATAACTACAAAAAAAGAGGTTTGACCATCACAAGAATTGAACTGGGACCCTAAATACACAAATAATGCTCTTAACTTAGTTTTGGCCATCGATACCTTTGTTGCTTAGTGTTCATTTGGTTCTATATATTCTAACTTTGAGTATAAAATATATCTATGTATATATTAACTTAATGGGAGCCAGGGTACTGTGGCTCCCTAACTCCTATAAAGATCCGCCACTGATTATGTCTATTCACTGTGTTAATAATAAATATATTCAGATTTTTTTAAATAACTTCAAAATAATTCAGTGTTTTAAACTAATAATTTCTTTTTTTACATGTTATAGTATCCTAGTAAATTCAAAATTAATAACCTTTCTTTTTAGGTAAATTCTATCATACCGTTTGAGAGTGTTCACCTTCTTTTTATTTGTTTTTATGATTCTCATAATGTTAAATTGTTTATCTAGTTAATAATCTCAATTTTCTCTGTAATATTTTATAAAAGAAGAGGAACTTTTATGTTAGAAATGTAAAGTAGAAGGAATGGTAGAACAGTTTTCTTTTCTAATATTAATAATAATAATAATAATTATAGTTCCACCAATCAAGCCAGACTCATCTAAAGTAATAAATACTAAAGGATTATAGTTTAACTTTTTTTTTGAAGCAGCAATTGTATTGAATAAAGTTCAATGGGTACTCCAACTTAAAAAAATTACAAAGGGTCTCATTAAAACCTCTTAAAGCCCAAAACCAAAGTGTAAAAAGACTATAAGAGAAAAAAGAGTACCCCCAACGAAATGATAAAAAGTTAATAGCAGTTACAAGATTGTCAATAATATCGTAGTACTTGAAATCATCCACTACAACTCAAAATAGCAACAACAAACTGAACATGTACTTAATTAACAAACCAATAGCAGATGTTTGACTCAAAACCACTTCAACCACAAAACCACACCAGCTTGCCAAAACCAGCTACCAACACCATTGAATCCGAGGACCCAAACAAAGCTTGCGTCTCCAATCCTTTAATTGTAGTTATAATTAGCAATAACACAAAACACATGGAAAAAGAAGAAAAAAATGGTAACACATATTCCCAATCGAGAATAAACAAAAAAACTTTCACAATAAAATGATGTTGAGAATAATTTCCTAATGAAAAAAGTGTGTATAAAAGAGAAAAAGATTGAGTTAGCATAAAAACCTTTCAAACGCCGAGTCTCACCTTGGAAGGGTTTGTCTTGCAAATGTGACGATACGATGATATCATTTACCATCAGGATGTGAGACTTCCTATTAACCAAATGGTAATATAAATTAACAAATATATAGTGCAGCACATTAATTAGTCATAGAGAAATTAACTATAATGGACAAAAAACAAAGATAGAGCTAACGAATATATCTCTACCTATATATATATATATATTGACAAATATATATATATATATATATATTGGAAAATATGTCTAGTTTAATTTAGTGAGAATTTTCATTTAGTCCTTTAATTTTACAATGTCATATTGTAATTGAACATTTGAGATTGACTCATGATGAGTAATTTAGAAATGATTAATTTGAGTCAATATGAAATGTTCAATTTTTTAAATTTTTCTTTAAATATAGTAATTGAAGGCTTGTGTAGTGTAGAATATTGTAATTGAATGAAAAAAAAATAAAGACAGAGCTAAGAAATATTATCTGATGCTAGTAGTCTCTCAACACCTATAAAAAGGACCTACATTCTTCCCTGTAACTATTATTGTAACTTGTAAGTGGCACCTTGCAAGTAAAGTATTCTTTGCATTGAACCACCTTAATTCCAAGACTAGGTACTACAGGATATTTAAAAACTGAGTGATTAAAGGAGGGGGGTTTTAAAATTAGGGACTAAAAGCATATTCTTGCTAAACTATAGGGACTAATACATATTTTGGAATATATATATTACTATTTTTTTTTGTAGCTATTTAAATATTCAATTTAGGAACTTTGAAGTTTGTAGACTTTAATTGACTAAAGCATGAAAAATAAGTTGAACTTTGAAATACAGTATTGCATACCTTCTTCTCCATGAACAAGTGTTGAATAGTTGTATTAAGATCACCTTTCCAAAGCTTCCTTTCGTTTTCCACTTCAATTGTTGTCAAGTATGGTGCTATTGTGACTCCCGATGAGAAAATCTCCATTAGAGGGCATCCTTCAACATGTAGATTTGTCAAAGACGGGAACATGAATGTGTGTTTCCCATGATAGCAGAAGCTTCTAAGACTTGACAAAGAAGTGAATTCCAAGTATTCCAAGTTTTCAAATATGATGTTTTCTTCCTCTGCATCATGTTCATCAATAATCTTTACAACATCCAACATAATCTCACAATCTCTTATTTTTAGTGATGTGAGTTGCACTAGGCTTTTAGCTGTTGAGGATGTTATCAAATATACCAGCTTTTTGCAATTTTCTACCACCAATTTTTTTAAATTTGTGAAACATGTTGACGGTGGCACCAAGGTTACCAAACTTGGACAATTCCTTATTGATAAATCTTCAAGTTGTTGAAGGAAAGGATCGTCCAATGGAAAGTCTTCCTCCCAGATATACTTGAGCTTTTCCAATTCATAAAGCCACAACCTTCTGATTTGCTGAGAAATTTGCATGCTTAGGTGACCATTAGTTGGGAACAATGTTTCAAAAGAACTATTACGCACTTGAAACGTTACCAGATTAGGAAATATTGCATGGAAATGCTTCACAAAGTCAGCTGGAGTTTCATCGAAGCATTGCAAACGAAGAAATTTTACTTTCTCAAAGATATTTACCGGACAACAATCATTCAACATTCTCAACAAATCTGACCCATTTAGTGCAATTTCATCCAAGTTTGGGCTTAACTGAAAAATTAAAAAGTAAAATAAGTTCACAAAGGCAAATAGTTAAGAAATGAGAGGGCTTGTTGAGATTATATAGGCATAGTGGGTTTTACCTTTTCAATAGAAAAGAGTGCTTGTTGAAATGGCGGTGGTGCATCATGAATTTCATCCACCTCATCGGGTTGTTGTTGGAAGTCCAAATTAATATTGAAGGAAAACATTTTTAAAGCTTCACAGCGATATACATTCAAAACCTTCAACGAAGGGCACTCTAATGTATGCTTTCCTGGATAGAAATTCTTGAGGTTCATCAACCTATATAGTATGAATTCTGTCAGTTGAGGAAAATTAAAGCTACATGTCATTGATCCTTCTTCTTCCATTGCTGCAGCAACAATTTTCTCAACACCATCACAAGACTCTATGTGGAGCTTTTCAAGTTGTCCAAGATCTTGGCATATCGACAATGGAAAGATATATAACAAGCTTTGGCACTTATAAACATCAACTATGCATAAGTTTCCGAAGCTGATAATGTCATAACTAGGATCATCATTCCATACGTCCTTCAATTTTGGTAAATTAGACAAAGTCAATATTTTCAAACGACTATTTTGTTTTATCAATATTTCTTCAGCCTTCTTCATACCTTTCACTTCAAACAATGCTTCTAATGAATCACAATCTCTTACTTCTACCTCTTCCAATCCATGTAGCACTTGCATCAAATTAGATGGAAAAAGCACATCTGATAAAAAATCACATCTTTGCACCACTAGAGATTTCAAATTGCGAAACACATTGTCATGAGGTTGGGCGCCATACCACAAATCCTTAAGCTCAGGGTATTCAGACAAGGTCAAAGTTTTGAATTCACAAAATGCAACCTGTTCCATCAAATTAAGAATTTCATTTATTTTATGGTTGAGTCTTTGTTATTTTTCTTTATTGGCTTAAAACCTGAGTGGTGTTATTTTTCTTTTAATTTTGTGGGGTTATTGCCGCTAATATAAGGCTTTTTTTCCCACCCCTCCATATACCCCATACCACCATAAATGCCCAAACGGATGAGATTACCCTTGATATCCAAACAATCCCCGGAAATACATCATAAATACATAAATTCAGAGGCCAGTTTTTTCCGGATTTACCGCATTTTAAGGTATTTCCAGTGTGTAAAATGTGTTCCGGATTTACTGTAAAATGAGGTAAATCCGGGAAACCTTAAACCCCCCCCCCCCCCATCTGAATTTATCAATTAAGTGGTATGTTTTTTCAAAACTTCCCGAATTTATACATTAATTTGGATAGGGGGGTTGGATTCCCGGAAATACCTCAAAACGTGGTATTTTCGGAACACAAAATTGCAAATCGGAAATACCCCGTTTTGAGGTATTTCCAGGAATCCAAAAATTTTACAAACCTGCTTTAGGGATAAATCCGGGAAACTTTAAAAAACGTTTTTTTTAAAAAAAATCAGGGGTATTTTTGGGTTAAAAGGCATTATGGGGGTATGGGGAATAAGGAGGGGTGCGAAAAAAAAAACTCCTAATATAATAGGGTTTTGTCAATGCTTCTGCTTTTTGTAATTTAACTACAATATACTTTTGTATTGGTTGTGATTTTCTCTTAGAATCAAGAAACATATAACATTTTTTGGTATGGTTGAACACATTGAAATCGTGCTCAATAGAAAATTTATTGAATACAATTCATTATTATATGTTATCAGCTTTGTTTATGATTGCTTAGCCGATGATTCGTTATATAATATTTCATGTGACTATATAACTTACATAATTCATTCTTTCAAGTAATTGAGTTCGAGTTATAAAAGGGGAAGTCAAATTGATCCCCTTTATTTATTGATGTTTTGTGTTTTTTTATCCAGCAAATTTTGTCGATAGATTCAAGTATTAAAATTGTTCGCACTTTTTACCTATAGATTATGTTTGATGTGGTATAATGTCTTAACTACACGACTCTTTTGAATTTAATTGTATTTTATATACACAAATGTCGTAGCGCCAAACATTGATAAACATTTTAGTGGTTTGGATCCTCTCCCATGAAAAGTGTGTCTAGTTAAATCATGACCATTCATTGTAAAATGGAGAGAGACTATAAAATAAAGAAAAAGTAAGCAAAAGGAGCTTTTAAGGGTGCACCTCCAGTGAAGTCTCCACCGGAGACAATATGTTTAGTACATGCCTAATGAATTTGTTCTCTATATTAATATCATAGTGTGGTATATGGTATGCAAGTCTAGATACATCACTTTTTCAATGAATCTAAAAAGTTGTTAGTTGCTTATATATGAGTCCGAAGGGAGTATTAACTAAAACTCTTACATATAAAATGAAATACCTCTTTAACGAATTTCTTCCTGTACATCGCGTAGGTCCTCAAAACTAGTCTATATATATATATATATATATATATATATATATATATAAACAAAATTACACCAGGGAACCTCTATGTTTTTTCCTTGATTGCTTTGCTACTTGTCATCTTGATTTGTTTCTGAACCCTAGTTTCTATTATTTTAGGATTTTTTTAGTCTGATTATCATATGAGATGAATATGAAGAGGCATGAGTTTTTTCTTTTTTTGAATTTATGGGTTTTTTAAGGTTGAAGATTAAGAAAATTGTTCTTGACGTTGAAGATCATTGTTCTTGGCGTATATTAGCAATCTACACCTTTTGACTTGGATAAAAAAAACCCACCACATCCTTGCATAAAGTAAACTGTAATTTTAAAATTTACATATTTAAAATTTTGAAATCTTTGCGATTAATATTATTTACTTTTCTATTTTCAATGAATGTTACACTTATCATTAACTGAAACAATAAAATTTATTCAACTTGTCAAAAATAAATCATTTCTATGAAAATTTAAACAATTGGTCGAAAAAAAATACAAATTTAAACAAAAATGCATACGTTATTGTACAAATTAAAACATGAATCAAAAACTACATCTTCAAATAAATCAATATATTTTATTAAGCTGTGAAGAAAAATTAATAGATAGCTTTTTGTGTAAAAAATTGTTACTTAATAATGATTTAATTGAAAAAAAGTTAATAGCCAGCTTGGTTTCAAAATATATTTGTTAGTTAATTTTGATTGAAATCTGAATAAACTTTCTCAGATAAATTTTTTTATCACCACCAAAATAGTCATCACATCGGTAGTGGGAGTTGAACCTACACCTTTGTGGGAAATGAGTGATCAACTCCTTACCAAATGAGCCAACCTAAGTGTTTCGTAATATTGATCTTTTTATGGTAAGTGTAATAATATATATTCATTTGAAATAGGAAAAGTAAACATTATTAAATGCAAAGATTAATTTCAAATTGTTAAGTTAGTATACTTTCAAATTACAATTAGACTCACGCATTTAGTTACTCTATAAAAAGATGGGCTGGGTTTTTTGTCCAAGTTAGAAATGTGTAGATTGTTGATGTACACCTTCTATTTTTTGAGTGAGTGTAAATTAGAAGCCGAGTATTAGGAATAGTAAAAATAATAAACATATTGTTAATAATTAGAGATAAAAGTTTGTCAAAAAATAAAATAAAACAATAAGAGATAAATTCTGTACATGAATGAATGCAAGGTTACCTTATCTTCAAACATGTTCTTTACTGTATCATTTAGATTCCCATTCCAACGCCACTCTTCATTATTTTCCTCAATTTTGACTTTTCCTAGAATTGGTGCACTTGTGTTTCCCTTAGAGAAGATCTTCATGCGGGGACATTCCCTCACAACTACTTTCTCCAACAATGGAAACTTGAAGCAACAATTATTGGAACAAAAGTTGTTGAGCTTTGGTAAACATTCCAGCTTCAATACTACCAAACTAGTAAATGCAATGTCATCAACATTTTCCTCTCCCTTGATTACTTCTTCAAGTGAATTACAGTCTTCTACCATCAATGTTGCGAGCTTCACCAGACTTCTTGCCGTAGAAGATGTAATTAAATATATCAGCCCATTGCACTTTGTTATCTCCAAATGTATCAAGTGATTAAAAGTAGTTGAGCAAGGCAACAAGTTTTTCAGACTAGGACAGTGATGAACCCATAAGTATGCAAGAAGCTCAAGAACAGGGTCAATTTGGTATCCTTCTTCACATATATGCTGGAGTTTAGGTAGTTGACACAGAAACAACTTTTTGAGGCGTGTGTGAATAATCTTTTGACTTACTACTATTCTTTCATCTTGGAATATCTTCTCGAAGGAACTACATGCAACATACATCTGCTCAAGAGTAGGCATATTTTGGAGAAACCAATAAGGGAATGTAGCATCTTCACTTTCATAAGAGGTCAAACTAAGAAATGTCAATTTGGTGAAGAGGGTGTCTAAGTTTTGTGCTTGCAATATCATGTCACCATCCCTATTGTTTATTGTCAGCTCCTCCAAGTTTGGAATAACCTAAAACATATTCAAACAACAATTTAAAAGAATTGAGCATTTGAAATTGACTCAGAAAGTAATTACTATATTTACCCAAATTAGTCATTTCTATTTTTTGCCCTTACCACTGTACTTTCATCGATTCCTTCTGAGTTAAATATAAATTGTTTGCTATGTTTTTCTCTTTATGTTTTATCATCTGGTTATCATTTAAAAGTTAATACGTGTAATTGAATTTGAATCGATGTACGCACCGAACCTGTTTGTTTTTCCGTTTCAAAACTATTATTTAGTTTTCAAAAGTTTAAGAGAAAATTTGTTTTTTTTTTTGTTAATTCATTATTAAGGCCCTAAAATTCCTCTAATTCTGAATATTTGATAAATGGGAGAAACTATTGTTAGCACTCCTTAGTAGTAGTAGTAGTAGTATATTTTATAGACTATATATACAAGCTACTTCAGATGAGCTAATTGCAATAAGGTGGTTGCACTGGAACTAGAATTATAGGAAAGAAAAATACAATGTACACCATGAATATTTAGAACTCGTTTAATTTTCCTTTAATTTTGAAAACCACACACAACCATTGAAGTGATACATACCTCTTCAACAATGAAAACTTCCTGCATTAAAATTGGGAGTATTCCATCTCCAGATGTTTCAGGCTTGCTTGTAGATACGGTTTTGTATAAATTCAGTTTTGTGCAGAATGAAACAATTATTTTTCTCAAAGATGGAAATGTTAAAGAATGACTTCCTGCATAGAAACCCTCGAGTTTATATAAGCACCAAAGAGTTAAAGTATTAAGTTGATTAAACTCAAGAAATATGGGAGCTATGCAATCAAATTCTTTCTTCTCTGCAATAATTTCCTTCAGGTTCACACAATTCTTTATGCAAAGTTCTTTGAGAAGTGAGCAGCAACTGGCAATAGAAAGTGGAAATAGATACTCCAAGCTTCCACACATAGCAAGATGTACATTTTCTAGATTGTGAAAAGTCATAATTCCT
Source organism: Oxytropis ochrocephala (assembly GCA_020916435.1). Classification (NCBI taxonomy): domain Eukaryota; kingdom Viridiplantae; phylum Streptophyta; class Magnoliopsida; order Fabales; family Fabaceae; genus Oxytropis; species Oxytropis ochrocephala. The sequence goes on from CM037090.1 coordinate 43,778,073, forward strand.
TGAGGATCCATACTCCATATCTTTTTCAGATTCGGCAGTCCCTCTAGATTAATTTCTTTCAAATGTGTTGTTGTGTCCTCTATACTGCTATTTTCACTGGAAGTCAATTCAAATATCTCCTCCACTAAAGCACAATCTTTAACCTCCAACTTCTCTAGATTACCATAAGTTTTCTGCCATGAAGTAGGAAAAACAACCACAATTTTCTCACAAGTTACTACTTGCAACGTCTGTACTGTTTCAAATTGCCGGTGCCATATTGTCTTCAAGTTTTTCATGTCCTCCAATGTGATTGCCTCTAATTTGGAAAATTGAACCTATAGTACATAATTTATGAAATTGTAAATGAGTACCTTTTCCATAAAATGAAATATATGCATTGATTCAAACACGACTTTAAATTTTGAACATCCAAATAGTAAGATCACAATACCTCTTCCAATGCAATAGTACCATCGTTTGTCTTGTCCGTAGATATTATCTCCTCCATCAAATGGCATTTCCTAATTTCAAGTCGCTTGAGGCTTTTAAAACTTCCAACCATGGTAGACGATAGTAAATACTTTAGTTCACCACAATTCTCCACAATCAAATTTGTCAAGTTGTTCATAGAATGATGACTCTCGTTCCAAATTTTATTCATATTGAGTGAGTTCAATCTAAGAGTACCCAACTTGGGAAACATAACCTACACAGAAACAAATTAACAAATATCATAATTAAAGGCGTATAAAGACAATTGTGATGAGCATTTGGACTTCAAATCTGCATTACCAAGTTTCCAAACTCTGTATGTTTTCATGGCATGGCTAATTAATAATGACAATGATGAAAAAGGGTTTTTCTTTGCACACTTCAATTTCCCCTTTCTGCACTTCTCTCCAACACTCGATACCTAAATGCCAAGCAACAAAATTTGCCACTCAGTATCAAGTACAGCTGGATGTGTGAGGGAAGTGCAAAAAGAGAAATGGGAAATAAGTTCCCAACAAAATGTTTGAGTATTCAAACATTTTTCACAACTGTTAAGGACCCCTTGATGTCCCCCGTAGACTTTTTTCAAAAAGTTGGACATTAAAGTTTATAAACATTTGAGTTTTGAAGTTCATCACTCTTCTAGCCAGCGAAAATTCCTGCCCCTCAACGTCTATGCCACCCTACTATGATGCAGCTTTTCCTGCTACTACAAGCAATTTGCTTCTGATATCCTACGGCTCTGGCCTCTGGAGGGGCCACAGGGATTTTATTTCTTCCTTTCTATCCAACCAAAGAAAGGAGAAAGAGAGAACATTCGTTTCTCTTCTGTTTCTTCTTCATTTCTCTTAAACCAAACAATAAATCAAATATCTTATATTTCTCATACATTTATTTGCTCTCCTATTCTTTCTCGCTTATTTCACTATTTCATATTTCTTTTCACATTCAAAAAAAGCATCAACAATTTTATAGCTAGAGTATTTGTAGAGTGCACATTTCACATTCAATGTTTCTCCTAGTTTAATTGTTTATCTACGAAACTTGTTAAGTATCGACTAATAAGTCTATGAAAGCTGCTTTAAAGTAAAAGAACATACCTGAGCACTAAAAAGTGGTGTAGAATCACATGATATCGATCTTTGACTCTTTTGCTCAATTATGGAAGACATCAAATCATAAAAGAAGAAACTATCAAGTGTCTGCAAATGTTCTAAAGTCAAAGAACGCAATGAAAGGAACTCAATTTTTTCATTCTTTATGTCATTATATGCACTTGAACTGCGTTCTTCAAGTATTATCTCCTTCATAGAGTGACATTGACAAACTTCAATCTCAGAGAGTTGGGAAAGCTCTTTAACCACTGAAAAGGAGAGGAGATATTTTAACTGGACACAATCTTTAACTATGATAACAGTAAGTTTGCCAAAAGAATTAACAACAAGTGGGCGTGACATATCTGCTCCAAGCTTCTAAGATTCTGAAGTACTAGTGTTTCCAAGTTGATGAAGGAAGCCAGTGGTCGATCTCTATTCATGGTGTCAACAATGTGCTTCACATTATTATTGTTTTGTATGTGGAGTCTCTTTAACAATGGAAACCCTTCTGCATTAAGTTGATAAACCACATTCTCGATACCAACTACTTCATCCAAGTACAAATTCTCAACACCTCTAATTAATGCTTTAATCCCATGCTCCAAATGTAGGCTCGTGTGTAGTTTGAGCATCAATGCTTTTAAGGTTTCATTTTCTATTTGAGACCACTCCCATACATCTCCAATAGCTATTTTATATCTTTTTAGCTTCTCAAACGTCAATTGCAAGTCTCTTGGCAAAATCCAAGCCTCACGAATTTGTAATTCAAGAGTTGTCAAGTTGGACAATTTTCGAAGCTCCGCAAGGCTAGCGTTTACATTTAGCTCAGCTGAATTTCCAACTTCCCACTTAATGGAGGCACTGCCCATGTTCAACTCCTCCAATTTATTCAAGCTTGATATGATATTGGGAGGGATGATTTCTATTCCAGAATGGCTCAAATCAAGCATTCTCAGTTTTGTCAATCTCTCTATTGCATTTGGTAACTGGTTCATCGAAGATTTAACAAGGCTAAGAATTTCTAAATTTACCAAACCTCCTATTGCATCCATATTTTCCAAAATGCAATAATCCAAACATAGTGTTTGAAGACCAGTTAGGGAGGAAAAAGAAGTGGGCAATGAAGACAAGTTCAAGAATGATAAATCCAACACACTAAGGTTTCCCATCCCCTCAAAAATAGTATCTGGGATTTCTAAAGAACGAGTCGCACTAATCAAAATGAAAGACTTAAGATTAGGACACTCTAACCTTTGAGGAAGCTTGTGGATATGACAGTTGAGTAAGATGATCTGGGTGCAACTTTTAAGGAAATTGTTGGTTGGCCAATCCTTTAACTCATCTTCATTTTTCTTAAAAAATACTTGGTGATCCCTATGTGCTATGAAGATAGCTACATCACGAACAAAGTCATGCATATGAATCTTCCCATTTGTTTTACCTTCATCCAACAAACAAGATGCTTTCAGAGATTCAATTACAATGTAAAGTCTGTTCCTTGCATCATCCACATTGTTTATATGATTGAATATGTCCAAACCCATTGCAACTTTGAAGATGTACTCTACATCATTACCTGGCAACATTGCAGAAAGCAAGAACAATGCTTTCATTTCATGGCTTTCAATGAGTTATAACCAAACTCCAAAGCATTGTATGTTCTGGCGTCCATCTCTGACGGATGGATACTTTGTAATTGCCTTAATGCATCTTTCCAAGCTTTAACATCACACTTATTTTTCAATGCTCTTGCCACCGTCACAATGCGGAGAGGCAAACCTGCACACCTTTCTGCCACCTCAATTGCTATATTTTGTAAAGTAATATCTTTAACTACATCCCCAGCCATTAATTGAAACAAGCTCCATGTTTCTGGCTGACTCAAAGGTTCAAGTTTGAAAGTGAAACTCTTTTGAGCGTCCATTTGTAGCAGCGTATCTTGATTTCTAGAAGTCATCAACAGTTTGCAACCATTATGTTCATAACCAACTGGAATTCCCACTTCCTTCAAATCAAGTCTAGTCCAGATATCATCTAAAATGACAAGGATAGATTTCTCTGCTTTGATTCTCTGCTTTAGGCGGTCTGCTCTCCCAGCAATAGTCTCCTCTTGAAATTGCAAACCCAATCGATCCGCAATCTCCCCTTGAATTGTTTTTATGTCGTCTGGAGTTTTGGATACATGGGCCATGACCACAACCTCGAACAATCTATCTTGTTTGGCTATTTGAGCAACTTCCTTCACCAGAGTGGTCTTACCCAACCCGCCCAACCCATAGACCCCAATGATGCGAGCAGTGGAGTCTTTTAGAGCCTTGACAATGCCCTCCTTAAATGCCTCTCTTGTCTCGAGCTTTTTCCCACCTGTTGTGGAGGAGAAGGCTACTTCATCTAGAGCAGGAAGATAAGCAACTCCCCCATCAAACTTCCCTTTTCCTTGGGATTGAACAACAAGTTTTGCAATCTTAGTGGCTTTCCTACTCAGTTGATGACGCGAAATGCAATTGGGAAACAACCACCCAGAGCAACCAACCTTGGCATGGCGAGGATCATCTTGAAATTGATTAGCCGTTTCAATGATTTTGTTCACCTCATCCAACCAGCTTGCCACATTAGTTTCAATCAATTTACCATTCCTCCTTTCGTCCTCAACACGGTGCTCCAATCTTTCTTTCACGCCCTCAAGGTCTTTAACATGATCTGCTAGCTCCTTCAAATTGCCTTTGTAGAATAGAAAATAACCAGCTTGTCGTCCAATAGGTGCAACAGTATACTCAGCTACTTTTGCAACAACAGAAATCAGAATATCTGTCATGTTTTTTCGTTAGTCTACTCGTTTGTGATCTTGAGGAGATTGGAACTGAAAGTAAAAACAAAAATATTAGTTTGTATGCAAAAATAAAATACAACAAACAAATAAGACAAACATTCTAAACATTAGAGAGAGAGAGAGTATTACCTTCAGTTTATATGTGCTTTAAAATTAAGAGATGTAGCTTTTAATTTAATAGACAGTTTTTAATTATTTTAATTTTGAAGGAGAACAAAAAAACGTACCTCTCGATCAAATATCAGATTAAAATACCAGAGCTCTTTGTCACGAAATAAAAATGGAAACTATCTCAAACAACTTTCCCTTGCTTTTTTGTTTTGGTTTTCTTTTGAACTGTGGAAACTAGACAATATGAACTGGAAACTAGATAAAATTCAAAAGACAAAGAAAACACAAACAACAATTTTTTGGGTTTAGTTTTTTAAACAAAGAAAATCTGAAACGTAAACAATTTTTTGATTTTTTTACTTTGATTTTTTTTTTTGGATTTTTTAGAAGAAAAACAATAAACAAAAACTTGGAATTAAAACAAGAACGTCGTCAAAAGCAAATTTGAAGATTGAAAACAAAAGATAAAGAATCAGCAAAAACAAATAATGTTGTATGAGCTGAAAGGGTTGAAGGAGAATTGAAACAAGAATCTAAAAAACACATGCATTACAACTTGCAAGTTCTGAAACTTGCTTTTCAAATGTGTCTCAGGCGCATCAAGAAAAGCAACACTTATTGCACGTGAACTTTCAGAAAGAGTGGGTCCTGCTTTCAAATCTGTTGAAATATGTTGAAAAATTACACTTTAAACACGGACACTTTAAAACGGGACCGCATGTGGGTCCGTCACAGATCGGATCTCTTTCGAATTTTTAATTAAAGTTTTGAGTTCAAATCCAACTCTAAGAATGCAGCGTTAAAATTCTTGAGTTAGAGTTTTACCAACAGTTATGATCCTACTAACTTGAAGGGATTAGTCTCCGCACCTACTAGAGCCGAAAACAACAGTTGACACGTTTTTTTTCTTTCAAAATACACAAACTACAGACGAATAATAAGTGTTAAACCACCATCAATAAAGGAGTGGATATGATGAATTCACTTATTTTATTTGGTGGATCTGTGAAGTATAATTGAGTTTCACTGTGCTACTCATTTTCTTCATTTTGGCATTTGCGTTTGTCTTTTAGAATGTGATGGCATCCATTTTAATGGAGTAGATCGATGGCTTTAGTTAAATTATAGATGGATTTTTTTTGACAAGAAAATTATAGATGGATATGGTTGGTGTATTGTAAATTTGTAATGACTTTGCAGGAGCTAGTTTGACAAGTTAGATTCACTAACTTATATCGGATTTGACTAACAGATAGCGGAAGAAAAAATTAGCGTTTGAGCTTATAACTTATAGTGTTTTTCGAAACGCTACCTCAAGTAGCGTTTGAACTTATAACTTATAATGTCTCATCTTTTTTACTCTTTTTTACCCTCATTACTTTTACAATATTTCGTTAATGTCCTCGTTATGTTAAAATAAAAATTTTAAAATCCATAATTTTGAATTAGACCTCGTTGATTACCTGTTGTTTTTTGTTTGATCTATCCTCCCATATTATTATTAGACTAGTTCATCACTTGTTGCTACCAAATACGGATTATCTTACCCAAGATTACTTGGATGAGATGGTTGCTAAATACAGATTATCTTACCCAAAAGTATTTGGATGAGATGGTAAATGTCTCATCCAATTTTATCCAATGTTGCAGGTTCGAGTCTAGCTTTGAGCATGCAGACGGGAGAGAGTTTTTCTTGCATTCGTTGTGTCATGTCATCTGATTCGAACTATTAATCTCTATAGTTGCTCGAGGGTACCCAATTTATACAAAAAAAAACGGATTATCTTTATTTCTAATACATACATTATGTTTTCTATTTTAATTGTATTTTAATTTAGACTTTCAAAAAAAATATAAAAATAAGACTATTAAAATATAAATTTAAAAATCCATTTTCGAAATATCTTAATAATTAGTTTAATTATCATGAATTAATAGCAAAACAATTAATACAATTTTTATTGATTAAATAAATGTAACCATTAATTAAACATGTTATTTTATGTCATTTTACGTCATTTTACACATATCAGTTATTTAACCGCTAATTTTACGAAACACCTCATTCGCCATCAACTAGTTATCCTCTATTAGCTATCCGCTATAAGCTATACGTTATCAATTAGCTTATCTGCTATCCACTTTTTTGCCAAACAGAGCCTAAGCTTTAAAATAGTAGGCTTTGGGCTAAGTGGTAGTATGCCATTAGGCCTGGGGCTTTTCCTATATCAATCAAGTATCATTTGCCAAAATGAGATTTAGCATTCTACACAAGCGTTGCCCTTTTAGGGTTTTGTTGCTCTGCTAGGGTTTCCTTCTTGGCCTGAGTCACTACGCCAGAATTGTAAAAAGAGATCGCCACCTTTAGTAGCATTTATAAAAAAACGCTACCCATTTTAATAACACGCTACACCATTAGTAGCGTTTTAAAGTAAAACGCTACCTATTAGGTAACACGCTAGACAGATCCCTAGCGCTTTTACTCAAAACGCTAGCAAATTAGAAAACACGCTAGACGGATCCTAGCGCTTTTATTCAAAAACGCTAGCCAATTAGAAAACACGCTAGATAGATCCCTAGCGTTTTTAGAAAGCGCTAGCTATTTAGAAAACACGCTAGACGGATCCTAGCGCTTTTATTCAAAACGCTAGCCAATTAGAAAACACGCTAGATAGATCCTAGCGTGTTTTATAAAACGCTAGGTATTTAGTAAACACTCTAGACGGATCCTAGCGCTTTTAATAAAAGCGCTAGGTATTTGGAAAACACGCTAGATAGACCCTAGCGTTTTTTTAGGAAACGCTAGGTATGGTTAAATAATTTTTTTGTTTCCCATTGAGCTACTTCCCCTCTTTTCACTAACACTCTTACCCGTGAGCGCAAAATCACTCACCCGTAAACGCATAAAACCCTAACACCCTAACTCAAATTAACATCATCTCTCTCAACGAAAATCATCTCTCTCGGTGAACATCATCTCTCTCTCACTCGGACAACATTGGTGAGTTTTACATTTCCTTTCTCTGTTTCTTGTTAGATATTAATTGTGGGTTCTAGTTTAGAAATATATTAGTTTTGTCACTTGTGCACACTAAACTCTTCTTCTTTTTTTCACCACTAGCCTCTTCTTGTTACGCATAAATTAATTATTTGGAAGACTAGACTATATGATATAGATATAGCTTGGGAAAATAAGGAGTGGAATTGAAAAAATTTAAAAGAGGAAATTTTGTTTGTTTTTTTATATGAATTGATTCTTCATTATATTGAATTGCTTGATGGGTCATATGTTAAAGTTCTCTTCTCGAGGATTTTATTATAAATATTTGGCAATTATGGATAGAAATTGGATGTCCGCGATATCGTGCTGCATCCAAGGAGTATCTTATTGGAGTGGATTATTTTGTTTGTCTTTGTTGAGCGTTTAGGGACTTCTAGTGGTATGAAATGTCCTTGTTTAAGGTGTTGTTATGTAAAATCGATTCATCGCAGAGGAGTTGTACGACATTTAAAAGCGAATGGAATTGATCAAAGTTACACTTGTTGGATAATGCACGGTGAGAAAAAGGTGAATCTTCAAATATGAATGATATTAGTAAGAGAGATGCGTGTATGGTTGACACCGGAACACATTCATTTGATGCGAACGAATTTGAAGAGATGGCAAAGGTGGTTGAAGAGGATCTTAATGATTGTCTGAAATGTTTGAGAAGTTGATAAGCGATGCAGAGACACCATTGTATGCGGGTTGTAATGAGTTCACAAAATTATTTGTGATCAAGTTGTATAACTTGAAAACTCGCCACGGATGGACGGATAAGAGCTTTACCGATTTACTCTCACTACGAAAGAAATGTTTGCGAATGATAATGTGCTTCCTTCTCGGACGTATGATGCAAAGCAAATGTTGGGGTCTATTGGCTTGAACTATGAGAAGATACACGCTTGTCAGAATGATTGCATTTTATTTCGGAATGAACATGCGTTGTTAAAGTCGTGTCCTAAATGTAATGCCGCAGATATAAGAAGAAAGAGTACGCTCCACAAAAGGTGTTGTGGTATTTTCCTACAATTCCTCGATTTAGGCGCATGTATCGTAGTTCGGAAGATGCAAAACACTTGACATGGCATGAGGATGAAAGGATTAAAGATGGTATGCTCACGACACCGTGATTCTCCATGATGGAAAAAATCAATATTGAGTATCCTAATTTCGGGGATGACCCGAGAAACCTACGCCTTGCATTGTCTCTGTGATGGATTTAACCCATACGGTATCGAGTAGCTCCCGCGATACATGGCCCGTGATTTTGGCGATTTATAACTTATCGCGTGGCTTTGCATGAAAGCGCAAATATATGATCTTTGTCTTTGTTAATTTACAGGCCCAAACAACCGAGGAAATGATATTGATGTATACTTGGCTCCTTTAATTGAAGACTTGAAGCAAATGTGGGAGGCGGGGTAGAGGTGTATGATGGGTTGAGAGAAGAAAGTTTCACCACGAGGGCTATGATCTTTGGCCTGATTAACGACTTTCCCGCATACGGCAATCTATCAGGTGCATAATAAAAAAGGCGGTGTGCATGCCCTATATGTGAAGATAACACAGTTGGATGTGGTTGGAACATGGTAAGAAGAATATCTATCTTGGTCATCGTAGATTTTTGCCATCAACTCATCACTATCGATTGTGGAGAAAGGCATTTGATGGGAATCTGAAACACGTGAGAGCTCCCCCGCTTTGTGGCGAGCAATGTATTTGAAAAGGTGGAAGATTTGAACATTAAATTTGGGAAGCCTTTTGCGGGAGAGATTGCCAAGCGGGGTGGAAGAAAAAGTCGATTTTCTTTGAGTTGCCATTTGGAAGTCATTATATGTAAGGCATTTCATTGATGTGATGCATGTTGAAAAGAATGTCTTGAAAGTGTCATTGGTACCTTACTCGATATCTTGGGTAAGACTAAAGATACCATCAACTCAAGGTTGGATTTGGTTAGTATGGGTTTGAGACACTGAATTGGGTCAGGTAAAGAAGGGTACACGTACATATCTACCTCCGTAGCTCATACTCTATCTAGAAAGGAGAAGGCTGTCTTTTGTGAGTTTCTTCATGGAGTTAAAGTTCGGAGGATACTCTTCAAATGTGGCGACTCTTGTATCGATTAAAGACCTCGAGTTAAAGTCTCTAAAGTCCCACGATTGTCATGTTCTCATGGAGAATTTGCTACCCATTGGTATACGATCCATTTTGCCTAAGAAAGTGCGTCGGACCTTAACCAAACTTTGTTTATTCTTTAAGGCGATTTGTAGTAGAGTGATTGACCACGGAAAGTTGCCAACATTGCAAAGAGAAATTACTTGTCACTTTGTGTGAGCTTGAGATGTATTTCCCACCTTCCTTTTTCGACATAATGATTCATCTAATAGTTCATCGGTAGAGAGACACAATTGTGTGGCCCATGTTACATGAGATGGATGTATCCGTTTGAGCGTTACATGAAGATATTAAAAGGATATGTGAAAAATCGATCACGACACGAGGTTGTATTGTTGAGCGCTACATAGTTGAAGAGGCTATTGAGTTTTGCACGGGCTATCTATCTAGTCTTGAATATTACGTGGATTTGCGAGGTCTCGTCATGCGGGAAGGATTAGTAAAGGGATGACGGGAACTAAATTAGTGATGGTATCAAGGAAAGAACTAGAGCAAGCACACTTGCACGTTCTTCACAATGATAGTGAGGTTGATTCATATGTTGCCAAGCACAAGGAGATTCTTAAGAGTCAATTCGGGAAAGAAGCAAGTTTGGTTAGCAAAAGAACACAATAGGAGTTTCATAGTGTGGCTAAAACATCACATTGATGGTGAGTGTGTTTGAATCCTACTTGATTTCAAAAAGATTGAGATGGTTAGCAAAAGGTCCAAATATACATGTCTTCTCTTACAATGACTATCTAATGAGCGAGTGCACTTTCTATACAAAAGAACAAGATGATCGAGTAAAATGCAAAATAGTGGGGTGACTCTTGTAGCTCATTCTATGCATGCATCCGATTGCAAAGATAGAAATCCCATATATGCGAATATGTCTTACTTTGGCTTCATTGAACACATATGGGAGTTGGATTACAATATGTTTTGAGAGCACGTGTTCAAATGTGAATGGGTTGACAATAATATTTGGTTTCTGATTGATGAATTAGGGTTCATGCGGGTGAATTTCAACAAGTTAGGATATAAAGATGAACCTTTTATTTTAGCATCGCAAGCTCAACAAGTGTTTTATGTCGAGTCGATTAATATCAATTGGTCTATTGTTCTATTGGTGACAAAAAATTTGTGTATAACAACGATGATGATGAAGCACCAGATGATGTTGGTGTTGAGGGCGACCCGTTCTTGAGAACATCGGAACCAATAATAGGGAAAATACTTCTATAGAGGATGTTGTATATTTTAGAAAAGATCATAATGATGGAATTACTATTCGTCGGAAAAAAAATACCAAGACGCGAATTGCAAACAAAATTTTATCTAGGAAAAGGAAAAGGTAATATAGACTTAATGATTTCTCGTTATTTTTTATTAATAGATAATTATTATATTGTTTTTGTAAATTTAACAATAACATGGATTATGTTATATTGCAGGTCAGATGGCATCACTTAGTGATCATGAGATCTAGTGGTCAAGACAGTAGTCATTTATGTTATATATGTTATAGCTTTAATTTGTAGCTACTTTTGAGTTTCATAATTGTCATACCCCAATTTTGTCAAGAAGCAGGTCAAAACCCTAATTTTCCCAAAAATAAATAAGTAGAAGAACAAAGAGCATCATGCATTGCATTTAGGTTTTTAAAAGTCATTTCCAAAATCATTTTTGGAGTTGGAATACACTTTTTGAGCAAATTAGAGTTTTTTAGGGTAAAGGGCATTTTGGTCATTTTTCACGACAGGATGATTTTCTCGTCAAAAATATGCATACACAAAAGGTACATTTTTATTCTACCCAAAGAAATTTTTGTACAATTTTTAGAGAAAATATCCTAGTCTAAAATAATTAAAATGCATTTTCCCTATTTTTATTGCATAAAAAAAATGCTAAAAGACCATTAAAATTTCTCCAATTATTAAGTGACAATTTTTGGTTGTCTAGAATAATTGGGGAGGTTATTCTATGGTGCCCAAAACATATAACATATTTTCAATAGGTGCATTTTTATTTGCATGACCAAAATTCAAATTTCAAAAATACAACAAAAGGAGAAAGTGTCTTGATAAGACAAAAGACCAAAAACAAGTTTTTCTAATTTCCCTCTCCATGTTCAGCCTATGCACGAAAATATCTCTTCCTCTCTCATAAAAATCTTCTACACACTTCTCATTTCTTATTCCCTAAGATAAGATTTGATCTTATTTTCCTTTTGCCCATTTTGGTAAATTATCTCACCCACTTACACTAACCCCTTCACCAAAAATACAAACTTCCCTCTTTAGTAACATTCCCTCACCAAATTACCCCTAACCCTACCTTACAAGAGTCACCATTCCAAAATTAGATTTTTGTTCACAAATCTTCTCCTCATTTTTGTTCATTCATGCGCCACCCTCACTCCCACTCTCACACACTTGTGTTTTCTAAATACCCTAATCCATGTGACTAATAATCCTAGCCATCCATTCAAAATTAAAACTCAATCCTAGAGCCCCATCAAGATAAAAAGACTAAAATACCCTAAAGCCTCAAAAACTCCTATAAATACCTCTCCCATTCACTCTTTACTAATCTTTGGCTATTCCTCTCACACTCTCATTTTGCAAACCTAGAGCAAAAATCCCTCCTCCTCTCTCTTCCTATTCGGCGAAACCTTTACCCTACTCCCTCTCCTCCATTCTTTCAACTTCACCCATTAAAACACCCTTAACCTTCCTCCCTTCCATTCTTCTTTCACATACTACATCCATCTTTCACTAAAAACCAAAAAATCATCATCATCCCCTATTTCTTCTTCTTTGCGTGGAGTGTTCTTGGGGTTTCATTGAAGATTTGCTAATTTGTTTTAGTTGCTCTCTTCAATCTTCTTCTTAGCTTAGAGATAAGGTGAAATCTCTAACCCCTTTGCATCATCTTCAAACATTTTGCATAAGAACTTATTTTCTTTTCTTCCCCTCATATTCTCTTCATTATTTAGCATACTCATCATTTTCATCTTTATAATGTAGCTTGTTGTTGTTGGTGGGTGAGATTTGGCATCTCACCCTTAAATAAATGGGTTCATGTTAATTTTGGTGTCACTTCATTAAATAAAATGTGGATTCATGCTCTCTTAAGATTCGCATGATCATGCTAAAAATATGTTCAAATTGATTTGCATCTTGTTGTTAGTTAGTCATTGATGATCTAGCCATATGATTCCCACTAGTGCTTAGTGCACTTTTATTTAAGTGGTGAAGATGGCTTGAAGGGATTCAATTCATGTTATTTGTTCATATGTTCTAGTGATTTTAATTATGCTTACAATTAATTGTTGAGGATTTGGCTCTATGATTCCTACTAGTGCTAAGTGCACTTTGATCTTAGTAGTGAAGAGAGTTAAAAATGACTCTTATTTAATATATTAGTTTATGTACTCATGAGTTCTTGTGTTTTAATTTACCTATTGTCTAGTTGTTGATGATCTTGCAAGGTGATTCCCACTAAGTACCTAGTGCTTTTGATTTAAAGTGGTGAGGATTGCAAGAAAGGATTCAATCTATTTCATAGTTTATATGTTTATGTGTTCTTGTGGTCTAGCCATATTGTTGTCTAGTTGTTGATGATCTTGCAAGGTGATTCCCACTAAGTACCTAGTGCTTTTGATTTAAAGTGGTGAGGATTGCAAGAAAGGATTCAATCTCCTTCATATAGTTTACATGTTTATGTGTTTTTGTGGTTTAGCTATGTTGTTATCTAGTTGTTGATGATCTTGCAAAGTGATTCTCACTAAATGCCTAGTGCATTTTTATTCAAGTGATGAAGATTGCAAGAAGGGATTCAACCTTGCATAAATTGTTATTCCATTCTTTATCTCCTAAAAGTTTTTGTGAAGTAATCATAGTTTTTGCTTGATGTTTAAAGTTATCTTTGCATCATTGGTTTAGGCCATGGGTCCATCTCATTGAATAAAATTCTATAATGTGTAGATTTTGGTTTTGGGTTTGGTTCCCTCATGTGTGATTTTGAGATTAGGGTTTTAGGCTTTGAGGTTTAAGTTGCTAATTTATTTTCTTGAACTTTTAGTTTGAATAAAATCATGCCTTGTTTGATACTCATCTTGCAATTTTATATGTTAGCTTAGCTTTATGTCCCATAATGCTTGTGTGTGTTGATCTACAAGATTTTGGTATGAAACTTGGCTTGCCTTTCTTTTGCCATCTTAATTCTCTTTAATAAAAGTACAAAACATTTTCCATTTTATCATCTTATAAACTCTTTACTTTTTACTTATCCATTAAATAGTTTATCTCATTCCACATGATTCCTCATACTTTGCATTCCATCATTCATGCCAACATGTTCATGCATTCCTATATGTTTATATCTCTTGCATTTTCCTACTCTCTTAAATACTCATGCATATATTAATACCATGTCTTGCACTTCATAATTGTATACTCATGCATCCAACAATGCTATGTTTTGTAATCATGCATTCATACGCTTGCCTAATCATGTACCCAAATAATGCTATGCCTTATACAATCATGTGTTCAATTGCTCATAGCAACTTGTGAATATTCTTATGATTGCTTTAATTGTGTTCCATTGGTTATCTTGGTTTTGGACTTGAAAATTGATTGAAGGTTCTACTTTCTTTTCTTTGTGGCCAATGCCACCCTCAAATTCTTTTCTTATCCTTTCTAATAAATCTTTTCAAAAGGCTTTCATAAAGTAACCTCTTGAGGTCAATAAATAACCTTTTTTTTTTTTTTTTTAAAACTCATAAGGAGGCAAGTCGGACACGGCCGATGTTGTCTATCGTCCGAGGCCGAGGTGCATGCAGCTCAAACGTCTTAGGATACTTATGAAAAACAAAGTAAATAATTAATAACTTCAAACCCCTTTTCCTAAAAAAACCAAAAAGATCATTTTTCAAAAAGTAGTAGGGCACGCGTGCATGCATGCAAGCGGGATGTCTTTGTTCTAGGTCTATTGGGTGCATGCGGTCTAGGACCAAAACCCCTACAATAAAAAACACCAACGCGCTTCTTTTCAAGAAAATCAAAAAGCCGTCTTGGACATAAAACACACCACTTTTTCACTAAAAGCGTCTTGGACATAAAAAAACACGCTTTTTCAAAAATCACGAAAGCCGTCTTGGACGCACTGGCGAGAACTACGTAGCTTTGATCCTCATCTCGGTGAGAAGTGCGTAGGAGCGGGTTCTGTCCGTCAAGCACGCTTTTAAAAAATCCTTGTTTTGTTCCGCTTTTCAAGGATATCAAAAAATATTCTTTTCTCGTTTCCAATAAAATATTTTCTCAATCAAAAAAAAAGAAAAGAAGTAGAACGATTGTTTCAAATCAAATCTTTCAAAACCACACATCAAATTAAAGGTTCCTTTCGGTAGAAAGGAGGTGCGGGTGCTTATACCTTCCCCGTACCTAACCGACCCGAACCTACATCTCTTGTTTTGAAAAGACCACCCGCCTTGTATAAAAGAGCGTTTTTCAATGTTTTCGTCTCAAAACTAAAATATTGGTGGCGGCTTCATAAACCTTCCCACGTTGTACATCGAGAAATCCAAACCGGATTTTTCGGGTGCTGTTGTTGCGACTCCACTGGGGACCTTTTTTTTAAAAAATAACGAGGGTCAAGCCTAATTAATTTGATGCGTGGTTTAAATTGTTTGATTTGAAAAATTTGTTCTATCTCTTCTTTTTCCCTTTTTTTTCTTTTTCTTTTCTGTGATGCTCGATGATTTCTCTTGCATTATTATTGTGTTGCATTCATGTGCATTTGTTTATTTCTACACTTGCATCGTGCTTCTTCTCTTATCCCTTTCTTTCTTTACTTATGCTTATGCATCATATTCCCCTTATCTTTTCCCCTCTCCTTCGCTCCCTTTCTTTGGTAAGTTCATGCATTTTTCCCCTTCCATTATGTCCCCTCTTCTTAGCTCCTTTTTCTTAAGGTAAGTAGAGTTTTAGATGATTGTTAATACCTTAGGTTGATTTCTTGCTTAGACTTGAATGATATGTGCAAAACCCTAGGATAGACGACTCTCTTTTTCTGGACTGTTTCTGGATTTTCTTTGCAGGTGGGGGGGTATATGCATCATTATGCTCCTACACACACTTTCACTGTTTTTACCCTTGTGTGATTTTTGGTGAGACTGACCCCTACACCGGGCTAGAGTATATCTTAGGCTAGAACGAAGTCATTAGTGGCTGCTGCTTTGGACGTCACGTCTTTTCGTGTGGTTGCGAAGACTTCACCTAGAGTTTGGCTTTGTTGAAGGGCTCATCACTTGACGCACGTCGTCCTATTTGATCGGTGCATGCGCTTGGATGAGGTCGTTGGCTCTAGGAACCTTATTTAGGGCCCTCTTGTTAGTGCTTACCTTGAAGTACCCCTTAGAAAAGCCTTAGATCTGTCTCTAAGAAACCACAGTAGGACACAAAGGAGCTGCATACCCTGCATCAAACCTTTTTTTGAAAAACGATTATTTTTCGAATTCCAAATCGTTGAAAATCCTATGTTGTAAATAACTTTCTTTCAATCATCCTCATCATGCATTCATTCATGCATGTCAAGTCGCATTATCGCCGTCATCTTCATATAAAGACATCATTTGCATTGCATAAAACAAAAACTTGATAAAATTCATACATGCATTTTTTCTCTATCTCATTAAGGTTTGTTAGGAGTGCATTCTCCGCACGTGTGCATTTCCATTCACTAAAGGCTTTTTCCCTAATTTTTGAAAGATCCAAAAAAATTGTGTCTTATTAGGGGCGCATCTCATGCATCATTGTTTTCCTTTTTCACACATCATGAAAAAATAATACATTAACCTCTCATTTTGCATGCAATTCCATTCAATAAAAAAAAATCATGTCTTTCCATGCATTTTTTTTTTTTATCATTGTGAGTATCATGCATTTCATTGCACAAAAAAATGAAAACAAGAAAGCATTTCATTCATAATCATGAACAAAAATCATCATCAAATTTATTCAAAATATAGCATTCATGCATCATTTCATTAACCTCATCACTTTAGTTCAAATACATCATTCCTCCATACATGCATCTTTCAAAAAAGGAAGGGGCATTGGCATTTCATACTTTGCCTTGCCTTTAAAAAATCATCATTTAGGAAAAAAGCATCATTCCTGCATCTTTCATCATGTAAAAAAAAAAAGGGGGCATCAGCATTTCATATTTTGTCTTGCCTCTATAAAAATCATTTTGAAAAAAGAAGTATCTTGCATCCTACATCATTGCATCATTTGCAGTAAATAAAGTTCCAATTTTGAATCATTCGTCTTGCATTCCATTTCATTACATAAAAATGAAAACAATTATCATCTTCATAGCATAAGCATTTCATTTATAATCAAAGAGGAAAAAGCTCCTCGCCAAGTTCATCCAAAACATGGCATTCATGCATAAACATTATTTCAAAAAAAGGACACAGTAGAACTACGTACGCTTTGATTCCTCATCACAGGGAGGATACGTAGGAGCGGGTCCGCCCCGTCAAGCATAACAAATAAAAATTTCATTTTTGAAAAAGTATCTTTCTCGCATCATTCAAAAATGCATTTCATTTTGCATCAAAATCATAAAAACCTTTTAGAATAATTACACTTTTCAAGTGATCATTTTTTCCACTTGCATATCATAGTGTTTTCACATACAATAAAGAGTTTTGATGAGAGACGAGATGGTCTTGCAAAATAATCATTCTTTCAAAATTTCAAGGTGTTCCAAGGTGCTCAGTTTCCGAGTCAGTAGCTCATAAAATCAAAAATATTGCATCTCATCCATTCCATGATAAAAGACTGAAATAGTTCATCAAAAAGTTTTTATATCATGTTTTAACTAATGTTAATCTTCCGTGAAGCGCGTTCTTCTAGTAAGCATGCATGCCACGTGCATTTTCTCTTGTTTGAGTCGGTCAATTTCCTTCAATCATCATCATCCCTCATCCAAGTCTAATCCCGCCCGTCCACCCATAAAGTGCATGTTCTCTCCCATCGGTGCGCACTTGACTTTTTGGTTCATTCTCGCTAACACTTTAAGTCCTCCATCTTGGGGGCAGTGCGTGATCACTAATTTTCCTTTGTTAAATATCATATTCCTTGATTGCAAGTCTTTCAAAAAATAATAATAAATAAGAAAATAAGCTCGCTAGGTTGAAAACCCGCAAAGGCGGCCTAGACACACAAAAAAGCGCCGGTGGATTGAAAACTCGCAAAGAGCGGTCGAGCAAAAGTTAGGGCATAAAAAAAAAAAAGGAGAGAAAAATGTAAAGAAAGGAGCAAGCACATATAGATAGATGAGCAGTTTTCATGATTTACAAAAAAATAAATAAGCAATCGAGATTTGAAATGAAGTTTGGCCATCTCCTCAAAAATCCCAGAAAGTCCCTTTCCTACCCACCTTAAGCCAAGAAAGACCAAAATCCAAAAATCACCCTAGACAAGGATCACCTCAAATATAAAAAAAAAAAAGCGATTGCATCACTTCTTATCGGCTCACCCGAAGTCAAAGAAAGAATCAAAAAAAAAAAAAAAAAAAAAAAGAAAGAAGAAAAGGGATTCAAAAATGAAAATCCCAAAGCAAAGGAAAATACAAAAGAAATGTCGGTGGTGGTGATACATGTTACCACAAAACACAAGAGATCCTTGTCTCAATAAACCTTCCAATACCTTCTTTGTGTATAACTACCCCTCCTTCCATAAATCACAAACACTTTCCTTTGACCTCGGCACCTTGCCTCCACAAACCCTTAGCCGGGAATAAAACTTCCAAACACCTCATCAAGCCAAATAACCATCATAACACATCGATCGTCACCAATATTTGAATAAAAATCATCCTACCATTACCCCCAAATACTTCATTAAGCCCGATCATCCTTCGCCCACAAAACACCACAATCCCGAAAAGTCCATTCCGATCAATGATGATTCTTTGTTGTTTTCTCAAATTTTAAATCTTAGGACAACTAAGTTTATCTCGTCTCACGATGTGTTTGCTCAAAAGAAAAAAACAAATGATCGAGAAAAAAGAAAGGCGATCAAGAAAAAAAAACAAACCCTCGGGAAAAGAAATGAGGAACAAAAACAAATCGAGAAAAAGAAAGTCGACAAAATAAAAAGAGGACTTGCACTCGAAACCCATTCAAATTTTGCATTAAAACAAGGTTTAGTGATCACCAAGTGAGGCTTCTTTCGCGCTAAAAGTCAAGACATTTGACCGAGAACACTACTCGGATCAAAAGATGGGGCACTCTCTTCACCTCCCGCCCCACCCCGGTCTTGGGAATGTCTATTCAATTCCCTCCCATGTCACTCCGGTTGTCAATACTTCCAAGCGGGGGCAAGGCGTTCCCATTCCTTCACCTCATTCAACCTCACCGGGCAATCTCTCAACTCACTACCCTAAACAAGGCCTTGTCATTCTAATTGGGGCAACATCAAACTTTATGGGTTGAGGCAAAATCTCTTCTCGCCCCACCTTTCATTTCAAAAGCCGAAGCATTCCCAATTCATCATCTTTTACCCCTAGTTGTTGTCACCACTAGGCAGGGGCAAACTATTCACTCATCCAAGACTGAATTTGGGGCAATCTTGTATCTCTTGATCCTCTTGAGCTTGGTAATAACCATATCATCATTCCTTCACTTGCCATAAATGTCCATGCCCCTAAGCCAATTCCAAGTCGATTGACTCATTCATTCACCTTTGCACTCCTATGCATGCTTACTAGACAATGCTTCAAAGAGAGAAAACACAAGTTAGTCATGCGATATCTAAAATTCAGTCATCATGGAAAGAAGAGAAAGCGAGTGAGGTTGTTTGTAAATAAAAACCTTGAGAACACGAGTTTGAGTCAAATTCAATTTTTCAACGAATGGTCAATAATCATCTCAATTCCTTGCATCCAAAGTCTTGCATCTCATCATCACAAAAATGTTTACCTCATGCATCTAAGCGGTTCAATCTATTCATTATGGCATATGCATCAAAGCATTACGTTTGCATCCTCACATTTTGTGCATTCATCACATAGAAAAATGTTCCACATCAGAGCATTGCATCATATTAATGTTTGCATTTCACAGAAGAAGCAAAAAAAAAAAAAAAAAAAACAAACAGAAGTTAGAGCATTAGCATTGCATTCATCAAAGCATCAATCACCGCATACACTTGCATTCAAACATCAAGGCAATACAGTTGCATCACATCAATACTTGCAAAGAAAGCCAAAACATCCCATGTCATTCATCATTTCATTTCGCATAATAGCAATATTCACATTTCATATAAAAAAAGGCAAAGAAGGAAAAGTTTTCCATTGCATTTGCTTACGCCATTTCATCAAAACACAAGAGCATTACATGTCATCAAACATCCAAATTTTGCATTAGCATGCCCGCATTTCATGAAAAGAGAAAGAAATGAGCAGAAAATAAAACAAGAGCATTCCATTCATCAAAACATGAATCACTGTCATTGCATCGCACACTTGCATTACAAGTATCAATCTTTGCATCAAACATCAAAGCGCTACATTTGCATATTCGCATTTCATAAAGAGCAAAAGAAAACAAACAAAGAAAAACAGATGACCAGCAAAAGAAAGTCGATCAAGAAAAATCAAATCAAAAGGAAAACCTCAAGACTGTTCCACCACACGCATCATCACACTAAAACCATCGCACCACATGCATTCGCATGACATGCCCTTGCATAACATGCCTTTGCATAACATGCATCCATATCTCATACACCATTCTTTGCATCACCGGTGGCGTATGCGGACCTCAATCTAGTGCGGCGGCGATTGATCATTTCGGTCAACCAACCAACGAGATTCGTGAATCCGCCGGGACTAAGTGTCCGCCGGGACTAAGCGTCCGCCAGAGCCCAAAGTGCTCGCCGGGACCAAGTGTCCGCCGGACTTCACCTCGTATTCGAGTGCGAGTAAGTCCTTGGACCCCATTGGGTCGATCGAAAAGGATAAATTTGTGTTGGCCTAAGGCGTGAGTGATCCTAGAGAAGTATCGAGATCTAGACTTGGTATTGTCTCCCGGCCGCTCTTGAAGACCACCCTCGCCGTTAGCAAACTCGGATCGTCGCGCGCGGTTCGTTAAAAGGCTTTAAGCGACCTCGGTGTCGGTTTCATCGAGGACCAATACCTTCTTTCTTGCTTTCTTTATCGCTTTCTTTATTGCCTTATTTCCGATTCTCTGGGCTTGCGAGGTTGGCACCAATTCATTTCTTGCTTTTGTTAAACTTCGAGGGTTGACAATTCATTTCTGCTTTTCTGGCAGCTTCTGCGAGGTTGGCACCAATTCATTTCTTGCTTTTGTTTAAACATCGAGAGTTGACAATTCATTTCTGCTTTATTTGGCTTCGCGAGGTTGGCACCAATTCATTTCTGCTTTTCTTTGGGCTCATCGAGGTTGTTGATTCATTCATTAAAAAAAAAGAAAGGGAAAATTCGGGTTTCTCCAAATGGACAAAATTGGTATAATTTTTGAATTCTTTATTTCTATTTTACCTTGAAATATGTCTCGCATAATTCATATTTCTTGGTAAAATCCAAATAAAGAGAGGCAAATTGTCATACCCCAATTTTGTCAGAAGCTTTAGGTCAAACCCTAATTTTCCCCAAAAATAAATAAGTAGAAGAACAAAGAGCATCATGCATTGCATTTAGGTTTTAAAAGTCATTTCCAAAATCATTTTTGGAGTTGGAATACACTTTTGAGCAAATTAGAGTTTTTAGGGTAAAGGGCATTTTGGTCATTTTCACGACAGGATGATTTTCTCGTCAAAAATATGCATACACAAAAGGTACATTTTTATTCTACCCAAAGAAATTTTTGTACAATTTTTAGAGAAAATATCCTAGTCTAAAATAATTAAAATGCATTTTCCCTATTTTTATTGCATAAAAAATGCTAAAAGACCATTAAAATTTCTCCAATTATTAAGTGACAATTTTTGGTTGTCTAGAATAATTGGGGAGGTTATTCTATGGTGCCCAAAAACATATAACATATTTTCAATAGGTGCATTTTTATTTGCATGACCAAAATTCAAATTTCAAAAATACAACAAAAGGAGAAAGTGTCTTCAATAAGACAAAAGACCAAAAACAAGTTTTTCTAATTTCCCTCTCCATGTTCAGCCTATGCACGAAAATATCTCTTCCTCTCTCATAAAAATCTTCTACACACTTCTCATTTCTTATTCCCTAAGATAAGATTTGATCTTATTTTCCTTTTGCCCATTTTGGTAAATTATCTCACCCACTTACACTAACCCCTTCACCAAAAAATACAAACTTCCCTCTTTAGTAACATTCCCTCACCAAATTACCCCTAACCCTACCTTACAAGAGTCACCATTCCAAAATTAGATTTTTGTTCACAAATCTTCTCCTCATTTTTGTTCATTCATGCGCCACCCTCACTCCCACTCTCACACACTTGTGTTTTCTAAATACCCCTAATCCATGTGACTAATAATCCTAGCCATCCATTCAAAATTAAAACTCAATCCTAGAGCCCCATCAAGATAAAAAGACTAAAATACCCTAAAGCCTCAAAAACTCCTATAAATACCTCTCCCATTCACTCTTTCCTAATCTTTGGCTATTCCTCTCACACTCTCATTTTGCAAACCTAGAGCAAAAATCCCTCCTCCTCTCTCTTCCTATTCTGGCGAAACCTTTACCCTACTCCCTCTCCTCCATTCTTTCAACTTCACCCATTAAAACACCCTTAACCTTCCTCCCTTCCATTCTTCTTTCACATACTACATCCATCTTTCACTAAAAACCAAAAAAATCATCATCATCCCCTATTTCTTCTTCTTTGCGTGGAGTGTTCTTGGGGTTTCATTGAAGATTTGCTAATTTGTTTTAGTTGCTCTCTTCAATCTTCTTCTTAGCTTAGAGATAAGGTGAAATCTCTAACCCCTTTGCATCATCTTCAAACATTTTGCATAAGAACTTATTTTCTTTTCTTCCCCTCATATTCTCTTCATTATTTAGCATACTCATCATTTTCATCTTTATAATGTAGCTTGTTGTTGTTGGTGGGTGAGATTTGGCATCTCACCCTTAAATAAATGGGTTCATGTTAATTTTGGTGTCACTTCATTAAATAAAATGTGGATTCATGCTCTCTTAAGATTCGCATGATCATGCTAAAAATATGTTCAAATTGATTTGCATCTTGTTGTTAGTTAGTCATTGATGATCTAGCCATATGATTCCCACTAGTGCTTAGTGCACTTTTATTTAAGTGGTGAAGATGGCTTGAAGGATTCAATTCATGTTATTTGTTCATATGTTCTAGTGATTTTAATTATGCTTACAATTAATTGTTGAGGATTTGGCTCTATGATTCCTACTAGTGCTAAGTGCACTTTGATCTTAGTAGTGAAGAGAGTTAAAAATGACTCTTATTTAATATATTAGTTTATGTACTCATGAGTTCTTGTGTTTTAATTTACCTATTGTCTAGTTGTTGATGATCTTGCAAGGTGATTCCCACTAAGTACCTAGTGCTTTTGATTTAAAGTGGTGAGGATTGCAAGAAAGGATTCAATCTATTTCATAGTTTATATGTTTATGTGTTCTTGTGGTCTAGCCATATTGTTGTCTAGTTGTTGATGATCTTGCAAGGTGATTCCCACTAAGTACCTAGTGCTTTTGATTTAAAGTGGTGAGGATTGCAAGAAAGGATTCAATCTCCTTCATATAGTTTACATGTTTATGTGTTTTTGTGGTTTAGCTATGTTGTTATCTAGTTGTTGATGATCTTGCAAAGTGATTCTCACTAAATGCCTAGTGCATTTTTATTCAAGTGATGAAGATTGCAAGAAGGGATTCAACCTTGCATAAATTGTTATTCCATTCTTTATCTCCTAAAAGTTTTTGTGAAGTAATCATAGTTTTTGCTTGATGTTTAAAGTTATCTTTGCATCATTGGTTTAGGCCATGGGTCCATCTCATTGAATAAAATTCTATAATGTGTAGATTTTGGTTTTTGGGTTTGGTTCCCTCATGTGTGATTTTGAGATTAGGGTTTTAGGCTTTGAGGTTTAAGTTGCTAATTTATTTTCTTGAACTTTTAGTTTGAATAAAATCATGCCTTGTTTGATACTCATCTTGCAATTTTATATGTTAGCTTAGCTTTATGTCCCATAATGCTTGTGTGTGTTGATCTACAAGATTTTGGTATGAAACTTGGCTTGCCTTTCTTTTGCCATCTTAATTCTCTTTAATAAAAGTACAAAACATTTTCCATTTTTATCATCTTATAAACTCTTTACTTTTTACTTATCCATTAAATAGTTTATCTCATTCCACATGATTCCTCATACTTTGCATTCCATCATTCATGCCAACATGTTCATGCATTCCTATATGTTTATATCTCTTGCATTTTCCTACTCTCTTAAATACTCATGCATATATTAATACCATGTCTTGCACTTCATAATTGTATACTCATGCATCCAACAATGCTATGTTTTGTAATCATGCATTCATACGCTTGCCTAATCATGTACCCAAATAATGCTATGCCTTATACAATCATGTGTTCAATTGCTCATAGCAACTTGTGAATATTCTTATGATTGCTTTAATTGTGTTCCATTGGTTATCTTGGTTTTGGACTTGAAAATTGATTGAAGGTTCTACTTTCTTTTCTTTGTGGCCAATGCCACCCTCAAATTCTTTTCTTATCCTTTCTAATAAATCTTTTTCAAAAGGCTTTCATAAAGTAACCTCTTGAGGTCAATAAATAACCTTTTTTTTTTTTTAAAACTCATAAGGAGGCAAGTCGGACGTACGGCCGATGTTGTCTATCGTCTCGAGGCGTGAGTCATATACATGACTCAAACGTCTTAGGATACTTATGAAAAACAAAGTAAATAATTAATAACTTCAAACCCCTTTTCCTAAAAAAACCAAAAAGATCATTTTTCAAAAAAGTAGTGGGGCACGCCGTCGTGCATGCAGCGGGGATGTCTTTGTTCTAGGTCTATTGGGTATGCATGGTCTAGGACCGAAAACCCTACAACAAAAAAAACACCAACGCGCTTCTTTTCAAGAAAATCAAAAAGCCGTCTTGGACGCAAAACACACCACTTTTTCACTAAAGCCGTCTTGGACGCAAAAAACACGCTTTTTCAAAAATCACGAAAGCCGTCTTGGACGCGACAAGCGAGAACTACGTAGCTTTGATCCTCATCTCGGTGAGGGTGCGTAGGAGCGGGTTCTGTCCCGTCAAGCACGCTTTTAAAAATCCTTGTTTTGTTCCGCTTTTCAAGGATATCAAAAAATATTCTTTTTCGTTTCCAATAAAATATTTTCTCAATCAAAAGAAAAGAAAAGAAGTAGAACGATTGTTTCAAATCAAATCTTTCAAAACCACACATCAAATTAAAGGTTCCCTTTCGGTAGAAAGGAGGTGCGGGGTGCTTATACCTTCCCCGCACCTAACCCGACCCCGAACCTACATCTCTTGTTTCGAAAAGACCACCCGCCTTGTATAAAAAGCGTTTTTCAATGTTTTCGTCTCAAAACTAAAATATTGGTGGCGGCTTCATAAACCTTCCCACGTTGTACATCGAGAAATCCAAACCGGATTTTTCGGGGTGCAACAGCTGGCGACTCCAATTGGGGACCTTTTTTTTAAAAATAACGAGGGTCAAGCCTAATTAATTTGATGCGTGGTTTAAATTGTTTGATTTGAAAAATTTGTTCTATCTCTTCTTTTTCCCTTTTTTTTCTTTTTCTTTTCTGTGATGCTCGATGATTTCTCTTGCATTATTATTGTGTTGCATTCATGTGCATTTGTTTATTTCTACACTTGCATCGTGCTTCTTCTCTTATCCCTTTCTTTCTTTACTTATGCTTATGCATCATATTCCCCTTATCTTTTCCCCTCTCCTTCGCTCCCTTTCTTTGGTAAGTTCATGCATTTTTCCCCTTCCATTATGTCCCCTCTTCTTAGCTCCTTTTTCTTAAGGTAAGTAGAGTTTTAGATGATTGTTAATACCTTAGGTTGATTTCTTGCTTAGACTTGAATGATATGTGCAAAACCCTAGGATAGACGACTCTCTTTTTCTCGATTTGTTTTACGGATTTTCTTTTGCGGTGGGGGTATATGCATCATTATGCTCCTACACACACTTTCACCTTGTTTTTACCCTTGTGTGATTTTTGGTGAGACTGACCTACACACCGGGCTAGAGTATATCTTAGGCTAGAACGAAGTCATTAGTGGCTGCACACCTTGGACGTCACGTCTTTTTCGTGTGGTTGCGAAGACTTCACCTAGAGTTTGGCTTTGTTCGAAGGGCTCATCACTTGGACGTACGTCCCTGCTGATCGGTGCGCTCGGATGAGGTCGTTGGCTCTAGGAACCTTATTTAGGGCCCTCTTGTTAGTGCTTACCTTGAAGTACCCTTAGAAAAGCCTTAGATCTCGTCTCTAAGAAACCTCCAGGACACAAAGGAGCTGCATACCCCTGCATCCAAACCTTTTTTTTGAAAAACGATTATTTTTCCAGAATTCCAACTGTTGAAAATCCTATGTTGTAAATAACTTTCTTTCAATCATCCTCATCATGCATTCATTCATGCATGTCAAGTCGCATTATCGCCGTCATCTTCATATAAAGACATCATTTGCATTGCATAAAACAAAAACTTGATAAAATTCATACATGCATTTTTTCTCTATCTCATTAAGGTTTGTTAGGAGTGCATTCTCATGCGTGTGCATTTCCATTCACTAAGGCTTTTTCCCTAATTTTTCGAAAGATCCAAAAAAATTGTGTCTTATTAGGGGCGCATCTCATGCATCATTGTTTTCCTTTTTCACACATCATGAAAAAATAATACATTAACCTCTCATTTTGCATGCAATTCCATTCAATAAAAAAAAATCATGTCTTTCCATGCATTTTTTTTTTTTTTTTTATCATTGTGAGTATCATGCATTTCATTGCACAAAAAAATGAAAACAAGAAAGCATTTCATTCATAATCATGAACAAAAATCATCATCAAATTTATTCAAAATATAGCATTCATGCATCATTTCATTAACCTCATCACTTTAGTTCAAATACATCATTCCTCCATACATGCATCTTTCAAAAAAGGAAGGGGCATTGGCATTTCATACTTTGCCTTGCCTTTAAAAAATCATCATTTAGGAAAAAAGCATCATTCCTGCATCTTTCATCATGTAAAAAAAAAGGGGGCATCAGCATTTCATATTTTGTCTTGCCTCTATAAAAATCATTTTGAAAAAAGAAGTATCTTGCATCCTACATCATTGCATCATTTGCAGTAAATAAAGTTCCAATTTTGAATCATTCGTCTTGCATTCCATTTCATTACATAAAAATGAAAACAATTATCATCTTCATAGCATAAGCATTTCATTTATAATCAAAGAGGAAAAAGCTCCTCGCCAAGTTCATCCAAAACATGGCATTCATGCATAAACATTATTTCAAAAAAAGGACACAGTAGAACTACGTACGCTTTGATTCCTCATCACAGGGAGGATACGTAGGAGCGGGTCCGCCCCGTCAAGCATAACAAATAAAAATTTCATTTTTGAAAAAGTATCTTTCTCGCATCATTCAAAAATGCATTTCATTTTGCATCAAAATCATAAAAACCTTTTAGAATAATTACACTTTTCAAGTGATCATTTTTTCCACTTGCATATCATAGTGTTTTCACATACAATAAAGAGTTTTGATGAGAGAGCGAGATGGTCTTGCAAAATAATCATTCTTTCAAAATTTCAAGGTGTTCCAAGGTGCTCGGTTTCCGAGTCAAGTAGCTCATAAAATCAAAAATATTGCATCTCATCCATTCCATGATAAAAGACTGAAATAGTTCATCAAAAAGTTTTTATATCATGTTTTAACTAATGTTAATCTTCCGTGAAGCGTTCTTCTAGTAAGCATGCATGCCACGTGCATTTTCTCTTGTTTGAGTCGGTCAATTTCCTTCAATCATCATCATCCCTCATCCAAGTCTAATCCCGCCCGTCCACCCATAAAGTGCATGTTCTCTCCCATCGGTGCGCACTTGACTTTTTGGTTCATTCTCGCTAACACTTTAAGTCCTCCATGTTTGGGGCAGTTCGTGATCACTAATTTTCCTTTGTTAAATATCATATTCCTTGAGTGCAAGTCTTTCAAAAATAATAATAAATAAGAAAATAAGCTCGCTAGGTTGAAAACCCGCAAAGGCGGCCTAGACACACAAAAAGCGCCGGTGGATTGAAAACTCGCAAAGAGCGGTCGAGGAGCAAAAGTTAGGGCATAAAAAAAAAAAGGAGAGAAAAATGTAAAGAAAGGAGCAAGCACATATAGATAGATGAAGCAGTTTTCATGATTTACAAAAAAAAAAATAAATAAGCAATCAGATTTGAAATGAAGTTTGGCCATCTCCTCAAAAATCCGAGAAAGTCCCTTTCCTACCCACCTTAAGCCAAGAAAGACCAAAATCCAAAAATCACCCTAGACAAGGATCACCTCAAATATAAAAAAAAACGATTGCATCACTTCTTATCACTCACCCGAGTCAAAGAAAGAATCAAAAAAAAAAAAAAAAAAAAGAAGAAAAGGGATTCAAAAATGAAAATCCCAAAGCAAAGGAAAATACAAAAGAAATGTCGTGGTGGTGATACATGTTACCACAAAACACAAGAGATCCTTGTCTCAATAAACCTTCCAATACCTTTGTGTATAACTACCCCTCCTTCCATAAATCACAAACACTTCCCTTTGACCTCGGCACCTTGCCTCCACAAACCCTTAGCCGGGAATAAAACTTCCAAACACCTCATCAAGCCAAATAACCATCATAACACATCGATCGTCAGCCAACGCTGAATAAAAATCATCCTACCATTACCCCCAAATACTTCATTAAGCCCAATCATCCTTCGCCCACAAAACACCACAATCCCGAAAAGTCCATTCCGATCAATGATGATTCTTTGTTGTTTTCTCAAATTTTAAATCTTAGGACAACTAAGTTTATCCGTCTCACGATGTGTTTGCTCAAAAGAAAAAAACAAATGATCAGAAAAAAAGAAAGCTGATCAAGAAAAAAACAAACCCTCAGGAAAAAGAAATGAGGGAACAAAAACAAACAGTCAGAAAAAAGAAAGCTGACAAAATAAAAAGAGGGACTTGCACCAAACCCATTATTTGCATTAAAACAAGGTTTAGTGATCACCAAGTGAGGCTTCTTTCGCGCTTAAAAGTCAAGACATTTGACCGAGAACACTACTCGGATCCAAAAGATGGGGCACTCTCTTCACCTCCCGCCCACCCTGGTCTTGGGAATGTCTATTCAATTCCCTCCCATGTCACTCCAGTTGTCAATACTTCCAAGCAGGGGCAAGGGCGTTCCCATTCCTTCACCTCATTCAACCTCACCGGGGCAATCTCTCAACTCACTACCCTAAACAAGGCCTTGTCATTCTAATTGGGGCAACATCAAACTTTATGGGTTGAGGCAAAATCTCTTCTGCCCCACCTTTCATTTCAAAAGCCGAAGCATTCCCAATTCATCATCTTTTACACCCCTAGTTGTTGTCACCACTAGACAGGCGTCTGCTGTTGGAAGAGGATCAGTATCGATCTTCATTGGAGGCTTTGATTTGTCTCCAAACTTCAGCCTTCCTTCATTCACTACAACAGATTTGTTAAAAAAGATCGCACCAATTAGTAGCGCTTTTGCTAAAAGCGCTCCTTATTTAGAAATAGGAACAGCCATAGGGTGCGCTTTGGGGACGAGCGCTCCCTTTGCTTAACACGGAATAACCATAGGGTGCGCCTAGAAGAGAAGCACTCCCTTTTGCTTAACACGGAATAACTATAGGGTGCGCCTGGAAAAGAAGCGCTCCCTTTTGCTTAACACGGAGTTGCTATAGGGTGCGCTTAGGGAATAGGTGCTCCTTATTGTCAAAATAATTTTGCTAAAAAAAATATTATTTTCCTTTTCACCCAAACAGCGTCTCTTCTCTCTCACGAAGTAAACCCAGCGTCTCTTCTCTCCGTCTCTTCTCTCTCACGATCGAAACCCTAAACCAGCAAACTCTCTCTCCCTTGCGAAAACCCAGCGACCCAAACCAGTAAACAAACCAGCAAGCTTCGTTCATCACTCTCCACCTCTCTCACTCGTGAACCCAGAAACCCAAACGACCCAGAAACCAACAACCCAGAAACCAAACGACCCAGAAACCAACAACGAACCAGCAAGCTTCATTCAGATTCTGTAAGTGTGATTTCGCCCAAAACCAACAACGATCCACCAAGCTTCATTCACTGTGACTCTTCCCGTGGTTGTGGGTTGTTGGTTTCTGGGTCGACGTCGTTGATTTCGCCCATTGGGTTGTTGATTTCGCCCGAAACCAACTATTGTAAGTGTGATTTTGTGTTATTTACCTTTCATTTTGTCTCAGATTCTGTTTTAAGTGTTTTTTTTCATGATAGATTCAATAATCGAGTGATTTGGTTGTGGTTCCTTCCCGTGGATGCATAAAAGTGATTTCGACCGTGGACCAGAGGACCGCCGTGTTTGATTTTGAGGTTCTCGATGACGATATACGCACTCCTCGCCAACGACGACGCTGTCGACGACGCCGTAGAGATACGAAGAGGAGAGATAGTGTGTTGAGCTCCTTATTTCAAGTAACAACAACACTTATAATATAAGTAATCATAGGGACCGATAGTTGGGATCTGATGAGGTACATTAAAATGAAAATGAGAATTACAAATAAAAGTGGTGGTTTTTTGCAATTTTAATTCTTCTTCTTTATTTTACTCACATTGAATTATTGAAACTATAGAGTTACAATATTACATGAATTTTAGCAGAATTTGAATTATATGCTTTCTATGGTGAAAGGCCAAATAGAAATTCACTAATTTTTGAGATATGTAAATATAAATGACCAGGTTCAAATTGGGTCTCATTCCTTTACATTTGATCATGTTTATGGAAATGGTGGATCTCCTTCATTTGAAATGTTTGAGGAATGCGTTGCTCCTTTGGTTGATGGGTTATTTCAAGGATTCAATGCTCTTGTACTTGCTTATGGTCGAGTTAGGTTCATCTTGCATATCATGTACTCAAAGTTTAAAAAGTCATTCTGTTTCATCATTTTTTTATTTGCAATAGAGCAGGATGCGGGAAAACATATACCATGGGGGCGCTACAGTGACAATAGTGGGGACTGGATTAATTCCTCGGAGTTATGAATGCCTTGTTCAAGCAAGATTGAAACACTAAAGCATCAAACAGAATTTCAGTTGCATGTCTCCTTCATTGAGGTACATCTAGTTGCTTGGAGCAGGGTTCTTTAAGTAGGGCAACAGGAAGTACAAATATGAACAATCAATCCAGGTAAAATAATGAATTCTTAGTCTTCATTGTCCTCCTAAATTACCAAATAAATAAACAATTTTCATTGCTGTCATTTTGTATTTGGGTACTTCAACAATTAAACCAGTTTATTTTCTTCACAATGTGGATACGAGTCTGGTATTGTTTTCATGCTTGCATCACTAGCATATGCTACATAAGCAATTCTTATGATTTTAGCTTCCAAATTGTGCTCATTGTAATTTGTATGAAGAAGAACTTGAATGAAAAGTCATCCTTCAAGGTTAGAAAATGTTTCTTTTTTTTTTTTTGTGAGGAAGTGGAGAATATGTTTCTAAATGGCATTAATCTCAATTGAAGGGAAAGATAATCGGGATCAACCTCATAGAAAATAATGATATTTTCTTTCCTTATTTGTATTTATCAATAATCAATAATTTGGTTGGAGTGCTCTCTTTGCAATCGGTTTTTCTTGAAGATGTTTTTTCATTGTTTCTTTACGATTATCTCTTCCCTTATAAGGGTAATTTTAGCTTTTATTGTAATTTCCATTGGAGTCTTTACTCATGCTAAAGATTTTGAATGATGAAAAAGTCTTACGTTTATGGTTTCCGCTAGATTTAATATTTATAATCCATTAATTTGTGGCTCCCATTTTGCTTGTCTTAGTCGATCACATGCCATCTTCACAATTACATTAGAACAAATGCGCAAACTCCATTCAACTTCTCCTAGCAATGACTCTTGGATGAGGATATGGGTGAAGAATACCTTTCAGCAAAGCTCCATTTGGTAGATCTATTTGGATCCGAACGAGCTAAAAGAACTGGTTCGATGGTCTTCGTTTAAAAGAAGGTTGATAATACACGATTAACCCAAATACTTATAGTATACTTTTGTTTTGAAATGTTCATCACCGCATGATGTTTTAATTATTTAAAATGATGTCGATAAGGATCGTAATGACGTTATCTTTTTCTTGTCAAAAGGCATACACATCAATAGAGGTCTTCTTGCACTTGGTAATGTCATAAAGTGTTTGGGAGATGAGAAAAAGTGAAAGGAGGGTGCACACGTCCCTTATCGAGATAGCAAACTCACTCGACTATTACAAAGTTAGGGTAACATCACATTTGTTTGACATACCGGTGTATGTGTCTTTGGAGTGTGGGTGGGAGTATATCAAATGAGGAGTGTGATATATAGCACGAGAGGAAATCTTGATCATTAAATTTTACATGATTGGTCATGAGCCATTGAATCATAAAATTGTGTGACTTTTTTATGTGATTACGTGATCTTTAATTTACTTCAGTCCTATTTCTTGACCATCCATGGGCATGTATAAGAATCAATGTTTGCTTCTCTCGATTATAATACCACTCCTCTCACTTCATACAGTTTCTATATTTACCATTGTGTTGTATCTATTCCAATAGCTTTTGAACTTGTCTTGACACGCTAATTGCCTCTTATTTTGTCTTGAAAACTCCTTTAATGCATTGTGTATCTTATCAAATACTTTTATATTCTTGATAGTTCAATTAAAGCTTTAAGGAATCTATCTCTTTTACAAATGCTTCTAGACTTTAAGCGATTTTTGGCTTTTTAAAATCCTTGAGCTACAAACCACTTGAATGAAAAATAAAATCAAAATGTATATTATCAAATATTTGAACTTTTTTGTTACAAAGTAATAATTCTCGCTTATCGGTATTTTTCCATATTGCGGTCCTCAAGCGAGAACTTGACTTGTGTCTTTACATCTACCGTTTAAAGCAGAACCGAATATTCTATCTTAGTTTATTGATATTAGTCTCTAAGAATCTTTTGATCCGAGTTACTTGTCTTTTCGCAGATTCACTTGGTGGAAAGCAAAGAAAGCTTGTCATGATAGGTAACTATTACTGAAAGTTGATTCATAGTTACAGATGTTTATATTTAAGCATATTCGTGTTTTCCCTCGAGTTCAATCCACTGAAAATACGCAGTGTTCCTGTTCTCCAGTTTTTCAATGATATTTATTTTATTCGGTTTCTTCCTATCATTTTCCACAAATTAGATTATCAGTATTACTGTCTTTCTTCTTAGATTTTAAGAAAACTTAATAAAGCCCTTCTTTACAGATAATATGGTATCAGCAGGAATGCACCCTTTTTGCAGATTCTCGATGGGTGTGTGTTAGTGATTTCACCGGAGTGTTGGGAAGTATTTGTGGATGTCACAGAAAGATGCTTGAAGTTTGATCCAAATCAACGACCGATAATTGGTGAAGTGGAGTTGCAACTTGAGCTTGCTCTATCACTGCAAGAAGAAGCGGATATCGAAACATCAATGGTGACTTTGTGTATGAGGACCTCCATTTTACGATATTGTTGGAACTCCATTTTTGATGAGGAACTTACAGAGGTCAAAGAAGGCGGGTGTCGTCATGTTGTCGGTTTGATTCATGCAAAATCGAAATTGATGTAAATATTGGATATGTTGTAATTTTTGTTGTTGTCTATGTTGACATTCATCTTCTAATGTATGATGATTTATGTAATTTTGGTGGATTTATAAATTAGTTGGAATTTGATTTGAAATATGGGTTTTGATTTGGAATTTGTTGTTGGTTTCTTTGGTATTGTTGATCGATGATTATGAGCGAGGAGCTAGGAAAAAGAAAAAAAATTAAAAAAATAGGCATAGGTAGCGCTTCGTTTAAAAGGCGCTACCATTGGTACTAGCGCATATTGGGATAAGGAGCGCTTGTGCCCAGAAGCGCTACTCTTGAGTGTAGGAATATGGAGCGCTTTCTATAACAGGCGCTCCCTTTGGTCTAAGCGCATCTCAAAATAAGGAGCGCTTAGTCTAAAAAGCGCTACTCTTTCCTGTTCATTGGTAGCGCTTTTGAAGCGCTACCTTTGGCTGTTTGGCAACAGGAGCGCACGGTTTAGGAGCGCTCATGAGCGCTACCAAAGGGCCAAAAAAAGCGCTACCTATTGCCTTTTCTGTTGTAGTGATTCAATGCTTTCTGGACTAGATCTCTGAAAAGAACACATTGAGAGGTATTATGGCCTAAGTAATTATAATACTTCCGATAACCTCTTTTCTTTTGTTGTTCTAATGGTGGTATTTTTAGGCCCTTAGGCACAATTATCTGACCATCAGCAACTAAAAGATCAAAAATTTGATCACATTTAGAAACATCAAAGGTATAGGTTTTTGCAACAAATCTATCATTTTTAGGCTCGACAGGATTCTTCCCGTCTGAAGGCTTTAATAATTTACAAGCATAGGGAGGTCCAGGTTTTAATTCAGCAACATTAACCTCTTCTTCGACATCTTCATAATAAGAAATGTCGAACTCTTGGTCGCCACCATATGATTCGACATAGGCGACTTTTTCTTTTTTACCGAACTTATTAGTTCTAGTTTTTTCAGCCTTTAGTCTTTCGACTTGTCGAACTCTATCAGCAAGTTGTGCCATATCTCTTAAGTGTGAAGTATCTAACTTCTTCCTTATAGAGTAGTCTAATCCACCAGCAGCCATTTCGTCTAACTCATGTTCAGGCACTTGAGTAAAACACCTTGCTTTGAGAAGTCTAAACCTATTGAGATAATCATCAATAGACTCAGCCACTTCACGTCGAACACTGGCCAGTTCTTTAAGGCTAACTTTCGACTGGCCCATGTAGAATTGCTCATGGTATGCTTTTTCTAATTGCCCCCAGTTAAATATAGAGTGTGGGGGAAGGGTAGTAAACCAAGTAAACACATTCTTTGTTAGAGAATTTGGGAAATACTTTAGCCTCAAGTTCTCATTATGGGCCAAATCCCCTGCCTCAGTCAAATATCGGGCAACATGTTCGACAGTAGATTCGCTGGTTTCCCCAACAAATTTTGTGAACTTAGGGATTTTCCAACCTCTAGGTAATTCAGCTTGTAGCACATACACTGACAAAGGTGAAACAAAATTGGGTGCATGCGAGCCTAAATTCAAAGCCATTACAGGCTAGAATTGTTTCGACAAGATTAGTCAAGTTGTTTTGGAGACCAAAATTGTTTTGTTGAACTTGTCTAACCACTTCATCAGCATTTTGACCCCTATTAACCAATACTATCTCGGGATTTGCTTCAACTTCCCCCGCCACAGGTTGTTCAATAACAACTGGTTGTGCCTGATTTACAGGAACTTCAACAGGCCTATTAATCTGAATTTGTGGCACTGGCTGATTTTGCACTGGCGGAGTACCAAAGAAGTCTGCAATCCTGCCCATCTGGTTAGCCAACATTTGATAACTTTGATTTGTGTTCTAAATCAAAGGATTGAACACAGTGCCTATTTGTTGGGTCAACATATTGACCATATCATGATTACTGTCATCCATTTGTTGCCTAATTAGCGCTAGCAAAGACGACGTTGTCAAGGCTGGTTGGGCATTTCGACCAAAACTGCTTTCTGGGGAACCATGAATTGGAGAAATTGTTGTTCCCACAGTGTCGCTGACAAATTTGTTTGTAGGCCTGCCATCATAGTCGTTGGCATACAGTATGGATAACCTCTAAACTGAGAGAGATTTTGAAATCTTGTGTCAAAAGAACTCCCAACCAAAGGATTCACCATCAAAGGGCTCGTCGAAGGCCCTATTACCAATGGTTGTGATATTGCTGCAGTACTTGACACGGATACAGGAGCAGTTACCCCTACCAATGTCGAAGAAGTCATAGGAGCGGTTGCAGGATATTGAGGGAGCAGGAGCAGTTACCCCTCAGGAGCATATTGTGTTAATTTATTGAAGGATATTGAGCAAACACTCCTTGTGTTCTTCGTAAATCACCAGAAATTTAAAAGAAAAGAAAAAAGACGAATTGCCTTGAACGCCAAGGAATTCTCAAAAGAAAGATAAAGAAGTGCATAAAAGCGTAAAAGGGTGGTGCACAGATCCATACATTTTCTTATGTTGCTCGGTCTTCTCTGTCGCTGGAATTTTGAGCGTAAGAATGTGTATGTTGGGATTGTGACCCGTTTTCCTTCTCAGGAAAAACTATATATACTAAGGAGAGGGAAATAAACTGCCTACAACGGTTAATACATTTGAAATTTAAATTAAGAACCGCTAAATCTTCGACAGCTTGATCACCAAAGACTTAGACAGCACTGAAATAGCTTTCTTCGACGCCATCTTCCAAGCTTAAGCTTGCCATTGTTCTTTGCCCCCATTTTTACGTCGAAATGTACCTTTCACGCTTTCGAACTTGTTAAATTCCTTCAGTGATCGAAACACACCTTTGACATACCCTCTTAGTGTCGAAGGCTCAACCTGCTTTCTTCAAAGCACACGGTAAAACATCGTTGACTTCATTTATTTAGCCTGGCGAAAATACAGGATAACAAAGGTATATGTGACTTGCATTCAATTCATCCTCATGTTTTCTTGACTGTCAGAGATTTCGGCTGTATGTCTGGTATTCTTGATGTCTTTCCTTCTGCTACAAATTTATTGTGTCATTGGCATGTGACAAAAAATGTCAAAGCGAAGATTAAAGAGTTGGTGCACAAGGATAGGCGGGAGGAGGTCATCTCTCTCTTGCTCTGTATTATTGATTCTGTTGATGAGTCGAAGTACTTATCTAATCTGAAGTTTTTTTAGGCTTCTTGCTTTGATAAACCTGCTCTTACTAAATATGTGCATGACACATGGTTGACACCGCACATGGAGCGATTTATCTTAGCATAGACTAACCATATCCCACACTTGGGGAATGTGACGACAAACATGTATTTTTCGCATTTTGTATTTGTATCGTTTACTCCAATTTTTTTGACACGTGCACATAATTTTTATCGTCGATTAAATTTCTTTGACACTTGTTTATTATTTGTATCGTTTACTCTAATTTTTTTGACACGTGCACATAATTTTTTTCGTCGATTAAATTTATTTCACACTTGTTTATTATTTGTATCGTTTACTCCAATTTTTTTGACACGTGCACATAATTTTTATCGTCGATTAAATTTCTTTGACACTTGTTTATTATTTGTATCGTTTACTCCAATTTTTTTTGACACGCACACATAATTTTTATCGTCGATTAAATTTCTTTGACACTTGTTTATGATTTCTATCGGTTATTCCAATTTTTTTGACACGTGCACATCATTTGTTCCATCTGAGACTAAAATCACAGACAACTGAGACTAAAATCCATTTACCATTTGTTCCATCTCACGTGCACTCTTATGTTCAAAAAATAGTTGATGTTGAAGGTGACGGTAATTGTGGTTTTAGAGCAGTTGGAGTTGGTCTTGATATGGGTGAGGATTCTTGGCCTCTGATTAGGCAAGATTTAATTCAGGAAACAAAGGAAAGGGAGCCAGTGTATTTGACCATGTTTGGGAAGAACAAACTGTTAGAGCTTCGCAAAGCATTAACTATTGAATCCTACGGACGTCAGTCGGACTCGAAGTGGTTCGATTTTCCAGAGATGGGGTACATGATTGCAACCAAGTATATTGTGGCACTAGTTGTCTTTGAATATGAATTGTACTTATCTGCCTTTGAGAGGTACCTATGGTTCATCTAAGTTTAAAATCATATCTATTATGAACAAGCAAAATCTACACTGGTTTCATATTTCAATCTCTCCCACCTGTCTGTTGCCTCCTATTGCCCCGCAGTGGTACCATCACCACTCATCAGAGTCTGCTTCATGGTTTGGATCCGTATGTCGGTCGTTTTATCCTCTGGCAGTCTATGTGTCCTTCCGTGCAGCCTCCCACTCCCGGTGATGCGCCTAGATGTGTTGATTTAGCCGATGATTCTATTGACGAATTATAGATTCACACCTTTTTTTGTATTACACGTGTATTTATTACTGTACCGCATTTTTGTAATTATACGTGTTTATTTATCCATCATATCTACGTTGTTGTTCAAATGACAACAGTTGATCAAATCACGAGGGTTCAAATTAAAACCGTTGATGAAATCACAACCGTTAACAAATACTAAGCTCATCGTATATACCCTTGGTGGGACATATATACAATGTGCACTTTTTTAGGCATCGTCTATACCCCCACAAAGCGTATATACGATTGACATAAAACGCATCAATCGTATATACGCACAATGAACATATATACGATGCCTAAAAAATGCACATCGTATCTAATCTACTCTAATATCTAATATCTAATATCTATTTAATAAAATACACAACTTACAAAATGACAATTATAGACATCTTCATTTATTGACACATCATCACTTATTTATCATTTCTTAATTTCATTTTCTCTTCCTTTCCCACTCTTTCTCTTTCAATCTCACATTTCCCAATATTTCTCACACTCTTACTTTTCCTTCTTACACTCTCTTTCATCCTTTTTTTTCTTTTTACTTTACTTTTATTTTTCTCATAAACAATTATTTTCTTTCTCTTATCACCCTACTTTTATTTTTTTTAACTAACAATCTAAAAAATAAAAATAATTAATGACTATTTAAACTATCGATTAATATTTAAAACAAATATTTCTTATTGATAATCTACTATTTCTCTTTTACTATCTACTATAATCTATCTATCTATCTAATATCTATTTATCTAATATCTATTTATACAAACAAACAACTTACAAAATTACAATTTTACACATCTTACTTTTTTGACACATCACCACTTTAAATTTATTTATCATTTTTTAATTCTACTTTCTCTTCCTTTCTCACTCACTCTCTTTCAATCTCACATTTCCCAATATTTCTAACTTCTTACACATCTATTATTAGTGGCCCCCACACCCTTTATTTAAAAATATTTTTTTTCCCAATTTTTTTAATCCACTATATAATCTAATATATTTAAATTAATATTAAATAATCTACAATTTACTCCTATTTACTATCTAACTTAATATCTATTTATCTATTTATCAATTTACTCTTATTTTCAAATTTCTTCTCCCAATGCACTTTCTTCTCACTCCCATTTTTTTTTTAACTTTCCCCTCTTTTTTATTCTTTCAAATTTCGAAATTCAAATCAAATCAAATCTACTAATAAACTAAAATAATCAATCTAAACTACGAGATAACTGCACTAATGTATAAAAACGCGGGATAACATCACTGATATATAAAAAAACACGATATTAATATAGAGAAAGAAATGAAAACTTAATGACTATTTCAACAACTGATTAATATTTAAAACACAGGATAACTAAGCTGATATATAAAAAAACACGGAATACCTGATATATTTGATAATCTACTATCTATCTTTTACTATCTACTATAATGTACTAATCAACTAAAATAATCAATTGAAACTATGAGATAACTGCACATATATATATAAAAAACAGGGGATAACTATACTAATATGTAAAAAAAATGAGATAACTGCAATGATATGTATAAAAACACGGGATAACTGCACTGATATATAAAAAACACTTTACTGAAATATAACTTCACTAATATATTAAAAAACACGAGATAACAACACTGACACTAATATATAAAAGAACACAGGATAAATGCACAGATTTCTTTTAAATGATACTTTTACTTTTTTAGATTTTAATATTTATCTAATTTTTTATTTGAGACTCCTTTTTAACTACTTTAAATTTATCTTTTTTTCACGATGTGCTGTTGAGACTATTTAAATTATGTCTAAGTTCGTTGGCAGCAACCGTGCGTATGCACGGGTATCCTACTATTTATTATTTATTATTTAATAAAATACATAACTTACAAAATGACAATTATAGACATCTTCATTTTTTGACACATCATCACTTATTTATCATTTTTTAATTCCATTTTCTCTTCCTTTTCCCACTCTCTCTCTCTCTTTGAATCTCACATTTCCCAATATTTCTCACACTCTTACTTTTCTTTCTTACACTCTCTTTCATCATTTTTTCTTTTTATTTTACTTTTATTTTTCTCATAAACAATTTTTTTCTTTCTCTTATCACCCTACTTTTATTTTTTTAACTAACAATCTAAAAATAAAAATAAAAATAATTAATGAATTTTTAAACTACTGATTAATATTTAAAACAAATATTTCTTATTGATAATCTACTATCTCTCTTTTACTATCTACTATAATATGCTAATCAACTAAAATAATCAATTGAAACTACGAGATAACTGCACTGATATATAAAAACACGGGATAACTGTAGTGATATATAAAAATACACATGATTAATATTTGTCATTGATAATTATAATTTTTGAAGACTACTATAAATAAACCTATGATCTAAATAATTAAGAAGACTTAATGACTAATCTAATCTAAACTACTAATTGAAATACACGGGATAACTGCACTAATACCTAAAAAGGACAAATAATTGAAACTATGAGATGACTGCATTGATACATAAAAAGCAAACACGGGATAACTGCACTGATATATAAGAATACACGGGATAGCTGCATTGATATATAAAAATACACGACGACATTAATATTTGTCATTGATAATCATAATTTTTTAAGGCTTAATCACTATTTAAACCAATTAATATTTAAAACACACGCGACAAATATTTGTCACTAATACCTAAAAAGGGCAAATATTTGTCACTGGTATATAAAAAAAGACGAAATAAATATTTCTTATTGATAATTTACTATCTACTATAATCTACTAATCTTTTTTTTTATCAAAGTGACACTAATGACCATTTTACAGCTGTCCCCGATGGGATTCTAACTCAACACCTTGAGGATATACGGCTAACTCTTACCACTGAGCTAACACATCAAGTGTCTATAATCTACTAATCAACTCAATAATCAATTGAAATTATGAATGACTACATTGAAATAAACACGGGATAACTGCACTGATATATAAGAAAACACGGGATAACTACATTGATATATAAAAATACACGGGATTAATATTTTTGATTGATAAATATAATTTTTTAAGGCTTAATGACTATTTAAACTAATTAATATTTAAAACACGTTTGACAAATATTTGTCACTAATACCTAAAAAGCACAAATAATTGTCACTAATATATAAAAAACACGAAATAAATTTTTCTTATTGATAATCTACTATCTGTCTTTTACTATCTACTATAATCTACTAATCAACTCAAATAACCAATTGAAACTATGAGATAACTGCACTGATACATAAAAAACAAACACGAGATAACTGCACCGATATATAAAAAATACGAGGATAACTGCAATGATATATATAAAACATGGGATAGCTGCATTTATATATAAAAAAACACGGAATAACAACACTGATATATAAAAAACACTACTAACATATTAAAAACACGAGATAAATGCACAATTGTTTTAAAATGATACTTTTACATTTCTAGATTTTAATACTTATCTAATATTTTTTTTTGAAACTCATTTTTTATCTACTTTAAATTTGTCTTTGTTTTCACGAGATAATATTCAGACTATTTAACATTTTCTAAGTTCATTCATAGAAAAAACATGATATCACCCGTGCGTATGCACGAGTATCCTACTAGTATATGTCAAAAAAAGATATATACGATTAGTGTAATTTTGTCAAAAAAAAAAACGTTTTCTGAAATACATTTTGGGGATTCACTATTGTGTGGGGGTATATGTGAACATTGTGGGGTAAAAAAAAAAACCCTAAAAAAACTATACTACTAGACACTAGTGACTCGTCAGGGCCCATCAATAAAGGAGTGGATATGATGAACTCACTTATTTTGTTTGATGGATCTGTGAAGAATAATTGAGTTTCACTGTGCTACTCATTTTCTTCATGTTGGCATTTGCGTTTTATCTTTTAGCATGTGATGGCATCCATTTTAATGCACCTTTAAGTTGTTCTTTTGGTTAGCTGCTCATTATTCCCTTCCAATCAAGCGCATTTTATGTCACAGGGGATGTTGTAATCTGACCTCTGCCTAAGATGAACCTTACTCCTGAAAACACTATGCACTGTTTGAGGGATTGTACTTTCATACTAAATTGGGTGCTAGCTCTTTTGAAGGGTGACTTTCTTTTTCTTCACCCCTATCTGAGCTTCTCAATGTCTTTCTTGCTGACGCCAGTAGAATCTACTTTCCACATAGTTATTAGTTTTTTCTTTTTCTTTTTCTTTTTATCTTTTCTTTCTTTATCATCTTGTATAAAAAAATGTGACAGCCGCTTCAAGAAAAGCAGCACTAATTTGGTCGAAAAAAAGAAAGGCAGCACTAATTGCATCATGTGAACTTTCAGAAATACTAGTGGGTAAAACTCTCCCTCCTAGACACAATCTAACGACGAATAATAGGAGGAGTAAAGTGTTAAACCAAGTGGGACCAATTATACTGCTAGTGACACGTCAGGGCCCATCAATAAAGGAGTGGATATGATGAATTCACTTATTTCGTTTGATGGATCTGTGAAGAATAATTCAGTTTCACTGTGGCTGTGCTACTACTCACTTTCTTCATTTTGGCATTTGATTTGCGTTTTGTCTTTTAGCATGTGATGGCATCCATTTTACTAGATAGTGGATCAATGACTAGTTAGTCAAATTATAGATGGATCTTTTTTTTGACAAGAAAATTATAGATGGATGGTTGGTGTATTGTAATGACTTTGCAAGAGCACTTTGCAAGAGCAGGTAGTATTTTTGTGGTAGCTTATAGTGTTTGGCATGTAGTAGCAGGTAGTATTTTTGTGGTAGCTTATAGTGTTTTTCGAAACACTACTTACTTCAAGTAATGTTTAAGCTTATAATTTATAGTGTCTCATATTTTATACTCTTTTTTTACCCTCATTACTTTTACAATATTTCGTGTATGTCCTCTTAAGATAAGATAGAATTTTTAAAATCCATAATTTTGAATTAGACCTCGTTGATTACCTGTTGTTTTTTGTTTGATCTATCGTCCCTTATTATTATTATTACTAGACCGTGCACCCGTGCAATGCACGGGTGACAAAGATTTACCATACAAAGTAAATCATATATAAAAGTGTTTCATACATTGTTCCATTATGTTAAAAAGAAACCGGCAATAGTAAAATAAGGCACTAATAATAATGTTAATTCAAAACACTCTAATTCAGTTTAATGTTCATGGGATACTGTTGAACACTTCAAACACGTCAAGTAACAATTTACCCTTCAAATCAAAACCATCACGTCCAATTTGCTTCACTTAATGCACCAAGTAACACGCAGCTTGTTACGTACAGTTCAAAATAAACCAAAATTTATCTGCGGGTACGTAATATTCACGAAAATATATATGAATACAATCACACATAAAATTTCCATAACGATATTTTACATAACACTTATGGACACAATAACTATCTAAGCACTCCTAAAGAAGATAAAGCTAGGATTTTCCACAGGTATTTCTATCATTATAGGGATATTTCCAGGGAATTCTTCTTTTTCCAAAAGAGGACGCCAACCACGAAGTTGAACATTGTCATCAATAATACGTTCGGATAATAACAATGTACATTCCCATGTGTTCCCACAATCATCGATCAACTCTATTTGGAAATAGAACATAACAATAATCCAACAGAATATGCTGCAAAACAGGAAGACTAAACTACTTAAGTAATAAATAAATTTTGTAAATCATAGGAAAAAATAGTAACTTGAGCATAATAATTACCAAATAAGAACTTGAAATATCAGCGTAGGTGAGACTTGCAGACAACGCCAACACAGAAGTAGGTTTCTTTGCAAAGTGCATTGTTGGCGCTAATGATTTTGCCATGGAATGATTATTTTCAATTGGTACGGATCGATGGCCAACGTTTAATCTCTTTGTAGTGCCAGACCAAAAAGGGGTGTTAAGGAATCTATCCTTAACCTCAATGAAGAAACAGGCAAACCGGACATACACCATTTTTATCTAACCACCTGAATAAAGACCATAAAAACTACCTAAGCTTCGCCATCCTTTGACGAAGTAAAGGTCATCTCCTCTCCTAGCAACTTTTACTTCTATTCCATTACCACAAGTGTCAAAAAGAACAACAATCAAACGAATGTAATCTTTGTATTGACTGGCAAGAAAATATGGAAGCTTAACTTCATCCTAAAATGGAACCATATTAAAACCAATCAACCATATGAAAAATGTAAAGAGAAACTAAAAAAGTACAACCAAAAGGAAAATTTGCTACAAACCTCATCTG
This sequence comes from Oxytropis ochrocephala, assembly GCA_020916435.1. Taxonomy (NCBI): domain Eukaryota; kingdom Viridiplantae; phylum Streptophyta; class Magnoliopsida; order Fabales; family Fabaceae; genus Oxytropis; species Oxytropis ochrocephala. The sequence goes on from CM037090.1 coordinate 43,822,460, forward strand.
AAATATATTCAACCTGATGTTGTTCAAACTTAATCTTTAAGGAATAACGATAATCTCGTCCATTGTACCCGGGTGTAGAACGAATCATTTGAGAAAAAAATTCAGCCAATCAATTCGATCGAAATAACAATTATAGAAGAGTAGAAAATATTTGAAATATACCATAAATGGAGAAGTATGAAGTTGTTCACAGTATCAACAACTCTATCTCCGTGAAGAGTAGAAAAAAATCAAATTTTACTTACAACACATAAACCAAAAAACTAAAATTGATGTTGGTTGATGAAGAAAACAATACAAACCACATCAACTAAAATAAAAGGACATTAAACCTGTTATTAAAAATGGAACTCAAAATGCAACATATCCAAACAAAATCAAGATACAAAAATTAACGAAAACAAAGACACTTACATTTATGGAAATAATCGTCCAGACCAATACTTTCGTTTATTCCGGTGGATTACATGCAGCAACTTGACATTTGAACTTAAGAAGAAGAAGAAGAAAAATAAAGGAAGAAGAAAAAAATTTAAGCAATTAAAGAAGAAGAGAAAGAGCAGTACGTGGATAGAAACACATGAAATGAAAGACTATGAGGGAGAGAGAAGAAAAACGACCTGATTCAACTATTGTTGAGTGTACCCTACATGGACATGTGATATTCGCATAAAACTTAAACCGAGTACTGTTCATCCATTCAAATTCACTATACATCATTCAAATGCAAAATTGGAGCTATGCATCGAATGGAGGTATGAATAATTGAAGGTATGCATTCAGACACTGTAACACCCCCTTCTACTAAGTGCTAATTACACTAATAAAAATCAGAGTTTTTCAAAAACTTTTCCACGCACCTCAAGGAGAGTGCTACATTTTATAAAAACATCATCAAGGCACATTTAAAATTCAAACGCATCTAGTGCGTGAAATGCATATCATAGCCACGTGGGTTAAAACCCTCAAAACCTATTTAGTGTTTACAATAATCCAGAAAAACAGTTCACAGCAGCGGAAATAAAACTGAGTTCAACATACTCAATACAAAGTTTAAATCAGTTTAATATATAACATAAATAATGATACTAGAAACCCATCCCCGGTGTTACTAGATCGAGCCGACACAAAAATCCCAAGAAGGCCTAGACAACTTCACTCGAGAATCACTGCGCATGTCGCCACGAGAGCGAGCAACATAAAAATGCTAGGGTGAGTCTCTTTACATAAATAATAACAAATAAGATAAGCATTATATTAGGAAAACATCTAGTAACAACAACCACAGAGATCAAGGCATCTACCATTCAATTAGAATACCAACAAACAACAATAATGAATTAATTAACCATCAACAAGAATTCAAAGAATGCATGGTTATATGCATGTGTGCAATATGCATGTGGATCCATAACCACCTCAAAACCCCCCGTCGCAACAACCACCACGTTTGGCGAAGCCACCCACCATGTTTTGGCCGAAGCCACCCACCACTTTTGAAATGCATATGATTTATGTGACACCATGGCAATGCATCACAACATCACAAATTTATCACATCAAGTAATAACTCACCACTTTGGCCGAAGCCCGCATCATTAATTGACCCACCTCTTTGGCCGAAGCCCACGTCATTTATTAACCCACCTCTTTGGCCGAAGCCCACGTCATTTATTAACCCACCTCTTTGGCCGAAGCCCACGTCATTTATTAACCACCACTTTACCATTTATTAAATTGATTCTCACCTAAAGACCCAACCACCTCATAAGGACCTTTTCCACACTCAAGGACCCTTTTGACACATCAAAGATTTATTTAGCACCTAAGGACCAACTGACATTTTTAGGGACTAAAAGGTTCAAGGATCAAAATAGCATTTTTGACACTTCGGGCAACATTAGCAATACCCGCACAAAATGATGAATTCCTACAGCAGTGCACCTACTTCGGCGGAGTATTTAAAATAGCAAACGACATCGAAAAATTACAAGAGACCACTCGTCGGAAAGCCACGGATATGTAGTTTCTGGGTATATCCTTAGATTTTCAAAACAGTGAACCAATTAGTACAGTTTTTAGAAACAACCCGAACAGTCCCCTGACTGGACAGATTCTGCCCTCCCACTTCATTTTACTCTAAAATGACTTAGACTTGACCAAATGGGACGAAACCTTAGCCCGAACAAAAGCAATTTGATTATAGTTTCTAATGGAAAAAGAATCGTTCAAAACGGAGTTCATTTGAAGGCATAAAACTTGCAAAAACCGCACCTACCCACAGATTGACTCTAGAAATTTGACTCGACTTTGGAGACTCATAACTGGAGCTACACAACTCTGAATTTAACGAAACTAGTGCCAAAACGACCGGCTTTAAGTCTATTTTCGAAAACACTCAGCCACATAATTTTTGACTCAATCAAACAGTACCAGTTTTAAAAATACTGAAACAGTGCCCAGAAAACCACACAAAGACCATAAACAAGTAAAACTCATCATCAATTTAATTCAACAACATTTTTATTCAACAATTCAACACCCAATCCAACAACAATCACTTAAACATTTAATTACATTCATGAAATTAACATGCTCTCAAGTTTCATCACATTGTAGCATTTCATCAAACACTTTACATGCACATTTAACACCACATTTAATTCCAACATCAAGCATCATTGTATAACCAAATTAAACATCAAATACAACAACAAACATATGATAAACACAAAATTCACACAATTAAACATCCTAGAGCCATTCCACACATAACACATATCATACAAGTTATTATATAGGTAAAGTAGAGCCCCCTAACCTCAAATTTGCCAAACCCAAGAGAACTCCTCCACCAATAACCCAAGAAAACCCAAGTAACTAGCTTTCTCCAATATTTGAGCTCCAAACCCATCCATGGAAAAGAGGAAATGGAAGAGGGTTAATGGTTAAAACTTATACTAAGAGATAGAGAAAGAAAAATGGAGTTGTTTGGTACCAAAAACACTTACCCAAAGCTAGAAGATGAATTTTCTCTCCCTCCCTCAAGCACATCAGCTGCGCACCTCTCCTCTCCCTCTCCCTCTCTTATTTTTTCTGTTTTCCTTTGTTCTAATGAGAAGGAAACCTTTACCCTAGTTTAAGTCTTGACTTTGGGCTCATTTAGTGGGCTTGGGCCCTTATTTACACCCTCTGCAGTACTTCCTCACATCCTCCCAATCTAATTAAAATATTCCCCATCTAACTAAAAAAATACTCACCATTTATTTACCACGCCTCACTCCTTAAATTAATTACTTGCTCTATATTTATTTTAATATAGACAACTAAAATATTACTTAATTAAATTGGTCAAATAATCACTTAATTTAATTAGTTAAACAATCACCTAATTAAATTAGTTAAATACTCATCTAATTAATTTTGGGGTGTTACAGACACCGTGTTCTTTTATGGAAAATTAAAGGGAGGAACACAAACCATGTGCAGCAAAATAAAGTGGGCCAAAGTGTACAGCAAAAATAACCTCCTTACTATTCACTGGATCCCACAAAAGTTAGGTAGGTCCAGCTTCCATAACACCAAATATTGTAGATGAAAAGTAACTGAGTACTGTAGATGAACAGTACAACCGGGTACTATGGATGAACAGTATAACTGTGAACAGTCACCACATCAATGCACTGTTTGAATCTACATTTTACTATTCTTCATAATCACTATATTCTAGTCAATCACAACACTACAAAAAACACAACCTACAGATGTCATTTCATTGTGAATGTTGTCCAAATGTAAAAAGAGCCAAATCGCATCACTTCATTGTGCATCTTTAATCCAGAAAAATCCAAAGTTTCCATTACTAATAAACCACAAAAATCCAAAGTTTCCATTACCAATATTTCAATGTTGTCATCGATCAACCAACATGCTATCTATGCTCTTCTAATACCTCTCTCCCCTAGTACTATGCTTGATGGGAAACAACGCTGCCAAAGTAGGAAATGAATATTATGTTCAGAAAACTATATTAAAGTTGGTCTTAGTGTGTTGTCAATACTTAGATAAACTCACCATGTATAGATGCAACATGTAAGTTGAACATATATTCTAATTAATCTTTTAAACCATGATCTGAATAAATGGTTCTATAAAAGAAGATTTAAAAGGCATTATTTTTTGTATCAAATATTTTCCATTCAAACGTCCTCTATATATATATATATATATATATATATATATATATATATATATATATATATATATATAATGATCTCACTTTGTGTTGAACTTGTACTTTCAAGTCAGTAGACCAATATATACACTCACATGACACCACACATAGTCGACCAACAATGAGTTCATAAAGATGAGTTTATAAAGATGACTAAACATAAAGTTGATAAAGATGATATTTTTTCTCCTATTGGATAAAATCTCAATCTAAAATATCACCTTATCCTCGTATTTGGCCCACCGATTAGCATACATCTATGTTACAAAAAGAACACCTTACATTTCAAAAAAGTAGCACATAAACTCTTAAAATTTGTGAGGTGGGGCCAATTTATTAGATTAATATGGATAAACTTCATCTCTTGTCAATGTTAAAAAAAATCACAAACTCTCATATACATTTTAAACTGCTAAATAAAAATATTTTAAAAAAATACACAAACATCCAAATTTTACATTACCAATAAATTTCACTATTTATTACTCTTATACACATTCCCTCTAAATACTATCCACACTCACCCTCACTTAACTTGTATATCTTTCCCAATTTAGTCAAGACACACATGCGATCCAAATGCTACCAAAATCAAGCCAAACTATCATGGTCTCTACCAGCTGAATGCACCACACAGTAACTTGATATACCAAATCTCAATTCAGCTAAAAAACACAACTCCATTCCCTTAACCTTGTCCCCCAAACCTGCCAAATCCAAACAAACATTCTAATCACCCCCACTCTTGCGCCACTATATACACAATCATTATGCCTACATTATTATTCACACAACACAATACATACACTATTCATTATGCATATATATAATGAGCTATTCATCTATCTTATTACTGTTGACCATGTCATAAACTCAACCAACTTGTTATCATTCATCTTGTCCCTACCACCTTTATAAAAAGCTTCTTGAATGAGGCACATAGACCTGCATAAATAGTGCACCTAATTTTCCCAACAGTTACACATCTGAACATTGAGTAAGAAACACAAAATATTATATGTTTCACTATTTTTAGACCATTATTACTGTGTACACATTTGAATATTCATCTATCTTATTACTGTTGACCATGTCATAAACTCAACCAACTTGTTATCATCCATCTTGTCCCTACCACCTTTATAAAAAGCTTCTTGAATGAGACGCATAGACCTGCATAAATAGTGCACCTAATTTTCCCAACAGTTACACACTTGAACATTTAGTAAGAAACACAAAATATTATATGTTTCAATATTTTTAGACCATTATTACTGTGTACACATTTGAATATACATACCAAAAAGCCACACTATCATTGCACAATTAAATGCCCATTGATTAATAAGAAAATAAATTATCATGTGTATCATATTATCGATGTAATGACATATCAAATAATACTACTATTGCGAAAAAATAATTAGTCATCACATATTTTAATTGTTTAAAAACCCAACAACTTCCATATATTAAAGTATTTTTTAACACACTCAGTGTAAAATCTCACAATTCCTTAAAGGAACAAATTAATTATTGACTTTATTTTTGAAACATATACATCAACTATATTTTTAGTAGGGATACAATTTTGTCGGCATCACAACGACTAATCTATCACCGTTCTAACAATATAAGTGAGTTATTTATCAGGAAAAAAAATTAGAGACCAATCTGTCTGGTAAAACACTCGTCAAATACTCAAACACGTTGAGTTTTTAAAAAAAAATTCACAAACTCTCATATACATTTTAAACTGCTAAAGAAAAATATTTTAAACAATACACAAACATCCAAATTTTACATTACCCATAAATTTCACTATTTATAACCCTTATACACATACCCTCTAAATACTATCCACACTCACCCTCACCTAACTTGCATATCTTTCCCAATTTAGTCAAGACACACATGTGATCCAAACGCTACCAAAATCTAGCAAACTATCATGGTCTCTTCTAGCTGCCTGCACCATACATAAACTTAACATACCAAATCTCAGTTCATCTAAAAAAGACAACTCCATTCCCTCCACTTTGTCCCCCCAAATCTGCCACATCCAAACAAACATTCTAATCACCCCCTCTTGCACCACTACATACACAATCATTATGCCTACATTATTATTCACACAACACAATACATACACTATTCACAATTCATTTACCTTCCCCATGCATGACATCAATACCCTATCCCATTTGTCCTTGTCTTCATCCAAGAATACCAAAAACTTTAGCCTCTGATTAGGGGAAAAAATGGGACGAAAGAAAGGTATAGGAAAGGAAAAAAAAATTGTAGATCATAAGATGTTTCTCTTCCCTTATTTTTTTAAGATAAACTTTCTCTTCCCTTATTTGATTGGAAACAAAATAAGAGGAAAGAAAGTGTATATGTATGAAATGACAACACTAACATTTACTAATAAAAGTAAAATATTTTTTAATTCAATACATTAATTTTGATGCAAAGATAAATATGTAATTTACGCCACCAGTCAAATGTGCGGGAACAGTATCACAATTACAAAAATAAATGCAACAACTACAAGTGGGCTGTAAATAATTATAGCGATGGTCTACAGTTTAATATACATCTTAATTACCAATACAACACTAATTTGTTTTTAAGATCAAAAGTAGCACCTTTACTCTTAAAAATGACAAACAAAATTGCTGTCAATATCACAACTAATTTGTTTTTAAGATCAAAAGTAGCACCTTTACTCTTAAAAATGACAAACAAAATTGTTGTCGATATCACAACTATCTTCTTCTTATCTAATTTTCCATTTTTTAATTTCTTAATTTTTTTAATTTGTTGTTCAACAACTTAGAAAATGATTTAATTAATGGTGACAGTACACATGATTTAACACCTAACATTGATATTTGATGCTACTTTTGTGCTTAAAGAAAAAATGGCACTATATTGGTAACTAATTAATAAAATAGTCTTACAATTTTTTTACCCCTACTTTCAATGTTTCATTCATTCAGCAATTCCAGAACACGTACCACGTATCAGATTGAAAACCATCTTATTTGACTACAAAATTATTAAACTATTTTGCTGGAACTTTATTTGGCATGCTATATTGATTTTTATTATATCAAAATTGGATATACACAAAGAAAACATCCCAAAAAACAAATTGAAAGTAAAATACCTTATGCCTTAATACCCATAGCTATTCAGTTAGAAACGGAAAAAAAACATAATTCGGTTACACATTGTTCAATATAAATTAAAACAAACTAAACATTTAACTAATTTGCTACACATAAGACATATCCACCTAAAACATAACATGTGTCCATCAATGTCCTTCACTAAAAGAATGATTCTCCGATTATAAACAGGTATTTCCAATTTTATCCAATAGTTCTCAGGAAATAGATTTTCTTGGTAGGTAGTCTGCCACCCAAAGAGCTCACCATTTTCATGGACCAAAGGACTTTCAAGGAGCAAAACACAATCTCAATGTTGACCAATACATCAGTGAAAATAACTCCTATGCTACATTTTTCTGGGAACAGAACTTCATAATAATCCAAAGGCAGTTGCTGAAAAAAATAACAATTTTTAATAGGGTTTTCATTGTAAAAAATTAACAAAATTTTAAGAAGTAAAAATTATAAACGATTACCAAAAGAGGAGTCGAGACAGCAAAATAAGTCCAATTTACAGCGAGCTTCAATACCAATATAGGTTTTTTGGCAAAGGTCATAATCGGTTGAAAATGCTTTGCAATAAATGCATCATGGTCAAGCATCTACATAAATACAAAAATTAAGGTTACACAGAAAAAAATATATATACAATCATACCTGATAAATACAATCATACCTGATGCGGAAGAAACTCCATCTCAAAGTGCTCAAACTTAATATTTAAAGGATAGCAATATTGTCTTCGAGTGAACTCAATAATAGAGGCCAACATCTGATGGGGAAAAAATTGAAATCATAAAATGCATACCTCCAATTAATGAGAGTAAAGATAGTCATCTTAATGAGAAGAATTCATAAAATCTTACTGGTTCAAACCCTTATAATATTTCATAAAACTAATTCTACAACCCAAGCCAATGCTAAAATTGGAACAATGACTAACATGATAATAAAAGTGATTAACTCTCCATCTAAGATGGCAAAAAATATGTAGACAATTGCGAAAATGGTCAAAAGAAAATGAAACTTGTGGTTCATCTGGTTAGAATAAATAAGAAAACTGTTAAAGTGAAGGATGTTAAAACTTGAGATTAAAATGTGATTTTATAGAGACAACTTTTGTGAAGTGTGCCATTTATTACCATTAATCACTTTCTACTACCACTCCTTTCACTTTAAAACCGTTGAATACCATATAAAATACCACCGACAAAAATTTTCCCCTAAAACTGAACCTACTTAGAGCTACAAATTGTAAAAGTCATCTCAATGACACCACATTATGAACCTAATGAAAGATATTACCAACCTCTGCTGCTCCTCTACGTCTCTCCCAACCCATTTATCTCCTAACATCTGCATCTCTATCATCTTGTTTTCTATCCCTTTTGGATTTGAGGGGATATGGAGAAAGTTGTAAGTTTTGTGTTGAGTTTTTGCTACAATGGGGGGTTTGAAGTTGATGATAACGTTGGAAGAAGAAGGGGGCGAAACAAAGGAAAAAAAATAAAGGAGGAGTGGGTTGTGTGAGACTCTAATGTCACAGTGTGTCCCTACTAAACAGTATCCTATCATGTGACTTTGCAAAACACTATTCATGAACAGTAACACTGTTTCAACATGAACAGTGACACTATTCCCTACTCAAAACACTATTCATGGTGTCCCTACCTCTGCTGCTTATCATGTGATTTAACTTTGTACTATTCATAAAGCAAGAATCATTGTTTCACTCATGAGAATCATTTGTTCATACGTTGGAAATCTTGTTCATGAGCGAGCCGTCACTTTTTGACCAAAATTGAACACAGCAAAGCGACCAAATGAAAAATTTGGGAGTCCGCCAAAATGCCAAAATGGCGCCTAAATCTGATTTTAGCCACTCACTCCCTTTTATGTATTAAGATTATTATTATTATTATTATTAGACTAGTTCATCACCTGTTGCTACTAAATACATTATCTTACCCAAAAGTATTTGGATGAGATAGTTGCTACCAAATACAGATTATCTTACCCAAAAGTACTTGGATGAGATGGTAATTAAGGGTCTCATTTAGCTTAACCAACGTCCTGGGTTCGAGTCCAGCCTTGAGCATGTAGTAGGAGAGAGAGTTTTATTGCTCATTGTGGTCCTACCCGGCTCGAAGGATTAGTCATTACAGTTGTTTTCTATTTTAATTGTACTTTATTTAGACTTTCAAATAAAGATAGAAATAAGACTATTAAAATATAAATTTAAAAATTTATTTTCTAAACATCTTAATTATTAGTATGATTATCTTAAAGTAATAGCAAAACAATTTATACAATTTTTTTAATGATTAAATAAATGTAACCTATAATTAAACATGTCCTTTTATATCACTTTACACTTATTAGTTAGTTTAACTGCCAATTTTACTAAACACTTCATTCTCCATCAACTAGCTTATCCTCTATTCCGCTATAAGCTATACGTTATCAATTAGCTTATCTCCTATCCGCTATAAGCTCATCTACTATCCACTCTCTGCTTTTTTGCCAAACAGAGCCTAAGCTTTAAAATAGTAGGCTTTGGGCTAAGTGGTCGTAAGCTATTAGGCTTGGGCAGTGGCGGATCTTGCCCCAAATATTAAGGGGAGCCGTTAACAACTACAACTAATTAAAATATTATAATATAAATTTAAAAGAACAACATATAGTTTTACCAAAGATTCAAAATAACATCAACACAAGTACACAACAAAAATATAATAATATATATGAAAAGAGAGACGTACTAGGAGTTAAAGTGCCGCCCTTCGTTCTTTTAAAGCCTTGAAATCATCAATAATTGAATCATTGCTAAAGTTATCAGCTATCTCTTGTTCAATATAAATCATCATACTGTCAGCAAGAAATTCATCCTCCATCTTATTACGCAACCTTGTTTTAATTATCTTCATTGCTGAAAATGATCTTTCAGTAGTAGCTGTAGAAACTGGAAGAGTTAAAACAAGGCGAATTATACGATAAATCAAGTAATATGTCTTCGCCTTCCCTGTTTTTTCCAAAGCTTGACACAATTCAGACATAGTCGACAAGTTATTCAAATCTGAATGATTAACAGCTTCAAGAATAAAGTGTTGAAGTTGATATATCAACTTTGTTTTGTCTTGCTCACTAAAATCCACCGGATAGAATTTGTCCACCAGAGCACATATATCATCCATATCAAATGCTTTGTAAATATCTTTAGGAACCAAACTATTGCTTAGACTCAAAAGCTCCATTGTTTGCACATTAAACCTGTGATACAATTCCTGCAATTGTTGATCAATTGTAACAAAAAAGAGATTCACTCTAAAATGTTGACCCATTTGTGATGTGGTCCTTACGATGATGAGCACGCCCATCACGCTCTATATAAACAGCATTACAATCAGGAGAATCAATATTATGTTGTTTACAAAATAATGTCACATTTTTCAATAACCGATCCCATCCATCATCTCTCAATTTCTGAATTAATGTTTTTGTAGTGGCGACTAAATGTATGGCATTCAGTATATCTTGGGATTTCTGTTGTAAAGCTTGACAAAGACAATCTGTAATTCCCATAGTCTCTTTCATCATGTGCAAAATCAATATGAACTCAAATGATTTCATAATCTTGTAAGCACCATTAGCATCCCCTTTTTGAACATAACCTGATCTAGTTTTGCTTAAATCTTGAAGAACCACACAAGTTGCATCATACATATTTATCATACTACAAATAGAACAAAAATGTGAGCTCCAACGAGTGTCTCCAGCTCGCTTCAAAATGCCCACCTGATTTTGTCCTTTACCACTATCAAGTTCACCAATCTCTAGTAAAAATGATATCTCCTCTAATTTGGCAGCTTGCAGCTCATCATGACGCTTAGGAGAGGAACATACAACATTGACAACAAAAGTCAAGTCTTTAAAGAAATCATGAATAAGGAAAACTTCTCTAGAAGCAGCAACCAAAGCAAGTTGTAATCTATGTGCAAAGCAATGTATGTAATAAGCATAAGGACAATCTTTGAGAAATAATGCTTGCAATCCATTCCACTCTCCTCTCATATTACTAGCACCATCATACCCTTGCCCACGGATGTTTAAAACATCTAAACCATACCGAGAAAGAACGTCACAAACCGCCTTTTTAAGAGTGATAGCCTTAGTGTCCTTAACATGCACAAGATCAAAAAACCGTTCTTGTATACAACCATTTTTATCAACAAACCTCAAAATAATAGCCATTTGCTCCCTTAGAGATTCATCACGTGATTCATCAACAATTATGCAAAATTTAGAATCCCCAATCTCTTCTCGGATATAGCTTCTCATTTTACTAGAAATGATATGCAGGATTTCCTTTTGAATTAGATGAGAAGTATACTTTGAATTGTATGTGTCATACCCCAATTTTGTCCGGCTTAGGTCAAAACCCTAATTTTCCCCAAAATAAATAACCAGAGGAGAAGAGAGCATCATGCATTGCATTTAGGGTTCTAAAAGTCATTTCAAAGCTTCTAAAATCATTTTTGAAGTTGGAATCCACTTCTTAAACAAATTAGGGTTTTTCAGTGCAAAAGGGCATTTCGGTCATTTTGCAAATAAAAGACAATTCCTCAAAACAAGTCATCCAACATGCATTTCAAGGTACTAGAGGTCACTCCTAGGGTGGAAAATCATTTTTGAGGTGGAAATGTGTTTCAGGTAAAAAAACTAGGGTTTTTAGAGTGAAAGGGCATTTTGGTCATTTCACAATAAAAACGGTCTTTTGTCCCAAATCCTTGGATAATCATCAATGATTTATTTGAGGGATATTTGTGCCCCATTGTGATTATTTTTGCGCATAAACATTAAACCTTTTGGCCTAAAAACCTAGTTTTTGGATAGAAGGGTAAAATGGTCTTTTCCTTTGAGGTGGGGTAAATAAATCAATTTTGGGATTGGTGAGATCATAAAATTCAGAGCCCAATCATTGAATCATGGATATAGCCCAAAATGGCATGAACTAGGAAGAATAATCTAGAAGGGAATATTCTACATCATTTGAATTTTGAAAGGATAAGGATAAGAACAATAGTACAATTTGCAATTCCACTCACTCTCTCACACTCCTTGCTGCGAAATAACAGCCCATAATCACCCCATTTCCATTTATTTTTATTGTTTGCAAATTGTATTAAATCATGGCCATTCATTCAAGTGTGAAAATCAATCCTCACCTTTCATTTGAATTAAAATGGCACTTGTGTAATAAGCTTTGTAGAAAAATACAATTTTGTAATTAAGCTTATCCTTCACCACCTCACCTTAAGCTGCACACTTCAGCCCTCTCTCTCCCCCATTTTTGTGTTTTAATTACCCTCAATCCATGTGATCTTGCATCTTGACCATTGATTCAAAATTCATCTCAAATCCTATTGGTTTGCAAGAGTTACATTGTCTTAATTACCCTTTAAGTTTTCACTTCATATAAAAGCCCAAAAAAAGACCTAGCTCACAGAGACACTCTCATTTTACCCTAGCACTCTTCCCTCTCCTTCTCCTCTCTCAAAACCGAACCCTCCTCCTTCATCTCCTCCCCTCATTTTCCAACTTTCATCCACCAAATCACCTAAAACCTACTTCATCTTCACATATCTTCTTCTCTTCACCTTTGGTTCCATTTTTACACCAAAAAGGAGCTTGCTTTCTTGAAGTGTGCGTGGTATTGTTGGTGTTCTTGGTTTTGATCTTCATTTTTCTACTCTTTTCTAGTTGATCTTGAGGTAAACATCACATCTCTTGCATTTTTTTAACTATTAGCATGTAAATCTCTCTTCTACTCCTCTATCCTCTCCAAGAGGCTTAGAGGGTTCATTTCAAACATTATGTCAAGGACATTGGGAGCCTTGGGTGTTTGAAGTGGACCCTTGGCCTTGAGGAGAGGTTTCTTGTGTTTTCAACCATGTTCTTGCATTTTTTCATACTCATTTTGTCATTTTTGCATAAATAAAATTTTCATGTGATATATGCATTCCTTTGTTCATGTCATAACTTGCAAGTTGAGATTTAGCTTGATTCATGAGGGTGATGATTCGGTTTTAGATCTCTAAGATTTAGACTTGTTGTTGTTTTTTCTCACTTCTTGATTCATGTGAATAAAATGCTTGATGTGTATGATTTGTTTCATGTGTGGATCTTGAATTTAATCATGAAATAACTTGATGATTTGTGCACATGTGGTTTCGGCCATAGGGTTGTATTTTAGGGTTCATCCTAATGCTTAAAATTTGTGTTTGATCTTGTGTAGAAATGTGCAAGAATGTTAATGTGTTTTTAACCTTTTTACCACTTATTCATTTTTACCTTACCACATCATTCCCTTTTCACTTAAAACCCTAAAAACGTTTTACCTTTTACTTTTACCATTTACCCTCACTTAAATAATTCACCACATTCACTCAAGTAAGTTACCATTTCATTAATAATTTACCTTTACTTTTTACCTTTCTTAAATTACAAAAAGACCCAAAACATTTTCTAGTTTACATTTATAATTTTTTCAACTTTATAAAATCAACCCAAAAATACTTTTTACCACTTTTTCCTAAGACTTTAAAAACACCAAAACATTTCACCATCTCCTAAGAATAAGGTAACTAAATTTTTACCATTTCTTATGACACCCCCTCACACACTTGCACTTAAGTAAAACCTTATTCATTCTTTTGCATACTCTCTTGTTTTAATCTTCATGCCTTTTCATATCTTCATATCTCTTGCATATTCCTTTGCACTCTCACTTGTTAGTACCTCATGCATCCTAACTTGTTTATATTCTTTGCATTCTCACATGTCCATTCATAATTAAATAATCATGCATCCTCACATGTTCAAATGCTCATACATTCTTATGTACTCATGCATCCTTGTATATACTCATTCTTGCATCCATTCTCAAATGTTCATGCATTTACATGCATTCATGCCTATCTAATCTAGCACATCATGATCATATGCTCATGCATTAATATACTTGTTCAATCATGTATTCAATTAATCATGTATTCATTTGTTCATGGCAACTTGTAGATATTCTTCATGTTTGCTTTGCTTATGCTTTCTTATTGTTGTCTTGGTTTGGATTTGAAAAGATTTGAAATGTTCTACTTCTTTTTCAAATTTGAAATCACTTGTTTTCAAATAAAAAACCCTAAGGCATTTTCCTAAATAAAATCATTAACCATCACTCGAAGCCGTTGCTTGTTTGATCGTTAATGAGGAGTTATTAGTGATTGTCACTCGAAGCCTTTGCTTGTTTGACTATTATGAAAGCTCCCACACATTAAATAAACAACAACAAAAAACAACTAATTCAAACTTCCAAAATAACACGAGCTATTAGCTCACCACCTTTTCAAAACTATTTTCAAAAGAATAATACGACGTTGTCGCTTGTAATCACTCGAAGCCATTGCTTGTTTGATTACCAGTTCCAACTCTCTTTTCTTTCGAGTTAATACCGAATGCCACTCGAAGACTTTGCTTGTTTGGTGTTCGCGAACACTCGAGTCTTATTTCAAAAACTCCAAAAGCACTTTCAAAAATCACAAAGCCGTTTTCACACGCAAAACTGAGAACTACGTTGCTTTGATCCCTCAGCCAGTGAGGGTACGTAGGACCGGGTTCATGTCCCGTCAAGCACACCTTTAAAAAACCCATAAAAAACTGAGAACTACGTTGCTTTGATCCCTCAGCCAGTGAGGGTACGTAGGACCGGGTTCCTGTCCCGTCAAGCACGCTTTTCAAAAATCTTTGTCTTGTTCCGCTTTTCAAAGATATCAAAAACATCCCTTTTTCCCGTTTTCAATAAAGAGATTTCTCAAAAAGAAAAGAGAATAAATAGAACAATGTATTTCAAGTCAAACATTTCAAAACCACATCAAATTAATGGTTCCCTTTCGGTAGAAAGGGCGCGTGGGGTGCTAATACCTTCCCCATGCGCAACCGACCCCCGAACCTACATCTCTAAGTTTTCGAAAGACCACCCGCTTTCAAAAAGGTTTTTTCAATGTTTTCCTAAAATAAAATATTGGTGGCGGCTCTACTGATTTTCAACGTTGTCAAACTGAAAAGTCCCAAACCGGATTTTTCGGGGCGCAACAGTATGGAGCATTCTCTAGCACTACTGTTGCAAGTTCATCATTGTAGGATGCTAAGAGTTTGATCAATGAAAGAAATTTACCTCTATTTTTTGATCCCTGGGATTCGTCATGTGCCTTAAAGCACAAGCTTGAGATGTGAGCCAACGAACTGAATCAATAGAGCTCCTGAGACGAAGCCTATTTTTTTAAAATTGATCAGAATTCTGCACATCAATGACATTTCTTATGTGCATAGATGGTTTGAGCAAGTCTTGAGAAGCTTTGAATGCATTATTGTGAAATGAACAAGGACTCTCTCCAATATGATTAAGCAAAGCACATTTTTACCAAAGATTGACCTTTCTCCATGCTTTGAATCCTTTTCTAGTAAAGACATCACTCCAAAATGCCCACTTGGCTTTTTCTTGAACAAGTAACAAAGCAAACAATAAGCGGCATCATTAGTCGGTGAGTACTCTAGCCATGAAGGGAAAATTTTGAACCAAGATGCTTGAAATCGCCTTGGATGCTTTTCTTCATTGAGGGGATAATTTTCAATTTGACTTTGATAAGGACCCCAATTGAGATAAGCTCTTCGAACTTCATCTCTTTGATTCACTGGATATTCCCAAATTTGGGGACGCTTTCCGGGGTCACGTTCTAAATGACTAACATAAAATTCACCAATAGTAACTTTTTGAATCTTTAAAGGTTGCTCATCTAGTTGAATTGTTTGATCATCAGGAGGATTCTTTTCAAGTGTCGACGTTGAAGGTACACAGTTTTCATCATTGTTGGAAGCTTTCCTCTTGAAAAATGCATCAATTGTCTTATGCTTCACCATTGTATCACTTCTAAATAATGCATATGTCAGTTATAATCAAATAATCACATAATATTAGGTGTTTTTTTTCTACCATTTCAATGAAGCACAGAAGCAGAGTTACAAAAAGAGATTGAGAATAGTGAAGCACAATAAAGCAAACAATGAACCACATAATCACAAATTCAATCACAGAGTTACATCACAAATTCAATCACAGAATAACACAAATCACAGAGTTAACTCACCATTTGCGTTGCGTGCGTCGTCGTCGTGTGGTGTCGTCTCGTCGTCGTCGTTGACTCGTGGAGGTGGTGACTGAATGAGGGTGCTGCTGCTGCGTGAAGGTGAACAGTGTTAGGTGAGTGATGAAGCGGAGCAGTGAGTGAGCTGAGCACAAGAACGAAGGAGGAATAGGAACTTTACCGTTAACTCAAGAACCGAGTTACAGAGAGAGATTAAGAACGAAGAGTAGTGGTTTGTGTTGCGCGCGCGCCGCCGTGCGTGCGGTGTCGCCTCGCCGCCGCCGCGTCGTGCGTGCGGTGTCGTCTCGTCGTGAAGGTGAACGGTGTTAGGTGAGTGATGAAGCAGAGCGCGCGAAGGTGAAAAGAGGAATTGAAACATGGCTCTACACTGCTGTAACTGAAGTGAAGCGTATTTGTGGGTTTTTTTTAAAAAATTTTAACTTTAACCCCAAAACGACGTCGTTTTGGAAGAGCTTTAAAAAAAAAGACAGAATTTTAGGGGATACCGTGGCTCCCCCCGCCTCCATTAAGTACCGCCTCTGGGCTTGGGGCTTTGCCTATATCAATCAAGTATCATTTGCCAAAATGAGATTTAGCATTCTACACAAGCGTCGCCCTTTTAGGGTTTTGCTGCTCTGCAAGGGTTTCCTACAATGCTAGGGTTTCCTTCTTGGCATGAGTCCCCCTTGGTTGAATCTATCCTCTAACTTTGTCACTGGATTTTGGATACTTACCTCTTCCTCCCCATTCCCACCTCCCACCTGAGCATCCTTTTTCTTTGCTTTTTACCCGATCATTTCATTTTGCTGATACAGATCCCACTTCTATCCAGCATCGTTTCCCAAATGGCCTCTAACTAGTATGACAACCCTGAGATACTTGATGAAGTGCTCATCCCTGCAAACAACAACGACATGTTAGTGGCCCACAAAACATTGGTGGGCAAAGTTTGTACAGTCAAACCAGGAAACAAAACAGCAATCAAAATTCTCATGACACATATGCATGGAAAGAATACGATAACTTGCAAGTTTCCGACCTAGGCGACAACAAATTCTTTTTTACCATCACAGATGCTAAGGAGGTGTTTAACAAAGCTATATGGTATTTCTTTGAGCATACAATACTGGATCCCATCTATTGCTCCCCATGAACTTGATTGTGATGAAAACGCCTTTTGGGATGAAGTCCACAACCTTCCACTTGACTATCTGAATAGAAAAAATGTCTGTACTATACTGGGTAAAGTTGGAAGGGTCATGGAAGTATAGGAACCCATCTTGGAAGGCTAGGTCATTCGCCCTTTCTGCAGAGCCAAATTAAAGATTGATATTACCAAACCCCTGCATGCGGGGTGTTGGGTTCCTAGGCCTAACCTTCCAAATTTGTGGGCTAACTACAGGTACAAACGTCTACAAGAACTATGCTTTAACTGTGGTATCCTGGGCCATGAGCATAAAACCTGTAGAAAACCTAGGGTTATGTCTACCTTTGATATATTTGTTTCTAAGTATGACTATGGGATTGGGGTCCCAGCTCTTAAAACGTCTATAGCTGCTCTGTTGAAGGAGCATCAGAAGAGGAATGAAGCTAATGAACCAAAAGTGATAGTTTTCCTAAACCAACAGATATTAGATATGGATTTCACATTCAGTATTTTTTTAAATAACACAAAAATAAATAATACTACAAGTGTAACATTATTTATCTAAATGACACGTTTTAAAATACTAAGGTAATTGTGTTTAGAAAATTTGATAGCACAACATTATTGCTTTATGATTTTTAATTAGTTAGTTGACTTTTTACAATTTCTTTTCAAAGTGCACTAGATATTTCAGCTTAACCAAGGTCTTGAGTTCGAATCCAGCATTGAGAATGCAAGAGCGTTAAATCTTTTGAGAGAGAGCTTTATCACCCATTGTGGTTTCTACCCAGCTCGAGGGATTAGTCTCTGCAGTTGTGCGCAGAGGATACCCGATACACACCAAAAAAGTGCACTTGACATTGTTTATATATATTTTCCATATTTTCATGTTGTTAGTATGCTTTTGCTTACTTTAGGATCTGGAAAGTTATTAGGTGTTTAAATACATGAAGTATGTTCCTCAATAATTGATTTGGGAGGAAAATTAATAATTTCGTGACAAAATATGTAAAACACAGCGCTAAGCAATGTGTTTGTGGAATTAATGGTACTTTTTTAGAGAAATGTAGTTGTTCAAATACGTAAAGTTCATTACTCAATAATCAATTTATGGCAAAAAAAAAAATGTGACAAAACATGTAAAGCGTGACGCTTATTAGTGTGCTTTTGGTACTTAAGTGTTTGGAAATAATTTTAGTTGTTCAAATATGTCAAATTTAATCCTCAATAAATCGTTTACGCAAAAAAAACAAAATTGAAAAGCGCATGGTATTTAGGACCAAAATTGAGAAAAAAAATCAAATAAACTTTTTATTAGTACAAGTGTGACGTGGTTGGTTAACTTTGTGCAAAATAATGGTTAACTTTGTTTTTAAAATAGATTGCAAAACAAGTTTTTTTATTTCTTTCCTTAAAATGGTTTTTAAAAATTGGTTTATAAAACAGTTTTCAAAAACTAAAAACAAAAACAAAAATACAATTAAACAGCCCTAAATCTCGCCTGAAATGGTTTCATTGTGTTACACCAATGTAAGATTACTAAATAATTTAAAACTGATAATTGATTTGATGTGAAGGACCAAATGGCAGTAACAATGAGATTTACAGATAAGTAGCTACAGGTAGACTCGATACGTACCCACGGTCTAGGGTTTAGATGCTCTAAATTTGTGTTTAGGTAACATGCAAATAATCATGTAGACAACAACATTTGCGTTATGGAATTTGGTAACTAGTGAGTGAAAAAATGAGGCAATAGGTGAGGGAGGATATAATGCTTTAATACCATGTAAAATTACAGAATCTTTGGTTAGGAGTTAAAGAGAGATAAACCACATTCTCCTACATATTTGGTTCCGTACAAAATAGACTTATAAAACAAAAAAAGGTTTTGTTTTGATCGACTTATCTACTAGCATAAACACATACACACGATTTTTCTTCTAAATGATTGCTAATCCTAATTATAGACATGATTCACCAGAATTTACCAAGATTCAACTTATGTGACTATCACTAATGGTTGTATTCTTCTATGAACCATTGTATGTACTAATGGAAAAACATTTGAATGAAGAGATTGATTCGTTCATAGACGGTTGAAACAATTCACAATAAGTTGTGACTTCTTGAAAGAGATGGTTCTCTTCAACAAATGGTGAGTGGGGAACAAAAAGTGCTTTTATTAAAAATAAGGGCTAGTTAGGGTAGTTACAGAATTCCAATTCTGTGAAGAACTAGTATTCTGTTAGGAACTAGTTAGTTTGTTAAGATCTATATAAAGAGCATCTTGTAATCATTTTAAGTATTTTTTTTCAATCATAATGATTCTTTTTGAGAAATTCTCTCATTCAAGCTCTCTAGCATACTTCAAATATGAGATGAATATTCATCTTTATAATCTTGTAATTTCTAACATGGTATCAGAGTGATACCGTTGCGTGAGTTACATCAATTTCTGAAGATGGAACATATTTTTCATATGGACCGAAAGCAAAAGAAGAATTTTCGATTCCTAATAAAAAGAAGTACAATTCAGTTTCTGAAATAATGGAAAACAATTTCACTTTTGGTAGTTTCAATCAAGATTCAGATCTTGATACAATTTGTGTGGCTCCAATAATTTCATTTATCACTAGGATGTGAGACTTTCTGTTGACAAAAAATGGTGACAAAAATTAACAAATATTATACCAATATCTAGTTTAGTGAACAACCATGTAATTAATTCCATACTAGAAAAAATACATTGTCAAAAAATGAAGGACTAAAATACATTGTCAAAAAATGAAGTACGACGTTTTAACCTGTCAAAAAAATACGATGTTTTAAAATTAGGGATTTAAAAGAACATTCTTGCTAAATTCTGTAGAGTCTAATTGACTAAACTTTCAGAAATAGTGGGTACCACCCTCAAATCTGTTGAAATTTGTTGAAAAATTACCCTTTAAACAGTGTAGAGTCTAACGCAGGTTGCAAAGTGGTGCAAATAGTTAGTGAGCGTGTGGAATAAAAAAAGAGGGGTGAAAAAAAAATTAGGGGGTATATATGAATATTTTAAAATTTAAGGGTGTGCAGCTGCACACCCTGGGCTCCCACTTGGATCGGCCCCTAGTTTGGATCTCTTTCAGCTTAATCAATATTTTGGGTTTAAATCCAACTCTTAGAATGCATCTGTGTTAAAATTCTTGAGTTAGAGTTTTACCGACAATTGTGATCCTACTCAAAAGGATTAGTCTCCGCACCTACGAGCAGAAGACAACGGTTAACACGTTTTTTCGTTTCAAACAATCTACAGACCAATACTAAGGGTTTAGAGTTTTACCGGCAATTGTGATCCTACTCAAAGTGATTAGTCTCCCCACCTACGAGCAGAAGACAACGGTTAACACGTTTTTTTGTTTCAAACAATCTACAGACGAATAATAAGTGTTAAACCAAGTGGGACCAATTACACCGCTAGTGACTAATTAGTAATTTCAATATCTAAGCCAAAAAAAAGCATTAATTTAGGGGTTTTGTTCACAACCGTCTATCATTATTAAATGGAATCAATGGAGATGATTTACTCACTTTATGCTCTCCAGTGTTTTCTTCACGGGAGATAATCCACTCCCCTACAGATGAATAATAAGTGTTAAACCAAGTGCTTGGTCAAAAAAAAAGTGTTAAACCAAGTGGGACCAATTACACTGCTAGTGACTCGTCACTATCAATAAAGGAGTGGATATGATGAATTCACTTATTTTGTTTGATGGATCATGGATCTGTGAATAAAGGGGTAATCTCACTATAAATTTACTTTTTAAGTTTGAAAGAAAAGTGTTGCTCTTTTTATCACTAGTGCAGAAAAGGCTTTTTGTATCGTTGTTTTTAAGATTTTTAGTATCGGTTCGATACTAATTCGATTAATACTAATGTCGACATTTAGTATCGGTTAAATAACCGATACTAAATGACGTTTTTTTGGTGATTTTTATGTCTTGAAAACGTACATTTAGTATCGGTTATTTAAATAACCGATACTAAATGTCACTTTTAGTATCGGTTATTTAAATAACCGATACTAAATGTCTTTTCAACATTGTGTTTACTCTCTAAAAATTGACATTTAGTATCGGTTATTTAAAAAACCGATACTAAATGTCACTTTTAGTATCGGTTATTTAAATAACCGATACTAAATGTCTTTTCAACATTGTGTTTACTCTCTAAAAATTGACATTTAGTATCGGTTATTTAAATAACCGATACTAAATGTCACTTTAACATTGTGTTTGCTGTCTAAAAATGACATTTAGTATCGGTTTTTTAAATAACCGATACTAAAAGTGCCATTTAGTATCGGTTATTTAAATAACCGATACTAAAAGTCTATTTTCTTAAAAAAAAAGGTTCTCAATTCACATTTTACCACACACACTACATATAGTAATGTGTGGTAAAATGTGA